>JAFFSR010000009.1:1320503-1980754 GCA_017163975.1 Anastatus disparis
TTTTCAAATCACGCGTCATCTACCTTTTTCTTTTGATTCAAATAATATTTCATAAACTTTTTCATTTTATCATAAAATATATCTTTCATATTATTGAGGTCGTCAGTGGCTCAGTTGGTAGAGCGATGGATTCATAATCTCGAGGACTCGAGTTCGAATCCCGCTCTTGGCTGATTAGTGATACAAGCATCACTGTATATTATATATATGCTTTGTTTACAACACATTGAGAATCTTCGTTGCTAGTTAGCATTGTAATGATAGCATAAATGTAGCAACGTTAAATAAAATTTAAAAAAATAATATTGTCAATGTCTATCCGGTCAGATATCGTTAAATTTTTTTTTAATTTACAAAAAAAAATTGTCTAAAATTTGTTCACTTTTTGAATTATTTGAAATAATTAATGTACTTCTGTAACTACTATTGCATAGAAAAGCATTAGAAAGGCCAACCTGATTTTTTATCTTAAAACTTTTTTAAAAACAAATTTGATCATACTTGTATTATTCGATCAAAATGTAGTATTTTTTTGGTCTTTTTTACAATATTTTGAATTTTTAGTTATTGAATCATTTAGTATTTTCAGGAACAAAGGGAATAAATCCTTCAAAGAGTATGCGTTTTAAAATATTAAAATAATAATACCTTTAAAAAGTTACATAGCGTAACTTGTTAAATATAATGCTTTTTATAGGACACAATTAAATTTCCAAATAAACTCTGGAAACATATGGTGATTATCTCTTAACATAGCAAAACAATATATAATCAGTTGTTAAAATTAATAAAAAATCTAGTTCACATGAAATACAAATGTCAAAATTTTAAAAATTATAATTTTTTTAAATTCTGTCCATAACTTTTATAATTCTTGAAATGTCGTTTAAAATAAGTTAACCGGATTAAATATAACTTCAATCAGTATTATTTATTATCAAAAGGGCTTTAAAATTGTGCTTTTAAAAAAAAAATTTTAATCAAAAAGTTAATGAATTTGTATCTAATTTCCAGGAATATGCGCTAAACCTTAATTTTCAAATTTTTCAATTCATAGTTTTTAAAATTATTCACAGTGAAATTTGATTATTTTAGCACTTTTTACGATTTTTACCTTTCTTCGATAATTTATAGCTCCACGGAGAATCATTTTTCACTATAGACTTTGATATAACTTTTTTTAGGAAATTCTCGAACTTTTAAAAAATAATTCGAAAGTCTTATAAGTTTATTTGAACTAACATATGTTCAATACAAACCTTGAAATCTTGAAATTTGAAAGTTTGATCTTTTGGATCAATACTAAAAAATTCATGAAGGTACCTTTTTTTTTAGTATCAAAGTATTTGCAAAATAGCAATTCAGCTATATTTCCTGCCTAATTTATCGGCTATCTTATACACAAATGTTACTATTTACATTCCATGATTAATAAAATAGTGGTTTTTTATTGCTATCTTTATTTTTAATAGAAAATACAATTGAATTTCGAATTTGAGGGCTTTAGAATAAATTTATATATCTTTTGAATATTTTTTTTCAAAAATTCAGAAAATTAAAAAAAAAGTCATTTTGTTAAGTCTATAATGAGAAATGCTTTACAATAGAATAAAAAATTATTGAAAATAAACAAAAATTGCAAAATGCTGACACAATAAAATTTGAATATGCATAATCATTCAAACCACAACTTGAGGAAGTGTGCAAAAATTCATGAACATCAATAATGAGGTCTAGAATATTTTGCAAATATTTCAAAAAGAAAATTTTTCATTCGTTCGTTCTCACAGGGAACCACATATATGAGCGCGTGGGTGCATGCATGTGTACGTTAGCAATTGAATAAAATATTGTTTTCTGGCTAAAGTAATGTTAACTAATTTATCGTGTACATTTTTTATGTTTAGGAGTAACTACCTTTTGACATTGAATTCTATAGCTCCACTTCTTCTTATTAAGAAGAATATTCTAGAAATTTTCATTTTTCAAATATTAAAAATAAATCCAAGAGCTTAGTGTTTTATGAAGAAAAAATTAAAAGCAACTTAATCCGAAATTTTTTCATGAAACCTAATTGCGATCATCGCGAAATCAAATTTCCATTTTCCTTCTAAATTATGCTGCCGGTGTTTAAAATGAGTTACGTGAACTGAATTTCACTCAAGAATACATATCATCTATTCATAAAAAAAATCTTCAGTTGTGCTATAAAAAGAAATTTTCTCATATGTCCACACATGAATCCATCATTATTTTTATCATACATCAGAATCAAAATAAATTTAACAATAAAAACAGAAACGTGCTCTGTGGTCCTTACACCTGCAGTTGCGCCCAGCGCGCGGGGGCAGCACGCGTAAACCACAACGTTAACACGATACCAGTACAAAGATCGAAAACATCTCAAACCTTCGAAAATCATAACACAAAAAACAAACGAAAAAAAACTATTACAATGATAGACCCATCCAAACAAAAAAAAGATACAAAATTTTAATTATTTACAAAATATTATGTGATTTTTATTAAAAAATAGATAAAAAACTGGATTTTTGATTTGTATCACAGCGACAACAACTCGTTTATTTGCGTACGCTATCTCTTTCTTTCTCATTTGCCTTCCGCCCCTAGTGTTTGTTTCGAAACGCGAAATTTATAAACTATGTTTGATTTTCTTGATGTTTTCAATTCTTTTTAAAGTATTTATATTTTTGATTGATTTTCTACGTATTATATTGTGAAAAGACTTTCTACGTATTAATATATATACAAGAGTCATTGTGATGCGTGATTCGATTTACTTTTGAACAGTATAATAAAGTGCAAATTTCTACGGTTACTTTTTACACAGTTCAAAAAAGTTGTATTTAGCTCCGCTAAATGGTGTGAAACCGAATTTAGCTCACGCATCTATAAAAATATTATGTTCTGATTGAAACTTAATATTTGATAATTATTCATGAAAAACTTCATTAAATATAGTTTTCCGTATTTAAATTTTAAAGCAAAAGACGTAAAATCACTAAAGTAAAAAGAGATTAGGCAGTAAGTACTCGGCTAAATGAAAAAAATTGTTTGTGGTATATGGCTGTACAATTTATAAAGGTAAAAACCATAATTTTTGTATGTAAAAGTCTACATATTCGCAGAGCCATATACTCATTACATATTAAGACAATTCACTAGTGCACTTGTAAATAATTCAGAAACGGATCTAATCTTGAAACCACGGGACGGCTGAAAATGGAAAAAAAAGAAGAGAAAACCAAATGCGATAAGCAAGAGTAAATCCATTGAGCTCAGACCAAGCTCACTAGTTTCTTCTTATCATCTGCTCTTTGTTCATATTTTTTTCCTCCAACAAATAGAATATCTGGGGTTGATGCAATAGGTATAGAATCTTAAAAATTTTTCCTAAATTATAGAAGTATAAAACATTTATTCATTTTCAAATATGCAAGATTTGCTATGCTAAAGTGTGGATACTATTAAAAATTTCTTGCACATTAAATTTTATGCATCATGCATTGAAATTAATTTGAAAACTAAATTTATCAACTAGGTAATTGATTTTTATAAAATTGTGCAATGATTATAATGGAATTCAATTGAAATAGATTCAAAAAGATCATGGAAATTAGACAACTAATTTATAAAATCTAATAAAATTGTTCTTCAAATACCATGTATGGAACATTAAATCAAATTAATATTATATATGAAAAATTATTAATAGTTTTATGTATTTTATCTATATACTAAAATGCAAAAAGATTTACAAAAATAAATAAATATCACAGTAAAAAATTTAATGACTAACTATAAATTTTTATGATTTATTTCATTAGATGTTAAATATAATTTTTGTTAAGTATTCTAGGATTGTTTAAGACTAACATTTAAGCAATACAAAAAGGACGTTCATAGAACAAATAGATATTGTAATATAATTAATTGCATGATTAAAAATAATGATAACATCAGTATTATAACATAAATACACATTATACAGTTATTATACACGCAGTAATTTTAACCTAGATATCACACACATAACGATTTAATCATCGTAGATTCTTATTTTCCTTATTACATCGAACTGGAAACCTTGTAAACATTTGCGAGAATATAAGAGGAAAAAAAGAGAAATTAAAATACGTTATCAAGTAGATGCGTTGTAAACTATGCTTCTATTAAGCATGAAATGTGGATATACAAACTCTCCACGATATAATCACATTTATTAAGCATGAAAATTTTTGCTTTAATGTTTACAAGTTAATGTAATTTAAATTATAAATTATGAGACTACAGTATAAAGTTTTCTTGCAGGTTTATTAATTTACCCAAATCTGTACATTAAATTTTATACTGTATGTATTAAATTTTAATATTAAAGTTTAGCTATCAGATTTTTAATTTCAATAAATATATATATTATTACATTAATATATTTTTAAATAAAAATTAATCGTACATTATACAATTAGTGAGTAAAGTCGCATATTTCTCCCGTGGATGAAGTCCTCTCTGTTTTAAATGCAATATCGTGGAGCCATATATAATTTTCTATTTTATGACAACGTTCGTTCGCTGCTGACCGTTTATTCACTGGTTCAATCATCCAATATAAAATAAAATACAGCTATTTGTTACTCACTTGGAATTGTTACAAATATGAAAAATGAAAATAGCAATAGCCCACATTATTATTGATTTATATTTATTGTTTTTCCATTATTCACTAATATTTCCATTTATAACTGCTTATAAAATACATCATTCTACAAATAAAATATAAATATTTAATATGATGATAAAATATCTTGGTCAACAAAAATTAATCCTGAACAGAGCATTTTATTTATTTATTCAAAAAAGAAATAAAATCAAATGATATATGAAATAACATAAAAGATTTAAAGGAAGAAGACAAATACTTTTCCTAAGCCTAATGCAGAATAAATAGCTAATGCGAGTGAAGTAGGGTTTAAGGTTGTAGTATCTAAGAAGTAGGTCAAGCGTACAAAAGTACAAGAAGTGGTAATCAATCTGTATATAAATAACTTTAATTCAAAAGTAAATTATTTAATTTTCACAAAAATTCAAGTGATATTATCTTCATCTCACAAAACTTTTAGATTTAAGATTTAAACATTCTTCTTCTGTTATTATTAAAGAAATAATTAAAAAGTTTGTATATAACTTAGCCAACTAAAACCATTAATATTACATGAAACGGAACATCTACATACATAAATAATAATAATGTTTTCGTATACCCATGTTGTAAAGTTAGGGTTATAGTAAACCAAGACAACGTATTTATGTAAATTAATCAACAGGTTGGTCAATCCTTGTTTGTCATCTTAAATAAAATTTATCGTCTTGGAAAATAGAATAGTTATTGATTAACGAGTCGTGAAAAGGATTAGACTGCAATTGTAAGGGCCATTTCATAAGGTTATTGTGACCTTTAAGTCTTTAGCGTATTGTAGGAATTAATAATAAAGATGATTAAGATTGAAGTCAATATATATTTTAAAATTACAATACTTATCTTCAGAATCTCAGTTGTTCGAAAATTCATCATTATTTTTTATAATTTTTTTAAAAAACTTTTAATATCTTTTCAATAGATTGAACATTTTTAATACATTTATTTTTTAATCAAAAGAATTGAAGAATACTTATAAATATCGAAAGAGATTTTTTTTTAATTTTTAAAAATCAAACAATACAACTTATGACTTGGAAATATTTAATATTAAAACGAAAGGATGTGATTTTATTTAGAATTTTAAGAAACAAAATATATTAGATGAAAATCTTTGACCCACAATCCTGATATTACTATTATTAAATCATAACTGCCAGAATTATTTGCATTTTCATGTATCTTATTGGTTATTTTGATGCATTTAAATAAAACTTTTATAAGCAAAAGCCAATATTAGATCACTTCATAATTGTTAAATTAAAAATAAATTAATATCATTAAAAAAATATAAAATAGTTTTTTTTTCTATTAAGATAATAATTTATAAAAGTGTAATAAAAATCATTATGAAAAAACAAAATGTTTTAGTCACACGTATACTTACACTTTTAATTTATAAAATTTTGTTGATGGAAATTTTCCTATCAATAAATTTACATATTTAGAAAAATGAATCACTATGTGATTTATAAATATACTTTATTGGTAAAATAAACTTACATTATTATTTACAGCATTCTAAAAAAAGCTTAAACTTAATAACTACTATAATTTCACATAAAAATATTAAACGTTAAAAATAATTTTATAGCAACAACTACATCTTTACTAATTCAAGTCTGACTACAGCATACTTTTTCTACTTAATAAGTACATTTAATCCAAACAAACATTTCTTTTTCAAAAATAAGCTCTAAATGTTTTCACAATTTTTATCTTATAACTAGCGATCACAACAAGCGTTCCATCACATTTTTTTTATATTCTTTTATTATTACAAGAATAAATGTGTATAATACTAATATAAACTAGATAAAATACTTAATCTTAAAATATTTCTTTAAAATAATCTTTTTCATTGCAATAACTTTTATTTAAATCTAATTGTGTGATAAAGTTAAAAAAATAGGCAAACATGAAAAATGTCTTTTTAAAGAAAAAGCAATACATAGGTAATAGAATTTGGTATAACGTAAATCTTAAAAGTAGAGCTAGCAATGTAAATAAGCAAGTACATTAACGTACATTAAAATATCTAGATGTATCTTGGTTATCAATAAATGCGTATAGAGTGTATAAAGGCAGCTAAAAGTGGCTTTGGCTTCTTGCAAAGTCACCGCAGCTGCTTTTACACAGATTGCTTTTGAGAGACGGCACAACTTTTTCTCTATCTTTCTTCTGGCCTCCCGACTCGCTCTTTTTCTCTTTCTCTCTGCATCATTCGCTTTTTCAATGAGCGATACTCGATGAAAGTAACTTTTCTATCGATATATTTCTTCATCGCATAACAACAATTTATGATCTTTAAATAGTTAACTTTATTTTTAATGCCTTCGATACTCGGCAAATGTATCATACCAAGCACCTGTGTGTATTTCTCGCTTTTTCCAATAAATAGCACTGCCACTTTTGATATTAATAGTTCTTAGCGATATAGTACCATTCAACGTCATTCGGAATTATCCTTTTAATAAGATATAAAAATATAGAAAAATAAGAATTAAAATTTTAAAAGCAATTGAAATTATCACAAAAAACATCGTTTTAATAATTCAAATATTTGGAATATTTTATTTTTCAAGTAATTAATCTAAAAACGATTACAGTATAAGAAAAATTTCCAATAAAATTCCAATATTTTCATACGCACAATTTTCAGAATATTGAAATTTATTATTTTTATTAAAAGATTCGAATCGTTATTAAAATTTTTCTTGCAATTTAAAAATAATAAAATTTATATTCCTCATAATTGCTATTTTACTACGTTTCTTCACCACTTGAACCAATTATTATGTTTAGTGCATACAACTATACTACAATTTTTTCCTTTACATTTTATAGTTTATAACGTATTAAAAAAAGACAAATTATTTTAATTCAAATATTTCTCTAATATTTTATTTCATGTAAAAAATAAAAGACAAAGTTAGTGTACACCATAGAAGGGCATGATTTTATGTTTGTTCTGTTACAAGTTAAAAGGTTCGATTATCTGAACAAATCGTTTTTTTCCTTTTCCCTAGTTTTTTTTCCTTTTGTTGAAATAAATAAAAGCTACTGCCATTACAATATATTTGCGCAACTAAATTTACTTTGGTGGTCAACAACAGATAGCAGTACGATTCCCTTACACATAAAATCTCCAAGAAAAAATACCACAATTTTTTTGTTTTTCGCGTATACAATTCAATCTATAAGCTCTTATCATAAAATTTAAATTTGTGCGTAAATTTCTGTGTAAAAATAAAAAGAAACTATATATTTTTCCAAAAGTAGATCTAGTGATAAATTATTTAAAATTTGAAGATTAAAATAGTGCGCAAGATTTATTGTATCTTAGAATAAAAAAATAATTTATTATGCTGAAACGAGTAAAAGCTTTTTAACCCGTCACCTACATAAGTGTCGTCAACGTCACAAAAAATCCATATATATATACTTAGAAAAATAGAGATAATTTAATTTGAGAGAAAAGAATAAAAGTATAAATCTTTATGGAGTTATAAATAGCGATGAAAATAAATGAAAATAGACTGGTTTGTTTGAGTATATACGGATATTTGGAATTTCAAGGAAAATTAATCAGACTGTTTAGTTAGAGAGAAAGAAAGTTTCGCAAGTGGTTCGAGTGAGTCCGACTTGAAAAATGTATAGCTATAGAATTAAAGCCGAAAACTCGGCGCTACAGTGGTAAAGCGATACAATAGTCAGACAATGGACCAAAGAAGAAGAAGCAGAGCCAGTGAGTCGTATACATGTATATATAAGTAGCAGAATTGCAACGACTTTGCTTTTGAATCTGTGTGTATACGCTTAAACACGTAGAAGAGAGTAGCATCCGCTAGAAGACTTAAGAGACATCCAAAAGTATAGAGAGACAAAGCTACTACTAGAATAGAATAGTACAAGCTACAAACTACAAGCTACAGACCGCTAGAGAAGAAGAAAACTAAGAAAAAAAAGAAGCACATAAGAATAAGAGTAACTCTTATAGCTTGGGAAAAGAGAAAAAGAGTTTGTGTATATACGCGAAAAGAGAGTATATGCGCATATATAGAGAAACGAGCACTTTAGACAGAGAAAATTCCTTGCGTAAGCTTATCTTCGTAACGTTTCTCAAATACGGACAAAAGAATAGAAAAGACAGAGAGAAAGAAAGAAAGAGAGAGAAAAGCAAAGTTAGTCGGGGAAAATTATTCGCGCCTGGGCTCGTAATCTCAATTTAATGCTCGAGAGTTCTATGTAGATGCGTGATATTAGGAGAAAGGCTAGGTTAACGTCTGCGGACGAATCAAGGAAGATTTTCGGGCTTAATGAAGATAAATAAGCCAATTTTTTGCTCACTCTACTACTAAAGCGAATTTTTACCATTTTTTTTTCATCCTAAAAATAGACAGAAAATAAGGTAGGGACTTTCTTTTAGACTTTTCCAGAAAATGCTGAAATTCTTATATTAAAGAAAATTTCGGAAAATTCTTATATTAAAGGGTAATGTTTGAGAGAAGGCTTAAAACCAAGTTGCCTATAGCTTTTTAAAATCTTCATAATAATATGAATCAAATTATTTGTTTACGTTAAGTATTAAAAATAAAAAAAAAGAATTGATTACAATGATAACTATATAAAAACGCAATAACCCATTTATCAAAATTGAGATCTTATATTTAGTGATGATTCAACTGATCCTAATCAGAAAAAGAGATGAGGGATGGGATTGAGTGCAAGGAAGAGAGACAGTGACCGAAAGAGGGAGGGCCAAAGAGAGAGAGAGAATTGGAAGATTGGCCCAATTCGAAGTATGAGACACAAGTGTAGTAACGGATGGGCGTTAGTCGGTGAAATTCGATGATCCCCTTGGATTTCAGAAGTTTGAATCTCAACTTGTCCCGGTGCTTTGCGGATGTTTTCTGGGGCGTATCTCGTTAAATCTTTTCTTGTTTTCACATAAGCCCTTATTTTACCAGATCATTTCAACAAATGGATTATTGTTTTTAAGTTTTCAAAATCGTATTAAATTTTAGTTTTATATAATTTTTTTTTCTAATTTGTCTTTTGAATATAAGCTCTCTTTTTGCAAACAACATATCACCTTAAAATTTCAAAATAGGTTCATCTGAGGTAAGTGTTTTCAAAAATAATTATGAAATTCATCAAATTTTTAACATAATTTATAATCTTTAAGTTGAAATGGCTTTCTAAAAATGTTAAATAAATCAATGTGATAAAATCTCCTAAATGCATAAAAATTTTTGAATACTAGAGTATAGAGATAAAATAAATATATGATTACAAGCAAATGATTGTATGATAATTAAATGTAAAAATAAGATGATATTTATAAATAAAAGTAAATAAAAAATTGTATAAAGTAAATGTTGTAATATGAAGAAAGCTTTGTAGGTGTCCTTATTCCTTGAGAGTTGTAGAGAATAATGGTAGAAAGCATCGAACTGTAGATTAAGCTTTCTGCGCATAGGCTGCTGTTATTAAATTAGTGCTGGTCGGACGGAGAGAGAGTTGCAATGCTCAAATGAAATTCAATAGACGGATGAGCTTGGTAGTAGTAGTGACGTGGCCGGCTGAGCACGATAGAGAATATCGTGGAGATTGTTGCGTCGTCGAGCGTGATCGATGGGTGCACCGTGACCTGGTCTTCCCCAAAAACGACGCCACGTGTCGAAGTGACGCAGAGAACTCTGTTGCTCTCGGTGATGTTCTTCCTAAATTATGTATTCACCTATGTATGTATGTGTCTCTATACATATAGGACATTTGACGTTAACAGAAGGACTGGGAATACGGTTCATTTAGTACTATCCAAAAAATACAAGAAAATTTTCAGAGGTCTAGATCAAAGGGGTCAAGAATTAAGACTTATGGAATACTTAGATTTTTTTCAAAACTTAATAGAATACTACACATATTTAATGTTTAAAATTTTTAAAAAATACCATAAAAAGTTAATAAAATTAACAAAAAGTGATATGTTCTATACTATAAGATTACTTAATTTTCTATGTCTATAAAATTAAATTCAAAATTTTTAAATAACTCATCAGGATAAATTTAGATTGCCGATACAACAAAGGAATACTAGCATATACTAATAAGTTTCTTACTTTGAAAATAAACTTTACAAAAGGTTAGAAATTGATGTATTTGGAACTTATTTACACTTGTTTTCTATTTTCACGTATGATATTAAAAAAAATCTTATTTAAAAAAAAATCAGTACGTGTCTTAGAAGAAAATAATAATAACTATTTAATTTATTACACGTAAATGATTATCCACATTCATAAGACTAAATTTTGATGCATCAATTGGACACTATTATAACTGATAGAATATTTTTTTAACTTATTTGAGAATTTCTATACTTTAAAAATATTGTTTTGTAATGTTTACCAGTAAGAATAGTGAAGAAAGTTTGAACTTGAGATTTTTAAATGATATTTGTTTATAGCATTAAATATGTGTGTCTTAAATATTTCAGCTAAACATCGTTCTCTATAGAGTTTTGTATAAAATGACTATTTTACATGTGTATATTTATATCGATATGTGTGTGCGTTTGTGTGCATGTATATGTGCGTGTCTGCATACGCGCATATACACATAAAAGATATTCTTTTCTTTTAATGCATAAAAGGTATGCATGTTTTTTTAATCTCTTGCTTAGCTTCATATCTTTCAATTTTCTCTTTTGTTTTTACATACGGTCATATGTGCGTGCTTTTGTAAAAATTTACACAAAGCAAGTGCTTACATACATCTCTAAATTTATATTTCTTTCTCTATTTTCATGTCTTTTGTTTTTCCGTATCATTTTTTTTTTCTTTTATTAGAAACAACTTAGCTTTCTGCTATTTTTGTTTCGTTTATTTCTCTTGCTTTTGTGTTATTTCAAATTGTGCATGAATCATTTTATAAGAGTTTAATTTATTCCAAGAAATTTTACCATCATTCGTTGTTGTTTTCGACGCATTTGCTCAGAGAGATCAGCAATGTAATCACGGTTACCTGAGTGTATAGCCCGCCAACTGAAAAATAAAATAATAGACATTTAATTAATACCAAAAATTCAGAACGTTAATGGTAAAATAATCATATAAAATTATTTACAGATTTTCCAAATGATTTGTTTTTATATAATATATTTTTATTATTCAAATATGACAAAAAGGAAAAAAGAAAATTATAGATGGAAAAAAGTTTAAAGTATTCTAAATTTTGGGAAAATTGAAAATACGTTTTTCAACAAAGTTACGATATGGTAAAAATATTATGTTTTAATATTGTTACCACATTCGCTGTAGAATCTAAAGAGAATTGCAAGAATGTAATTAAGTTACAGAATATGCAGTAACAAAATGAATACAAAGCTGTACTGAGAATCAGCTAACTTGGTAAAGCGTTTGTCTTCGATGCGATAGGTTCGGGGTTTGTTCCCGGCCACGGATTGTTTCCTGCCTTTTCTATAAATTAATTAAATTTTCCAACTAAATGAAATCAACAAAAATACAATAAAAACAAATTTTTTGAAAAACATTCGATTAAACCTTTTGAAATACTTGCATTTCATTTGTATATTACCATATTAGAATTGTAAGAATATCAATTATATTATTATACATTTCTAAACATTGTTTTATTTGTAATGAATAGATAAAATATGGTTTATTTGATTTAGATTTAGATAAGCTACAAAAGCAACTTTTTTCTAAAGTTCAAAAATATAATAAAATTTAAAATAATCTGAGAGTTAATTTTTTTGACCGACCAGAATCAAAATTATAATGATTTTAAGTTTAAAAACTATAAAAGAATTTCATTACGAAAATTCTTTTGTTATATAGATTCTTTTTAAGAATAAGTCAGTAGTATAATTTTTCTTCATCAAAATAACTACAAAGTTCAACACTAGACGAAATTATTAACATTTTAAAAGAAAGTTGAAAACTAATAAAAATAGTTATTTAATCATTATAATAAATATATCAAATCCATTGAAAATAGAAAATTCATTAATTAAAATTTTTTTATTAATAACTCGACAGGTTAACAATAGTCTAAAATCTTACTTTTGAGACAATTTATTTTTTTTAAATATGAGTAATATGATGAGTATTTGATCTTATAAATTAAAAATTATTCTTTTGACTTAGGCATGAAAAATCTAAAAAATGGTATTTTTTGACTTACTTGAAAAATTATTTTTTTTATTTATAAAAATATTAAAACGTCAGAGAAACTAATCTTGTTTTTGAAAAAATTGCTTTAGAAAAAAATCAGTTTCCTTGTTTGTTATAAATTACTAAAGGAATAAATTTTGATCTTTAAGATAAATACAGAGAGGTTTTGAGTGGCTCAGTCGGTAGAGCGATGGACTCGTAACCCGACGACTTGAGTTCGAATCTCAGTCTTGACCAATTTATGCAAGCACCTCTGTATATTATATGTGCTTTATACATAAACACACTAGAAACCTTCGTCGCTAATTAGCATCGCAATGATAGCATAAATATAGTGACGTTAAAATAAGATAATTCTTCAAAAATTAACTGATCCACGGAAATTTATATTTTTTTTTCAATTCACGAAAATTATTAGAAAATTTTAAATTAATTATTTTTTTTAAATCATTAAATTATAAATAATCCTTTTGTTCACACGGTTTTGATTAATAAAAAGCTTGGTATTAAAATAAAATATATTAATAAATTAATAAAAAAAAAATTCTTTTTATATATTTAGAAACAGACTTTGAACAATTATTCTTAAAACGTAAACTTTGTAAAAACTTTATGGATATTTTTTTAACCATCGTAAATTTACTGCGGGACGGATATTCGGTGGTTTCTTAAAGAATTTGAAATTAAAAATAAAATTGGTTTTACACAAGTTCAATGTGCTTATATTAACGTGCTTAATAAAATGCGTTTTAACCCGAACACTGATGCAATATCAAGAATTTTGCATATAAAGTAGATAAACAAGAGCATTCCAAGTCGTAAGTGAGCAAACGAGCTGCATAAAATTGTTTTCGCTCTAACATAAGAGAATGTTCAAAAATGAGCGTATAAATTTTAGTAGGACGTATAGACTGACCGCGCAAAGTAACGCTCAAACTTGTATGAAAATATTCGCAACTGCTCAAATCTTGCTAACAGCATATGTTAAGGAATTTTCGTGTGCGCAATAAAGCCGGGGAAATTATTAAACGAATGTTGGATATTGTTTGTTTCGAAAGCTCCGAGCGCACAAGCGCACAACTTTACTTTCGTATAATCTTGTTATAAATAGATGTGTGTGCGTGGATACTAAAACTTAAACTTTAGATATTCATCTGTTTTATAGAGTTTATAGGTGAACGAGAATTATGTGATTTTAGAAACTAATGAAGTCTAGCAATCATGTATGGAAGGAATTACTATTATTCGAAATATTCATTATTCTCAACTGCTTGTTCACTTATGAATGTTAAAGGCGATGTAATGGGGCATGTAATTTATGCATAGTTACGGACATTATAGTTTCTTGGATTTTTATCTTTATTAAAAAATTTATTTGAATACTTCTGTAGCATGCTTTTTATTAATTAAAGTGAAACGATATAATGTAAAGATATTCTTATAACTTTTAAATTAAGAGTCAAAAATATGAAAAGTTGTAATATCGGTATTTTACTACTAAATTCCCGCGACTACTAAAAAGTTCTGATCACTGATTTTGAAAAATTACGACCACATATTCAAAAGTAAAATGAAATAAAAATTTTTAAATTTAATAAAATATAAAATGGTAAAAGTATCTTATAATTCCATTAAAAGTAGAAATAGTCACGATAAAATAAAGTAATGAAAAGTTATTTTAGAAAATATTGGAGTTGAATTATTAGAATAGTATGCGTTTTGCAGCTTACTCGTTAATGCTAGAGTGATAGAAAATGATAAAAGCACAATATCTGATCCATGTCATTGTAATAACCGAAACTTTGAACCCTAAAGGATGAACTATTAAAGCTATCCAACAAAATCTAAACTTCAGTAATGGTCTACGAAACAAGAGCTTAGCCCTTGATGTTCGAGAGCTTTTATACGTATAACCGGAAGAGAATGCACGAGACGCAAACGTCGAGGTATATGTTATATAATTATGACCTACTCAAAAACAATGAACTTTGTACTTTTTATCAAGTTAAAGTAACAATAAACAAAACTCAAAGAAAAGACAATGAAAATCAGTTCGAAAGACGCGCAGACCAACTCGTACTTGACTCGAACTTTTTATGTAATGTCATGTGAAATGCTAGCGTACTACCAAAAGACAAACTTTCTTTTTTTCATTTTTGAAAATTTTTCATTATTTTTTTCCATTCTTTCACATATTTGAAATTTTATTTTACAAGTTGAATAGCTACTTCACTTTGAAAATATATTTTTAAAGTGAAGTAGCTGTTCCACTTTATGAAGTTTTATTTACAATTATCAAACAAAATTGTTTATTTCTATATTAGAAAAATTATTCTTTTTGAATCTTATAAAATCAACAAACTAAAACTTAAAAATAAACTTTTAATCTTTTAGGAAACGTGAAAAACATTTCTAATTTCAAAAAAGAAATTTTACAAACATTTAGAATAATGTCTGTATTTTTAAAAAATCAAAAATTCAATGCTACTTAAATGTATTTTCTCAGCTTGACAACTTTTTTTTATTTTTTAAAATATAATAGAGACTGTTTTAACAATAAAAAAATTATATCTTTAACAACATTGGACTTTATTTTTTAATCAAAAAATCTAATAACACCGTCACTGAATATGTTTAAAGCCTGAATGAAAAATAGTTAATTTGTTATACACGAAACGCTAAAGGCATGTGCGCTTTAATGTTAAAAAAACCAAAATATCACCTCTCTAGTTCTGTATTTAAAAAAAAAAAAAATGGAAAAATTTTTTATTAAAAGTATTCTTTGAGATATTGCTACGTTGCAGGAATAGATTAATATTCAGTAACGCATTGGTCTACTTATGCTGTTTTTAATGTTTACTTTAATAAATTATAAACTAACATAATAATGTTGTTAAAAAAAATGACTATTCGAAAATGTATAAAAAATGAAGAAGTAGGTAAGCATAATCGTAATCCATAAACTCCAAGCTAATCCATTTCGACGAAATGAATTTACATAAAATACGCGAGTGCGCTGCCTTTCTCAGCTTGTGGCGTTTCGCTTACAATTACAGAATCGCTATCCACTGCAAACAGCTTGCACGCTGTATTCCATTAATCGTTATCCATAGCGAGTATACGATTATACGCACAGTATGTGAACACACATCGCGTATACGTATACATATATATGTATATATATTTGGATATGAAGAGCATCGGTGTGACAATAAAGCATCATTAGCGCTATCGGGAGCCGAAGAGCGCACACTATGAATGCGAGATTATCATGCAATCCTGGCCGCATTTCAACGATCAATCACGGCAAAGTTTATCGTCTTTTCTCTCGGGCTAAACATGATTTTACATTCTACAATCAATCATTTCACAAGTAATAATTATTCTTTCAGATTTAGATACAGTCTTCAGATTATATCTGTTTCATAAACAAAGTTTTTTATTGACGGATTTAGTTAATACAAATTAAATTCTATTTAAAAAATTTTCTTATGTATGTTTAACATGCGAAATTAATTTTTTTTCTTACACAGATAGTATCAAGGTTGCCAGTCACAGATTTTTATTTAACTTCAGGATATTTTGTATCACTTGAAATTATGACAAAAGTAACATTTTTTTCGTTTCAACGTTCGATTTTTTCCAGTTACAAACCACTTTGTCTGATTTTAAAGGATTTCTTTGAAAAATTGCTATCAACGTTTCACAATATAACTTCTCAAAGAGAATTTTTACGTTGACTCTACAACATCCTAGTAAAAGGTGAGGTGAAATCTTTTCACTTGAAAAAATATTGTATAAAAAATTTTAAAATTGTTCAAAAGTTATATTAAAATAAAATATATTTTTGAAAATCACATAAAATTAAATGTTAAATATTTATTGATATTTTGTGTCAAATTTTTTTAATAAATTATTTCAATCGAAAGGCTTTGGTCTTATTTCTTAAAAATGAATTGCAGAATGAACCTAAAAATTCTCTATGAAAAATTATGCATTTACAGTAATTTTTTAAATAAATCCTTTAAAAACATACGAAATGATTTATAAATCCAGAATAACTGAGGAAATCTAAAGCTGAAAGGATGCCCCTTTTTCATAATTTTATGAAACAAAATATTTCCCGTAGTCAAAGTAAAATATGTGATCCGTAATTCTGATACTCTCCTGTTAGTTTAGTAAACTAAGAACGTAAAGGGATTCATATAATATATAATGCTTATAATTTTTACTGAAAGACCACAAATTTATACAAGATTCTTTCTAATGAATTATCTATGTAATTAATTCCGAATTCGAAATATTAATTTTTAATTCTTTTTAGACTCATTGGATATTATTTTGATAATTAAGAGACTGATAACTTTTCTCCTTGAAAGATTAGTAAAGTTCTCTTCTGTTTTTCTAGAGAACATAAATATTTAAATTATCTCACAAAAGAGCCGGTCTGTGGCTCAGTCGGTAGAGCGTTGGATTCGTAATCTCGAGGTTTCGAGTTCGAATCCCGCTCTCGGCTGAATCATACAAGCACCACTGTACGTCACATGTGCTGAAGTTCATAAACACACTTACGAGCTCCGTCGCTGATTAGCATAACAAATAGCATAAATATAGCGACGAAAAAAAAAAATTATCTCACGGATTAATAAAAATTAAATTTATTGAGTTTATTGTTACTATTGCCTTGTAAAAAGTATATCTTCCAATTTTTTTTTTATTCTTTCAATTATTCTACAAGCTGAAATTTCCTAATTTTGATATGATTTCTGAAAATTCACCGAAAACCAAAATTCTCCTTGTTATTACTATTCTCCTTTCGCATTTATTCTCATTTGGTGTGTCGTATGTGTAAGTCGTCGACTTGTTATTAATATAAACATTGAATTCCGCTGCGCGAGAGTCAATTGCTAATTCAAGTTTCATTGAGTTAAGCTCTCAATTTCTTGTTTCACCATAGCTTTTGAATTTCATTTGCTTTCCATTAAAATATTCATCTAAGCTGCGCTTTTTTCTTTACAATCGGAGAGTTTAGTTTCTTTTGCAAATTAAAGTTTTGTGGCTGCTTCTTCTCATCGAATTTTTTTAAGAATTGATCCTATGCATTTAATTTATTTTTTCTTTCTTTCTTGGTCGATTGCATTGGTTATCGTATAGCAATTAGCTAGCTTGGTTTAACTGTTGCACGAATGAATAAATTAAATTAAATAATACACACCCCCCCAAACACCCACCAAAACCCCCCCCCCCCCCCCCCCCCCCCCCCCCCCCCCCCCCCCCCCCCCCCCTAAATAAGTAGCTAAGATGCAAAATATCTTATTACATTTATCTCTGCTAAATATTTCTTAGTTGAAAATTTTATAGATGATATTTCAAATGCAATTCTCTTTTTAGAAATTACTTGTGATAATGATAGTTTTTAATGAAAATATTTTTTATATTACGCACATATACAGAATTATAATAAATTGTTTTGAAATTTATGATTACTTCAATAAACTAAATCATCAAGTACAAATTATAAGTGATTTTGAATTAATTGTAATATCATTTAATTTAATGCATTAACTTGTATAATATAATTTTTATGTATACACTTATGAATTTGAATAAAATTCTTTTCAATAAATACAAATACTCATAAAAATAATTGAGCGATAAAACAGAAAATAATAATAATTATAAATATAAGATATAAGTAAATAATAATAACTTTATAGTTGTAGCAAACTGCAATATTTTCGTTTAAAATAAATGTGTAATTGGAGTTAAAAATGTTACACGTTGTTAATAAAGACAGTGAATTAACCAAGAGATTTGTTTATAGCAACTCGCAGGTCACATATAATAAGAGAAGGGATAGTTTAACGGGTAATGCTAATGCATTGAATCTAGTCCGCAAGAAGCAAGGAGAGACTAGAGAGTTACCTAGGCTAATATACGCGTCTAACTGCATATATGTACGAGAGCACATCAACACACAAGAGCCCACATGCCTATCCGCAGCTTGATTACCTGTAAAGCTACGTAAGCGCGCACCCGCGCGAGAGAGAGAGAGAGCGCATCCCTCGAGTATCGTTCTATTCTCCTACATGCATAACTGCCACTGGCACTTGCCTATCAAGCGTATATACAACTCTCGCGTTGGACGCACATATAAGCTTATATAGGTTAACGTTGTCTTGTTACTCCCGCTATAGTTTAACCCCTTTCCAACATCAAAAATTCAAGACACTTAAATTCACATTTTTTTTACCTTCACCTCAACCAGATTCTCTATTCATTCATTTTTATGCTCATCTTGTTATTTTTTCACGCGTTGTAGAAATTTTCAATTTTTTTTTTTAAGTTATAGAAAATCAAACAAGTTGCGTTTTATTGTAATAAAAGTCTCTATTGTTTTGGATTTACAATTTTATTTAACCATCTATACAACATTGTAAATAGAATTATTTCAAATCTCCAATATCCTATTTTTGAAAAAAAAATAAATGCTTTGTATTTGGTCCGCTGTACTTTTTCACGTAAGCCACTTTTTTATGTTTTACAACAATCGAAATGTATCATGCATTTGAAATATCAATTTTTCAGAAAAAGAAGCTTTTTTAGTACAAAATAAAGTGATTAATGGAAAAATAAAAAAATACTATTAAACTATTTATTTTTAAGGCTATCATCTCTATATGATTAAAGTCCAAACTTATTAGAGCAATTAAAATTCTGAACGTTTCGCAATATGAATCAATAAATTGTATTAAAATAAACAAGTTTTTTCGGAATTAAAAAACTATACGAAAAGAAATATAACAATTTGAAATTTTTAATATTTAACGTAATCATTTATATAATGATACAAAGCCTGTGACATAGTTTCCAATCAAACTGACATAGGTACAAGATATTCAGTCAAAGATATTAATTTCAAAATAATTGAAATTGGAGGACAAAAATTTTGGCATTAGTTAAAACGGTTTTTCCATTTTGTCTCATTTTACATAAATCAGAGATTAATTTTAAAAATGCTCTTCATTTACAATTTAAAATTGTTTAAAATAAGCGATTTTTAAAAAAAAGCTTCAACTTTGGTTGTAGAAAAGCAACAGCCTTAACTGAGCTTAAATGATTGATTGAAATATAATTTTTCTCACTTTTATTACAGCGATTAAAAAAAGAACATTTCGAAAAATCAACTTGGATAACAAGACAAGGCACGAAAACATTTACCGTAAAGGACGTAGTTCCTGATCAGGGCGTAATTTCTGATCATTATTTATTATAAATCATAATCTATAAGATTTTAGTAGGAAAAACTTTTTTTTTATTTATGAGAAAAAATAGATTGAGCGTAAGAAATGCTTCGTTTGTGTGAAAAAGAAATACACTTTTACTTTTTTACATGTAAATATGTGATCAGAAATACCTCCTAAGTGATCAGAAATTACGTCCTTCACGGTATCGCTCTAGAAAAAATCTTCAACGTTACTATTTTGTACAAGCGAATTAATGTTCGAAATCTTTTTTCATTTAAATGACGTACACTAGAGAAAAAAAGAAGAAAAAAAAATTCAAATATTCGTACGTTTGTCAACTTACGAATCGATCATGTATCCGGGACGAGTGGCATCCATAGGTACGTGTCGAGTGGATTGGCTGGTAGCTGCTGCTGCTGCTGCTTTCCAATGCTCATCAGCTCATCATCAGCACCAGCAGCGGCAATACCGTCACCATCACCTCCACCACCACCACCACCACTACTAACATCAGCAGCTGCGAGTCGATAAACTCTATCGTCGTTCTTCTCAAAGTCAGCGTGCATTTTTCTTGCGTTCCAAATTGGATGCGGCTCTGAACATAAAAAAAAAATTCAATCGCACAACGTGCTTTACAAATCTCAACTTTTTCTATTCTTAATCTTACAATCTAAGTATGTAGTCTTCGCTGGAACTCTGTATTAAATATTCTATGTAACAAATATTGATGAATGATAATTTTCATTTATTAAAAATAAATAAATTTTCGTTTTTTATCAATTATTCTGGAAATTACAGTAATCTTTTAATTATATCTTTTAATATTTTTACAATGTAAATACGAGTTATTAATTTATATTTTCTGATTCATACGTACTGCTCAATATCTTTCGGATAATAATAAATTAATTAATAATTTTAATAAATTCATTAAGATGATAAAATTGAATTTTTAAAAATTATAAAATTAAAAGTCATTTTCATATTTTTTTTTGTGAAACAACAGCATCATTATCATTATCATATTCATGATAATATTCATTGGACAATTCACCCGGTGATTTGTGTTATCAAATTGTTAAATCATTATTTATTGATGCATATAAATAACAATTATAAGAATTGAATTAAAAAGATTTACATATTTTTCTCGTGTATATATTAATTTAAATTTAGGAACATTATAAATAATGAGCTCGTTAATTTCCGCGAATAAAAAAATTAAAATTTATTAAATTTCAGATACAAATTAACTTTGTAAATTATTTTTTTCTATAGTGAAGATGGAAACGCACAATGTAAGGGAGTGAAATTCTAATTAAAAATTTAGCATGAGATAAAAATTCAAGTTTAACATAAAGTGCTTATATATAAGCTGGGAGCATAAGTATAAGACGGGGCTTACCGTCGTTCTCGGTGCCGACGTAACGATTATACGCATCGTAACCATTGTAATCCGGTTTATTGTGCTCTCTATCATTGCTTAACCGAGACATCATGGATCTAGTCCTCCAAACCTAAAATTACATTTTACATTTTTCATTAACGTTCAATAATAGCGTTGCTCGTACACCAAATGTTAAAATTAATCATTTAATTTCATTAATAATTAGATTAATGTTTACGAATGTACGTATTATAATATAATATGTCAATTTTTTTTAATCATGTGGTATTATTTAGATTAATTAATTTATACATATATTAGTGAAATCAACTGCAAACAAATCGCTTTAAAGGGCTTATCAAACGTTATGAAAGGGACATATTTAATTACTACACTAATTAACATTTTGATAAAAGATTTAAATTAAACAATTAAATCAATCAAAACGCTAAACAAATAAAATCTTTCAAAAATTGCTTTTTTCTTATTATAATTTAAAAATTAAATTCAAATTCCTTTTTTTTCATGTAAAAATTAAAAGATCGTTTTCTTACTGATTTTAAATATTAAATGGTACATTATTGTTTGGGTGTAAAGTTCACTTGATCAAAAATGATAAAATATTCTTTTTATGCAAAAATTAGCAAAATAATAATCTTAAACGTAACTTTGTCATGGTGTAAATATATAAGATATGCTACTCATCTAGTTTATGTATGTTAGTTTATTTTTAAACAGCCTACGTACGATGTTATTTTTACCTTATTACAGTTGAGTACAGAGCGGAGAAAACCAAGGCATAGTAAGACAAGCTATAATTTTACACGCTTCATAAAGAAATTAAAATAATATCGTATAATTTTGTCAATTACTCATTATTTTTCACGTTGAGTTGAATAAAATATTCCATATGTCTAAGAATAAACTTAAAAATTAAAACTTTTGAAATAACTATCATTAAATAAGACATGAATTCATATTTGTAGAAAATAAAATTTAAAATAAATAGCTTATAATTTAGTAACAACCGAGTAATTAT
This sequence comes from Anastatus disparis, assembly GCA_017163975.1. NCBI lineage: Eukaryota > Metazoa > Arthropoda > Insecta > Hymenoptera > Eupelmidae > Anastatus > Anastatus disparis. Next base: position 1,343,095 of record JAFFSR010000009.1, read on the forward strand.
ATAATTTTGCATTTAATATTTCAGATATACAGTCTACGAATCTAATTACTAATATTAAAGTAAATGTAATTAAGTCTTAAAAGAAATAATATCAAAGTTAAAAGATTTAAATAAATGAATTATGATTTCTAATAAAGGTCTTAAAAAATAAAAATTCTGCATTAAATATACTTTTTAATGAATAATGTATTTGATAATTTAATCAATTACTTTTACACCCTGTTTTTACACGAAAAAATTAGTAAATAAAGAAAACTTTGTATTTAGAATTTTGATTATACCGATGGGTCAATGTGTTCTGACTATAATGCAATTATAGATAAACATCTATATTAAGAATTTCATTATGAAATCCTGATTCATTTCTAAGATATGAAAAAATTAATGACCGCACTTGCATCAACAGGATAATTTTCAAACTGTTTCGAAAAATAATGAAAATTTTATCATAAAAATATTGAAAAATATTAGTTAAATAAATAAATGTATAGTTCAAAATATTAATGATAAATAATTGAAAACCTTATGCGAATGCAGGACAGATGGCTGACTAAATCAAATTCAAAATTAAGTTAGTAAAGATTTTACATTAAATATTAACAAATCGGATTTTATTTCTACAATGTAGCAGAATATAAACTTTCTTGAATGTATAATTTTTAAATTTTAAAAAACCTTACGAAAATATGTTTTTAATGTAAAGTTATGTTAAAAATAAAATTTAATTAGATGAATAAAAATTTTACATATAAGTTCTTTTGATATCGAAGATATAAAATGATTAAAAATGAATTTAAATAAGGTATATATTTTTAATTGAGGCAAACGTCATAAAAGCAAATTTTAAGTGAAAATTATATTAAATGAATTTTTAATTAATATTTACAAGAAAATATTCGATTTTTTTTTTAATTATTAAAATGGCTTTAAAATTTAAGAGAATGTAATAGAATATATGATTTATACATAATTACCGACATTGCAGTTTTCCAATTTTTAAAATTTATTCAAAAATTTTTCGAAATATCTCTATATTAGGCTTTTTATAAGTAAAACTGGAAGGCTGTAATATAGAGATATTTTTAAAACTTTTAAATTAAGAATAAAAAATTTGGAAAACTGTAATGTCGGTATTTTACATTCCCTAAGCTAAGCTATAAAAAACACTCGTAAGTAGCTTCTGGTTTCTAAATAATTAGACTAAACTTCGATGTAAAATTTCAAGTGAATAAATTAAGTTGTTTTTAACGATAAACACATACAAATATACACACACACATACATACACACATGCTCATACATGCCAACGCACATGCGAATATGTAAACGTACATCTTTTCAAAATTACTTTTTTAGATTTTCTGAGATTGAATATATATAGAAAAGCTGTTTACAAATACTTTTTTTATTATGAGAAAGCCAAAATAAACATTCAACTTTATATTGTTAATTTGAATTTTTTTGAATAAAAAAGAAAAGAAAATAATTTTTAAAAATTACCATTGGATTATATTATACATCCCTTCAAACTGCTATTCTCATAAAATTGTCTCATAAAAAAGCTCAAGCTTGACGAAGGTAGAATTTGAAAAATTCCATGAAATAACAGACGAAGTAAATAAGAACAACAAGCTAGAGGTGAAATTGAAATGAAATGTTGAGAGCAAGGCTAGGGGAAAGAAAAAGTTAAGTGCACAATATTAATAAATTTGAGTTTAAAGTTTCATCGGCAAGCAGAACGCAAATGTTGTCAATGTTCCAACGCCACAGGAGGATCATTCAATTAGATATTAGCTCCTTCTCCATTTCTCTCTTTCTCTTTCTCTCAGGTGTGTCTTTCGTTACCGAATGAACAGCTTTTGTTGCAAATGCCAAGCAGACCTTCCAGGATTTTAATTAAACATCAAGGGTTTAAATATCCTGTCTAGATCCCAGAGATTCAGTTATTACAGCTTCACCTATATCTATGTATATGGACACTAGATGCGTTAACTTTTTTTTTTCTAGTATACGCAGCTGCATATAAGTTAAATTTTCATTTTTCTTTTTTTTCAAGCTGCGTGCAAAAAGTTCTTATTTCTTAATTTATTCAGTTTTTTTTATGTACAAATCTATTTATAAACATGAAAATGTATTAATTTTATATATTAGATGGTGTTTTTACACAATTTGATGCATCATTCGTAAAGTATAGTTTTTAGTAAAATATGTTTCAATTTAAAAGATTATTATTTTTGATAAAATAAAACTCATACGTACACGCATGCAAAAAAATAGTATTATGTTGTTTTGGCACAATCAATACATTAGATAAATCACAATTAACTATTTCCGATTTCTTTAGGGTAATAATAGTTTTCACGTGTTAATAACTAAGAGAACTAGAAATCAAAACATATTTCCCGAATAATTTGATCAATAGTTTTTACGTTTTTCATAATTTTGGTTTTAATAGGTTTAAGTAGGCTATTTAAATATCTCTGTTGATAATTCATCAAAATAGACTATGTTAAAGTCCTTAATCAATAATTCATTATCCTCTGATTCTGTATCAAAACAATGTTAGGTTCCATCGTGTTTTTCGGCGAGATAAGCTCTTCGTGTATATAGATATACATTAAGTGGAGCTCGTATCCTCTGCTTCATTTTTGGTTATAATACTTGCATAATAGTTGCAACCTAATGGAACTTGTGCAAACAAAATAGTCATTCAAAATGCACATGTTTGAAACTACTGCGCACCATCTTAGTGCATTAATACTGAAGAAGAAAACTCCGTTTTTACTGCCTGCAATCGAGGAATAATGAGCTGTTTTACGGCCTGGATATGAGAAAAATGATGTAATGTATCAACAGCTTCATATTTATTTTAAAATTTATTTCATGTTTTTTAATTTAAACTTTAGAGTCTTGCAAAAAGTAAAAAACATATTACGAAAAAGTATAAAATTTTTCTTGAAATTGATAGCCAAAATGTTATCTATAAGTTCTGCATTATGCTTTATATCTGATAGGTGTTTATTCGACTAGTCAAACTTTTATTTGGATGTAAAGATTTGATTGTCAGCGAAGTATTGTAATGTATTTTAACTTCCTTTCTTATTACTGTGCCAGTACTATTTTATGTAAGTTTTCTGTATTTGGTGGTAAAGAATTACTAAAATTGTATGATTGCGTATGGATTTTTTATAATTTTAACGTTATGCACGGTCAACATTAACAATTTACTGAAATTTTTGCCTGTTTTTGATAATTTTCAATTCCATAGGTAGGTACTTTTCACTATAGTTTCAAATGTAACTTTTTTGTTATTTCAATAAACTTTCTAGTGTTGGTTTGGGAGTTCAAATTTTTCATTATGAGTACTGAATTGTTTGTTGGTTGTTATTTTTATTTTTAGCAGGAATTCATCTCGATAACATAGATAAAACTAAAATATTTCTTTATTAATTTTAATTGTTAGCCCAAATGATTGAGCTTTTAAATTTTAAGATTAAAATTAAATGTATATTAATTTTAATAACTTTAAAAATATCTTATTTTTAAAGTTAAGAGAAATGCTTTTCCTCTATGAAAGGAACATGCTCAAAATAGGTGAAAATGACGAAAAATACTGAAATAGTTTACTTTGACCGTGTCTATAACGTTAAAGCAATGAATAGGAAAAGTTTTTAAAAATTCAATCGTGCAGTAGCGTACAATAGAGTTACAATACAATCTTTATGTATGAGTGTGTGTGTGTTTGTGTATAAGTGTGCACAATAAAGATATAACAAAAAACTAAAGAAAATCCAATCCATTAACAGCATTAATAAGAAAACTTGGAAGTAAACCTTTTCACACTGATTTCAGGATCTGGGAAAAAAAAAAATTTATAAATATTAACGCAAAGCACTCGAAAAGTGGTAAGTGGTTTTACTCTGATAAAGTTTTCTTCTTGAAAAAGATACGAAAAACTTTCATCATGCTTTACGTGCAAAAGTGATTCCAGAAAAAACTTTTAACGATTTAATGTATATAAATAAAGAGAAAAATATCATATTTTTAAATCCATAAGTTTAAGAAATTTTTCAACTTTTAGAAATCGTAATAATGTACTTTGAAAAAAGTATTTTTCTCATTAAAAAAGAACAATTTTATCAACTACTAAAACGAGAAAAACAAAAAAAAATAACTAAACCCATTAAATTTTTGATAGAAACTCAATTCCTATTATCAACGTTCATTCATATAATTTCGATAGCAGAACCTAGTTATTACCTTAACATTTGTGCAAGCTACAAAAGAAAAACAGCAAATTGACAATTTTTTTCTCGGTTGAAGCAAAAAAAAAAATATCGAGAGAGACTCTATCTCCGTGCATGAGCTTAATAAGCCGTATATACTGGTGGTATTGGTATGTATGTATAATTGTACAAGTACAAATAAGCGATAACAAATAGTCATTGTGTATGCAGTTGCCGATATGAGCCTAATAATAATCTATTGTATGGGTAATTTCAATTCGAAATACGGCATTTCTATATATATTCGTACGACTGATATTCTAATAAGAAAATTTCGTGCTTTAAAAAGGTAATTCAAGAATTTATTCGAATTGCAATACGAAAAATAATAATATTTGTTTGTATTGTTAAGTATACTTGTAAACATTAAAGTCATTGTTTTTTTTTTAAACAAGATTATTATTTTATTCCATATTGAAATATGATGTATTTTTGGTTTAAAATAACGCACTTGCTTGAATAAAAGGTGCGTTAATAACGTTGTGCAAATAAATTGTAATTTTCTTTTTATAAAATTTTAATTTTAAATAAAATTTCATAATTCCAGTGGAGTTTTATAATCCATTGTACATAAAATAACGAAAAATTTAATAACGTGTTTTACTTTTTTTTCAAATAATGGATTTTCTCAAAAGGAAAATAATTTATTTAGAAACAATAAAATTTCATGAATATAAATAATGAGTATATGGTAAAAGCGTAATTAAAGAAAATTAAAAAAAAAAACGGGCAAGAAAGAATATATTGTTAGTATATTAAAGTAGACAGAACATATAAGATAAAATTTGTTAAGCGGTAAGGCAATAGGCATTATGCGGTTTTGAATACAAATTTGTTTCATCGCGTATAGTTTGCAGCGTTTTAGAGGCAAGTTAGCGGTACGAGAGAACTTCTACCTAGATTCCAAGCATCTTCTCTCTTACTCTCCCTATTCGTTTCAGCTTTCCGCAATGTCTATATAATTTTGTATTTTACTTAATTTTTAGTGCAAATATTTAACTTTTTTATTTTCTAATTGCACTTTAGAGACTTTGTATGTTTGTAATGTTAATAGACTGTCGCAATTATACTTTTCATTTGATAAATCTTTATCTTTTCGCTTTAATTTCTCTAACAAATCTGAATTTAAAGATAGAACAGATATAATAACAATAATAATAATAATAAAGCTTGTATATTTCTACTTCGCATAATAGGCTTTATACACTTTCGGAATAGCTTTACATTTGATAAAGCTACGTGATAAAATGTATTATTTCAAACTATAATTTACGCTTAAATTAAAAGAAAATAAAATTTTAAAAATAATTTGAGAATATTAAATTTAACAATACGTTATCCAAAGTTATACGAGCGTTGATGGTTTAATAGTGCTTATTCTGTAATTGCTTTGGTAAACAAAAAAATGTGGAAGTAAGAAAAAAACAGTTTTTAAAGTTTTATTAATTGAAATGTTAAATAATTTTTCAAAAATATCCTCCACGAAATAAAAAGTTTTTCCAGGATTTTTTAAAATTAATGAAAGTTATGTTGAATTCTAAACATCTTAATTCAAAGTATTAATTAGAAATTTCGTTATTTCCTTAAATGATAAAATTACTTAAAAATTTTTCTAAGCCTAGTAGTATTTATAATTTGAAAACGAGTGATTAACCTAATTAGCTTGGAGTAACAACATTCTATCGATGAGATTTGGGATTATTATTATTATTCTCGGCAGGTTGTAATTGAGATAGCGGAACATACATGAAGTAACATTCCTTGCGTACATACACAGGCACAAGCAGCAGCAGCAGCAGCAGCAGCAGCAGCAGCAGAGCAGTTTCAATAGCGATATACACGACATGCCGTTGCTATTATATGCATTATAGATATACAGCCCATAGTCTTGTGTGTATGCGCTTATATACACAGAGCCAGCCACACGTATATACACAAGCCCACACAGATGCCTAATAAGCTGTGGAGAAACTCGATTATCGCGTCGATTAGAGTGCCGATTTGTCTTGTACCACAACTACTAGTACTACTACTACTACTACTCTCTTGCCTTAACGCCGTTACTCGATTTATTTAAGCACCTCTCTTAACCTTTATCATACTCACTTTTTCTTTTCTTCTTTTTTTTTCGAGATCAATCTTCATACTTTTCTTCCAAAATGTTTGATAATATCAGATAATATTAAAAATCATTCGAAGAATATTTAGAAGGTTTAATTAAGAATTTGTAAAATTTACAAACGTTATTGATCAAAATAGTTTATCAAATTCAAAACGACATCTCGACTGCTTTATAGGCAGTCCTTTCCATGAAAATAAATAGATCTATGATATACTTGAAAAGTCAAAATAATGAATGAAAACAGTACTTTAACATCTGCATAAAGTCATTCTAAATATGATTTAGGATTGACAATGATATTAAAATATTCATTTAGAATTGACTTTTTACAGCTGTTAAGTTTACAATTTCTCAAAATTATTTATTATTCTAATATGTTTAACTCTCGTTCCATTCATTGTTAATGTGAAAAGAACTAAATATAAAGTAGTCGATACGTCGTTTTGATTTTATAAAATTATTATAAATAGTGATGTCGGTAATTTTTTTAAATTGACAATCGATAAATGTTACTAATTTAACCAAATATCCTAATTATTTATTCAAATTTAACTTTATATTAACCTTTACAGAACGAAGATTTTTTTATAAAATAATCTTTTTTTAACGGTAAAGAAATACATTTTATATTTAATTAATAAAATTTATTACTCGTTAAAAAATGTTAACTACACAATAAGGCTTTTATTGATCACTAGCAGCGAAAAGCTCGCAGAAAATATATTTTATAATTGCACTCAATAAATCACATCGCATAATAAAAAAAGTGAGTTATTTATCATTAAAACTCTAAGATTTTCATTTCCTTCAGTTACGTTATACTAAATAAAGAGAAACATGTTAAAATTATTATATTAATTACGTTTTCGGTATTAACACAATATAAATTAAACTAATTCAATATGATCTGATACACGAAAGAATTGTATCTTCCAACAATGGCATCGCTATATCACGTTTAAGTTAACGCTTAAGAACAATTCATGCGCGTGACGTGTATGAGCATCAGAATTCAAGTTATGTAATTAAAAACTCTCGAAGCGCGAATTATAAACCAGTGAAATAACAACTTGTGTTTCTAACGTGTATAATGTACACGCATACTTACTAGGGTATTGTATAAACTACGTCAATTCGCTTGTGTATACGCTTGTGCGGGAGAGTAAGACAAATGGAAATTAAGAAAATAAAAAACGAAGAAAAGTAGACGAAAAAAAGAGTGAGTAAAGCGAAAATCGATCTGGAGAAAAAAAAAGAGAGGGAGACAGTATAAAGCGTGTACAGAGAGAAGAGAGTACGGAAAAGAGAAGAGTGAGACGTGTATGTATACATAAGCTTGGCATCGATCTGTCCGCCTATTGCAGCAGTACGCGCGCAGAGCCCCTTCTATAAATCACGGCGGCAAGCGTGGTCGCCTTAATTATAAACGCGCGTGTGCACATTCTGATACGCGTAAAAAGAAGAAAAAAAAAAGAAATTCAACTGCAAAAAAAAATATTCGAAGGGAAAGAAAAATTTGAGTCAATGCAAGCAATGAACGTACACGTATATAGCTTAGGAGAAAACGAGGAGAAAGAGAAAGGGTTGTGTTAAAGGTATCCTTACTTTTTTTTGTCGCTCCTTCTTTTTTCCTCCCCTTGAACTTGCACGCTAGTAGTATATACACGTTTTCTGCCAGACGCATATATACGGTTTGTTCCGAAGCTTTTACGTACATATAAGAGAGAAGCAAGAAGAAAGCCGCTGTGCGTCAAACATTTGCGCGCCGATTGTATATATAAAAGCACGCTCTTTCGCACGATAACGAGCTGTCAGCCGACACGTTGATGTTTCACCAACGTGAAAGGCTTGAGCTTTTTTTTTTTTTTTTTTTATTTTTTTGTCTTTTTTATTTCAACTTTTAAAGAAGCAACTGATGAGGTACAACTCGTTTACAAGGGGATTCCATTGGGAAAATGCACACAAAAACCAAACTTACTTTAATAGTCTGGCTTTTGGAAAGCATTCTTTTGAGCTTAAAGGGTTCTAGAAATGTAAAAATTTTTTTGAAATTTCATATTTTAGATAAAAATAATAAAATAACGAAATTTGAAAATTAGTCATGTAGCTAGAATTAATATAAACAGATATCTAATTTTTTTTTTAACAGCGCTATATTTATGATGTTTGTTATGCTAATCAGCGTCGGAGCTTGTAAGTGTGTTTGTGAACAAAGCACATGTAACGTACAGTGGTGCTTGCATCATTCGACTGCCGAGAGCGAGATTTGAACTTGGAACCCCGAGATTACGAATCCAACGCTCTACCGAATGAGCCACAGATCGACTCAAACAAATATCTATTATTGATCCTTAAATGATACAAAAGGTTCAAAAAATCCCAGAGTGTTTTAAAAAAATATGTCAAATTTTTACTTTTCTTGTAAATTTTATTTTTTTCGATATTTAAATGATGAAGTTTGACTTCAATGTACTATGTCATTATTTAAAAAAGATCTTGAAGAATATGCAAAAACAATTTCAAATGAAAATAGCAATAATTAAATTTAAACGTACGTCATTTAAAAGTTAAGGTAATTAAAAAAACAAGTTCGGGAATTGATTAATATTATAATGATCGTGAAAATAAGTTTAAAAATAAAAAAAATAAAAACAAATATTTTGAGAAATGTTATCGGTCATGTAATGCTAACATTTTAATCACTTTGAATCCAAAAATAAAATAATCGTTCAAACGTTTATTTCCATTTGGGAATCGAAAATACCCGTCCTTGTTTTACTAAATTTAAAGTGATTTCCCAGCGGGTTATTCGATCCAGCAATTAATTTAGCCGTAAAACAAAATACTCGGGAATTTCGAAAATCATGTTCAGCCATACGAGTAACGAAATTTCTGGTTTTAGTTATATTCAAGCACTGTATAGCACTTATTGCCTCTGTCACTTTTAAACTTTACGAATTTATAAAATTCTGTTCAAATTATTATAATACACGAACGTTGCATTAGTTATTTTCATTAATCACTTACATTTCTTTGAAATATTACATCGCGCATTTAATTTCTCCAACAACGAATTAATCTTTAAATATTTTCATTATTTTATCCGTTATCGCATAAATAATTATAATTGCTTGTTTAAATTTATCTTCAAAACGTTTAATTAATTTAGATTTTTTCACCCATGAAATATGAATCTCATTAATAAAATAAAAAAATTTTTTAAATAAATATTAATCCAATGTCATATTGTCGTAAAGATTTGATCTTTTATAGATTTTTCATCACTTGACATCACTGCTATCAGCTATATAAAAATAATAAAAAAAATTTGTTTATTTGATTTTAATTGATCTACAAAAGACTCGCATTTATCAGAGAGACAAGCCAATCTCGCAATTCAACGCAGCCGAAATATATCAAGTCTTGTGTTGAAGTCAAAGCGATTTCAAGCATTTGGCAACCTGTCGAACTGACATAAAACGAGCCTCAACATACCTACGTACACAGGCACAAGTATACACACACGCGAACATGAACGCTCCACTGATTTTCCAGAGGCGCGAGTGTGCGGGGGGAGGGGGGGCCAGTCTTGCATTCGAAAACATACTGAAATCAATGATATTTAGCGAGGGCGTTTACACGTGTTATACCCGAGAAATTCTAACGGACGATATTCGCGTTGAAATAAACTGCAGGCAACTACACTAGCATCTGGCATCGAGTTTATACGTGAAATATCTACAATGAAAAATAAAAGAGGATATAAGCGGAAAGAGAGTCCGGTGTAATGTGTATACTAGGATATCTTTTTTTTCTAACTATAGGATTACACTTTATCTGTATAAATATTGTTGTCGAATACACGCTAGGTATAGGACGTAAGAGCCCCACTACGCGAGCACTGGTCAGTTACATTTTTCAGAAATTCTTCATTTTTTTTTCCTTTTAACTTTTGACTTTTTTATTTCACGCCTAGTCTTTTAGCACTATACTTTTGAACCGACGTCAGCACTCGCAAACACTATAAACGCCCTTCGTTTTTATAATACTCGAATTGTGCGCCTTTTTTTTTTTTTCAATACGCAGCTGTATTTCGAGCAACCCTCGAGGGCTACGGTTATAACGTACAAACTAAAAAATGCTATTTTCGTTGATTGTATTTTTCGCGGATGTATAAAGTCTATTCGTAGCTTTGCCGACCTCTACTTTATTTGTTTTTCTTTTTTTTTTATTCTCTTTTACTGCTCGATTTCGATTATGCGTTGAACTTTTAGTTTTTCAAAAAGGAATTTTTTAAGACTTAAACCTTACTTACAAAGCCAAAAGTTAAGATGATCAAATGATAAGATTAATAGTGAAAAGAATTCAAACACTAAAATTTACAATAATTTAAGAATATTAAATAAAATTCTCGCATTTTCGTAGATTATAAGTCAGGACAGAACTATTTATACTTTTTTATTCTTTATATTTTACCCTTACCATATTTAAAATAATATCAGACTCAAAAAAATAAGACCTCGAATATTTCGAAAACTCATTGGCTTTATGAGCTATCTAACAAATTTATTCACCGTTTATCAAAATACTACACTACTATGAATTCTTGTAATACCTCATCTGTATTCTCTAAATTTCAAAACCATTAATATAGATTCCTTAGAATAATCAAAGACCACAAAACAAAGTATTCTTTCATAGAAATTGTTTTTTAATATTAATCATTATTGACAAACTTTGATTTTTTGTTGCAAATGAGCAGAAAAGTAAAAGTCATCAATATTAAAAGAATTTTTTTATTAATTTAAAAGGACATTTTAATGTATTAAATAAATGTAATTTATCATAAAATAATTTAATTTTTTTTCAATTATGTGCAATAATTAGAAAAATTTCCTTATTCAATAAAATTGACGTTACAATAAGAAAAAAATGTTTTTGATTGAATTTTTAAAAATTGAAATATCATTACATATATCAAAAGCCCATCAACTAAAATAAAAAACTAATATTCAGTTATCATTTCATAAAAAAAAAACAAAAAATGAATTTTGTTGGATCAAAATCAGTCAATCAATTCTCAAGATATAATAGTGCATATGCAGACATTTGCCCTCGGGTACATATGCACTCATATGGATATTTTCTATAAATATCGTATTTTTATTAATAATCAATCAACCATTTGAGTTTGGTGTCTATTTAAAAATAATCATTGTTATTAATTACTTGACATTGTATCTTTAAGGTTTGAAAATGTATATTTTGAATTTATGAAATGATGTGAAAAGCATTTAAAAAACAATTAGTCAAAGTTTATAAAAAATAAAATAAGTGAAATGTTTAATCATGTTATGAATCGTAGAATAACATAATAGTTTATAGAGAAGGAAAGAATATGGTTTTGACAATTTCCATATGCTCTGGATATATCCGTTTCATTACGAGCAAGTTAAATTATTTACACCTGGTGCATAAAATATAGTACTTATTGTTAGTAGCTAGCTTTTAATACATTATAATCAAAGAGTATTCGGAAATGAAAAGCCCCAGTGACGGGATTTATCTAAAATTACAATCTAAAATCTAAATTAAACTCGAAAGCAATAAAAAAGCTCGAAATTTCTCCGAAAATGAAATTTCAGCTTGGCTTGATTTTAAAATTTCTAAAGTTTTTTTTTTATTTCCTTCGATCCAATATATTCGTATCTGAAATCCTGTGAATTTAGTCAATGGCGAAGATTCGTCTCTTAGTTCAAATAAAAATGTACGAATAGTTGCCAATCAATTCCTCCTCTCTCTTCTCTTCGTTCCTTGGTTCTTAAGCTAAAATGCATCACGTCAAAAGGTAAGAACACGAAAACGAAATTAGTGTGTACATTGGGGAAAGAGCAACTTTCTTCTTCTTCTTCTTCCTCTTATTCGAGCTCCCGCATCTCAAAATCAATCCCCTTTAAAGCGTATGCAGCGCTTACTGCTCACATATGTATATATACACGTATATAGCTGTTGCAAAGACGGTATAACGGGAAAAACGTCAAACAAAAAAAGTAAAAGAATAACTTTACGTTGTCTTATTTGCGGAAAGCTGCATTCCTCGAATCCTGATCCTCGTACAAAAAAATAAAGTTACCTCTGTCTTTTTTCTTTTATTTTTTTCGGGAATATGTCTAACGTATATAACAGATCTGGCCTGGAAATGGAAGACACGCGAAGCCTTCCTTCCTTCCATCTAGACTCTCGCAGAAAGAGCTCCTATAAACTGGGCCATTTATCTATATACGTATAGTCAACGAATATTATATACCGTGGATATTGATTCTCAGATTTCTCTTTAAAACCAGTCTGTCTGTCTGCATCTTGTACTTTAGTTTATACAAGTATATTAAGTTTTTTTAACTTTCCAGATTTAATAGAAAATATACAAATTTTTAACAGCCTTCTGCATATATTTTGCAAAAGTATAAAAGTTAAGTATTTAAAAGGAGAGAACCTTTTAAATTTAAATTTCAAATATCTAAAATAAGAAGATACTCGATGTAACGCATAAATATGAAAACTTAAAAAATTCTCAAGAACAGAAAAATGTAATGTATTCAAATAAAAAATTAAAGAAAATAGGGTTCAGATAAATTAAGATGATTCGAATGCATTAATTATTTAATTTAGAAATAGAATTCATTACACGCAGAAATAAAAGCCTTGCTTGGTCCGGTAAATTATTGCAGAGGATAAAAGAATAAAAAAGTAGGGCTACTTTAAATAATAAAGATTTAAAAATAGCCAAAAGGTAAAAATATAAGAAATGAGACGGGAGTTAATAAGGTAACGTAATTAGATAATTTAATCCAAAGCTGGAATTTAATTGTTAATTAAACATAAAAAAAACGTTAGTATCTTTTCAGCGTATATGATAAAGATAGTGGAATATATAATTAAAAATGAGTGTATTTTTACCTGTGGAAGTAGATTGGAGCGCGATGTTGAGCCGGTGTGATGATCCGCTGGCTCCAATGGGACATTTCTCTTTCGCAAAGCTGAGGCACAGGGCGCGCCACCACCTGGTTTACCCCAGGGCCAGTAATTAGCTAGCATGCGGCGTAACTGGAAAATTTCAAGCCCCGTTATATAGCCAGTTTACAGTAGCCCTCCTTTAACCTCCTCGTCCTCCTCCTCCTCCTACTCGGTAAAAGAGATTACGGCGATGACACGCGCTCGACAAATTAGGACGAAGAGGAAATTTGAAGGGATGCTGATTACGTTTAGCCTATTGCTCGCTTCATTACTTCCTATACTTTCTAGTGCTATCTAGTTACCTAAGTTCATTTACTAAGGATGAAAATTTATATTTTATATCTCAACTGACGCTCAAAATTAATCATCAACTATACGATTGCTTTTTCATTTAAAACTAAAATTCTTTATTATTTTTACATGTTAAATTTACATGTCAAAAAATAAATTATCGTGAACGGTAATGCCCGAAAATTTTTCAAATACTCAACTAAACTTTAAAACTTTTCGTCAAATGATTTTACTTTTCCTAAAATAAATAATTTATAAAAAAAATTTTCTGGATTTCGAGTAAAAACGAAGAGCATATAAAGAAAAATATTTAAAATGCAAAGTATGCATGGGGGAAAAAAATTTGAAAAAACGTAATTTATCTTAACTGGCGAATGTGGAGCAATCCTAGGATTCTAATATGCATTTTTAAAACTCGGAGAGATTTTAGTCAGTCAAGAGAAAATCCCATTGCTCAAATTACAAAGTTTCTGTAAATATTTAAAATAGTTCTCCGTTAGCCCTGGGAGTTAATAGAATGGATGATCCTAAGGTTCTATATAACCACTGTCGAATAGCGCTATACAGTCTGTACTTTAAGAATTTCTGGAATTTGTTAGAGAATAAGGGAATAAAAGGGGTAACCCGTTGTCGCGCGTTTGCGATTCGCGAGATGAGAAGAGAAGAGGGATGACTTTATGCATTGACAGGATGTTACACGAGCATATGGAGGAGGAATGACCTCTTTTATATGACCCTAGCACGCCTAGCCAACCTTCCATTTTATATAATACGAAACTAGACACGCTATAATCTAAATTTTCACGACTTATAACAGGGAGGGGGGGCGATTTAGTGCAGCTCTAGGCCAAAAGGTAGGACTGCTGTAAAAACGAAATGATTTCACTCTGGAAGATGGCATCATCTCAAATTTTCCATTTAATTTTAACGAAATGCTAAGGAAATTCATTGAATTTCAGAAAAAAAATTTCACACCGTTTTAATAAAATTATTTCTTTTTTACTATTCTACTCGACGTGTGTATCATTTTTACCTTTAAAAAGGTTAAATAACCTTTCTCAAATATATTTAATAAAATAAATAATTTCAGACTGAATAATCTGATTGCGCAATTTTCAAGCTTTAAAACATTATGAATCTATTGACTACTCCTTTTTCTTATTAAAACGTAAAGTTTTAGAGTAAACATACAATACTTGATTAAAATTTTAATGAAATTTCCAATAGGATTAGCAAAACAAAAAGTTGAATTCAGTTATTTTTTTAGTTATTTTTTAACGTTGATTTTTTATTATTAAATTTTTACTATTAACTATCATTTCATAACTTTGTGCATCGAAAATTGAATGAAATTGGATCAAATGTAAAACATAAAATATTTTTATAGAATTTCCTGTTACAGTTGGTGACATCACTTTTTAAAAATTATTTTCATATGAAAAAAAAATTTGTAAAAATGAAAATTAGTTACTAAAAATTGGCAACAAAAATTAACACTATTATTGTTCAATAATTAAATATAATATTTATATTATATGCAGCACATATTATTGTAGCACAATATTAATCATATTTTGTTCATAAAAATTTTTATTACTCAAATATTTATTTTTTTATAAAAAAATTTAAACTATTTTAAATTAATATTTTTTACCATATAATAATTAAAATAATGTAACATTAAATTTCTAGTAGTAATATGTTACTTTAACGAATTTTACCTACATAGTTATTTGCTTATTAATTTCAAATAAAATTTCATATTTTTTAATCTTTGAGTATTTTATAATGGATTAGAGAAAAAGTTTCTTCGTTTTTGAGCGGAAAAGTAAAACAATTTAATTTAATTTTAAAATTGAGTTTACTCAAGCAAATATGTGCCATTTCATTCAGTTCTTTTCTTTGTTTTTGAGGTAACGTTATTATTGTAGAACTTCCGTGATTTGTTTTAGAAAAATTGCGACATATGAATTTCATAAGCCGGTATTGAACTGAACTTTGTATTTTTTAAGAAAGTAATGCTAAATTAGAATGTACGATGGATCAAAACTTCCCAAATAAACTCTCTTCTATTTGAAGAATATCCAGTGATTTATGAGCTCTAGCGTTATCGCGATGAAAGATAACACCTTTTTTATTGATTGATTTCAATCTTTATCTTCACTGCTTGACATGATTTTCAGTTATTCATACATCGAATGTTAGAATCAACAGTTTGATCAGGTGGCAATTAATCCTACTGAACAATTACTTTCCAATTCCATAACGCACAGAGCATTTTTTTATTATCGCTGTCTCTAAAGCTTTGCGACATTTTAACCCCGAAAGCTTTCTTTGTCGAGAAGTCGTTGTTATACGCTATCGATTTTTTATTGTTCATGATAAGTCGCTTGAAAATACTCCGATTTCGTTTCGTTTTGTCAACGATTTACAAGACGGGAACTTGATACTCAAATAAAAAGTTTTTTTCCATGTTACTTATTTTAAATAGTTCAGAACTACTTTATGATCAACATTCACCAAGAAAGTGTCAGGTCTTAGGGTCACCGATTTTTCTCATATTGCGGTAAACGTTTTTTTATATACAAATATGAAAAAAGCTATATTATAGACTACTACAAACATTCAAAACTAATAGTATCAATTATTTTATAAAAAATAATAAATATTATTTATATTGTAACCGATAGTAATTAATATATATTTTAATATATTTTTTATCTTAATTTTTAGTAACTTTAGAACAAATGTATCAAAGCTTAAATTAAATAACAGTAGCTTAAAAATGTATTTTTTCTTAAATATTATTAGAGATATGAGGTCGTAAATATTTTTTATTACTTTTGGTACAGTATTTATTCATAACTTTCAATGACTTTATAATATATAATGAAAATATATAAAAATTTTTCAACGAACTTATTTATAAAAAAAGATAAAAAAATAAAGTTACTTGACTGTAATTAATTTAAAAACTCGGATATTGTTAAGGATTTGAAATAGCCAAGGATGACGATGAATAAAAGATGAATAAATGGCCTTGAAAAGTAAGCAAAGAATCTATCATAACTTTATATAATATAAAATCACTATGCAGCGCAATGCTCAAGAATTTTTCGATAGCTAATATAAAGATTGAAGATTTAGCTTGCATAGTTTTCACTCTGCGTCTAACTGAACCTGACGATAAGCCTTCGATACTATAGCGAGTTGCCTTTGCCGAAGAGGTGTCAAGATTAAACAGCAAACACGAAAACTTGGAGATGAAGAGAGACGAAGAGAAAGTAAAGGCCAAGAGATTAGCAAGTTTCTCTAAGTGCTGCAACTGCTAGCTTGCTCGAAAGATCGAAAGAGAATACATACACACAGGCTGCTGCTGCTGCTGTATACTGGCTAAGAGAATACTTGCTAAATCCGCTTAATGTCCGCACCAAAGAGCGACATCGACTCGCTCACACTTGGCTCATATCCCAGGAGAGGTTTTAAAGCCCCTCAAAATAGCGAATACTTTCAATTTATCCGTTCATAAATGTCTATATCTACCTATAGACAGAGAGGGCTAACAATCAAAAGCTTTTAGAATCTCTTTAAAAAAATGTATCGATTACTCTATGAAAAAAGGGGAATTAAAAAAAAAAAGAATCGCAAAACTGACCGAAAATCCAAATAAAAAGTGAAAAGGATAGATTTACGAAAGTTTGGTTCTAGCGTTAATCTTACACATATTCTGTGCATATAGAAATGCGTGTACAGATATTGTTTGTTTGCAAAGCCCGAGTCCTCTAAGCTATTCGCTAGAGACAAATATTCAGCTGCTGCTACTGTACCGAGGACAAATACCAAAATATACAGCAATCGTTTAAGCGAAGGACTAAACAAATAAACAATTTTTTTTTCTTTATTCTTATTCCCATTTAAATTCAAATTTTTATTGTTATTTTTGTTGAATCAACTGGTATGACCGGTAACTTTTATTTAAAAAAAAAAGAATTATTCAAAAAACAAGTTATTTCATCAATAGAATTGAAGATATGCTTTTTTCTATTTTATTTTATTTAACGTCGCTGTATTTATGCTATAATTAGAATGCTAATTAGCGACAGAGGTTATCAGTGTGCTTGTGAACAAAGCACATCTATCAATCGGTCACCAAGAGCGGGATTCGAACTCGGAACCTCGAGATTACGAATCCATCGCTCTACCAACTGAACCACTTAAGCCTTCATATAATGTTTAAATGGATTTGAAAAGAGAAAATTATTTCAAAATTTATTATTCTATTATATATATATATCGGTGGCTCTCTGTGAGATCGAGCGGCAATTTTTCTCTTTTTTTCCAAAGCTGTGAAAATATATCCTAGAGCTCATTATTGATGGAGACAGCTTTTTTTTTAGCACGAAAGTATTGACACAGCCTCGAGAACGGGAATCGAGCTATATATTCCCTGTTAAAAATAGAGATAGCAGTTTAAAATAGTGTGACTATTTAGCATTTGTAAAAAAAGATACGACCATCCAAATCAATATCAGAAAATTCAGGAAATTTTTATTTTAGTACATTTGGTTTTGTGTACATTTTAGAATGAGGATTAAGCTGTATTTTCTGTTAAGAATAAAGATGATAGTTGCATTATGTTCAAAAACTTTTATGAAATATGGTGGATAGTAAAATTTGTCAAAAAGATTTAAAATAAATAATTTCTAGTAAGAAATACAGCTCAATTTGCATATTGAGGAATATGCAAATACTTCAGTGTTAAAACAAGTTACTGCCATGAATTTTTTTATGCTAGTCTAGGTGATAAAAATTTAAAATTTTTAAATTTTAAGGTTTAAATTTTTCATATGTCAATTTCTGCATCCCATGAGCTTTTATAACTTTAGAAATATTTTTGTTTGAAAGTTTAAAAAATTTCCTATACAAAGTTTTATTTAAGTATAAAGTGAATAATGTTTTTCTGTAAAGTTAAAAATGACGGAAATTGCAAAAAATGCTGAAATGATCACCTCTCAACGTGCATAGTATTAAAAACATGTATTCAAAAAATTCGTAAAAAATTCAAGAGCAACAATAATGAGCTCTAGAATGTATATTCCTAACATGTGAAAAAGAAGTGCGAAATTTTCGGTTGACCTCACAGAGAAGTACCCACATTTATATGAATGCATATCAGAGCTAAAAAAGTGTTAAACCGCAAAATTTTTTGAATATTTCACTTTGTTTGTTATTAAAAATTAATAAAAATCTTCAACTGCATAAACTTCAATAAAAAGAAAATAAATCATATGTGAATTTAAAAAAAGTATTCGAAAAAGGATTCTCGAATACTTTTTCAAAATTCGCATATGATTTATATGAAAATTGGCATGATAAAATATTAATTTAATAAATATATAAAATAATAAAAAGATAAAATTTAAATTTTCATTAATTTAAACAATGAACGGACTAAGTCAAAAAAGTATTTGTAAAATTTTGCAGACGAATATTTCCCCAGCTCTGGTATATATTTTCCCAAAAATAAAGATATTTAAAAATTTTGAAAATTTAATCAAGAGTCAAAACTATTTTCTATAAGTAAAATAAAATATCTCATCTAAAATGTAAGATTAAGGTTAGTGAGGTATGTGTGTCTATGATCCTAAAGTGAAATACATAAGCAAACACCTACTTCAGATTGTTCGCGTCGCTTCTGGCGTTGGTCCTCTTCTTTACGAGCACGCCAGATCTCAGTGCCCTCGTGTACCATTCTACGTTCCTCGTCACGACGAGACTTCTCCAGGCCATCCGGACTATACGTTATCGCCTCTCTCATTGTCAACCCTTATCTATTTATCTATATATATCCTGAAAAGAAATATAATCCACAACATAACGACTTTACTTCAAATTTTTGCAAGCCAACATAACAAGCTCGGTAAAAGAATTCAACATTTTTCTGAAAGATTTTTTTCGCTTTTTTCTTTCTTATATTTTCCTTTTGCTTGTTTAGTTTCGAATGCGCTTTTCAAAAGTTTTGCTCTTTAAAAATAATATACATTGGCATTATGTATGCATTTTTGATCCTGGAAAAATTTTACTTTTTTTCAAATAGAAATTTGAAAAGTTTTAAAGAAAAATCACTGTTGATTTTTACTCAATTTTTACTTAAAATGATTTCTCGTGTAATAATAAAATTTTTTTTTCGTTAAAATTGTTAATTAGTGAATTTTCTTAATATGTATATTAATTTTATAATATGCTCTATTGAAAATTTTGCTTAAATTTAAAATTCACCGCAATTCATGTAAAGCAAATATTCATACTTTACTGAAAAATCAGAAATATTCTCTTACAAGTAATAAAACATGCACATTATATATTTTTAATCATAAAATTATTAAAAAAAAAGTCAATTATAATGATTAAAATAATGAAAAAAATAATAGCGTAAAAAATTATTGGATAAAAGGTTTTAATGTTATTGTATAAAAAGTGTGCAATAGAGCAGAATAATTAATTTACACTTTATAAAATGCAAGATTCGTTTCATCAGCGATGTTCGTATACGCTTTTTTTTCTATGGGCGCATATATATACGAGGTGCGCACCGACATGTGTTGTGCGCTTTATCATAATACACGGTATAACGTTGTTCTTTATTTAGAATGAAATTCCGGACGTTTCATCCTCGGTAAATGCCTCGGAAATTATGCGAGGCACGCGCACACACACTCACGCATATACAGCGAGAGAGAAAAACTTTTTCGACAAAAACATTTTTGCCCCCTCAAAAAAAAAAAAAAAAAAAAAAAAAAAAAAGAAAGGAGAGCGTACCGAGAGAAAGAGAAAAGTAGAAAACAAAAAGTTTCAAAGGAAATTCTACGAAGGCAAGCGTACTTTGAAGCTTTTAAAATGTTTTTTTAATGCCCATTCTCTCGACTATGCTAATAAAGCTTTAGTAAAGAAGCAAAACAACAACTCTGTAAATAAAAAATACTCAATTTCATCTCTTAAGCTGACCAAAGACTATGTTTTAATAAGCAGAAATGAACTTATGGAAAAAAACCAACGAAATAACAAGTAATTCTATTGTAAGACGTAAAATATGCGCTTAATGCAATGTTGAATGAAAGAAATTTCATCATTTCGAAATATTTACATTTTTAACTTATTATTTACGTTAACGAAAAGTAGTTTTTTTTTCTATTTTTTTTTCATCGGTCATTTTCAAGCAAAACATTTGTCATTTGGTAAAACTTTAAAATAAATATATACTCTGATTTCTTGTAGAAAAATACGAAAACTTTTTCGCCCAACATTTAAACTATGAAAAAAGTCGATAAAATGACAAAACGAAAGCAGTGAGAAAAAAGAAAAATGTAGAAAAAAAAGGAAAAATGAAAAAAAAAAAAAGAAGAAAATAAAGAAAGAAATGCTTGTAGATTGGTATATAGGTACCTGGGTGACGATAAGAGAGAGAGAAAAGTGAAAAATCCAACGAGTTGAAGATCGAGTTGCCTAGGGGCTTTTTCAATACTGCTTCGGCTGTTATATGCGCGCAAGACGACGACGTCGACGACGAAGAGTCAAAACGTTAGGTATATATAGTATAAAAGAAGAAACGACGTTTTCGTCCTCCCCCCCCCGACACACGGAGAAAGAAAGAGAGAAAGCCGTTATATACGAATAGCGTGCGCGCCCAAGCAACCATTTCTATAGTGCAAGGAGGAAGAAGAAAATCGAGGACGCGTACGACCAACTATCTTACACGATGTCGCTAGCACACGAATATTTTACTTATATTTCTTTTTTTTTACTTTTTTTTTACTTCACATTGATAAATCGATATTTATGAGTCTGCAATAAATCTCTTTTTTTTCCTATTTTTTGTTTTTTTTGTTTTTGAAGTATAATAACATACTCAAAAGTGGAGTAATTAAAAGCATGCATGATAATCATCGAAAAAATGATATTTCACATGTCATTTGTTACATAAGTTATTGTATAAAAGATTTAAAAGTAACCATAGAAGGAATTCCATAACAATTTGTAAATACTCCAAAATAAGTAATATTTAGATTTAATGCCCAAGTAGAATACACCTTGGTACAGTCAGACATACACGAAAATTTCCGTTACTCGCGCTTGCACGTCTATCTTCGTCACTTAGAGTACTAACACTAACAAATTTTAAAAGAAAGATGATAAATTAAATTAAATTTTCATGCTTCAAATAACCGAAATTTTACTAAATAGTTCAAATTTCTTTTAAAAAACAATATAATTTATTTAATAATAAATTAGTTATTATATGAAAAAGTTAAATACATTCTTAAGACTTATATAAAATCTAATAATAATTACTTCTATTATAGAATATGAGAGAGCGCGGTGGCGTGAGAGCGCGGTGGCGTAATGGATAGAGCTCTAGCCTTCAACGCGGAGGGCATGGGTTCGAATCCTGGCCACCCGACTAGAAAAATATTAAGGATGCCCTACATAATTGTAAGGACCCCACAGGGCATCCTGACAGGGGCGCTACTTGGCTTGTAATGGGGCGCTTCTGAGGTCCCGATAGGGCAGCCTCATTTTCCTAAATATTCTATTATTACCCGTCCACTGCCCGATAATTGCCTGACTATTGATATTCAAAACCTTTTAAAGTAAAACATAACCTCTTCTGACATTCTCGCCAGTAAATTAAATTTTATTTTTCTCATAAGATACGAATTAGTTTGCAAAAGATAAATGTATTGATATTTTTATAAAATAATATGAATGAATCATTGTTCAACTCAATTTTATATATTATGCATTTATTTTGTTCTACGAAAATTCAATGTTGATTGCTATTAAAACACACACACATACACCACACTAGTAAATAAGAACATGGCTGTATCTAAAATTAAAATAATTCTTCTTTTCGTGTTGAATATTATTTATATTGAAACTATTTTAGAGTTAAATTTAAAAGAAAAATAGTTTTTTTCACACCAAATAAACACGTGCATCAGATGAGGTTATGTTATCACTTCGAATTTTTTCAACATCGATTGTCAGGCAACTGTCAAGTGATAAACGGGTAACAATAGGGCACATCTGAAAATGAGTCTGCCCTATCGGGACCTTAAAATCACCCCATTACACGCCATCTAGGAACCCTTTAGGGCACCCTACAGGGACCTTATAATAATCTTAGGGTACCTTATAGGGACCTCATTTTCACCCGAAATTCGTTTCTAGTCGGGCAGGTACCTCTAACTTTTTTTTCGAAAGAAAATAAGTGTATGTGCTATTTATATCGCGACTCTTTAAAAAATCCGACCTCATTGGGTATCGGTTGATTGTTGGTTACAAAAGTGGCTGACCATCCATCGGTAGTCAAAGTTTTCGGTATGGTGGGCCTGACAGTCCTAGCCTGATGTAATGTGTTAAACAGATGCCGGGCGGGGGACTTCCTCGACTTCACCATATATAAAAGGTTAATCATAGAGGACAATATCCTTTATATATTAATCTTTTTCTTTAAAATAAAAAAAAATTAAAAAAAAAAAAAAAATTATAGAATATGAAAATATCAATAAACAAAGTTATAAAATTAAACATTTGTTTTTCAGTAAGTATATCAAATCTAAAACCGCATGATTATTCGCTATTACTGATATAAAATCAAGACGTTGCTTCTTAAGTTTTTTACAAATATATAAAAAAATTAATTTAGAAATATATAAATAATAAAGAAAGTGGATACGTAACGAATCGATCGTTTTTACAAGGTTGAAGCACAGTATATTCATAAAAAACTTTTGGTAGGATATTAAGTTACGATATTGTTCGATATTTCATGAAAACTAAAGATCGATACAGTGACATTTTTATAATCCTCCTAAACAACATCACTATCCTATATACTTTATATATTCTGAAATTTTTTTTCAATTTTACATATAAGCACGAATTTTAATTAATTATTAACATAAAATTTATCGCAGTGAGATCTGCATGAGTTTTGCTTTTAGTCAAATTCGCAGGCTCAGCATATATACATTTTAATAGGAAGCTTTCAATATAATACGCGCAGTTAGAAAAAAAAACTTACATCGCAGAGTTCCGAGCATAGAAATTCCCGAAATAATCTATACGAATATATTTTCATTATATTAGGCGTGTATTAGGGAAACTGTAAAAGTCACTTCGGCCGCTTCGCATGGCTTATTCATTTTGTATTCACGTTTACTTGTGTACCATCCGACATAGATTTTAAGCACTTGGTGTTTTAAGTGTGGACCCATACATCTCAACCAACATTGATTTAAGACAGACATTGTTTTTTTCCTTTGAAAAAAAATAAGTATTTTTTCGATTATTAGCTAAATTTTATTTGATTGAAGACCTAATTTAATTCAAGGTCAATCAGCATATTTGACAGGTAATGAAGGCAATATATTCGTTTAAATTTACTTTTTAAATTTAACGCACGAATGAAAAGTAAATAAAAATAAATAAATTTTTGGGATAAAAGAAAAAGATAAATCTCTCTGTTTGTTTAGACATAGCCATTTAAGATTGGAAAATATGTAAATAAATTCATTAGTCCCGCTCTAGCGCACGAGACAAAAATTAACGCTCATTTGGAGTCAGAAACTGTGTGCGGATGTTTCCCATTTAGTTGATAGCATCTAGCTCTGTCTCTTTTAGCGTATAATTCACTTTGTTTCTGTATATATATATATATATACGTAGGGTACACATAGAAAACATCGCCAAAGGCAGTTGTATTACTGCCTCTCTCCTTGCGCAAGTAATTCAAGTGCTGATGACGAGAGCATCTACTGATAACACTGGCTAAATAGACACTTTTCCACTGGCACCCTCTCTCTCTCTCTCTCTCCGCGTTATTACCTCTCTAGTTAAACTATATATATATATACTGTTACAACCTACAGTTAGAGAGTTTAGCTTACAACTGCTGCACAGCTTAATAACAACAAACCTCTATATACGTATACATGTATATAGAGAGACGAAACGAAACAACAAACAGCGATAAACGAGGGGAAAGAGAGGAGGAAAGCTTCGTCGCGCATGAAGTAGCGCGAATGGAACTGCGAAAATTCATAAGATTTATGAAGAGAGAGAAAGCGAGCAGGCAACTAAGCTGCATCAGTAATTCTCTATCTTTTAAACAGTAGTACACTTGTGCGCCTATGTCAGATATGATATGCGTTCAGAATTTCTTGTTCGAAATTTAGTTTATACGTCTAAGAGAAGTTTATGTCTAACAAAGAATTAAGAGTACAAATTGAAGAATAGATTCTAAACTCTGTACCCTTTCAAAAACAGCTAACAATTCTTTTCCAAGTTGTACAATAAATACATCTTTTTTTAGCTTGAAAAATAGAAAAACAAAAAAATATTGTTGAGCAACAGATTTTTTCCTTTCTTTTATTTTATACTGCATTGTCACATTATGATTCAACATGAAAACATAGTAATGTTTTTTTTTAATTTTCTTTAACGTCGTTATATTTATGCTATTTGTTATGCTAATCAGCGACGGAACTTGTAAGTATGTTTGTGAACTTCAGCACATGTAACGTACAGTGGTGCTTGCATCAATCGGCTGCCGAGGGCGGGATTCGAATTCAGAATCCCGAGATTACGAATCCAACGTTCTATCGACTGAGCCATTAACCTGCTCTAAAATAACGTAATGTATAATCGGCAAATGAAATATTTACTTAATCCGACAAACAAATCAAATTGTGATTGTGGAATTAAAGTTTTTCAAGTAATACATGAAAAAAAAATTCAACCATGAGTCAGTTATTTGAAAATTTTAATATAAAAAAAAATGAATATTTTTAATTTCAAAATTACATGAATTTAAAAAAAAGTGAACCCTTATTCTGATCTACATGATAAATATATCGTACACAGTAAGAGCAAAATTACATTTAGTCAATAAACGTTAAGCATAAAAAAAGCGCAAAGTTGAACGATTACAAATAGCAATGAAGCCCTTTTATGATACAAACGTTAACACGACGATGATGAAACTTTACATGCTTACATTTTTGCGC
The DNA here is from genome assembly GCA_017163975.1 of Anastatus disparis. Classification (NCBI taxonomy): domain Eukaryota; kingdom Metazoa; phylum Arthropoda; class Insecta; order Hymenoptera; family Eupelmidae; genus Anastatus; species Anastatus disparis. The sequence goes on from JAFFSR010000009.1 coordinate 1,368,879, forward strand.
TAATTAGTAGCCCTCCAGTCATTGTGCAAAAGGCAAACTACTAGAGCAACATCCCACAGCAGCCATCGCTACTGCATAAGGTAAAGTACACGCGGTAACGTATTTATATAATCGTACGTCCTGCGTTTCATGAACATCAATTAGCACCCTCAAGGCTTGGAAAATACGGAAACCCTCTAAATTCTGTAAACAATCAAACGTTTCACATTCCCAACTTTTCAAAGTTAAAACATCATTTGCTCTACGTTCACTGCGATTGTTTACATAATTTATTTGTTATTGTTTTTTTAAACTCTTTTTTTGTAATGTTGACATTTGTACAAAGTAATACAGTTAAATAATATATCAACAGTTACAATTTTATAAAATTTGAAGCTTTTTTTAATGATTATTCTTTTTATTTATTTATCTCGTTCATGAAATCGAGCACATAGTTTATTTGTAGTAATCATATAATCATCAATTTTTTTTCAATAAATCAAAGGTTTGTATTTGAGCTCTTTTATACATGAATGAAACTAATATTTACACTAGCTGCGAGCGATAAGTTGACTTTTAATCATAAAAAATAAAAAAATAAAATATTTTTTTCCAAATGTTGCTGAAAATTTTAGACTTATGAGGATTTTAAAGCTATGTCATGAGCTCAAGTAACAATCATTTCCATTTCAGATTAAGCAGTGGAGCACATGAAAAATCGAAGAGTAAGGATTTAAAATGCCTCCCTTAGCTAACTTACCTAACAACTTAAACTCATATTGTGGATACTGAAAAAATTCAAAGATAGAAATGAAATTATTTATTAATTAATTTATTATATTCATATTTGAGCTTAAGACATTGAAGTTTCTTGAATATTACTTCACATTATGTTTTTTATTAATTCAAGTAGAAGAGTATAATATAATGATATTTTTAAAAATTCAGAATTAAAAATTTGGATAATTGTAATGTCAGTACTTTGCACCTCCTTGATATTAATTTTCAGTAAAATAAAGTCAAAATATTATTATTTCTGAAAAGAATCCATGTTACTTAATCCAACTTTATTGATTTAATTTTTGAAAAATTAATTATTTTATTTTCTGTATTTTGATGTAATCCCTACAATATTTTAATTATTTCAGCCAATTACTGCAACATACAAAATATTTAAAGAGATTTAAATATAAGGTTTAAATTGTGTTATTTCGTTAAAAAATAAAACTAATAACTTTAAAGAACGAGTGTACAAAGTTTGTAGCTTTTATATAAATTATAATTTTAATTAAAATTCTTTGAAAACCTCATCAACTTTTTATTGTAACAAATGTATAATATTTTCATTAAACTAAAAATTTTTTTTTCAACTTTTTATTTTACAACAAATGCATGGCATTTTTATTAAACTAAAATTTTTTGTCAAAGTACTCAAAAACAAATGAAATTAAATTTTTTTAAAACTTAGGAGAACAGCTTATTTTACAGTCATATAAAGAATTAAACTTTTAATTAATACTATAAAATTATTAACGACTGTACTATTTAAAAATCGCAGACATAAATTTATAATATTATAATTGATGTAATTCCTATATTAAAGTGTCCATTAAATTCTAGGCATGTATAACTTACATAAAATTTTGTTGTCGCAAATGTGACTTACATTCACTTACAAATGGGTAGCAAATAGTAACAGATCGATATTTTTGTTTAGAAATATTAATTAGAGGTTACTAGGCCGCTAAATTGTTCAATAATTTTTTAGCACCCTTTTGAGCATTTACACGTTTTCCTAAATGGCAATATAAACAATGGTAAAGTACTTGTTCAATCAAATATTCAACATAAAAGCAGTTGCCGTATAAAACGATAAAATTTAAACTCTATGATAATTAATTTACTACATGCACATGGTTACATATTAACAATTTAAATGATTTAAAATTTAAAAGGATTTAATTATAAGGGTATGTTGTTGTTTGCCAAACAGTCGTGCAAAAAGATATGAAATTACATATCTTTGCTAAGCGATTATTTCTATTGCACTGAAAAAGATTAGCGCATGGCATTTAATGAACTAAAGTAATGTAACACGTTATATTTTCATATGAATTTTGAGTATTTGCTGCTCGAAATTACTGTTCAAAGTATGTATTTAATTTTAGAATGACTTTACTCTATTGATTTTTTCTATTAATATGAAAATAACAGTAATTAGAATTGTTAAATTATTTGATAATCAATATTTCATATACAGCATGAGACAAGAAAAACTGGGACATCCTTGTAGTTTCGTAAAAACGAGTTTGACAAAACATGCTTTAGACAAAAGTTGTAAGGTTTAAAAAGATACACCTTACGACAACCTGGAAGTAAAATTTCAAGGTCATTTGAAGGTCAAGTTTAGTTAAAAAAATATAAATCCCATTTTTTTCAATGGCATAAACAGAAAGAAAAAAATTTACGTTTAAATATATTATCATATTATTGTAAAGTCACAATGACTTTAAGAGTCAAATGGTTGTATACGCGTTAGAATAAAAAGAACTAATAACATATTAGTTAGATAAGCATAAGTCAAAAGTTCATCTTTAAAATAATTGCATGACCATCAAATATGGAGATACATTCAAACTTAAAATTTTATACTCATTCCGTTCCTCCTATTAAAATATTAGGTTCTTTATTGAAAACTTGTTTTAATCTTCAAATGACTTCAGACTCGACTTCAAGGTCAAACGTAAGCTCATCATAAGATACATCTTTTTTTAATTTTAAAATTTTTACCAAAAGCTTTTTTTTTTGTAAAATTCGTTTTGTATAAAGTTGCAAATATATCTTGGCCTGTTTAAATCACCTAATTTATAACAAAGTTACATATTTTGTTTTTAAGAACGCATTTAAGTTACGATGATTCATTGTTTTGCAAGCTGTCATTAGCAAATGTATTTTAAATGTACAATTGTGAATTTCTTATAAATTTTTTAATTAAATTTTTATTTGAAAATAATTCGGCAAATATTTTATAAAAGTCGATTTCCTGAAATAAATTCCAGTAGCTATAAAAATTTCAATATTTAGATCGCATTATAGAAACGTCAGTATTAATACTTGTAAAGCATCGGAGAAAAAGTGAGCCAATCACGTATCACAGAAAGAGAGACTCGCGTAAAGCTTTTTTACATTACACTTTAATCTATGAGCCACAGAGAAGAAAAGAGCTCTTTTTTTTTCTTCTTTTATTTGCCGGCAGTGAAAGTTTCGCGTTTTCAACAGACGTTATCCGTAACTCTATACTACGACTCCTTCGACTCCTTTTGACCCATAAATATTTAGTTCAATGCTTTGAATAGTCAATCTTAGCTTATATACCCGGCATACATACATCGACAAAGAAGCATAGATAAAAAAAAAACTAAGCTCAGCTGGATTTAGTTTAAGTACTAAATAAAAGAGGCAATGAGTTTTGAAATTCGCTTTTCAATGCTCGCAAAAAATATGACTTATTGAAACTTTTTATCTTACCTTTTTTTTATTCACTATAGAAATGTGAAATATTTAGAAACGAGTCTAGCCAAATAACGTAAAAATTTTCTGCGTTTCTGAAGGTTTTAGCGAGTTTGATTATTTAATCACATTTAAAAAGGCTTAATAAGACCTTATTTACTTGGTTAATGGAAGTTATTATATAGCCTCTTTACAAAATAATAATTAGAAATTCTTTTTGTTTCTACAAATTATTTGAAATGTAAGCAACTTGTATTAATAATGCAGCAACGTCGGCTTGTCCAACAAAGGAGAAGTTTAACTTTCAACTTCGATATTGTCGTCGAGCACGATTCCCTCTAGAGAAACAAGTTTGTCCAAAAAAAAAAAAAAAGAAAAAATAAATGAAAAAATAAAATAAAAAAGAAACGGAATTTTAATCAGGGTACACAAAATTTAGCCATAGCCTTGTGTACTTTAATACCAAACTTGCTTCTACAAATTCTCATTTATTTTCTCCCTCTAGCGCCATCTGTGCAATATACACTGCATAAAAGAGTTGAAAAAGTTAAAATTGCATTAATGAATTTATAACCAAGTACTTTTCTAAACTTTTGAATAATAGCTACTATCAAAAAAAAGAAAACTCTGCCAATGTGTTGGCACTTAGTTTTCTCAAATTATAATTATAACTCCTTTAACTATCCTTAAACTACATTACACAATAATCAATTATGTTATTTATAAACCAAAAACGTTTACTAACAAATTTATATTTCCGAAAAATATTTTTCTTGTAATTTATTCGATTAAACTATTTTTTTATAATTAAAACTAATTTATAAAAATTAAAATCAAGGATTATAAATCAGGAAAATAAATTAATGCTATAAAAAACTGAAAGTACACATGTTTCTTGTAGTAAATTATAGAAATTATCATAAAAATATAAATTTTATTAAAAGCACATTGAAATATTATATTAAAATTAAAGTACTATATTAAAATATTATAGCTCTGAAAAATTTGAAAGGGATTAATGTAAATTACCTGGGGTTAATGCAAACCCATTAAAATTTTATAAAGTTATACAGTTTCAGAAATATAAATATTCACTGAAAAAGCAACCTTCTCCTATATAAAAAATTTAAATAATATTCGGAGAAAATTCGCTAGAGATGATAGAAGAATAAAAATGTTTTGATATTTATCTGTAAATATTAAATGATTTTTATGAGGTCTTTACTGCCTTACTCCGATTGATACAAGCACCTCTGTACGCTACATTTCTTTTACATACACACTGAATACCTTGTCACTAATTATCATCGCAATGACAGCATAAAAATTTCAAAAAATCAGAATATTAAGCGTATGAATTAAAATTTAAAATATTGATTTGGTGAGATATTTTTTTTTTAACTTGCTCATTACTTATTCATAAACATTTGGAGCTGAAATTTTATCATGAAAAATATAATACTTGACCTTCATAATGTAAGTTTGTATAAAAGAAAATGAGCGTTTTACATTGTTAAAAGTTATAATCAAATGAAATAAAGCACGACTTGTAAAAGAGAGTGAAGGACAGATCATCTCTGCTTAGGCCTTCAGAAAATTGATTTGGCAATTTAAAATCAACACCGACACTAAAAATCCCCTACAGTATATCAGTTACAATCAAATTCCCTTTCCCATTTTTTTTATTAATCTGATATAGAATATTAAATTAATAAATATCTTATTAGTTTCGTAAAAATTACACATCATCAACATATATTTTGTCTAATTTCACTGAAATATTTATATACAGAACAATCTTTAAATTTACAAAGCACGCAAAAGTTCATAACTCGGTCGATTGTGTTAACGTTTAAAAGGTATTAATTAGCATGATACCCCTCACGTGCTCACACCTTCCAGAAATTTAACAGTGCTCATGAAAATTTCGCTTCATAACTCCTTTGATACTGCACTTTTCCAACCTAAGTACACCTACTATATATTTACTAGTTAAACAAAATACTACGGCTTTACTGTGGGTAATTATTTTTTGTTAAATCTCAAACTTTACCTTTTTTCTTGAAATATTATTAGAGTTAAAATTAATTTTATCAACTCACTCTTCGACATATCCTATTTAAGATTTTTCCAATTTTAACGATAAATTTCTAATTTTCACAATCAACAATTTAATTAACAATTGAATATTTAAAATAATAATTTTAATTTATAATAATATACTACTCTGTTTGTTTATAATTTACTTAACTATCTGTGAATACGTATATAAATTTATTCGCTATTGGTATTTAAAATTATGCAAATTTTCTTATTTAAAGTTGTAGCATAATAATAATTGCAAGTGATGTACACATCTAATCAAGAATAAGGTTCATTTGTAAAGTTATGAAGTTGAGAATGAAGCGTTTTAATTAAAGTTATAATTAAAAAGAAATTTTAATAGTTTTAATTGCTTCACTAGCTTAGGAATCTTTAGTCACATAATTTTCACCTATACCGATAATACAAATTAACTCTTACACTTCTATTATATTAATAAGTTTTTATGGAAAATCAAAAATAATTTAATCCATGTAAATCAACAGGATAAAATAGTTGAATTATTAAAGGCATGTTTCTTAAAAATTTTAATTTATGCAGTCGAATAAATAAGTAAATTGATTTTTGTCACAATAATAATTAGAAATGTAAAATAGAACTAATTCGAGTATTAATGAATAAATTTTGTAATGATTGTTTTAGCAATTTCGCGTGCAGATAATAAATGATTAATATTCATGATTTAATATTCGGCATAATACAACAACGATTTATTTGCTAAAAATGTTTTTATTTATATTTTATCTATATCCATTAATGAAGAATTATGATCTATTTTGCTTTATCATTATAAATAATTAAATAGCACAGAAAACCTATACGTTCATTGTTTGTCTGATAAATTTCATTTTGTTAAATTAAAATCTGTCATTCGAAGTTATGAAATTTGTATATTATTTGAAGTTGTAAATATTTAAAGGTCGTAAATATGGTTTTGTAAACATACGAGGCCAAGTTATACGTGCTAAAATTAAATTTCAAAATTATTCAACAAAAGTACCTTTATATTTTCAATAATAGTAATTTATTACAAAAGCACGCAAAAAAACACTCTTGATTTTCTTGGTATTGTAGACACTTTATTAATCAATAATATAGAGCAAAAGATCAAGTTACGTTAAGTTACTAAACAAAAAAAGGATGTCCGAAAACTTCCTGATTTCAGTATTTTCAGTATTTCAATTAGATAATGTTGGTATTTTATTAATTATATAAGTCCTATAATTTATTGTACATAACATTTTGCAAACAATTTTAAAAAATCCAAGCCATTCCGTGCCACTTTTGAAAGGACGTAGCCAAATCTGAATGTGACGTTTATAAGATTATATGGAATCGAACTAAAAGTGATTTGATATCCAATTCCAAAAATTTCACTTATCATCCAGTTAAATTAAATTCAAATTTACAGCCCCTACTGATATTAACGATGCACAAAGGTTTATTCAAATAAATGCTACTAAACTATGAGGTAGCAGCTCCAAGATTTTTTCAGAAATAAAAAGAAAACTTATTGTCTCGCATTATGAGAATAATTATTTTTTTTATCACGGTGTTCGGAAAATTCGTTTTTCAGTGCCTCATTTCCGTACCGAAAATGCTTGTTTACCGCTCGAAAAATTAAGTATGTGAAAATTTAAAAAACGTGCGTGAAAATTAAAAAATTTTAATTTATATCTTGACTTTCCATGCGCGAAGCTCGATTTTGCACAGGATTCACAAAGTGGCACATGCGAAAACTGAGCTTCTTACACGTCAAAAAGTACAGTTCGATACTTGTGCAAGAAAGTGATTTCTTCCTCGTGTGACCTTTTCCAATCCGCAAACCGCCACACGAGTAAAAAACCACTTGAACGCGCTATAATTTTTTATCAATGAAAACTACAATAAATAATATTGTTGCATTCATAGAAATTTTTATATTTTAGGTAACTTAACAAATTACAGTATCAAAATGAGTTTAATTAATTAAGTGTTAAACATTAGCAATATAATAAAAATCTTTAATTAGCAGCATGAACAATAAGAGATTAGCGATTAAAATGGAATTTTCAATAAAAATTTAGTTATATCTAAAAAAAATTCAGAAAGTAAATCGATATAACTCAAGCTCTCTTTACTCGTATTAAAATTTATTATAAAGTGTAATAAAAATTCCGATAAATCAAGTTTGTTTCTTAATTAGTAAAGATTAATTTTTAATAAAGCATTTTTCTTCCTGTAAATATAATTTAAGTTATTATAAAATTACTACAGGTTTTTTAATGTCTATCAGACACTGATTAAAATCTTAATTTTACATGTTTTTTGCATAAATAACTTCTGGTTTTCTTTTTACAATGTCGTCATCAGAGCTCATTATAATTTTTTATAACATAAAACGATACTATCTTATCTTTTTCATAAAAACAAATAAAATTAATTAATTCATTGAAATTTTTATCAAAAAACAATATTTATTTATTATACCAGAAATATTTTACGTAAATATAATTATATAAATATTATATAAAAAAAAAAATTCGCAAAATAAGTTCCAATAATTAAAAAAAGATTTATTTTGTAATGACGATAATAAAAACGAATAGTATACAGCTAATGAGAGAAGTTACCTTTCTTACCATCAGTAGCTGCTGCTTACGACCTGCGACCTACATGACCCATATACCGTTACTCTTTATATTATCATACTAAATATATATTATACACTGTCACATCAGAGGTCGCATGGTTATATCAAACTTTCTCATAATGAGTATATTTTCTATCTATATTTAGCCAATAAAACTCAGTCCATATCATGGAGTTGATATATTCATGACGTGTCGTCGCCAGTTGCCACCAGCTGTCGCAAAAATTACGCCGGTCTAAAAACATAAACAACTTATTAGCAAGTTGAATTTAGTGATCCTTTTTTCTCGAGTTAAAAGCAAACCCAAGAAATGTTTCGATTAGCTATTTTTGTGATTTTTTGTTTTGTATCCAGTGTTGCAGCTGCAAGTCTCGAGGCAGTCAGTGATGATGATCTTTTGAATTTAATTAAAACAGAAAAATATGTTGTCGCTTTATTTAGTAAGTTATTATTTCCATACTTTTTTAGCACTCTAATTTTATTTTTTACTTTATTTTTTTTTTCACTTTTTGTATAGGTTATGATTATTTTTCTATGTATTTTATAAAATATCTAAGTATTGTAAATTTTTAAAACAAAAATTTATATTTAATAAAAATTAGTGTAAATTTTGTAATCGTAAATTAATTTCAGCAAAAAAAGACTGCGAACAGTGCGACGATGTGGAAAATCAGTTGTTGCACATTAGAGAAGACTTGGTTGACTCACTATCAGCATGGGTAGTTAAGGTAGTAAATAGTCAAATGCTTAGGCTTTATAGTCCTAATAAAGAGCCTGCCATCGTTTATTTTAGACATGGGATACCTTTATTATATGACGGTAAATTAAAATATCAATAATTATTAATAAAAAAAGATTTGTTTCTACTTCTAGTCTTTATTTCTAATTGTTTATTGCAGGTGCAATAGAAGATGAAGAAATGTTAATAACTTTCACAGAAAATAAAGAACCAATAGTTAGAGAACTTACTGATGAAAACTTTGAACATTTAACTCAAGCAAGTAGTGGTGCTACCACTGGAGACTGGTTTGTTATGTTGTAAGTATTTTAGAAATCTTTTTATGTTATATGAAGTCAGTTATATGGCTAGTGAATGAGTGTTTAATTTTATTATACCTACTGCATTTATTGCATATACTGCCGTCCTAAGCAAAAGCGTCCTAACTAACCAAAATTAAAAATAAAATAAAGTTTTTGTGAACTTTAGACTAGGTAAGACAATTTTTGTAGATAGGACTATTTTTAAATGTTTACTGGATTTAAAAGGTATTTTAGATAGTTTTAAAAATTTCTATAATGACACAACATAATTACCACGTCACCTAGTGAAACAACTACGAAATTTCAAAAAATGTAGTCACGACGCTTTTGTTTAGGACGGTAGTATACGCTATTTTGTTTTATTTTTTGACCGATGGATATTAACCGAGCGTTTTTTGTTTCATTGCCTTTTTTTATTATTGTTGTTGATATATGATATCTCTTTTGAAATAATGACTTGCTTTTTCAGTGTTTGAGTTTTAATTAATTGACTGTGATATCGTTTTTATATGATGTAATAGAGTGTATGATTTATACATAATTACCGACATTGCAGTTTCTCGAAATTTTAATGTTTATTAAAAAAATTTATGTCATGTTTTTCATTAGTTTGAATAGAAAGATATAATATAAAAATATTTTAAAAACTTTTGGATAGAAAATCGAAAAATTGGAAAACTGTAATGTCGGTATTTTACATTCCCTTAAGTAAATTTTCATGTTGCACATTGTATTACACGTATTTTTGTATTCTATTAGAAAATAAAATATTTATCTAATTATATCTATATAAATTAAAATTTTTTTATCATTAATGATTTAAAATTTCATTTTATAGCTACAGTACAGACTGCGTTGATTGCCAAAGATTAGGAGCTCGTTGGGAATCTGTGGGTGCTAAATTAAAGCAAAGAATCAATGTTGCACGTGTTAATAAATATTCGACGGGAGCCTCGACAGCTCGAAGATTTGGTGTTTTTGAAGTTCCTGAATTCGTATTGTATGTTTTATAATTTTATATTTTTCATTAATGATTAAAATTCTCTTTATATTTTCTCATACTTTACATATATTTTTATAACAGATTTAGACACGGTAAAATGTATCGTTATTTGATTCCCAAATACGATGTCAAATCATTTGTATCTTTTGCCAAAGATTGGTACAAAAATGCTCATGCAGAGAAAGTTCCTGTACCACAAAGTCCATTGTAAGTATTTTGATAGTTAAAAAATGATAAACATAAAACATTTTGTGTTCGTAAAATATTTATTAATGTAATTAATATACATTTATAAATTAAATGAATTAAACTTTTTCTTTTCAGTGATGATTTGATTCAAATGATTGTTAATTTTTTGAGAGAAAATCCATGGGTCATGAAACTCGGAAGTATCTCTACTTGTGTATTGGTAATCGTGTCGGTGGCAAGTAAACTCAGGAAAAAGACTCAAATGCCACAGAAGAAAGATAAATAATCTATGAATTATTATAAATAGGAGCATGTACATATGTGTAAACAGATATGGTGTAACATTTACAAACATTTTTTTAAGAATCGTTTCAGTTTTATATTTGATACAATAAAATAGAGATTCATAAAAGACTTATTTACTATTCTAGGCCAACAACAAATGTGCTGAATTTTTCTATACTTTTTTTGCAATAAGATGCATTTTTCATTTATATCTACAATTTAAGTTAACTATGTTTAGTTTCACTGAATGAACCTAGAACCTTTTACTATGAAAATTATAAAAAATTACACTATATAATATATAAACATTCCACATTCATAAAAATATAGGAATGCTATCAGAGGTATTTTTAATCTTTGAACTTTAAATTAATTCTGATCGTTTATAGCAATAGCAAAATTATATCACAAGACAAGACACCCTATGTGACGTGTATTAAAATTGAGCACCATGTACAACAAACATCTTGCATTTTATAGCTTATACAATTCTATTTACAGAAGATAAATCGTTAATTATAATTACCATTTGGTATAAAATAATTATCAACTTAGACCCAAAAAAAATAAAATAAAAAAAATTAATTAAAATATCTAGAATAATTAAGCATTGAAAATATTCATCATTTCAATCAATTATCAAGTAATGTCCACTCATTTAAAGTCTTTAAAATGTTTAAACACAATCTTCACACTTATGCTAAATATTGTCCACTGATAAATTTATCCTAAAAACTGTTGAGGGATTAGCGAGAGCAATTCTAATATTATTTTCAAATTTTTCTTGGATGGAAGAGAATTCCATAATATTGCTAGGCTTTGATTCTATCCAGAATCCATCAAACTCGTAGAAAAGATAACAATAAAATTGATGAAAGGCACGAATCGTCGGTAGAGTTTTGGATGAATTGAATATGTGCGTTTTGGCCGAGCCATCCTTTAGCAATCTCAGAGCCATGCTCGTCAAGTTAATACCAACGATGGCGAAGGCGTAGCCGTAACGCGGATGCATTGAATGCGACAAAACGTGGGTCGCCGCGCTTGGATATTCTTGAGCAAAATAAACAAGATTTTCTAAGCCAAGAATGCCCATACCTCGAAAGTCAGTCTTTGGATCGTCACCCTGAAAGCCAATATCTTGCCACTGTTTGGTTATCCTGGCATCGAGAGGATCATAAGGCATCAGTAGGTCCCATAGCCTTAACAATAAGCCCTCGTGTGCTGGATTTTCCGAATCATATGGAGTTTGTCTCAATTCCTCGCACTCAACGCAAAGTTGCTTGTAGCCCCATATTAATTCCACGCATTTGCCAAACGCTTTGGCAAAATCTGGATGAGCCGTCGGGTTGATTTTTTTCGCAATCAACACCGTTCTAATTGCCTCTTCTAATATTCCTCTCTCGCTTCTTATTGTTATTCCTCGTTGATTAGCTATATCATCCAAATAGGAAAGTAAGGATTTGATATCTTCGTTCCTCGACATTCTAAGCGAATATTCAAGAGCAAGTGTACGAGGTGCACCCGATGGCTCTCCATAACATATCCTCTGTACCTCGTGTAATCTTGTGGTAAAGCGAAGAAGACGTTTAATGATAGGTCGCAGGTACCAATTAATCAAAGACCAAATATAACGAAACATTTTTCAATTAGGCACCATTGAACATTATCGAGACTTCTATAATTATAAATTCACAAGTGCCAAAGCCTTTTTTTTTATATTTACAATATATTATTTACAAGTTTATATCACAATATTTGTTGCCTTATCGATAGCTTGTTAAAATTGCTTTTATTACTTACACTGACTAGATGAATTATATCAGTTCTATAGAGTTTTAAAAAAATTCCTTTCGCGCGAGATCGTTAAACAAAAATACACCCTGGATCACGTTTTTTTTTATCTTATCTTTGTACATTCGATCGTTAAAGGCTCTTTAAACGACTGTAGATTGGCCCGGAGCTTGAATTATTCGTCCTGCATTATTTTTCTTTTTCAAATCAAGCTGGAAGATATTCAGATCTACTGAATATTGCATGCTCTAAAGCTTTTCATATATCATATATGAAAGCCAAGCGAGAACTTCAGATAACTCGGTAGATTTTCACATTCGGATTGTGGATCGATGAACGTTCATTCGTTTTTAAACGTCTGTAAAAAATAAATATAAATTTATTATTTAAACACATTATCAACTATTCAATAAAATAAAATCAATAGTTTTCTGTTAGAATATTACAATGATTTTTGTAAATAATTTAAACACTCGTATATTATATAAAATTTTTAATTTTCAAATTAATTTTGGATATTATGAAAATAATTATTGGTAAAAAAATAATATTAATAACAATAATACCAGTGTATTTAAAATATAGTTGAATTTAAGTTGGATCAAAATCCACTTATAGTTTCTTGATAAAAATATCCCTGCTCTAAAACGCTGTCTAACTGACATAAAGTGATTAAAGAATAATGCCACATTACAAAGTTATTTCTAACATGGTTTACAAGTAGCTTATAAAGTCGGTATCAAAACTTAATAAACATTTTATTTAGAACACGCATAAAAGTCGATTTTGCTTTTTTCAAATAGCATTTTCATACTTTCTACAGTATCGTACACTAAAATCATTTGCTAAATAATTTAAAGTACCAAGTCTCAGCAGCAATTAATTTCATAAGATATTACGAAAAATTGATTTGCTAAAGTATTCAAAACATTAATTACGAATTATATGACTTATTTTGAAAATTTTCAATATATTTTTCTAATATTAATATTGAGTATTGAGTAAAAAACGTTAGAATAAACTTTACATCTATTTTGAGCTTTTTCATGATAATTATAAGGAACTTACAATTTAGACTCATAATAAAATATTTATTGCTCATTCCAGTTTTAGATGTCAAAAATAAACTTTGCAAACTTAATTAAAATCTATAACTCGTGAATGCGCTGGCAAATCGTTATTGTTAGAGTATAACTAGTTAGAAATTGCATGTAATTGAACATAAAAAGATAAAACTTTTACTATGATAAAAATAAATAAAAAACTTGGAGTTCAATATTGATTAGTTACGAATTTTTTAAAAATTTATATGCATAATTACATTAAATACGCTATTAATAATTAATATATCAAAAAGATGAATCATACTTTGAATATTTTATTTTCGACTGTAACATTATTTAAATCGGTAATTTTAAATAAATAAAATATGTAATTTATCTTTATAACTTGACAATAATTAAATATAAGAAAAAAGAATCACGAAATATATTTTTTTAAATATATTGGGAAAATGTGATTATTAAGCTGACTAAGGATAATTAAAATCATTAAAGTTATATAAATTATGAATATAGTACAAACTAATTTTAGTAAAATCAATAAATTGCTCTTAATACATGTTATATCTCTATAAATAACAATTTCTACAAAAACCAATTTTCATCTATAATATTGATAAAAAATATTTTTTGCATTACTATTAAAATAATTTTCATTTTATATTAAAAATTTTGAGATACAAAAATTTCATTAAATGATAAAAGATATTATTCTAATTTTAACAAAATCAATTCCTATAATAACCACAAATATCTATCTATCTATCTATCATATAATTTTTAAATTTATGTAAACTCATAAGTGAAATGTAATTTCATTAATTTAAAAATAAATATATTTTTTGAAAAATAAGAATCAGAATGTCAAAGTAACTTAGTTTTTATATAAAAATATTATTTTCTTAAACTGAATAATATAGGAAAAAAATTGGAGTAATAGACTAACTGGATATAACTAATTTAATATAGTATTTACCTTTGAAATCAGAGTAATCAATAATAATTGATTTTTGGAATCATCTGAAAAAAAAATTGATACTTATTAATATTAGATTGAATTTTAAATAATTTCTATAATAATTTATATAGTAATAAAATATAATCAATATCTTAATGACATCAGTGATTTATTAATATCATAATATACTTTATAACACATAATAAATTATAATAATAATGAAATTATAAATTTTATATGAATATAAAAATCTAGAATTGTGTTTATATTTGAAATTATGTAATAGGAAGAAAGCACTTATAAATCATCTTTAAAAATTTATCAGATAATGTTTAGCTATTATATTCAATGTATTATTAAAGTTTTTTCATCCAAATATACTTTTTAAATTGCATTTAAAAGAACCAACATAAAATAATAATAAAAATCTTTGATTGACTAAACCGCGAGCAATTAATCATTAAAAATTTAATTTATGAATTTACATATATATCTTTACGAACACTAAGTAAACAAAGTAATAAAATCATAAACACTTTTGAATTTTTAATTGAGAATATTAAGTTTAATCTTGCAGCTTTAAGTTTAGCCAAAATTCCAATCAATCAAATTGAAATTTTTTTCACAATTAAAATTTGTATTTAATATTGCAAGTAAATATTAGATGAAAATGCAATAAATGCGTCTATCTACCTGAGTTTGCCTGCAGTCAATCCAATTATGGCGTCTGCACGCGTGCTCCTCTTTTTTTTTTATGTACACAGTTTACACTTGCTTATAGATGATCTATAGGTTCGAAGGTTTCTCAATATTGTTTGTATACTCGTGGAGTTGTGTTAATTAAACACAATGCTGTGGACATCAATTGAGATCATGGAGCTTAAGAATCACCGATATATAAATCAAGCACGATCATCCGCTAAATGAGCTATGCACATGAATTATCGCGCTGACGCCATATTGGTCGTTAACCCCCGCACCGCAACAGTGGCGACGACCTGCGACAGCATGCAATCGTGTACAGATCTTGTAATACTTTTGTCTTATGTTCTTGTCATCGAACGTTGTTGTGAGTGGCCAACAGTAGTCTCAGTCGGTAATAAAGGGATTGAAAAAAATTTTACATATGAGCGGCAGCTAATAAAGTAGTTTTTTTTATTTGTTAGTTAGATCAATAGATGGCTGATTTTTTTTTCAATTTCATTGTAAATATTGATTAAAAATTTTTTTCATCATAAATAAGGCAAGGACTAAGCAATTTTTCCTTTATATTTGAACAAATTTCAATTTAAAAATCAATACTTCTATTAAATTTATTTTTTTTTTTTATTTTTTCACAATATTGTTATTATTATGATCATATAAATTTATAAATATTTTATAAAAAAATAATATAAATTTATTTTCTCAATTTCATATGGAGACTTGTTGAGTCAAATTCATAAAATATTTCTAATATAAAATAAAATCTTGTCACATTCGAAAATTTATTTACTTTATCTCAATTGAAAAGAAAGCGTAAAATTTAGGTATATAAGATGTTTTAGAAAAGTTTTTCAAAACGAAAGTAATTGAAAATATTAAAAAAAAAAACAAGAAATAAAAATTCGTGATAAGGAATCAAATGGTGATTTTAAATTTTGGTATACTTTCTTTAACGAGTCAGAAAGAAGAATATATTTATTATTATTAAAAAATTAAATCAATGAAAAAGAATGAAATTTTCATAGGAAAATGTTTTTTTTTTTTAATTATATAGACCTTAAAATAAACCAAAAATAACATAATTATTTTTAAAAACTAGTTTTTCAAAACTCATAACTTTATTTAAAAAAGTGTTTGAAAATCCTATAAAACTTTTACTTTTTTTTCGTTAGATTCTGAATCCACAATAATGATGTGTATGTTGCATTTAAAAATATCTTATTTTTGGTTTAAAACAAAAGTTGCTTGAATCTTACGAAATAAAAAGATTCCTGTATTAAATTCGAAATATTATATTTATTAAAAACAGATATTATAATTACAGTAAATGTATAAATCATTAAAAAAGAAAATTAGTATGTTAGCATGACAACTATACGCGACAGTAAGAATTACATATAAATACAAAATTACGATACAAATGTTGAATTATTGGAAGTACAAAAATTCGAGAGTTCGCCCGAAGTCCGACTGTAGACAACCGTACGTTTGAATGTCTCAGTTATTTCTGACAATTATAATGTAAGAAAGTTGACAAGCTAATGTTTGTCTCCTCCCTTTAACGAATTCCCTAAAAACCAATCAAGAAACTGCATTTTTCTAGTCTTCACTAATACACACGCCTATGCAGAAGAAGCGTAGTTATAATGTTTATTACTTTAAGTCCTTTATGATGGGACGCGCGGTCATCCTAAACATGTGGCATGCACTCTGTCCACTCACATACCCTTTTTGCTCCTTTTAGAAAATGTCGAAAACAAATAATAATAAAGTAATAAAGAAAAGCTTTACAAATATATTTTTGTCACGCATTTCATATTTAGAAGAAAAGACTATTCATAGACAGCTACATTAAAGTACACATAAAAATAAACACATAAAAATAATATCTTCAAATTTTATGAAGCTGTTTTGAAATGTTCACATTAACGAAATTTAAAATATTGAGTTTCTCGGATTTTTTATACATACAAACAAGCATTCATATTAACTCCAACAAAAGTCGAAAATATTACTATTTATTTTGTCATATGGAATTTATTAAATCTCTACTTTATTTTTTTGCGATTTTAGGGTTAGAATGGCGAAAAACATTATTTTATTATATTATTTTAAAAACATTATTTTATTATATTTTTCATTACTATTTTCATATAAAATAGCAGTAAAATGTTAAATACAGTGTGTATTTAAAAACACCATTTTCAAAAAAACTCCAACAACCAAAGGAATTTTTGAAAAAATTTTAGACCTGAAACAGAAAACCAAAAATTTTCAGTAACATTAGCTAAAAAATACGTAGAAATTTATTTTTCAATTGATTTTCGTAGAAAATGTGCTAAACGAATTTCGTTCTAAAATGTGACAGTAAATTGTTTATAAAAAAAAATTAGCATTCAATCAAAAAAAAGCAGCCACGCACTTTGATGGAGAATGTAGTTGTAATTGTTAAACTATTGTTATGAGGTCACCAGTGGCTCATTCGATAGAGCGATGGATTCGTAATCTCGAGGTTCCGAGTTCGAATCCCGCTCTCGGCTGATTGATACAAGCACCACTGTACATTGCATGTGCTTTGTTTAAAAACACACTGCAACCTCCGACGCTAATTAGCATCAGAATGATAGCTGAAATACAGCGGCGTTAAATTAAAAAACAAAAAAAAATTTTGTATTTAAATTTAATTTATTTGCTTTTGAGCAATGTATCCGTTCAGTTCGAAAAAAGTCATTTTGAGATACTAATATTTGAAGTTTTTCAAGCATGGATATTTAAAAAAATTTTGTTCCATCTTTAATCTACAATACCTATTCTATACATTTGGCTTCCATGTTGATTTTCATTATTTTAAAATATATGTTAAACCAAAAAAAAATCGATATTTTAAAAATTTTAGAGTGGTCTTATCTCTTAATATTTATTTAATATAAACTGTTACTTAAATATCCTTAAATTTCCAAGTTGTGTTTTTCTAGCAATAAAGTTTTCTAGTATTCGTATATTCTATGCTTATGCATTAAAAGTAGACGTATACTTTATAGATAGTAGAAAGCGTTTTGAAAAACGCAACTTAGAAATAGACGTTCAAGTAACAACCGTTACTTCGAAATATTCGTTACTAAAAGAGTTACGAATATCCATAAACGTTACTCTATATTTCAAAGATATGTTGTTTTTTTTTAAGTAAACATATTTTCTGGTGAATATTCCCTTAAGGACATGCATATACTGCCAAAGCCGAACAAATTTACAACAATAAATTTCAAATTGTTGAATTCAGCTAGAATTTTTGTTTTGAAGATCACTATTTTAAATTTAAATAAGTATGAAACTAAAGAAAATCGGAAAAAAATTTCCAAAAGGATATGTTATTTTAAACTGTTTCAACAATTAAGATAAGATTTAAAAAAGAAAGGACTTTATTCTCATGAATGTTATGAAAAATCAATAATAACACGTAATTTAGAATGTCATTTGATTCTCTTATTAAATATTTTTATATAATTAGTATCCTTCATTTATACTAAAAACTGTTAAGCCATTACCAAGACATTAAATTGTTACTGAATGAAAAAAGATCCCTTAATGACAAAATATCATTTAAACGTTAATTATAGACTTGAAAATTATGCTACCAAACTTAATTAGACAAGTGAAATACTTGTAACATCGTGTCAAGTTCATAGCCAATAATATTTTTTTTTTCTAATGAATCGCCCATATATAAAGTATATTTATTTTACTCAATTTTAGAAAAATAATTAATTCACAATTAATTTTTCAATTTCTAATAGTAAAATAATGTTAATCATTCACAATATCAATAAAAATTAATGACTTTGTATAATTTTATAAACTTACCCACATGCTGGGTATTTTACCGTACCTAGCTTTAAAATTTTAATTAAGCGTGAATCTGATGTTCAAATAAAAAGAACGTAAGTGCTTGTTGTTTTATATTTTATAAATTTTTATTTTAAAAAGATTTATGATGCAATAAAAAAAAGCTTTCGTTGATAATATATGTATTTACTTTTTCCTAAATGATAAAATATTGTGTCAAACTTAAAGCTTTTTTAATTTTAAATCTCCGGTTAAACAAAAGTAAATATTAAAAATATAAATATCTTCTAGAAGAAAAATAATTGAATAAGCGATTTTTTAACATTTTTGTGTTATAGCAGTTGAAGTGTATAATTTAGCCCCACTTTTTCCTGCGTATCAATTAAAATGAGTTGAAAACGATATAACGGATTGTATTAAAAGTTAATTTCAAATTTTTTAAAATTTGATCACAAATGAATATCTAATAAGCTAGAGGTAACTGTGGTTCTCGAATTTAAATAAAACTTTTAGGATTAAATTTTGGTACATAATGACGAACGAAAACACTCACGATTCCAAACATTTTACAAACTTTTTTTCTTTCGGAAATTCAGAGATTTACCGAAATTTTTCAAACGCAACTTTAAAGCATCATACCGAGATAATCATATAAAATCAACTAAAAGTAGAGAAAGTTAACTTTAATTTTCGAAATTTTAATAGTCGAAATCTTGATTTAATTAAAAAGTTATTGACTTTTGGATATGTAATAAAATACATTACATTAAATAAACGATTATTTTTAATATAAAATTCACGTGTTAAAAACTACTGCATCTTTGAAAGTTTTTGACTTTTGATTTTCTAAATAAAATAAATTACTTCAATTTGATTAAATTTCATTTTAAATTTAAAAGAAAATTTTATTTTAGTAAAATCAATGAACTATGATAAATTTCTATTTGTATTATGCAGATTTTATTGTTTTTCATTCGTGGTATATAAAATATTTTTATTTCAACTTTTTTTCATATTTTTTATACGTTTGCAGATAAATGAACTGGTTTGGAAGATGGACTGATCAGGCCAAGCCATTATTTTGGTCCACATCTGAACTCAGTCTGATGTAAAAATATGAGCGTTTTCATACAGCGATATAAATTCTCTCTTTGTACAAGTTTTATTGACCTATTTTTGATTATGTATGATAAAACAAGATAAAAATTTGTCAATCTTCTTGAAACTAAAATTTTAGTGAAATGACTAACTTCATATTCAAATTTATATCATATTCAAAAAATATCCTTTACCATTTCTAAAAAATAAAAATCGGGTACCCTAAAAATCACTCCAAGTATCTTGAAGGTTATATACAAATAATTATGAAAATATTTTCGAGATAGGTATTTTAGAAATACTGGGAATAATATGGATTTTTATTAGTCTAAAATTAAGGCAATATTTTAAGTTTTAATGAGAAATATTTTTGTATGAAATGAAAAGTTTTTTTCGAAAATTAATTTTTCTAATTAAAGGGGTTGAGTAGGGCATGTTGTGCATCAGTTTTCGGCATTTTTAAAAGAGAAAGTTTTTCCGATGGAAAGTTTTTGGTTTCAATCAGTCTGAAGATTGCTGATTTATATTTCATTTGGTGTATACATAGAAAATTCGTAAGTTTGTTTAGATTCTTATAAAGTGCACCGTTTTATTCTTTATTTTATTGTAATTATTATAATAATTGTAAAGTAAAAAAATTTAAATATTTAAAAATCTCCAAATCAAAATTTCAATTGTATACGTATATACAGCCAAACAAACACATATGGATTCTCCAAAAAACTTAAAATTATAATTTTTTTGTTTACTTTGTCTGTTCGAGTTGAAAAAAAGATATAGGTTAAATGAACGTTCTTTATGATCAGTAATTTGATAGCAGTAGTAGCAATCTACGTAGAATTTTCGATGAAAAATGACGTGAAACTGGGCTTCGAAATTCGCAAGATTTTGCAAAGCTTAGTGAAACCGAGCGGAATAATAAAGCAGAAGAAATTTAAGGAAGATGTTACTCCGGTATTCCAGTACTAGAGAAATTTTTCGCCGCATAACCTCGCACAAACGGATAACAAATGCTAATTATAGTAAAAAAAGTAAGATAGACGACGATAGCGATAAATACAATTATGGTGATGATCCAATAAAATCAAGAATTGGAAATCGCGAAATTGTTTGTCACGGCATGAACGGCGAGCCTGAATACATAGAAAATGAGTCCTTTCCATTTCCCGCGATTCGATATCGCGAATGCACCCCTGAACTTATGGTTAGTCAGTTATGCATCTTCTTAAAATTCACTTTTTCTTATGTTCGTTCTCTTAAACTTGCTTAATAATATTTTAAAATTCAGATTTTTGCTATTAGAAAAACAAAGAAAATTATTAAAAATTTTCTATACTTGAAAAACTAATAAATATATAAAAAAAATAAAGTGTTATTTGTTGTTTGAACAAAACAGGCGATGCGAGAGAAAGAGAGAGGCGATTGGAGAAACCTCAGCTGCGAAGAAAAGAAGTATTTGTACAGAGCGAGCTTTCGTCAAACGTTCGCGGAATTGCAGGAAAAGCCAAGAAGATATAAATTTATCCTTGGTTTTGTACTCATGGGATTATCAGTTTCTATACTTTGCTACTTGGGAATCAATAAATATGGTAACTACTTTTTCATTTAATTTCAAGTACAAGAATTAAATTTTTTTTAAATGTACTTATCCGAGTAAACCTTAGTTGATATCAAGTGAATTTCACACGAATAATTTACTTAGATATAGAAAATTTTTTTAACTATAAAAGCAAATTATAAATTGTATGAATATGAAAAACACGAATGAACGATATTTAAAAGTAAAATCGTGTAGTAATATTTGGCTGTAATATTAATACTGAAATGAAAAATAAATTTTTTTTCAGTGCTCAAACATCCATATCCAATATCGTTTCATCCTCAAAACAGAATAAATATGTACTATAAAATGGTAGAAATAAACAATCAACCATTTAGCGGTAATTGGAGGCCGCCTGGTGCCGAGAAAAGAGTACATCCAAAGAACGCAGAAATGCTCAAAGAAATCGAAGAAGCTGAAAAGAAGAAGAAATAATCTCATTTCAATAATACGTTAATGTAACTTTAAACTTTTCTATAATAGTAAAGAGGATACGTATGTCTTTGGAATATGCGTACTTAGCATACTCTTCAACTGTACAACTTTCCCATTTTCTGATCTCGTTCGAGCGACGGATTTTCCGCGATTCCAAGTAGGGAGAAGAGATATTAATTTTTTCATTTATTGTGTGCTCTACTTTTGTCGGATCGAAGTTTTGGAAATTCAATAATTGCAAAAAATACATAGATTGTATACGTATGCATTGTTTATTGTTCTGTTAAATTACTTTATTTCATTCTATGCTCAAAAATCATCTAAACCCTTTGAAAACAAAAGTTTAATCTTTAATCCAAGAAATGTAGAGTGAACAATATTATTCGTGTAGTTCTGTAAATTAACATTCATTAAATAGTAAAACTAAATAAAAGATATACGTTAAAGCTAGAAAAAATGTTTCCTTTGTAAATGTAAGTTCATGTTCTCAATAAACGTAATTATATTTTTAAAAAGCATCTAATCATTTCATTGAGAATGATCTTCAAAAATTTGAAGTTACGAAACTCAATTTTCAATAACGCCGTTTCATTATCGATTGAAAAAAAAAATTTATCCATCCAAACTTTTCTCTTTCTCATCGTCCAACAAAGAGTGAATATATCAAACCGATTAATGAAAATATATTCTACTGAACGGACTTTATTGCTATTTCTCTCCGCTTAACGACTTCTAAAGGAAAACATTTAGATTTATATACATAGTGAACATTCGTCTTGAAGCGATGACTACGTCAAATATGAAGTTCCATTAAAAAAAGAAAAAACATTAAATAAAAAAAAAATGAAAGTTCATGTTAAGAAAAAAAAACGAAGACTCTTAGTACGTTTGAGCCAGAAGAAAATGATAAAAAATTAAAATATACAAAAATATATTTTCTTCCTCTCATTTGAAAAAAAAAAAAAAAAAAAAAAAAACCTGTTCGATACGATACACAAAACGGTCCAAATTCTAACAAAATTCCAGCTTGTTGAAATTAACAAGAGAATGAAAAAAAAAAAAATTGTATATTTCGGGGCCGCACGATTCTCTTTCTTTTTATGAATTTCGAAGCTATACCGATGAATAATGAATGATGTTAAAGAATGCGCAAGCCAATCGCCTCTCCTCCCCTCCCTCTCTCTCTCTCTTGGTATATACACCTTTGGTCACTCGCATATCCTGATTACTAATTCCTTGGCGGAGGCCCAGACTCGACTCGCGGACTACTTCCTCGGCGCTGACACCAAATCCCCAATATTCCAATATTGCCGAGGCGTGTTTGAGCGAGCGCGCGGATTCTTCACTTTCAGAAGCTATAAGGCGTCTTCTCCCTTTTTTTTATATACACTGCTTTTTTTTTCTTTCTTTTCTTCATTTCATCTCCCAATCATCGTTGAAGGGAAACCAGTTACTTATATACTACGTACTTACGTTTTCCTTTTCTTTTTCACCGATTATCTATAGAAGCAAGAGTATTAGACGTAAACTGCTTGCTTTTTACTTATCACTTTAATTTATTATTTAAAACAATTAGGTTTATGTTAAAGTACATAAATTTTCACTTATTTCAATAGTAAGTGACGTTAAAGTGCTAAACAACAGATATTATGCTACTGTTGAATCTACTTACGGACATGTTAATTATGTTTGAAAATTTATGAAAATAAAAAGGTAGAAAGTTCATATTGCATTTTTGTTCACAGTTGATAAATAATCCACAACTAATAAAAAGAAATTTTTTGATGATGTATTTGAGGATGAGCGACCGTAAAAGAAATTGAATTTTTAAAAACATCTTAGCTAGTTTGTACCGTATAACATTAAGTCAACAGTCATAGCTATACGCTCTTTTTTTTTTTAAATATTTTAAATTCCAGGTCAGTTAAAAGTGAAAATTCGTAGACCAAATTTTAAAGCTTTACAAAGCTTCAATTTTTTTTATCGTAAATTTTAATTAATATTATTAATATGTGCTCAAATGTCTATTGATTATGTTTTTTATATTTATTTAACTTTATTTAAAATTAAAAAAATAATTAACTTATGTAAAATTTAAAACAAACTATAGAAATTTAGGAATATATTATTTTTGCTCATAAAAAATCGCGGTATTTTTTATAATTACCTCTAAAATTTTTTCTTTAAACGGAATGGAATGTGAAAATAAAGAATAAATTAATTCGTGCACAGGTTTGTTATCCCTTGGAAAGATAAGTTCTGGTTATTTTTAGATTACTAACGGTAACATCCACAATCGTTATTTTCATAAAGTAGCACTGATTTTGCATAAAATTTTATTATTGTAATGTCAAATCGTTTGAACCTGATAAACAAAATAAAAAAAATTCTTATTTTTCAATACATTTGACAAAATTTTTAATTGACATGTATGTTGTTTCGATGATAAAAATGTAAAAGATTTCTTTAAGTAAAAATATTGATGGTTCATGGCTAGGCTGTGTAGTATGTTACCCAAACTACTTTCACCGTTTTAATAATTGTGATAATTGATATAAGCGTGAAAGAGTATCACAGAGCTTATTCATTCATGTAACGTATTTCTGTGAATATGTATAAGCCCAAAAACTGTCATTTTCGAAATTTTTCAAAAATTTCTATTCAATAGGTTTAAAAACGCTTAAAAAAGTATCAAAAATCAAAATAAAGATTTTCCTATTATTGTAACTTTTATTTGTAAATCAAAGTATCTTCTAATTTATTAGAACTTCAAATATTAAGTATTCTAATAAAAATGCTATTATGAATTTTTGGAAATTTAAAAAAGAGTATGAATAAAAATTCATTAGAGAAAACTACATTTATATTTGTTTAGTTAAGATTTTTATTTGTTCGTAATAAAAAAAATTTATAGGACAAGACGAATTTCTCCAATATATCAATTGAAATAGATATGTTTGTTGTACCATTCTATCATTTATGCTCGTAAAATGTATTTATATTAGGTTTCATGAATCATTAGATTTTTTTATGAACCTCGAGAAATACATGTCAGACTATGAAAAAAGAATAAATTTGTCAAAAATTTTGATTTAGAATGAAGATTGTATTTTTTTTAAAATAAATTTTGAAAAACTTGAAAATTGAAAGGGAACTTTAGAAAAATTGAAAAAATATGCAAATGGAGAGCAAAGAAAATGAAGTTTAAATATAGCGTGTGTACTGAGGACATCTTTGGATCACGAGATTATAAATTTTCTATAAAAAAAAGCAAATGAGGATAGATGTTGTCCACATTGGAGAATAATTTGAATGTTAATTAATAAGAAAAAGATAAGAGTAAGATGAAGTATTAAAAAAATGTAAATACAATGAAGAAAAGAACGAAGCATCGAATATAATAAATATCCAAAGTGGCATAAACGCGTTGTATTTGTCTGTTGGCGGAATTAAGGAAAGAATCCGAGAACAGCTGGGCAAAGGAGAGCGGAAGAGAAGGTAGATATCATAAGAAAAAAGAAAAAGAAGAAGAAAAAGAAGTGGTGGTCGTCGATTCTATCGGTGCAGTGCCCCTCTCAAGGTATAAAAGACTCGAGGAGCGAGGCTTCCTCTTCGTTTCACACTCTCGCCTCGTTACTGCTAGGGTCAGTCGACTGACAGACAGAAAACTCAAAGTCGCGCAAGAGGAAAAATCCGCGCTTAAGTTAACCGTTACACCAAACAAGGAAGAATTACTCTTCTTTTGCATCCTTTTATAATAAAGGGTGAGTGATTGATTGTTCAAAATCGCGAACATATCGTTCAATTGTGTGCTCACGCAAACATCACAGGAGTATATCAAGTGTGCGCTTGTGTTTCAGCATTGCAAGCTCGTTTTTATTTTTTTTTTCCATAAGTGCATTCACTCTGAGCAAGATATTTCATTTAACATCATTTGTATTTTTTTATTATTCAAAATAACGGGAATCAAATATTGGTGATCGATTCTACGATACAACTGAATATCTACAGCTGAAAAATAAGCACATCTATTGTGATAATTTTTCAAATAATACAAAAATTTTATCAGATTTGTGAAAATTTATTGATAATTGCTTTATATTTGTGGACGCTGATTAAGTATCAAACAAATTTTATTCCTTTTTTAAAAAATCATTATATATCATTATATCAATGAAATATAATATCAAATTAGCAAATATCAATAAAATAACTTGAAAAATTCATTGAATATAATTCAAATGCAATGTGAAAAAGTAATTCTTCACTGATTATGATTATCATAAAATAATTGTCAAACATTAAATTTAAAAACTAAAAACAAAAATTACATGTTTGTAATAATTCAACCTTACAATCAAGTAAATTAATAATTTTGTTGAATTCGGCTCAGCAGGATCTATGTAAAATAGCAATAAAAATCGTGATACAATAATAAAGTTATTCTTAATTTAAAATTTTTAGAGTCATGAAGTCGGTGGTGGTGCTGGCACTATTGTGCTGCCTGGCATTAGGCGCTTTGGCAACGCCGATTCCCAAGACTGCATCAAAGACTGTTGAAACGCATCAGGAATCGAGGCAAGCACCGGCTGCTGCTGCACCAGCGGCTTCTTCGGACGACGATGACGACGACGACGATGATGATGTCGATCTAGATATCACTGGCGAGGATGACGACGATGATGACGACGATGATGACGATGACGACGATGATGATTACTTGGAAAGGTTCATCGATGAAGTTCTTGGAGGTAAAATTTGAGAATATTTTTTTTATCCACTCTTTAATTACTTAAAAAAATGTCAGGGTATTGGGATTCAGATTTTTTCTCAACTTTGGAATACTTTTTCTTTTGATTAAAAAACAAATTTATCTTAAAAACCCGATCAATTAAAAAAATATGAAAAAAAACGGAAAACACGCTTGAATAATCATTATTATATTTAAGTTAGATTTCTGTCTTAAATGTTATTCTTTTATAACTCTTGAGCTAATTGATATTTTTTAATACATTTTAAACTGTACATGTTTAAAATTAATTCACTTAAAAAAAAATCTCACAATTCTAACAAAACGGACCATAACATTAGAAAAATTAGGATATAGCTTTGTAGATATTTTGGCATGAGAAAAAAATCTGCAATCTAATACCTTGATACTCTCCTTGTACGCGCTATATCGCCTTAAAAGCACATAACATTTTGAGATGATTTTCAATTTTTAATTAAAATTTACTGATTTACGTTTTCTATTTTACTTTTTAAATGCAGTTTTTTTATTTTTATGTTTTGTATTACACTTAATAGTATACGAATTTTATTAATTTTTTAATGTTAAATTTTAAAAAATAATTTTAAACAAACTTGCTATTAAATAGGACAAATTGAAAAAGTTTTTTGTTTATTTTGATAAGTTGTATATGCAAAGCGTAGATACGCTCGAAGAATTAATAGCTTTATTAGGATGATTTTGATGTATTTATAACTGTAATACATACTAAGAATTCAAAGTAGAATATAACATGTATATAAAAGCTTTTAACCAAGGCATTTAATGAGCGCGCAACTAGGTTGAAAAAGTATTCTTACATTCTAGCATTAAACATCAACAATAATTCATTAGCTTGTTGGCTATTATATATACCTAGGAAGTATTTTAAATATTAAACACGCGAATAAATTATATGTCTCGAATGCCAAGCAACATTAGTCTCATTAATAATCGGACGAATGTCCTAAATATTAATACTTTCAACGCGCGGGATCGTAAAAATTTTAAATTATTCATAACTCGATTTGGTGAACTGAAGCTTTGGAGTTATTAAGCTGTGAATTGAATAATTAATTAATCCAGTCCTCGATATACATATACAGCATTTAATTAAATTCAAAAATATTTTCTTCATTGTTTATTTATTCTTCATATAATTATAATGAGACATTTAAACAATTAATTAAAATTTTTTACGGTTTTAATATCAGACTTAAAATTTGAATGAAGCGCTGTAATTGTTTCGAGGTGTAATGCTTCGTAGATTATACGGCGCGTTCGTTTACGTTCCCAGCAATTAGCCATCTAACGAATCGTCGCATATGTGACAAAATATAACTGTTAATATATATATATATAAGCGCTTATCTACGTGTGAGAAGAGAATAATAATAACACTCGGCAGCAGGTCTCGTAACGGCATTGCACTTGTCTCTCTCTCTCTTGTTATTCGTATATATACACACATATAAAATGTATCAGTAACGCGCACGCACAGGCAAAACTTGCCACTTTTTTTTAAATATTTAATCTCAAAGTCTTTTTCCAGCATCTCCTTTATTATTTATTTTTTCACATGAATGACGGTTATAATACTCGGTGACGACCCCGCAACGAGAGATGAGTGCGTGCGTGCGACACATGTGCAAATTCCGTTATACTCGACTTATAACGTACCTCTAACGGGATACGAAACCTCTTTCGCTCGCTCTTTAAACTTTGAATTAACATAATACATGTATATACACGCCCGAAGAATTTCTTCGTTTACATATTCGTAACATTAACTCTCTCTCGCTTAAGCTATAAGTTTTAGTGTTTTTCATCTTTTTCTTATTTTTTTTTTCAAATTTTTTTTCCTTCCTTGTTTTCTTTTTTATTTCTCCATTGACACACATTCTTAGACGCGAAGGCGGTGCTGATTAGATACAAGGAAATAAAAAAAAAGTCGCACTGTTATTAATCCTTTACGTGCGAGCTACTTCCGTTATATTTCGACTTGTACACAGGTGTGCGTTTACACATGCGCGAGTTGGAAAGTATATAAATTTTAATAGACAAATGAGATTGGTGCGAACGCGACGACGAGTCGACTCGCGTGTCCGATATAACCGGAACCTTTTCTACTTAATCTTCAGTGTCAACTAAATACTAAACGGACGCTATATGTCTAAGCTTATTCGGCAGGGTTAATCTTTTGAGATTACTCGTTTACTGTATTAATTAGTGGTATCTATTATTCCTTCCTTTTTTTAATGAAATTTCTAATGTCGAGTTTATTTGGATAAGCGTTAAACTTTATATACTGATAAAACCTTGATTTACGATTTTTCCGAAGATTTTATACTTTGAGGAATAAAATTATGTTTTGGTTTCTTTAATGCTTTCTCCTTTATTTTAAAAATTAAATAAATTTTTGTATCTATATTTCCATTTATTAGAAAGAAATTTTTGACTTTATTCCCTAGATGCATAATGAACTATTAAATAAAATCAAAATTTATGAAATAAAAAGAAATTTTTTATGGAAATTTGTGAAAATTTAAATAAAAAAACTTTTATCAATTGTAAATATAATATAATACAAACTTTTTTACATTCACAAATATTGCAATAAATTTTATGTAAATTAAAATAAGCTTCAGAAATTTACGTAAGTGAATAAAAAATTGATAAATAATTTGCAGGTGAAGACGATGACGACGACGATGAGACGAATGCCGTAGCTCCTGCCGCAAGCGCAGCAGCTCAGGCCGTCCAACCAGTTGCCGCTTCGGCCAACGCACCCGTAATTCCCCCAGCTGTTCAAGCCGATTTGAACGAGGACCAATTAAACTCTCTGTCAGTCGCAGCTAGCGAAACTGACTCTTCGGTAGCCGATGAAGCAAGTTCGTACGAAGATGAGGAAACGCCCGAAGGTCAAGCAGCTGGCAACATAAACGATGCGACAATCGAAGGTGCCGAATCAGTGGCTAATCCAATTGTTCTTCAGAACAGTATCGCCAGTAATGCGGTCCCAGCAGCTCCAGCGGTATCATCAAGCGCAGCGGCAGCCTCTGATGAGGATGACGACGACGACGATGATGACGATGACGACGACGACGACGTTGATCTTGACATTACTGGTGACGATGACGACGACGACGACGACGACGACGAGGGCACAGAGGAGGAAGATGATGAGGATGACGACGATGACGATGACATCGACGGCATTGCCGACATTGCGTCTGCCCGCGGAAATCGTGCTGCACGTGAGTTCAAGACTAAAGGTGCCAACAAGAAGCACCACCGTAGCAAGGCACATCGTGCGCGTAAATCTGCTGCTCATAAAGCCACTCACGCTGTAGAACAAACACAGGCAGATGCTTCAAAGCCTAGCCAAAACTAAATAACTCTTTGAGCAATCCTCAGAAAGCTTAAACAAACGAGTCGCTCAAGATATTTTAAAATTTATTTTTCTTTTTTTTTTTATTTTATTGTTTTTTTTTTTTCATTCTCTTTTAATTCTGTTAATATTGAACGATCGGTATCGATACGATGGATGAATTTTTATTCGAGGATATTGTTTAACTGTAATCATTAGCTTTCCATCATCTTTCTTGAGCCGCTTCCTATTTTCACCACATTCTTATTTCTAACATCAACGACATCTTATTTATTTAATTATTTATTAACTATTTATTTATTTATTTATTATTTATTAGCTTTTGAATTAGAATGCGACATCTTTGAATGTGCGTATATATAGAAACTATACGCATATATCTTTGCTTGTAGCGTGAACTTTGAAAGAGCTCAAGAAAACAGGAACAGCATGTGTCGGTGACACGATGAATATACGTGTACATTTTCTCGGAAGGAAATCTCGAGACTCAACTTAACGGCAGTTGAATTAAAAAAAAAAAAAAAGAATATGTAAAAAAAAAGAGACTATGCCGACTCGATAAGAGAGAAAAACGATTACTGTTAATTTCTTATATCGTTTTATAGCGTTTAAATTTTCAGGAAATAGTCATTATCGTTTTTCATTTAATATTCGTATTAAAAACAAAGAAAAAAAGAAGGCAAAAAACTCGTAAAAATAACATCGTCAACGCGAGTAGATAAAAAAAAAAAAAACACACAAAAGGATCGGTGACGTCACGTGTCACGTTTCTTCGCGATCGTTTATTTGCAAAGGAATAATCAAAAAATGGGTGCGTGCTATAAATGCCTACCATTTAAAGAAAAAAGAAAAGCTGTATGCTAATTTTGCGTGCGCAAAAGTGTGGATGCGTTCGAGAGAAAGGAAATACGAGAGACTGGGAGAGAGAGAATTGATGAATGAACAGAGAGGAGAAAACAAAACGGATTCTTGTCTCCGTGAGCGTGGATTAGGATTCCGTTATATATTATATTATTACTTATTTAGTGTACATATATACATATATATATGCACACATCCATATATATATATATATATGAATATATTACACGCAAAAAATAATGAAAAATAAATATACACATACACGAGATGAAACGAAACTGTACAGAGACAATTGTTCGACTTTGAATTATTTTTTAAAAAGTGACAAATATAAATAACTTGTTGTTTTGACAAAAAAAAAAAATCTTTGTGTTTGGTCTTTTTATTATTATTTTTTCATTCACAAAACTCACACACGTCCAGTTAATAATGTTACTGGCGGTGCTAGACGCAACGTATAGAATAGATATGTGTCCAGAAAATTTGTTTTTTTTTTATTTTCAATAAAATTTTTATTTTGACTGTTCATTTTTCACTTTTTTTGTGAACGTGCTTTGCGTGACGTGCCGATCTTATTAGAATTTAAACACTCGTATTTTTGTTTTTTCTAAAAAACTTTTTAAAATTCTACTATAAATCGTATAAATTGTATTTCGTGTACTCGGACGTTTATTTTAAAAAAAATGAAAAAAAAGAAAAGACTTGAGTCGATATCGATTTGTTTGAACTTTAGTAGAAAGTAGAAAAAACTAAATGTAAAAGTAAAATAGCTTTATTGATTGCACGTGGACGGTGGACGGTCGACTGGTAAACTTAATTACTCCTTAGCCTTACGCTTACGCATGGCTATAATGGACGGAATGAAAGACTTTTGTTATATACTTCTTAATCTATCATATACTGGCACGTTACATCGAAGCTTCATTTCATTAATCCATTTAATTTGCATATCATTAGAAAATTTCTTCATTTTTCACTCATCATCACGCATTCAGCTAAATAATTTCATTGTTCATTAGTAGCTGGTAACTTTTGGTAGTCATTGCATTTCATTTAATAACAGTGGACAGTAAAAAAAAAAAAGAAAATATTACAAGTTGATAAAGTAACAAGTAGCTTTAATTTTGATAATAGTAGTAGTAGTAGTAGCCGCTGGGACAATTTGCACGCGCGTCTGGCACCGTAAGGCATTTCTTTCCTTTTCCTTTCAATTCCTCAAACCATTTTGCATTTTCCTGTATTATACAAAACTACCCAGTAGACTAGAAAAATATAATTAAATATTATTTACAATTGTATGTATGTACATACAAAATACATATGTATATGCATATGAGAACGTATGATAAGAAAATGAAATCCAACTTTTTTTCTTGTTGAGGATTCAATTTTAACTTGTCTATGATACAGTATTTGCGTATCCTTTTAATTTTTTAATTTCTTTTTTTTTTTTGATTGATTTTTTTTTTACTTTAAATTCTTATAAAAAATTGTAATACAAAATTTTATAATTAATTTGAAATCAAGCATTAAGTTTTGAATGGATTTTTTTTCTTTAATCAAAATTGACTTATCAATAATGTTATTAAAAAAATATTATGAAAAATATTGAGCAGAATATTAAGTTCGACAAGAAAGTAAGCAAAAATTTCAATTTCAGTCACAACTTTTTGTAACATAGTATGTAGTACATAATAAATTCTAAGACTGCAAGGTAGAGAAAAGCTTGGTTATAAGAAAGCATTGACCTTGAACCAGACGAAAGCTCAAAAAGATATTTAACATAGCTCTCTCTTTCTCTTTCTGTCTTTTTTTTTCTCCGATCACGGTAGCTCATATATATACACATCAAGGAGATGGAGTAAGAAAAAGCGGTCAGGAGGTCAGAAAAAAATTTTTTAGTGGCTTTCACCTTAACCACAAGTGTTTGGCTTGTTGTTTTGGGGGAAGACTTGTATTTTAATGAGGCCGACGACCCGACACCAATAAATCGAGCGCCGCTCGCCAGAGATATCGGCAGCTTGAATTATACACACGACCCTGACCTATATTTCAAAGAGAATTTAAACTGTTCCGCGTTTTAACGGCCTACTCATCTATACAAGCCACGCCTATATATACTTATTTTCTTCTCGTTATACGTCCCTTTCTTTTTCGATCGCTTCTTTGACGCATCTCACGGTATACATTATTTTCCTGCTTTATAAATACAAACGCCTTTAATAAAATCCATTTTCTTTCGAAAAGAACTTCCTTTTCCGCTAGAATTTATCTATTTATAAAGCTTTTCTTTGATATTGAAAAAGCATATAATACAAGAATTTCCCCCTCGTTAGAGAAGAAAGTGTTCCATAATAGAGTTGCTAATGGACGCGTGCTATCAATCTTTAAAAAGCAAATGAAATTCTAAACACGATTTGTTAAATAAATATGCGTCGAGTGAAGATGGAAGAAAAAAAAGAAAGAACGACGCGAGGAGAGAAATAGTTAGGTAGGTCTGTAGGTGAGAAGGAAACGCGGCTTTTGTAAAAGGCTGCGTGACCTAGTTATTCCTGTATATATAAGACCGGTTTTTTTTTTTTTGTCGTGCTTCAACATATTATACACTTAACCGGTTCCATATATACCGTTAGCAGCGATACGCACACGTAGATATCGATATCTCTTACAACTCTCTCTCCTCGTCGAACTAAACTTTTTTAATAAACGATGTATATGTACATATTGAGAGAGAAAGAGAAATGTTTGTCGGGTCAGTGATCTTTGGCTAAGCTGCTAAGTTGGTTCAAGGTCGTAACATTTTAAATGTACGTTGCACGGCACAGAGAGAGAGAGAGAGAAAGAGCTCATTTTATTGTTACAATAGTTATGCGGAAGGTAAAACTGATGATAGCTTTCATTGTTAGAAGATAAAGAGTGAATAATGGAGAGGTTACTGATGTTGTTACATATCAGTTAGAAATCGTTCCCTACCCTTTTAATCCCATTTAATAAATTATTACAATTTTTCAATCAACTCTTTTAATCACAAGATTATCATGGACTTTTATTATTTCCATTTTTAATTTCAAGCTGGAAAATTAATTTTAGATGATAGTTAAGTATTGTGATTAGTGATGGATTATTTTGATTCTTAAATTGTATACGTGATTGATCACCTTTCATATTTATAATTCTAGATTGAAATTTTTTATATACTCTCTGTGCCATACAATAATATTTAAAACCTTATTACCACAGATTATTAAAAAACGCTTAATATTTAGTTCCCATATAACGATTACGTAGAATAAAAATAAACAATTCTCAAAATGATTTTTGTCAGTTTAATTTTTATAAAAATATTTAAAAAGTATTTATTCTTAAATCCAAGAGAACTTGTTTATGGCAAAACCTAAAACAATAAAATTGTTAATTTAAATATTCTGAAAACAATATAATTATCTTTGGAATTTATTTATTTTCGTTGTTGAAAGAAAAGTTTTTAAAATCCGAGCTTTTTATGAAAAAAGGCAAGGAAAAAAGAATAGCTCGAAAAAAACTAAAAAAATCTTTTAGGTGCAATGGTCTCGGTACCCAACACCGATGTCTCAGCGATTTACGTGGCCAAATACAATCGTTTCGTCGATACGATTCTCGGTCGCATCAACAGAATTCTAAAGGACAAATACGACCCCGTCACCGTGAAACTCGCCAACCCGAGCTCGAACAACAAGACCAAGAGCAAGTCAAGCAGCAAGAAGAGCAAAAAATCCAAAAGAAGAAAGAGCAGCAACAGAAAGCGCAACCACACGAGAAATAACGACGATGTTATGGCTCCGAGAAATGAGGCCAGCGACGATACCCAAGAATCACAAACTACCATACAAAATATTGTCAGCAGTACCGAACCTGTTCAACCACAACAACAACAACAACCAGTAACGGAGGTAAAATTTATTTTTCAAACTCTTTATTTTTAACATTTATTACATGAAAATTGAAAATTTTAAACCAATCTAAGATTTAAATGAACTTTCTATTCAAATTAGAATTTTATTTTTAAAATTTAACATATTTTTTGTGTTTACATTAATATCAAGTCTAGTTATTTATACTTTCTAATAAATTCCAATGATAAGTAAATCGAGTTTTACCTTACAATCCATATAAGCTAAATAAATGAATTGTAGAACTCTTTTTTTTTCAAATTTTTACTGATGCCGGATATTAGAAAGTAATTAATAATTTTTTTTATTGATTTAATAATATTGCGTGAT
Organism: Anastatus disparis; assembly: GCA_017163975.1. Taxonomy (NCBI): domain Eukaryota; kingdom Metazoa; phylum Arthropoda; class Insecta; order Hymenoptera; family Eupelmidae; genus Anastatus; species Anastatus disparis. The sequence continues at coordinate 1,404,391 of JAFFSR010000009.1, forward strand.
AAAATTTAGTAATGATTTTGGAATTTCATTAAAATGTGTATTCGTTATTACAGCATAAGTTCTATGAGACTATTTTATTGAAATAAAAATAATTATTCGTTAATAGGTTTAACAATTTCCGTTACACTTGAATAAAAATATATATTTTATGAAAAGTACAGTTAGACATTGACTTGATTATAATTATACGTTCTTCATTCCACGTAATATTTAATTTTCAAGTTTATTTGATATTACTGTTCCATTGACGTTACGGAAGTGATTAATAAATTATTTAAAAGTCGATAAATTAAATTGATAATGAGCCTCAATTAAATTGAATATATACCGATAAATTCTAGATACCAAAGACCAACAGCGCAAGCTCAAGTTCAGCTGCAACCCAAAAGACAACTGAAACAACAGTGGCAACAGCAACTGTGGCAAATGATCTCGCTACGAGGTTGGCAACAAACGAAGTTGCTGCATCGTCCAGTAATCGCGGCACGAATGGGGCCAGCGCATCCAACAAAAAGAAGAAGATCAAAACCAGAGCACCATCGAAAAGTGGCACGAAAAGCAAAAGGCCCAGTACTAACAGCAGCACAAATAATAAGGTATTATTTTATTAATTATACAGACCGAGTATTTAATTTTTCAAAGGAACGAATAATTCTTGAAAAATTGAACCTTAGGTAAAAGCACCTGCAACATCCACATCGAGCAAAAGACCGCGTTCCAAAGCCAAAGCTACATTGTACGGTTTGGCGTCGTTGAAACGATCAGGCGATGTATCGGTAAATATGATGAGCGATCACACAACCATTAGAACGAAATTCAATCTTGGCCCTCTTGTACTCAAAGTCGAGAAAGAATTTGGCAGATCGACGCGCAAAGAGGTTCGCAGTGCTACGGCTACAACTGCTGAGATGTCCGGTAGATTGAGCTTACGTGTCTACCATGGCGGTGCCGCCACTCTACATTCTATCCGGGTACTTCAACCGAAACAGGTAAATTTTTCATTCATTTTTAATAAGATTATGCAGATTTTCTTAACTTTATAATTTTATTCACATTTGCATATAAACTGCATAGTAAAAATTTTATAGACATTCTGATAAGATTTTATTTATTGCATTATTGAAAGTTCATGAAATTAAATTAAATATATAAAAAATTTGATACAACTACTTTCGCGTTAATGATAAACTATAATGAATTAATCTGAATAATATAACTTTCCATTTCATATAAAAAAGGAATTCAGAATTCTTATCCAAATTAACGCTATTTTATGCAGGTACGTATAATATGCATTGAGAAAAAGAATGACTTAAAATTAGTGAATTACAGATTCGGGGATTTTTATTCTTATACTATTAGTTGCAAAGTTTTATTTCATATTTGAAAAACTGTAAATCTTGATTATCAAGAACTAAAAGCTAGAAAATAAAGTCTCAGGTAAACAAACGATAAAAGATTTTAATTGTTAATACGTGCATATTCCGTAGCATCCAAGTAATTATAGTTTAACAATTAATGAATCCTTAATATTATAAATTATTCTTTTTCTCAGTGCATAATAATTGTATACGATTGGAGTCTAAACCTATAAAAATCAAAATTTTTAGCACAACAATTGTATCCATGATTAAATTTTGATTTTCATTGCTTGAAAATTGTTTAAACCATAACAGAGAACAGTCTGTAAATTAACTAAATAATCATACTGTTGAATTCGATACAGAAATATTAATTTTTCCTGTAAATTCTACTTTCTGTTTTTAATATTTTTTGACATTAAATATAAATGGAGAATTTCAGAATGTTAATGAGCTTGAATAACGAAGTAAACAGCGTATCAAGATTTTAAGAAAGAATTCCGGCTACATCTTTTATGAATAATATTCTGTTAGAATCATAACGATGAAATTAAAATTCTCGTATTTAATTATTTGAAATATTATCATACGAAATGATAGTCGTAAATTTTAATTAATGATATCTTGAAATAACGTCTTGAATATTGATGGAATTCGTTTGATGTTCAAAATAGTCAATTAATTATAATAAATTTTATCAATACTTGTAAATTTAAAAAATTTTTATTAAAATCGTTAACATTTCGGACGCTACGGCTATGTACTCTTTTTTCGAGGAAACTTTTCAGATTAGAATTATAGATGTGATATAATATTAATGTGCTTTCCTTTATCCTAATGGATTTTCTGGTTTTATTTGCGTGACTTTCTGTAATCTTATGAGATAATTATTATGTAAAAACTTGAAAAGAATCCAAAATATTGGACTTTTTGTCAAGTTGGTGAAAATTTTTAGTTAATACAAAAATTCTGAACGAAAATTTTTAACACATTTGTAATTTATGTGATTTTTTATATTTATGGTTACAATATTTTAGAATTAAAAAATTAATTTATCAATATTAATTATAAACTTATTGTATGTTCTAGATGCGCATCGAAAGTCCCGATGATCACGACAGGACGCGCGAATTCGTCTGGAAGCGTTCATCTCACATCGCTCATCTCGTATCGCAGAAATTATCTTCGGCGACACGTTCGATGCTGCGACCACCGCCTGCCAATGGAAGCCCAGTCGCCGCTTAATTATTAAACTTAACTGATAATTAAATAAAACAAATCATCCACCGGGTTATCAATGCCATTAATTTCGTCAAATCGCAAAGTGATGAATAATTAAAAATAATGCTCGTCTAACGTTCGGATTAGAATTAAATATTCAGATTGATCATCGATGTATTTGACTCATCTCATTACTATTATTATTTATTAATAATTTAATCTCTAATTATTTATTTATTTATTCCTAACTTTAAATGGATATGTTTATTTTCAAACTAAGGCTGAAATGATGATGTTATTATTAAGCTGATGGATAAAAGGTTTTGTTTTTTTGAATAGCTGGCTAACTTGTGATTTTCCTTATTATACTCATCGTTAAGTATTATGAAGTTAAAATTAACTCATTTTTCTACCTTTTGTAACAAGCTAAATCACAATATTTATGCGCATGCAAGATTAAGTATGACTTTTATTACTTCGTTCATTAAAAAGTCTATTCAATCAGTTTGTTGGTACATAGCGTAAGTCTATAATTATGGATATAGAGTAATCGTAGCAAATATTTTGCACCGGTAGTGATCTTTATTATACTTTTGTAAATAAATCTGTAAACAAAATAATAATAAAGAAAAAAAAAATAAATTTTAATTATTATTCCTTATTTATATTTCCATAATTTAACTAATTTAAGTACACTGTATTGTTGTTAGAGATTTGACGAAATAATTTTAAAAGTTTTTGAAAAGTTTGATTTTGTTTCATTTTTAAATTAAAGAAAGAAAAATTGTCTAATATATCAATTTTAGTTTGTTTCGTTTTAATTTTTTTTTTTTCATTCTATTTTAAATTTTGGTTTGTTTTATTCTTTCTTTCATTTTTTAAATATGTGTAGTTTTTTGTTATTATCTGAAAGATTCAGAACACTTTTGATAATTTTGCAAATATTCTGAAAAATTCTGTGAAATTTTCCAAATTTTTGAAAAATTTTTAAATATTTTGAATATTAAAAAAAATATTTGGAACACATTTCGTAAAATTAAAAAAATATTAAACAAACTGATACAAGCTGAAACAAACTGAAATATTTTGAATATTTCGTTTGAATTCTTACAAAAGTTTTAAAAATGCTCCAGTTTGTTTTATATATTATTTTAATTTCTGGAGTAATTAAAAATATTCTAATTTTTCTATTAGGAGAAATGTTAAGTTTACTAAAATAAGACACTGTTGTTTTCTTCCAAGAGATATTTATTGAAATATTTATGATATTTTGGAAAATCAGATTCCGACATATTAAAATTCATTAAACATCGGTCGATAATCGAAAAAACTGACTTATTCCACAGTTGATCAATGTTCAGCATAACGATCACTGATGGAACAACGATCGATATATTAATTTTCTTTAACATCTTTATGGATTTTTAAGAAGTAACGATTCGGTATTTTTAATTTAAAGTCAATAGACTACCGAAAAACACACTCGATTGCGTCACGTTGTTTACCCAATTTCTCAATGGTATGGCTATACAATTATTTTTCTAGCCGTGTGCAAAAAAAAATAGTTAATTTAAAAATATGATTAAGTTGGTATATACGGCATGAGAGTTGAGAAACATGTGCGTTTTAATAAATTGTAAATAGAATCTAAAGCCGGCAACGACAACGACGTAGTTTATCTGAATTCTCAAGTGAAAACATGAATGTGAATGTAATCTGTGAGTAATAAGTACTCGACGTTAACGCAACGCACGCATACAATCATATATGTATACCAACACAAGCAGCCGAGGCCGGAACAAGAAAAATACTTCGTCATCATTGAAATTAAAACGCCGGTATATACTAGACAACACACAATCTTCACGTATATACATTATCTCTCTCGGAGTCTCAATATTAAGAACCGCGCGATATGCTACAAGCGTAGCCTTCTTTTTCTTCTTCTTCTTTTAATTTGATTGAAAAAAAAAAAGTATTGGCAGTGTGCATTTGAAGAAAAAGATAATCTATTCAATCCACGCCCTTCTCCTACTACCTCTTCACTGTTTACTGTTTGTACTGTTTGGCTCGTTCACAGTTCATCAGTCAACTACGTAGGCTCTCGACGGCTGTGCTATACGTTGCCAAAGTCACGCACAACACACGTATATACATTGCCGTAAGTTTAAAAGTCTTTAAAAGAGAGCCTCCTTGTTTACCATCTTCTTATACAGACGATAAACTTTCTCGTTTTCGCTTTCCCTTTGAAAAATTACGCGGCCGGTACGCATAAGCGCGCGCGATTTGACGTTGTAATCGTTTGGCCTGGGACACTCTTTCTATATACGATGACGGGATGAAAATTTACTGACCACTTGTCTTCTTATTTTTCTACTGATCAAACGTAAGTTTTGAATTTTTAATACTTGAAATTAGTAATTAGAGATCTCAACTACTTGTACGTTTTTATTCACGATTTCGTTTAATATTAAAAAGAATATGTAATGTCTTATCGATTATATTCTTCGTATTATGAATGCGATCATAAACATAAATACAATGATCATTAGCATACCATTCCTTTTAAAAAGCCTATGTCATTTTTATAAAGGCATTTATAGTTTTGTTTAAATTTGCCTTCAATATTAATGTTTTTTTTTCGTTTTTTATAAATGCGGCCTAAAATTCGTGAATTTATTAATACTTTTTTTATTGTTATTTTCAATAATAAGAGAAAGAGCATATTGATAAGTTTTTTATTTGGAGTAAAACTTAATAATACTCGAGTTAATTTTGGAATCGTAATATTTTTTGCAAATCATTCATTACAGTTAAAAAAATATTTTTCAACGAAAAATTTAATTTAAAATTTTGGATTTCTGTATAACATTGAAAGTCATTGTAAAGATAAAAGTTTCATGAATAATTAAAGTATTGTAATCTATATTCGTAAGTTATTTCCTATATATCTACATAGCTAATTTCTATAACGTCATTTATGTTGTCACCCGAGTAACCTTTTCACTTCGGCGTGCAAGGGGCCCGAAGTTGGTGCCGAAGCACCCTCAGTGGCACCGAAACTCTTGCCGAATTGTCGCCACAGTGGCTCCGAATCGGTGTGAGGCGTGGCGGTGAAAGGGGGCCCTCAGAGGGCAGCCGAATTTAGCTTATGAAATCGTAGAATTTGTATACAATTATTTGTATAAACAAACAGCTGATTTCCAATGGTGACCAATCGATTGATTGTTCAAGCAACTGTCTACTTTTTAAAATACTTTTCATTAATGAAAAAATTCAAATTTCTCAAGTTATTCGAGTAATTCGAATTATTCGAGTAACACTGGTTATTTGAGTTCATATTTTTGTTGAGTACTTGATTGTTTCGAGCACTCAGCTTGAACTCTAAGAAAAAATTTGACTTGATAATTGAGTACTTGCACTTGAGGGTCACTCGAATTTTCGTTCCAAGTACTCGAAAAAAATATGAATTACTCGAATTACTCGAGTACTCGAAAAAAGTATGAATTACTCAATTTACTCGAGTACCAGAAAAAATATGAATTAATCGAATAAATTGAGTACTCGAAAAAATATAAATTACTCGAGTACTCGAAAAAATGTAAATTACTCGAGTACTCGAGAAAATATAAGTTACTCGACAGAATATGAATATATTATAAAATTATTATTATTATTATTATATAATATATTCTGCAAGAGTTACTTAAATAACTAGATTATATTATCTATGGTAATTAGTTCTCATTTACACGAGAAAAATTAGTTTTTTACCATGTTTTTATTAATTGGTTTTAGGTTGTATTTATCCGTGTATTTGGGCGGAATTTTAGAATTAACTTTAAACGAGTTCAAGTCAAGTCTAAAGCAAATTATTTTTATTAATTTAATCACTTATTATTAATTGTCAATTAAAAAAAGTTTTTACATAGCATGATAATACAATAAAGAATATTTTGTGGTTATGTAAGATACACATCAATGTTATGACAAAATCTATACGATTTTCGGCTGTCCGTCGTAGGCCCACGCTCGCCACCACGCCTCACCCATATGGCGGCCCGACTTCGGCAGCCGAAAGTGGCCCAACTGAGAGAAGATGGTTGCCGTAACGAAAAGGTTACTCGGGCAATGATAACGATTAACATTGAACTACACTAAACTGAACTATTCCAACTTAAAATTATCAAAATCATCTATAATCGCATTTTTTACATTTTTATTACATATGATGGATAATTATATTATTATTATTATATTTTTAAAAATTTAATGAAAATGTATTCCAAAACTTAAATATAAAAAAATTTCCGTTTCAAATGAATTAAGAAGTTTTGTTCTTTAGTTATCATAATTTTATGGTGCTCAATTTTTCAATCGTCTGCCTTAGAAATATCTTAAGACAGTGCCGCATTGTTTATACTTATAAATTCAGTTTTTTTTTCACAGATATAAAAGCTAAGATACACATTCAAGTTCAAGAAATTTGAAAAAAATTAAAAAATTCCATTTAAAAAAATTATTTTTATCATTACAACTAATCATATATTATCTTTCATCAGTCGTTTGAATCAATATTAAAAAAAAAAAGATTTATTTTTGACAAAGATTTAAATAAGACTCTTCCATCTAATTAATTTTGAATGATTATTATTAAATTTTAACTTATAATATAATCAAAAGTCTGCATGAATTAATACTTGAGCAAATAATATAAACATTAACAACTGATGTATTCTAATCTTATTTTTATTCGGTGTTGCATAATACATGTGAAAGTACTTTCTTAAAAATTCGTGGATTGAGCAAGCTCTTTAAATACATACTTTTAAATTCATAAAGATTTTTTTTATTCACTCCTTCACTCCAGTGTTCGATAATATGTATGTACTAAATTATTTTTTATGAAAACGAATTATTCAGATAACTATTGCTATGTCATTTAGAATTTAAATATTGAAAATACACCTTTTGTTTTTCATCGTCCAATGTTAACATCGAAATGAAAAAATAAATGTTTAACGAAGCCGCATATATTTTTCTAAGATTTCTATTTTTAGCTTCAATTCATAATAAGGAAATCATTGATCTTTGTTTTTTATTCCGATCATTATAAAAATGTTTCTGCTTGCATTACTAAATTATTGCTTACATTACTGCTTACATTATAACTCGAAACTTGTTTAGTTTAGAATGATAAACAGAATTTAATCTTTCTATTTATAATAAATACTCATTGGACGATTATTACAATCTAATAAACTTATCTATAATACACTTTTAAAGTAAAACAATCATAAGCAACTACGTATTTTATAAAAACATGAGTCATTCAATTAACAGCGCATTTCTTGCTTGCACCCAAAAAATTGAAGGATATAGAAAAAAAAAAAAAAAAATTTCTCGTACATATTTGCACTGTCGAATGAACTCATTTATATCGGTAAAAGAAACTGCATACACCAAAGACGCAAAGCGTTGTATTATAGAGAGGATCAAGGATCAAGGTCGTGCACTGGTCGCGCTCTCTCTTTTCTGCATATGCAACGATTCCTTCATCGTGCGATCTTTTTTATTTATTTTTTTTTATTTTGCATTTATACACACGTATCACCTCATCAATGCTATACACATGCCTGTCTCTTTGTGTGCATGTTCCTTACACTCGCACTTTTTTTAGCCTTGGCTATAAATGACGTTATTTAAAATTGCAATTTTAGCCATTTATTAGCTTTTTTTTATGCCTCTTAGTTATTTTTATGCGCAAAAAGATTAAGCGCCTATTAATTATAAATAATTCCAGCGCTATCGGCATTTTGTGAAAAAATAATTAATTTCATTAAAACAAATAAACAAAGCTAAAAATAGAAAACTAGATACTGTTTAAAAAGTGAAAGTCATATAGCTTCAGAGTTTTATTTTGTTATTATGAAAGATTCAAGAGGAAAAAATCAATTATTTTGGTATTTAATGTATATAATATTTTATTTCTGGCTAAGCCACATAATTATAACTTTATTAAAAGTGGAATAAAGGTGAGATATTTTATTAATAGTGAATCCGGAGACCTTGTTTGTGGAGAGCGAAAGAATAATGCCTTGTGTCATTGGCTCTGGAGGACATAAAACCTTCGATCAATGTGCACAATTAGTGCATTACTCATTTCTATAAGTAGTTACTGTTTTGTTAGTAATAGAAAATTTTTAAAGAAATTACGTGGAGCCCGTAGTAAGTAGCCCGTCGCAATTTCTCAGTAGTATCTTAAATTTGTCTACAATGGGAATATTAGTTTCTGAAACTACTGTGGAATAACAAAGTCAAAATTTTTACAATTCGATGACAAGATTAGGTACAGGACTACTAATCAAATATTACAAATTCAACAAATTAAAAAACACCTAGAGAGCTATTTGTGACATATGAAGATATTTTTAATGCTGATTATACATTTTAACAAAATTTAGTCAAAAATCTAAATTATATTGATACCAAAATAATTTTTGATGAAAAATTAAACTTGACACTAGATTTTATGTAAAATAAAAAAATTTCAAATGAAGCTGAATAGAAGGAATTGTTAAAAAATTAAGACTTGAATTATCATCCGATCAAAGTAATAGTCACCGTGACACTATAATTAAGGATTACGAAAAAATTGAGATTAATAATCTCAGATTAAAGATTAACCTGTTAAGGCATTAGCTGGAGAGTATAAGGATAAAAATAACTTGTTGAAAGAACTATTAAAAATCAAAGTTAACCAGACTTGTATAGCTTAAAACTTTTTTATTATTAATATAATCTGAAATTCTACAAAAACGTAAAAGAAACATCATGATTGAAAAGAAAAATAACACTAATACCTATTAGTGCGTTTCTGAAATTACAAATAAAAAAAATTAGTAAATTAAAAACCGATGAAGTACTAGTAAAAATTATTAACTATTGTGCGCATAAATTTTATAGTGTTCACAAAATAATAATAACGTTAAGTGAAACTAAATGGATAATCAGTTTGGTTCAAATCAAAAATAAAAATTATGATTTGGTTTGAACTCATTAAAAGAGTATCAACACTTTGGATCAATGATTTCATTGATAAAAATATTTAAAAATATTAAAAAATATTTTTTTAAATTAGAATTTTGTTTCAAAAAACTATAAATGCATAATTTAACAAAATAATACCAAAATTTAATGAAAAAGATTCGTTATTTCAAAAAATATCTATTCATTCTGAAATTTTGATGATTTTATTGTAAGAAAAAATGAGTAACTGTTATTGCAAACTTGGGTAAACGCTACCGAAGTTGTAAGTACAGCTACAGATGCAGTAGCGGTTACTGCAAAACTTCGGTTGCTAATACCAAAGTTTCATTGCAGCCTGAACTTTCAGTTGTAGTTACCGAAGTCTTCGGTAGAGCTGACTCTTTTTATAACTATAAACTTAACTCCAGCATTTTTAGTAATCGCCACTATTCTTTTTCATAGTGCTTTGCTTTACTCCGCTTAAAAATCATCGAAAAATAAATTTGTTAATATCGATTTGCGAAAAATTGAAAAAGCTAATCAGTAGTTTTTTAACTTCTGAATATTATATCATTTATTATATATAGAATATGGTCTAAAAAATAAGTTGAAAAAATTAGTCCTCAAACGCGTTTGATGCGCGTGCTTATGTATGTGAGAGAGAGGGAAAGAGTGATTTTCTGTGAGATTTATTGTAAATAATTTTTTATTTCTTAAACTGTATGTGCATGTGAGTTCATTCATTAAAAAAATTTAATTGTTGATTAAGCTTTCCAAATAATTGTTTCAGGATTAAGGAAATACAAAGTGAGAATCAGCTTCTAGACCACCAACAGGTTTTTAGTTGAATCAATACTAAATTAGAAGGAACCATATATTATCCAAAATGGTATTTCTAACGAAAAGCACAAATTTATTGAAAGTCGTTTCAGTGACGGTACGATCATTGTCGACAAAAGCTCAACCTCATCTCAAAGAAGATAAAAGCCTAAGGAATGAAATAATTCTTAAATACCTTGATGGTAAGGACAACGGAATTGCAGTTCTTGGATTAAATCGGCCTGAAGCTCGTAATGCTTTCGGTAAAAATCTTGTGAACCAATTAAGCGAAGCTATCAGTACAATCGAAGAAGACAAAAAAATTCGAGTGCTCATAATACGTAGTTTAGTACCTAAAATCTTTTGTGCCGGAGCTGACTTACGGGAACGTAAAAAAATGGAGCCGCAAGAAGTAGCTGGTTTCGTAAATTCATTACGGAATTTAATGAATGGAATTGAAGGACTTTCAGCGCCTGTTATTTCTGCTCTCGATGGAGTTGCTCTAGGAGGTGGTCTAGAAATGGCACTAGCCTGTGATATTAGAACAGCATCAGTTGAAGCTAAAATGGGTCTCGTAGAAACAAAATTAGCCATTATACCTGGAGCTGGAGGTACTCAAAGATTACCAAGAATTATTGGACCAGCCATGGCTAAGGAACTCATTTATACAGCTAGAATTTTGGATGGAGAAGAAGCACATAGATTGGGTTTAGTCAATCGAGTTGTACCACAAAATAAGGAAGGCGACGCTGCCTATCAACAAGCGCTGCATATTGCCAGAGAAATTTTACCGAATGGACCTATTGGCGTTAAGTAAGTAAAAATCTACGTAGATTTTAATATGATTTAATAACAAACTTTAAAGTTATTAAATATTTGAAATAATATTTTATTGAATTATTTTTTTAGCAACATAAACTAATTCTAATACATTGTATATTTTAAATTTAGTTTATGCATTGCTGAAAAAATTAATATTGTTTATAATTCCTATTGAATTTCGAGAGCGAAAGAATGCTAAGTTCTCATACACACATACACATAAGAGTCCATTTTCAGTCTCAACACCCGCCTCAATTACGATCAATTCCATTTTAGATTTGACCTCTCAAATCTCGTATCCTCTCGGGTCTCTAAGCGATTGGCAAAATTAAGCAAATTTGGGTTCGGTATAAGTACTTAGATTGGTGGCCATTTAACATCCTATCAAGAAATAAAATAATAAAGTTCCTCTAAAGTATTTTGAATGTTTCGATACTATAATGTAGTTGAGATGGTAAAAGACTGAATTTTTGTTCTCAAATCTAAATAATACAGTAAAGAACATCTAGTGAATTTTTTTACTCTATTGTTAACTATTTTAAAGAATTTTATAAAAAAAAAAAAAAAAAAATTAAACATACTTTTAAATTTTATTAACTCAAGTAAAAAAGAGTTAATAAATGTTTGTAAAACATTTAATCTAAGAAATAGTTAATAACAGCATAAAATTAGTTATACAAGATGTAAAATAAATTACAATTGATAAGCTGAATTTTCTCAGACAAGTTAATCATCTTACAGTTTAGTCTGTACAATATATAATTATGTAATGTGAATCAGGCCACCTAAAAAATATACACACAATGTCGCTTTATCGCAATCATACATAAACCTTGTGCTTGTGCTGTGTATAAGTAAGCAAACGGCAAACTTTCTCGACTGATAACGGCGTGATTTATGATTATTATAGTCAGCTCCGATATCGATGCTGCTGTTAATTATAATCATTCATTATGAACGATCGGTTTAATGTCATCTTGTTGCTATTGTTTTCAAGATTATAAGACGGAAGTTTAATGCGTTATTCGCATTTACATTTACATTGCTCGCTTATTATAAACAAAGCGATAAATTTTAAAAAATGTGAAATAACGATGAATTCAAATTTATATTAGATAACAATCTTTTTCGTGTATAATTTCGTTTTTTTGCTATTATTTTAGTATTTTTTATATTTAAATATAATCTTTAAATTATTTAAGTTGATATAAATATTCAAATTATTAATTTAAATATTTAAAAAAGTTCAAATGAAAAATTTGATAAATATTGTTAAATTACTTCAAAACTTTCCAAAACTTTTCTAAAGGTTTTTAAAGAGTAAATTTTTGTAAATTAAATTTAAAAAAATGGCGTATACAAAAAAAATACGTAAAAATTAGAAAAATTAACGTATTGTAAATAAAACCAATTTTTTTGCAAAGATAGTCAGAAAATGGTCAGAAATCATCTTTGATTTAATTAAAAACTGTAGCTCAATTAAATGCTTCTAAATGTTTACACTGTAAATTTATAGAGAATATTAAAAAAATTTAAAAGCAATTTTTGTTAAATTTTATTCCAAATCATAAAATTTTTTGCTAAATCTGATGAAATCATGCAATATTTTACGATACTCTACCCACAATTTGTAATTTATCATTTTTTAAATATTTTCTAACGTTATTAAACATTTTCAACTATTTTCAAAGAAAACAAAAGTCCTTATCAATTCAAAATAAAATTTTTTTAACATCGCTCAACATTTCAAAACAGTTGAATTTTATCACTTTTAAAGCCAAGATTTTAAAAGTTTCAGCATATAATATGCTTAGCATAATTTGGCAAAGATTAAAAGGAGACTTTTTTCACTAAATTAAAAAGTGGTATATAAATATTAAAGTTCAAATAAATTTAATTTTTTTATATCACACTTGAATTGATAATTTGAGTCCTCTTTTGAATTCATAACTTCAATTCAATTTGAGCAAATCAATGTAATCAGTTTTTAGATTGATTAAATTAATGATATTGTTAGATTTAAATAATTTTTTATTTTGTCATAATAGATTCATTCATATTTTAATCGAACGTTTTTGAAAAATCATTCTTTGTCAAAAGCCTTTAATTAAAATTTAAAAACTCTTTTTGTAAATAAAAACTTTCCACACTCGTTATGAAAGGAGATGTAAAACGGATACTACACCTGTTCTCTTAAATATTGACAATCTTGTTTTATTGTAAAATTTTAAGGAAAGAAATGCATTAGCTTGTAGTATTTACCTCGAAGATTATTCAGTTAAATTTTCAAGTAAATTCATTCATTAGTTTCTCAAAATTTTGAGTTTCAATATGATATATAAAATTTTTAGATTTTTTACAACAAAGCTATTATTCTGGAAAACTAATGAATGAATTTATTTGAAAATTTAAGGGTATAATCTTCGAGGTAAATACTACAAGCAAATGCATTTTTTTTCTTAAAGTTTTGCAATAAAATGAAAAGATAGGCCAGATTCATGAGTACAAGCGTAGTGTCTATTTCACATCCGTGAAAAACCATTAAATGTTCAAAAAAAATATGCAACAAACGAAAATAATGCAACATTAATGCTCAATTTCATTTATCATATTTATTAATTAATAATAATATATTGATTTTGTAGGTTAGCCAAAGTAGCGATTTCAAAAGGTATCGAAGTATCGATAGAAGATGGTTTTGAGATCGAAAAGCAGTGCTACTCCCAGATATTGGACACGAAAGACAGAATCGAAGGATTAGCGGCATTTGCATCGAAACGCGTGCCAGTTTACGAGGGACTGTGAATTGTAAAATCGTCTTTTCTTTTGTACATTTCTACTATTGTTAAGTTTTATTTTTTATGAAATAACTGTTAAAAGTATATAATCTTTATAAAAAGAAGAAACAAATTATCATGTCAAAGTTCTGTTAAAATAATGTAAGCCTAAAAAGTATATCAATTTTCAATCTCTTCATGCCTTTGCCTACTTATCAAGGCTTTAAATTATTTAGAATATTTTTATAATAAAATTTTTATCAATAAAAAAAAATTTTCAAAATTGGATTTTACATTTTTATATGACAAGAAATGTTTTTAGTTGCTTAATAAAATTAGTTTTTCTTCAACGTAAATACCATTTCTAAGTTATTTTTAAAAATTAATATAAAATACAGTATAGGTATGAAGAGATCAAAGCAATTCACCGAGGCATTGTAAAATTTTCGTTAACGTAAATACCAAGCAAATGCTTTTCTCTTTCTTATATACAATGGGCATTTTCCAACTATTTTTTACGTAAAGATTATTTTTTATATGCATCCCTGAAATAACGATATCAAAGTCACAGATAGCTTCGTTAAAATTTCATTATTTTATTAAGAATATTACGATAGATATGTCATCATCCATATGGCGGCGCATATGGCCACTAAAGATTAAGTAAATACACATATTGTATAAGCCAAAATAAGATTTTTATCGCTATATTTTTGAATAACAGCTGGAATTCGGAAACTTCTTTTTATTGACATATTATTTAGTTTTTCACTTTCAAAGTCCAAAATAATGATGTAATTCTAAATTTTCTTTTAGTGTTTCAAAAGATATTGTAATTTACTATACCAAATTTCTTTCTGTTTAGCATTGGGATTAAAATTTCATTTAATTAAAAATCAGCATCATTTGTTTAATAAATATAAGATAATTTCTTATATAAGTTTCAATAATACAATAATAAAAAGATAAACCGATAAAAACTCTTGTTTTGTCCATATATATTCATTCATTCTTAACTCATCTGCTATATATTGTCATAATGATGATGACACATTTGTCGTGATATTACCAATTCACTTATCCTCTCGTGTATTATGCTGCAGTAAATTTAATCTAGAGAAAAATGTATATCATTTAATAATATTTACAAATTTAAATTTTACCATAAAATTTAATTAATTTATGGTTAGTAAATATATTTATATTAATTTTTAAAAAACTTATAATTTAGTTTTATGGTAAAAAGAAATATTTTGATTATTGTTACAAAATCATAAAATAATAGTTCATAGTGTAATATGTTTTGGAAAATTATTGAATGAAAATTTTGTATGAAATGTTTGTTATGATCCACATTTTGTTTTTAATTGTAAATTATAATACTACATTTAAAGCTATAAAAATAAGTTCATTATTCTCTGATTTTGATATTACTAAGTGTTGAATAAGTCTTTGTATGTTGCTTTTTTAAGAAATTGTATGTAAAGTATATATCCTATATAATGTATAATTTATACAAAGTTTATTTTTATTAAAACGATAATTAAAATGAAATAATACGGTCTTTATTTTTGTATCTCTTTCGTTTTTTTTAATGAAGATTTCTTCTTTTTTTACAATTACTACATGGTAAATACATTAACAGTGTTTTAAACTTTATATAAATTCATCACATTTAGATAACATAATAAAGGAATGTCATTAAATTTTTAAGTAATATTGTAGCGTTACTCACAAAAGATAATAAAAATTGGCATTCACTTTAACATTCTAATATCTAATATATTATATACAAAGATATTATGTAAATAATATCACACATCGTAAGAATGCTTAATACATTTAAACTTTAATAAGTTTTATTATGCGCATTGCATTGGACAACTCAGTTGTTCTTTACTTCTTTTTTCGTTGATCAAGCTACTGAGAACCTTTAGTTGTTTCAAGGTATCATCGGGACCTGTCACTCGATGCCCAACAGTTAGGTCACTTTCATATATTTCATAGTCATTACCTCCCTCTCTTGTTTTGTCTCCGAAAAAGTGAATTTCGTCATATCCTTGAATGTGCCTTAAACAGTATGTTTTGTCCCAGCCATTTGGAAAAACGTCAAAAGAAATTTGTCCACCTACAATTAATAATAGCACTATAGTAAACATTAAATTATAAAATAGCAAATTTAACTTGTTTGAAATATTGTAGATGTTCAAATCTCTGATATTTTAGAAAAAGTTTACTGTTACAATTTAAAAAAAGCTAAATAAATTATATTTTTATATGAATTCGTAGCTTTCTGTAACAAATTGAATTATTTTGTACATATTTCAATATTAAATAATTACCCACTAATATGTAAAATATACATTCAAATTAATTTTTATAAAAATTAGATTTATCTAATTATTAATTAATCGAAATAATTAATCGAATTAAACAAGTTAAATTAATTATAAATTTTTAAAATAAAAGTTAAATTCTTAGTTATACCTATACTGTAAGTTAGTGCTAAATTAGGAAAATTCTTTTTCAAAGCTTGAATGAACTTTTGGCGGATTTGATTTTCTGCGTCATATTCTTCAAATTGATTGCGCTCTTCTATTGTGCAATTGCGACCTACAGGAGAAATATTTAACATTCCTGTTCTAAATTCAACAAAAGTACCTCGTTTAAAGGGCAGTTTTAATTCAGCTATGTAGCAAAGACAAAAGTTTATAAATTCTTGTAAAGGTTCTTCACCAATAACACTTTGTAAAGTCTGAAACATAATTATTTTCATATAAATAATAATATGCATTTCAAGTATAGATACGCCATTTTTTAAGCACGTTAATTATATGTAAATCTAAAAAAAAATTGCATGAAAATGTACACCAGTACAAAACTTGGAATATGAACCAATTTGTTTTACTTGTATTGAAGTAACACTTCGAGTATTTCAACTAATCCTTTTTCAAGCATAAATGCCAAAATATCAAGTCAAAACTTAAAATTTAACAGCATTTAAGCTTGAAAAAGAGTAAGTTGAAATACTTGAATTGTTGATTGAACAAAAGCAAAATAAATTGGCTCATATTCCAAGTTTGGTTAATATTAATTTTTCATCAAGAAATTTCAAAATGAGCATTAATCCTTATACATTAATTGAATGTAAAGTAAAACTTTTTCAAAACTTATTAAAATAAACAAAATTATTTTCGAAAGAATCAAATAAAACAATGATCTCTTTTTGAATATCTTACCTCCGATGGTAATTTTTTACCATCCTTATAAGCTACTAATCCATTTTCGGCAAAAACGTAATCATATTTCTTAAACAAATTTTCCTCTCCTAATTGACGCTTTATTTTATTGATATCGGAGCCACCAACTATAGCAACATCGAACTCCTTCTTTAATGTATCTTGTATGTACTTATCAAGGATTGGATCGATATTCTAAAAGATTAAAACGTAACAATAATTAGTATTCATAAATAATATGAAAAATAAAAATATGCGTAAAAACAGAATTTCTTTTTTTGTTTACCTGTTGCGCTGGCGTTAAGGTGCCATCAACGTCGAACAAACAAATAATCTTCTTTGACATGGTTTATGTTAATTGACCAGTCTGAAATAAAAAAGTTATTTCGTCAATTAACGCTGTACAACTTATAAATTCATTTAAGTTATAAAAATATTGCAATTCCTTTATTTGCTACTCCATTTTTTGCGTTGATGAAAAAAAATTTATTATTTTATATTAAATTTATTCGATTATAATAAAAACGAAACATATCATTTTTTTTTCTATAGAAGTCTACAGAAAAAAATGTACTATTGCGAATGTATTGAAAGTCACATGTCTGTTATTTACTTTAACATTTTTGCAAGGTTGGAAATTCTCGTGGCCTTAAAACGATGGTTAAGCAAAATTGAAACGTATATTTTAAATTAATCTTTATGCTTTATAATAATATTTCTATTAAAAAAGTTAAAAATTAGGAAAATATGATAATTTTTATAATTTCTAAAGAAAATATTGAAATTAATTTTAATAAATTAACGAAATAATGCAAAGCAAAATATTTAAATATATTCTTTAAAAATTACAAATATCATCGCACTCACATAGTTTTTACTTGTGTAAATTTTTTTGGAGAAATTCTATTTATTTTTATCAAGTTAAAAAGAAAGAAAATCACTAATAGCAAACAGGATGCTATGGGTGGAACACGCGCAACAGGAGGAGAGAAGTGAATAGGACTATTCGTATATATCTTATCAGTAATAATTACACGTAGGAAAAAAAGAAAACATTAAATTACAAAACAGATTTATGTAAAAAGCGTAGTTTTTTAGTAAAATATCATTGTCATGATATTTATTCTACTTTTCAATAAATAAACGTTCAATAACACTTAAAAGCCAATAGATTGTACAAGTCTTTTTATGTGTGAAACATAAAAAATAAAATAAGTTGAGAGGATTACATGAGTGTAAGCTAACTATAGGTTTACACGAGCTAATTATATCTACACAATTATTCCATCGCGCATTTACTGTTGCGCATAAATTGGCAGGTAGCGCTCTCGACTCTCAATTTTCATTTGCTTTTGGCTTGAAACCACCTTTCATCTTAAAATTCACTTGAATTAAATTTTTAAATACAAATTAACTTTTGATATTATTTATTTATTAAATATTCTTAAAGCATTGTATTTTTCTAAAATTAAGCATTGATTCAAGCCATTAATATTCTCATGTCAATCGTCACGTGCGCCAAAGCCAAGCGTATGATTAAATGATTCTCAAAGTTTCGATGTCTACGTATTGCCCGATGGCAGATTGATGTATCGACGTTTTCTATATAACTACTTGAACGAGAACAGCAAGAAAGCTTTTGATGAGAAAAAAATAGTCAAAATGAACTTTAACCCAATGTACCGCTTGTTAAAACATTCGCATCCACGCCGACGCCCAACGATTGACCTGTTTGTTTATATATATACATATATAAGACCGGACAGCGGCTTTACCGGCGCGTAAGGAACACAAACACTTTCATATACATAAACACATACATATTTACACGAGGTTACTACATACATCTATATATACGTACGTACAACTGAGAAAGAAAGTATGTTGCGGTGAATGAAAAAAAAAAGAAGTATCGAGGTCTCAGGATCGAAGGGAGCGCCAGAAGTGAGATTCTCTGCTCGTGTCACGAACAACCAAAGACTAAACAGCAGTATATTCTACAGATACAGAGCGACGAGCAGTGTAAACGTGGACTTGAAGCAGCAGCAGCAAGCGCGCCGCTCAATTCCCGTATATACATTATTATTATCCATTCCAAATCTGTGAAACCAGTGCGCCGGCGCGTTACGTTGTCTTATCTATTGTAACTTCGCTCTTGGTATATATTCTCCGAGAAAATTTTCGGAGTTTATACTAAGTTAGTTGATAATAAACCAAGAGATGTATGCGTTTGCGTATATTTTGTTGCTATTGTTCGGAGGAGTATGGACCAAAAGTGCCGGGAAGCCAAAAAATGCCCTTCTCTTTTTGGGTAAGTAAATCTTTCAGTCGACATGCAAAGTTTTATTTTTTGCAATTGCATTTTTATTTCATAAAAAATCAGAATAAATGACTCTGTAGCTTTTCATTTTCAGTATAATTTAGCGAATATATTTTATTTCTTTTAATAAGAGAAAATATTCACATGAATTTAAAAATGATACAAATTAAATTTGACGATCATTGCAATTATTTTATGTAACTGATTTCGACAAAAAGCTTCTTTTAACACTACCTTTACAGCGCAATTTTTAAAAGATTATAATCGAAATTAGATAAAAAGTTTACATAAATTATTTTTTGATAATTTTGTATATTCTGCATAAAAATAATAGCTATTTAAAAAAAAAAATTTTAAATAAATTAACTCTAATAGTTATTCTTAAATTGTTTATTGACGCTTATATTTTGATCCTTTGTTGATAAAATGAATCTTAAATTTCATTGTTGATTTCATTTTAATAAAACATATTCTAAACTTTCTCTTTTTAAACGTCTACTATTCAACACATCTTTTGTATTATTATTATTATCGATGTTCAAAAGGAAATTTGACCTTTATATAAAGATGCGTACTTTAATTATTTTGTATTTAGATTCACTGTTTAAGTATCATACTTTACACGGGGAATATAATTTCAAGGTCAAAAATAAAAAATTAATGCACAATATTATGATAATTAAAGAATACTTGTTTACTCGTGATATTTTATCAATAAAATAAATGCAAGATAAATTTGATAATTTATAAAAAATTGTTAATTTCAGCTGACGATGCAGGTTTCGAAATGAGATCGTATCTCAATAAAATTTGTCAAACACCTAATCTAGATGCTTTGGCTAAGGATGGCTTAATATTCAATAATGCCTATACATCGGTTAGTAGCTGTTCGCCGAGGTAAACAACTTTCACATCTAACGGGTTTCATTTTAAACTGATTAACTTTACTCTTATTATTTACGCTTATAAACATCTTTTTTTAAGTTAAATTTAATAATTAATAATTTTACAGTCGTGCTTCATTGTTAACTGGCCAGCCGAGCCACCAGAATGGCATGTATGGTTTGCATCAAGGAGTTCATCATTTCAACTCATTTAACAATATTCAGAGTTTACCAAAAATATTGAAACAGAAGGGCATTCGAACAGGTAAGTAACATAATATAAGATTATCGACACACGCGTTCACGCACAATCGAAATTATTTCCAAATGTATAATTAATCTATTTTTTTTTTTTCAAAAATCTTCATTGCATTAGATTTATTTCATGAGTCCTTTATTTAAGCTAGTTTATCCCCACTCTTTCATTTACTTCAGTACCCCCACAAAGTTCGGACTTATTTAGAGTGTTTGCTTTAGTAAAGTGTTAAAAGAAGAGCACATTGAAAATAACTAATTCAGGAAACATTTTTTTTTAATTATTCAAAATACATAAATAATGAAAAAATAAATATTTTGAAAATGCCCTTTGAAAACAATCATTTGTAATAATTATCAGTAAAATGCAAATAATCGTTATTGAAGAAGCAAAAAGATGAATTATTTTTCATCGCTCTTATTAGAAAATCACGACTTCGATGCTCTTTTTTGCATTATGGCGAAAAATATAGTTAGCAATTGGTGCATAAAGGCTTTTTTACGAAACTTATTACAGCCCTCGATTTCAATTCTTGCAGTAAACTTCTCATTTTGTAAATAAAATTTTTTCACGTCTGTTGCGAAATGTACTAATTATCAGATTTATAGCGCACTTTTCTGATCGCATTTACTGATAAACTAGCATCATCACTTTTAAATATTTTCTTAAGCATTAAATAAGTAGAAAAAGAAAATTCTGTCGAAACTCGAAAAAGTAGAACAAAATTATTAAAATGATAATAATTCTCAGTAGTTAAATATTTATTTCAGCTACTTTCTTTCTGTCACTCCCTATTTCTTTTTTTGATCTAATCTTTCCAAAAAAAGAAATTCGCACTCTTTTTAAATATTAAACTTAAATTTTATCAGTTTTCTATTCTTTGTCATACGTGACTATAAATTTTGAAATTAAAGATTATATCGGAAGTAAATAAAAGAATAAGGTACTTATGCATGACGCGTATAAGTTTTCTATTTAGAAATCAGAAGCTTCTACCATTTATGAAGTGACTGGTTTATAGTATCTAATTTCGACTAACTCCTATTACACATGTTATAAAATAGTTGACGGTATTCGCGACATGATTGATCTATCATATGATATAAACTTTCAACTTTATGCAGTATCATAATATCTTAATGTATTTTGAGGCTTTTCACATTAATAAAAGATAAATTTGCATATTCAGAGCAACTCTTATTACTTCGCAAAATGATCAAAAGAAAAAATTAATGAATTTCGTGAATAGAGGCAGGGTTTCGGGTCACCGATTTTCATCAAATTTTGGAAGATAATTCTGGATGTATAAACATAAAAAAAGCGAACATTTTAGATTCCCACGCTCAATATTTCCCTTACAAGCAATTAAAAATTACTGGGAAAGATATTAGATTTTTAAATGCTTATAGTTCTGCAGTATTAATAGCTAAAAGCTTAAAACTTTTAAATGAAAGCTAAGTTGATCCTTTCAAAATAGTAGATATATTATATCGAAATATTATTTTTTTTAAGTTGCAGATTAATAAAAATTGGATCAAATTTTAGCTTTTATTATTAATTAATGTTTTAAAAAGGAAATTTAGGTCAAATTTTTATTGCACTATAATTTTAGAAGAGAAAAAATATTTTTATATATTGTAAGTGTTATTTCGAAAGAATTTGTGCTCAGCTTTTATTTAGAAGTTTTAATCTTTTAGCTATTGATGCTGAAGAACTATAACTGTTTGAAATTCTAGTAACATTTCCTGTGATGTTCTTTAATTGCGTGTAACCAAGGAAATATTGAGCGTTTGAGCCTAAAATTTTGGCTTATTTCTTGTTAATGCATCCAGAATTATCTCCTGAAAATTGTGCGAAATTACATTTGTTTCTTGAATTGATCTTTTCATTATATTCTTCTCAAAATGGAGTTGCGATACAAACCAATATCATCCAAAGAAAAAAGTTAAAATTAAAAAAAAGTTACAATTTTTTTGTTTTTATCTTTCGTTAGAAAACTATTTAGTTTATAAAATTTTCTGTAAGATTGACTGACAATCTTTTAATTTTTTTTGTAATTTTGAATAATCTAATAGTGATAATTATTACTGTTCATAAATTTCAGACATGTTTACCTGCGGTTTCAACGCGATACTCAGTAAAAGCTTATTCTAGTTTTGCAATTTTTACCTCTAAAAATAAAGATAGCAGTCACAACAAATTTAAACTAACTATTTAGGTATTTGAACAGGGAATTTAACCATACTGACTTACCCCAAAGAATTCATAGAGATGACTTTTTTCAAGTATAAAGTATTTGCATAGTCCTGAGAATCGAAAACGAGCTAACTGATAAAAATAATTTATTTGATATATTTTTTATAAACTTTAATATTATATAATGATTAATATCATTATATAATATTACTATTATATTATTTCATAAATAATACAATAGTAATCTTGAACCATTTTTTACATTTGTTGCAGAAAACATGTCGATTCTCATTCTGGTAATGCAAAACGTTTATATACTAAAAAGAACTATACAAATTTTTTAGTGTGGGTCAAGGTGGTCAAATAATCATTTTAACTGTTTTTCAGTTGCCATATTTATTTTTAGCAGAAAAAAATTGTTAATTAATGTTAAAATAGTCGATATTGACCGTTGCATAACAGTAATATAAATGGTTAAAATCTGGAAAAATTTATGAGCATCAATAATGAACTCCAGAATATACTGCCACTGTTTCAGGAAAAAGTAAAAAATGGTAGATCGATCTCACAGAAAATCTGTTTGATTGAAATTTTAATCACAATTAAATATTAAAAAATATACCAATCGATTCTTGGTTAAAGTGTTACATTTATCTTAATTAAATTTTCACGACTAAAGGTGATAGAATCAAATGTGACTCGAATAAAATAAGATTGATAGCTTTGTAGCCCTAATATTTATTAATAAGAACGAAATTATTTTGTATATTACAGGTATTATAGGTAAGAAGCATGTAGGACCAAACAAGACTTATCCGTTTGACTTTTCTTATACCGAAGAAAATGAGTCCATCCTTCAAGTTGGACGTAATATCACACGGATTAAACTGCTCGTCCGTGAATTTCTTGCTCAGAATAGGAGCCAGTATGTTTATTCAAATTAATTTCTTCTTAACTTTTCAATTTTTCTCAAGTTTAAATTATAAAAAGGATGTAAATTAAAAATAACTTTTTTAAACCATATGTAAGAAGTATCATTTTTACATGAGTTTGGCAAAAATTGTGATGGACATTGCTTTTCACACCTTTGACTAAGCATACAGCAAGAAAGGTGTATAATATAAAAAGAAATTTAACAAAGTACTGAAAGTATTTGTGGTAAAATTATTTCCAACATTAAAGAGAAACACAAAAACTGTATATATTATTTAAAATTCTTATTTATAATTAGAAATTTGAAATAACATTTCCATACGTGATACTATAATATAATTTATATCCTTTTTACACTCTGAACTAAAGAAAAGAAAAAGAAAAATTATGAAAAAATAATAAAATTGGTAATATACGAATAAATAACACTATTGTCTACAGACCGTTCTTCCTCTACGTCGCTTTTCACGATCCTCATCGTTGTGGCCATAGTCACCCAGAATATGGTAGTTTCTGTGAGAAATTTGGTAATGGTCAAGAAGGAATGGGCGTCATTCCTGATTGGAGCCCTATTTATTATCAATGGGAACAGGTTAAGCTACCCTATCACGTACAAGATACAGAGCTAGCTAGACGAGATATTGCAGCGCAGTATACGACTATGTCACGTTTAGATCAGGGTAAAATGTCTGTTTACTTTAATGAAAAATTTTTTTTTCTTTTTTAATATAAGCTCAACTTTATTACCTAGGTATTGGACTGGTATTAAAGGAATTAGAAAACGCAGGATTAAAAGATGATACTTTGATTATTTATACTTCTGATAATGGAATACCATATACCAGCGGAAGAACAAATCTTTATGATCCTGGTAATTCAATTAAATTAACATATAATTTATTTCTAGAAATAAAATTTAGTTAATTAAATGAACAAGAAAAATATTTTATGATTTATAGGCATGGCTGAGCCAATGATTATATCCTCTCCATATCATAATCAAAGACGTAATGAAGCTACTTATAGCATGACTTCTTTATTGGACATCACACCCACATTGTTAGATTGGTTTGGTTTAACTCAAGCTAAAAATGTTAAAAAATATCTTTCAACTCTTACTGGAAAATCATTACTACCTTTGTTAGAGAAAGGTTAATAAAAATTAATACTTGATCATGATAAAAAATTAATTGTGATTTCATGTAGAAATATTAATCACTTCTTTCTTTTGTAGAGCCAAACGAAGATAATACAACAGCTGTATTTGCAAGTCAAACTCACCATGAAGTTACAATGTATTATCCAATGAGAGCAATAAGAACCAAGAAATATAAACTTATTCATAATTTAAATTATAAAATGCCTTTCCCTATTGATCAAGATTTCTTTATATCACCTACGTTCCAGGTAAAAATTAATGTTTTTATTTTATCATTTCGAAAATAAGATATTTAATTGTTCTTTTTTCATAGGACTTATTGAATAGAACTAGAAGCAGGGAGTCACTCAGATGGTATAAGACTGATTTGAAAACGTATTACTATAGGCCAGAATGGGAAATGTATGATTTGAAGTACGACCCTGAAGAATTGAACAATATTGCAACCAAAAAATCAATGCAAGTAAGTAGAATGAAAATAATATAATTCACACATTATTATTTGTTATTAATCTATTAATTCAAATATTCAGCCAATATTTGAGGAGCTTAAGGAAAAACTCTTCAATTGGCAAAAGGAAACTAAGGATCCATGGTTATGTGCACCTAATGCTGTATTGGAACCATTCGAAGGAGATAAAAATAATCAACAGTGCATGTTTCTTTTAAATGATGTATGAATTTTAATATTTTGAAATACTGAATCATAGTGTTATTGGTTCATAATGTATTTTTTATATATTTACTGTTATAAATTTTTTTTACTGATAAATCACTTTTATAAGATAATGAGATAAATTAGATTTTTATTACTATTATCTGTTAATTTACTAACCTGTTTATGGATAGAAAATCTTTGATTGAGAAATGTTTTGTTTTCGATCATGTTGTTTAAGTAAAACCTCATTCAGTTGGTGAATGTATGTATTGGATTTATTTACAGACTTTTCAACTTCTATCATTTCTGTTGAAATCTTGCTAACCTAAAAGATATTAATTTTTAAAGATTGAACAAAACGTTGAGCGTATTTCTCGTTAATCATTATAATATATGTTCATACTCACAAATTGTTTATAACCAAGATATCTATTGTACTTTAATTTGTTGTCATAAATCTGTCTTATTTGTACCATAAGAATCAGACAGAGTGCAAGGCCACCCAATAAATAAAAGGCATTTACACTTTGCAAATTGCGCATAAACATAACAATTATAGATAACTCTCATCAAAAAATTAAAATAAGTAAAAAAATATTCTTCTTATCCATCACATAATCACTTATTTTCAAGGCAACTTGTTAAACTCCTCGTTTTGTATATAATTAATCACGCTATAGATGTAACATTCCGCAAATTTATTTACTTGTATTTACAAATTATGTTAAACCAAAATTGATAATACTATTAATTACTGTAATATAAATGACGCTAGAAAAAAAATAACGCATTCGATATCAATGGTTATTTCTCTTATTGTTTTATTCGCGCAAAACCAGCTGAGTGAAGTCGAGGGGACGCCATATTGGACTTGCGCAGTAATCACATGTTAATTTGAATTCTTTTTTAAGAACAAGTACTTAAATATACCCGCTCATAATAAACAACATAAAAAAGAAACAAGACAGAAACTAAAGTAAAAAATAAATTTATTTTTATTACTTATTTTTTATTTGACATATTTCCTTGGTTCGTTAAGATGTTAACACCGCCGTAGTTAGGAGATGTACTTCTCAGTGGCATAGATTCATGCTGAAATAATTAAATAATTAAAATTGTTTAATTATTTTTAAAGGACTTTCAAAATCATATATATTTTAAAAAAAATAAGCAGGTTGATGGTTGCATTAAAAGAAAATAAACGAAATGTGTATTTTTACAGTTTATTAAAATAATTTAAATAAACTTACAATAATTACTTTCTTTTTGTCACTTTTTATATTACTAGTTTTATGATCTTTAAATTTTTTTAAATTCGATTATTACGTAGAATTTAATTCTATTTATTATTTAGATATCATTTGTCATTTTGTGAAATTTAAAAAAAACTATCAACAAGATCCTAATTATTGTATATTGTTATTAAAGATTTATGAAAATTTTAATAATGCATAAGATTTTTATGCATAGGATAGATAGGATTTTTTAATATTCAAATTTATTGTTAATAATGTAACATCAAAATTTCAAAAAATGAGCAAGTCATTTATATATTCATTTATTTGTCTCAGATTCTTTAAGTTAATCCGAAATGATACAAGAATAAATAAATAAGCCCAATCATCCAAATGTTGATGTTATTTAATTTTTAATAATTATTTTAAAATCACTAAGCAAGGCTACATGTCTTATTTGTTACATTTTTTTAGTACATAATTTTCTCTTAGAAAATTTCTAGATATATTCATTCATTGAAATTGAAAATACATTAATTTTGTTGAACCAATTTCTATAAGCTCATGATGTTGGCAAATTATGTTCTGAGCTATATTTAGGATTGAATCTAAAAATGTAGCAGTCTACAATAAAAAGACGCAGATTCTTTATTTCCTACTCGAATTCTAAGAAATATGAAAAAAAAACAAGCCAACTTTGACAAATTATTGCTTTTGATACTTATTACTAAAAGAAATATCACTACATTTACAACATAATTTTTGTTATAGAAAAAATATTGTACAATATACAATAATTCTAATCTATAATTATTAACAATTAAATATATATACAACCTTTGTTGCTTATTAATTCAGCACATAAATGCACATACAATGATTCTGCGTACAAAACAAAAGTAGCGATACTTTTATAAAATCATCTTCCCTATATATATACAAAAATGTAAAAGCAAATCCAGAGCGATAAAGCCAGATACTCGACGAAGCAGGAAAGATTTTATACTCTCATACATAAATGTATAGACATACACACAAGCACAAACACATACATAATTATATACATATATGCACGCTTCATAGTATAAACATTAAAAAGGAAATAATAATGCGCCGAGAGAAGATGCTTAGCGATCGTCCCTCTTTGCTTCGAATACTCGATCGGCTCCGCACACGAAATTACTAAACGACAATACTTTTGTTGATTGTAGAGGCTGTATATCTACAAGCCTCACTACGCTTAATAATACTAGTCTAAAAAATAGTTATAAAAGTGAATCGAGTTAAGAATTATAAGAAGAATTAAAAAGCTGCAGATTTTTTTTAATTAAACGCTAAATAAAATGTACATCAGAATCCCTTGCAAATCTTGAGAAAATTATTAACTTTGAACATTAACGTAATTCAAAGTATTTAAAAGTACAATTTATAAATAAATATTATATAAAACTTCTCAATATTTATTCATGATTACATACACACGAGTTCACAATTAAAAATTTAAAACTCCTAAAGCTTTTAATTCATAGTAATTACTTACTAAAGTATAAGAATTTAATCTTAGACGTTATATATTCCAATATGAATCCATATTACCTAAGATTATAATTTAATTTTAATTTTGAGTTTTATTAATCGTTAGATTCGGTTTTTAATAAATCTTTACATTTCTCTCTCTGGATGAATAAATCACAGATTACAAAATGTTCGTAATAATACAATAATCACTTTCCGCTTCCCCCTTACAAATATTTGATAATCAAGAATAATTTTTATGTTTGTACACATAACACCATGCCTTTCGTGCAATAACCAAATAACTTCATTCACTTTTTACAGAATATAATTTTATATTCAAAATTATTTATTTCTATTTATTGTTTGAACGTTCAAAGTTTCTAATATTATTGTTATACAATATCATTTTAAAACTTATCTAAAAAAAAAAGAATTATTTTTAAAAATGCATTTATTTTGTATTTATGCAAAAATTATTATACAAATAATAAAAGTATTATACCAATTTTAAAAACTTGGTAAAATTGAGCTTTTTATGAAAAAGTATAATTGCATTAATTAATCTAACGCACGAAGAATTCTAAAAAGCTTCTTGGTATATTAATTCATAAAGAGAATTTATCTATGAATCATAAGCGGATAAAAATATTAAAATTATTTGATTATTGTACGATTCGAGCAGATTCTATTGTCTTAAAACATAAACCCGCATTCCTTACTGTTTTGACAGAGTCAGGTGATAGCACAGAATTGATTGACGATTGTACATAAATATAGGAATTAAACGATTGACTTTCTATAACGTGTATACACATATCACATAACTGGGTATAGAAGTTGCACAATAAAACGTTCCCTTGTGTTCCCGGACGCTTGCATATAGATTGGTTCGATGAACCCCTGCTGACTTGTCGTAATAGAATATAAACGCATAAAAGAATGCAAATCGATTCCAGGGGGGTATACAAAAGAGGAAAATGTGTATGTGTATGTGCGTATATATGTATAAGTACGCTTAAGAGCTTTTGGCCAGTAGCAAGCAGGGAACGAATTATTTAGGTCAACAGATGCGATTGATGCTTGTGCCATTATTCACCTGCGTGCCATCGGACGAGGCAGCCACCTCGTATTCGACTGCGCGCACCTTCTCCTCGTGTTGCTGATGCAATTCTTTGCAGCTGTTACTGTTTAGTCGTCTTTCCTTGAAGAGATCCGCCACACCCAAGGCCTTAAATAATTATAACATATCAACATTACTTTGTTGCATTCATGTTTCACTTTTTTACAATTTTTAATATAATTTCAGTTTTTTTTTTTATAAAACACTAATTTTTTCTAGTCGAATTCGAAATATAGTAAAATAAAAAGAAATCTCCGAAACCAGTGCAACAAAAGTAGTTTTACTTTTGATATATGCCAAAGATTTATAAAAG
The DNA here is from genome assembly GCA_017163975.1 of Anastatus disparis. Classification (NCBI taxonomy): domain Eukaryota; kingdom Metazoa; phylum Arthropoda; class Insecta; order Hymenoptera; family Eupelmidae; genus Anastatus; species Anastatus disparis. Next base: position 1,434,251 of record JAFFSR010000009.1, read on the forward strand.
TTGCAAAATTCTTATCTTTTGAATTTATAAACAATAGTATAAATAATTACATTTGAAATAATAATTTTTTATAAAAAACTACAAGAAATAATAATGAAATATAATTCCATAGTTAAATGATTAAAAGGTTTCATTAATAAATGGGGATAAGGTAAAGTATCGCGTGTTGACAGTTATATCATGTAGTTTCCGGTGAACCTTCACAGATCCCAGATTTTTTTAATAATACCTTCTAATAATTTAATCTCATATTCATTAAAACTACTACAAGATGTATATCATAGTTTTTTTCAAAAATTTTTATTTTGAATGTTAATATATTTATATTATTGATGAGCAAGGAAATAATTTAACTAACTTTTATTTCATCTATGACTTGAATAATTTAAAAAATAAAAAATATAAAAAATTAAAGAAAAGAGTTTGGCATGGATTCTTACAGGAAAAGTAGCATTTACGTTTATAATTTTGTAATAAGACTATAGATTTTTATGGACCAAAAATGGAATTATAGATTTTTTTGTTAATAATTCAAGGGAGTTAAGTCGTAATATGGTAGTTAAAGCAACTTAACTGTAGTATGCGCGATATATATAGATAAGATGACGCTATAGCAAATTTTTTTTTTTATATAAATCGAGATATCTAACAGATATTTAAAAAATCAATAAATAATCCTTACATAATTTTCTTTTATGAAACTAATAATACTTAAATATTTCATCATAAATTATTTTGAAAAAAAATTAATCTTTCAAAAAAATACAATTCTTCATAAATCACCGCGTTAAGGAGATGTGAATCGGATACTACACCTGTATTCATAAATCTGGACTATCTTTTTATTTCATTGCAAAATTTAAAAAAAAGAAATGCATTAGCTTGTAGTATGTACCATGAAGATTATACAGTTAAATTTTTAAATAAATTTATTCATTAAATTTTCAGAATTTCAGATTTTTTGTATAAAATCTAAAAATTTTAATATATAATATTGGAACCCAAAATTCTGAATAACTAAAGAATGAATTTATTTAAAAATTTAACTGAATAATCTTCATGATAAATACTACAAGCTAAAGCATTTCTTTTCCTCAAGTTTTGCAATAAAATTAAAAGATAGGCCAAATTCACGAGTGCAGGTGTAGTGTCCGTTTTACATCCCCTTAAAGCTGTATATTATGAATTCTAATATCTATTTTTGTAGAGTTCAGTGGAGTAGTGGCTAAGGCGCGTGACTCGTATTCCCGTTGACGCGGGATCGATTCCCCGTCTGGTCGTTTTTTCGCTGTCTCTGCCGTGGGTTGACATCACGTTAAATAATATGTCACTAAAGAGTACGTGGTCAGACACCACAGGAAAAAATATTAAAAAAAAAAAAGAATTCTGTAAACTAATAAAAATTAGAATTAAGTCGCTATTAGCTTTGACTATATCTCCGGAAACTCTTAATAATTTTTTTTATAAATTTTATTTAACGTCGATGTATTTACGCTATCATTATGATGCTAATTAAAGATGAAGGTTTGTCAGTGTGTTTGTGAACAAAAGCATATATAATATACAGTGATGCATGTATCAATTCGAACTCCAGTCCTCGAAATTCTGGATCCATTACTCTACCGAGTGAGCCACTGACAACCTCTTTCAATAATATTTTTACGTTCTTCTAACCTCAAAATCGCAACTTCTTTTCTCATTTTCGGCTCTCAGAACGTAAAATTCATTACGTTACTTGGACAAAAAGGCTTTTTAACGAAACTCGTTACAAACCTCGCCTTCGGCTCGGCTTGTAATCTTCTCGTTTCGTAAAAAAAGCCTATCTGCCCACGGAACGTAATGTACTATTATTGTCAATTCTTTTAGTGATTCAACTAGCTCAAATTAACTAAAAATAACATGAAAACACATTCCATTAATTAATTTAATAATTAATTGTTAAATTGATATAAGTTTACAGCACTCTACAAAAATTCTAACAGTTAAGAAATTATATTATTCTGTTTAAATTGAATTTCAAAATTGCTCACATAAGAGCAGAATATAAATTTTGATTTATAATTCAAATAGAATCCAGTGGCCTTTGTTTAAAAAGAAATATAAACTAGAAATACGAGAAATAAGTTTTTGTTACGTAAAGTAGTAAAAATAAAAAAAAAAAAACAAGTAATTCCTCGTGAAGGAATCGAAACTGACACTATAAACGGAAAAAAAAACTTATATAAGATCATTGATTATTTACCATGATAAAAGCGATGAGCGTGCCGATGGTCGAGCCAGCTAATACGTCGCTCCAATGATGTTTATAGTTTGAAATTCGCGTCATCGCTGTAAACCACGCCATCATTATGCAAATGAATTGTAGAAAATGCCGAAGTAATTTACTACCCTTCCAAGTCATTCTTAATTGCAAGTACAGCTGAAAAATTTTTATTCTCATCTTTAACATTTGCCTTGATTTCATACATTAGTATTCATTACGTTAAAAAAAAAACACTACAGATTTGGCTGTTCAAGGCATACTACATGTTTAAAATATTAAAACATATGTACATTATTATTATTCTTATTATTATTATTACTATTATTATAAATTTAAACAGATTATACATATTTGTAAATAAAAAAACTTTCACCATGTAAAAAAATTAAAATTATAATAATAATATAAGAATAGTAGTAAAATAGGCTTAATCTGTATTTAATTTTCTAATGCTTAAAAAACTCACTGCTAAGTAGATCATGGTGTAAGCCGAGAAGGATGAGTGTCCCGAAGGGAAGGACAGCCTGAAAATAAAAATAAAAAGCATACGAATAAAAAAAAACAAGAAGCAAAAAGTGCCAGACAAGCAGAAAAACACATAGATTTTTAGTAGACGTAGTTTACACATGCTACACTATAAAAATCTATGCTTTTCATGTATAGAGCAAAAGGTTGTTCAAGTCTACAGAGCTAAAGTTTCACATCTGTGTGATCGAGAAAAAAAAGTCAAGGTCTAAATTTTATGTTTGTTGTATGTAACGTAAGTATATACGCCAAAACTTACGACTTTACTTCAAAGGCCATACCATCTTACGTAAGAGCAACATAATTACTCGAGTAATTATATTATTAAAAAAAAAAAGAAAAAGAAGAAAGAAAACAAGCCATAAAATTCACGTGTTTTGCTGAATCGGCTAAATATTTTTGCCTCAAAAGTTAAATGCGTGTGAAAGTTTTTTATAGAATGATTGTGAGATGCATGACGTCGGAACTTAGTCGGTTAATGGAGTTCTTGAAAACACAAGTACAAACGCCGACACAAAGGAAAAATACTCTTAAAAAAAGGTTTTTTACTTAAGTGGTTATGAACAATTTTTTGTAACTACTGCCTACTTTTGATCAAAAGCTAATACTTATGATAAAATATTGAAGTACTTTTTTATATGAAAAACGTATTGGGTTCATTTTTTTACAAATCATAAATTAGATACATATTGAAAAAAAATGAAAATTAATGAATCAAAAATTTGAAAAAATTCGTGGAACGGAAGAAGTTGCTGATTCGGCAAAAAGATACTTGGTTTATATTTCCAGACGTTTGATAAAAGATTCAGACATCACGAGCAGACATAAAACAATTAAGCGCCCATACAAAATCTTATAATCTCAAAGGCTTTTGCTTTCACAAACATCGGTATCTTGCGAGAAGCCAGACGTACCAATTTTAAAGTACGAGGATACAATAAAACGAAAATAAGATAAGTACAAAAGAGAATAAATAAATGTTCTTTAAATAAAAATGAAAATGCATAGGAACACATGTCATAGTTAATCATGAATTTACCGGTGATTGTTCTATGGAAATACCGGCTGTTTACTCAAGTACTTTCGTCGTCTATGCGAGAAAGGAATTGCAATAGGTTTTATAGGTACGTTAGATTGCATTTTCTTATGTACAGAAGAGAAGCTGATTAAGCAACCCTTCACCTTTGACCTCCTTTGAACCTTTATCTTTCAGTACAATATTGCTTGCATTGTCTTGATCATAGAAAAATAAAAAATAAATTTTTTTTGTAATTTTAATTTTTGGATAAAAATTATGGTCTTGTGAAAAATGTTGTCCTTATGCACTATTTAATCGACATTTCATTACATGGCTTGTCGGTAAAACTTGCTCTGCCTGAACAAATTTTGCTTGTAAAACATGAAAAAATTGAAGCCAGTATTTTAATATTTTAATGCAAAAAATGAAACTTTTATCTCTCCCACGTGAAAAGGTAGTTTATGCGTCACGTTAAAATGACGCAATTTTATAAGCTCCGCCTTTATGTCAAATCCCAATGCATCGATATCGCGTCCTGCACTTATACGTATAGACATACTTTTAATTCTCGAGTGTTTATATGTATGTAATTGTATACGAGTGGACGCATATAAGCAGCCGACAAATGGACGCCCGATAAATGGCCCGGTGCATACACGAATGAATGAATTCACTGTCCCCTCTCCTCCTCTTAAAATGCATCTATGTGTATATAAATTTGTCTTAAGAATTAAAATGAGATGGAAAGGAGGAAAAGAATGTATAAGTATACATTTGAAGCACTGTCACTGGCAACTATACTTAATTTCAAGTCGAGAGAGATAAAAGAGAGACAAATGTCTTATTAAGAACAAAGGTATGAATGCATAGTATGCAAATGCAGTCAGTTCGTTTGATGTCAGCTTACTTTGCTCTTTTCAAGTAATACTGTCGATACCTATAGCTAATCAAACGCACAATAAACGTAAATAGTTCTGTATTTGACTTTAATAATACTCGTATGTTACATCACCAAGCGTCTCTTGAACCTTTGTTAAACAGAAGGAAAACCAATGAATTATATCTATTTGCAGTTTTTAAAAGGAAAACTTCGATTTAATGACAAATCTATTATGATTGTAATACTAATAATGGAGCTTTAAGAATTCTTGAGTTTTTAATAAAGGAAATGAAATTTAATTGCACACCAATTATGCATTAAATTATCCTCGTAATATTTCATACTATATTCTATTATTAGAAAGATTTTATGATGAACCTACAGTTATAATAAGAAAAAGACAAAGAAAAAATAAATAAGATAACAAATTAATAGACATCTTCATAGATTTCGAAGATCATTGTGAGACAACTTATAATTTTCTGTTTGTAAATTCACTACATTCTTTTTTGAGTTGAAAAGATGATACAACGAAGTACAATAATTTTTTAAAAAATTTACCCAGTGCGATGAAATAATTGAAAGCACTAGATAATAACACATTGCGTCGTGCAAGACAAAAAACGACCGTAATAGCAGGCGTGATGTTTGAAATCCTTTATGACGCATATAAAAAAATAATAAATATTTTATATTCTTTTGAATTTCTCGGTAAAGATGCTTGTGATGATATTAAGCTTATTGAAAATAAGGAAGTTATATAAAAAATACATGAACATTTAAAAAAAATAAAAATATTATTGTAATGATTATTTATTTGCTGTAATTTATGAGATATTTATAAAATCTTAAATTATTTGAAAAGTGCAACCTTTTTGTTCTTAACCGTGCTCAAAACATGCTATACGATTAAATAATAATCATTGATTTTCTCAAAGGCTTATCTGCGCTTAATATGTTTAAGTCTAAGTGATTGTTTAAAACGATTCGTGCACTGGAGAATGGGAAGAGTTTTCTTATCGAATTTCATATAATTTATCGAATCAAAAATTTAAAGTAACTGAATTAATTTATGCAAATTACTTCTAATATCTATTAATTTTTATTTGAATCTGCACGGAGGTTATTGTACAATATGAAAGTTTTAAGTACACAATTTTCCATAAATACTGTGTGATGATAGCAGAAATATGAAAATTTTTATTCTCCCACACTTTTAATTGAAAAAATTTCAAATAAGCCGTTTTTGTTTACTATTGACAAATAAATTTAATTTCATCAAGATTTGCGAGGTAATTCTATTAACAACAATACTATCATAAGTCTAAACCACCGATGAAATTCTAAGCATGTATATCAAGCAATTTAAAATACATAATTCCATATATGTATCTTAATATGCGGATGTGTTTGACACTTTTGAATCGCGGCATTTCATTCAGCCCTCTTAAATTATTTCTCCAGCCAAGTTATGTGCTCTTTTATACGGATCAAATTTATGACTCGAAAGATTCTCTTGATTGGATGCTGAAATGCTTTATTTACATTGTACGTGCTCAAGCATCAAGAGATTTTAGTCTTATTTCATTCAAATTTCAGAATTAAGCTAGAGCTTATAAATAAGATTTTTTTATTATTTATAGTTTTTATTTATGGTCGGAAAATTAAAGTTTTCAAATAAATTATTTAATTTTTTTAAATTTTCTATATTGCTTCATTTACCACACATACTCGCGTATTTATATGAGGATTTTAAATTAATTAAAGTTCAATATTATTGGTAGAAGTTACGTTAATTAATAATAATTAATTAAATATAATGTCAAATACTTTTTTTAAAATATTTTAATAAAATGAAATATAAATTTACAACGAAAAGATCTGAATTCTTTAGATCATCTTTGCACTGCTTTGATTAGTGATTGCGCTTATGAAGAATATACAGTCCATCATTTTAATGAGAGTTTATGGTAAAATAAAATAATTAGATGTATAAATAAAAATCTATCTTACCTAAGTTCCTTTAAGAGTTTCTTCGAAACGTCCGAAGCAGTGCAAGTAAAGTCTTGAATGTAACGATACTGATTTTCAGGCTGAGAGCAATCAACGCTCGGCTTGCAAAGTAACATGAAATGTGGTCGTAGTCGGCCAACAGTGTATTTAGCGATGTCCGTGGTAAGCACGGTTACCGCTGCACCGAAACCAAACACTCCAATCTAGAAAAACGTAGGGGTTCCAAAAATGCGTTTATGTAAATTAATATTATAAGTAATGTATTTTATGTAACGGTAAATATTTTATGATAAAAGTTAGCGGACAGCAGGTACCCAAAAAATCTTATTAATTTGAACAAACATATATAATATCAAAAAGAATAATTTACACGTAAATCACGAGCGATAATCTAAGTTCGAACGTAAAGAAGCTCCTCTGGGAGCGGTCGTGAACTCACTTATTTTCATAGTAAAAATAAGAGAAATTATTCTTAGAAGCGCATGTGTATCGTAATTTGCAGGCAACTACTTTATATTATAAACGAAAATCCATAAAGTTGTGCAAACATTTATAAGAAAAAGTCTCTATTATTTATAAAAACAAAATCTACAATCAATGAAAATCTAAATTTATAGTTATAATTATGATATTAAAAAAATATATATATTTTATGAGAGAAATAATATTATTGTTACAACCATAAGTCATGATAATATAAAAATATAAAGACTTTATTAAGAGAATTTTTGATAAAATACTTTAATTTATAGAGCTGAAACTACAGCTATCAAAGAGCAATGCAAATAATCTCAGAAAATTCAAATCGAAATGTCTATATGTTCATAGATTCTCTTAAAATACTCTTATCTGCAAACAAAGTTTTGTTTGATTTGAAGACTAATTCAAATATATTTTAAATTGAAAATAATATTTTTGAAATTCAAATTAGCTTCATGAATCAGAGTAAAATTCAACCTATCTGGATATATAAACATTATAGGTATAATGAATATGTGGGCAGAATTGCAAAAAAGGTATTGCAAAAAATTTTGATTAAATAAACAAGAATACTATTCACTCATATAAAAAGAATTATAAAAGAAGTCACGACAAATACGTTTGATATTATAGAAAATTAAGGACGGATGAAGGACGTGACTTTTTACATATTCATAATCGGCATTCCAAACCGTGATATCACAAGAAACATTTATATTGAGAAAAATTTTAACTGAAAATTTCAATCTACCTTTGCACATAATTATGTTATATTTGAAATACATAACAGCCAATACAATTTTTTTAAATGTACTGCAGCAAAATTATGTTATTATAGAGACTGATGTATACAGAAAATTTCTTTAAATAATTCGAACAAGTTTACTTGAAAATGTAAAAAGTTATGGGAAAATTTGAATTTATTATGACATAATTTTGCAATAAATATTTTATATTGTTGTTGTCTTTTTTAACTGCTGAAATTGTATAAAGAATCAGTTTTTGCAATATTTGTGAGTTAAATAGATCGTGACAAGTTTTTTAAAATATTAGTTTATTGTGCGTGCACCTGTCGTTTATGTAAAAAATTATTTTCGTGCAGGATTTTGTACGTAATTTTCAAATAATTTTATCTGAATAAATTTTGAAAAATAATGTCTATTCAAAGAATCAATCGTTTTAGTAAAGCTTATTTAAATACAAAGAAGCAAAAGAATTTTCAATTAAAGTTTATCTTAATGTTAATGTGAAAGATATAGAGCATAAAGACATTTATTTTTGTATAAAAATTACTTCCAATAAAAGACTGAGTAATAAGATTCTGGAATTTTATAGACTTATTTTCAACAAAATAACTGTAATTATTTAGAAATATTAAAAAAATTGTAACTATTTAAAAATTTCAATAAATAAATGGCACACCCAATAGATTTACTAAAGTTAATAAATATTTTTTGATGATCAAAAGCATAACATTTATTTCAATAAATATTTTTATTCTATCGTTTAGAATTAAAATATACTGTTTATTTAATTTCTATGTTATTTTTTAATTTCAAATAAGTTTTTTATTAAAATGCAAAGTCTATAATTATTAAAATATAATTTGAAATGGTTAAAATTATTCCAATTCGATTTTAAGCATTGAAAACAATATTAATAAGTGATAAATATGATTAATAAATAATTAATGAATGATATACTAACTGTTTTTAATTGAACAGAAATTGTATTAATAATATTAATTTAATATGAGAATTCTTTAATTTATAAGTAATAATGTGTAAAAACTGATGAAATTAAGAGTGAAGAATGTTTCCTTTTTAAATTTTTCAACTTTTCTGAAAATTGAAGCGATAAAATTAATTTATTCTCATTATTTTACGTTTTACTACACTGAAAGAGATTATTTCTTTAAAGCAATTGTAATCAACTGAAATAAAGTAAAAAGTATTCTTTTTATTTTTGGTAACATATTTCTACTTCAACCTAGAAAAAATTTTCTTCTTTTCAAATGTTTATAAGAGTAGTGGAGAAGTGCTTGCATTCGTATTTTGAACTTTCATAATTTTATTTTCAAGAAATATTTTATTCAACAAAACAAATTTTTTTTAAAAATATTTAATAATATATTTCTAAATACTAGGAGTGAATGTAATGGTATGTTATGTCATGACACTTGTTAATAACACATCAGAGGAGAAAGACAGAAAAAAAAGTCTGATCCACAAAGTGAAATTGATAAATGGACGGATCGATAGATAAACAGAGGAATAGGCTGATGGATCAATAAGCGATTTGATGATCAAGTCAATGTTTTGGTGGTTGGATAAACGGTATTATTGATAATTAAACTGATCGATAGCGATAGATTGATGGACGAATGGATTTATAGGTCAATGAAATGATCGATCGACGGATCGGTGGTTTTTCGGGTTAATGAATTGATAGATAATTGGGTTGATCAATGCATTGATACATGAATGGGTCACTCATAAACTAAACAACCCTTCACTTATCAACTCACTGACCCACTCACCTCAATCAACCATGAAACCATCAATTCAATAACTTATCGATCCATCGGCATATTGAATCATGCACTTACATCGTCCCAAACTATCTGTCCATTGATCTATCAATTTAATATAACTTGTCCACCCACTTTGGCCGCTTTCTAATCTCTAAATTCATAACAACTCTTCCACTAATCTACCTATAGGCCCACTGACTTATCCATCGATCCATTTATTCATCTGTTTCACCAACTATCGTTATACGTCTGGCTTTATCTTTATCTATGTCTCATAATGCAATGATGACGTTACATTCTCATAATTCAATTATATTCCCTCTCCAAATTCGCGAAAGTTTTATATAGGAAAGCTTTTTTATTCTAACAACAAAAGCAGCAAAGTTTCTAAGAATTTATGATTTTACAAACGACTAATAGATTTCTCTTTGTTGGATAGAACTAGCGAGTTAAATTTTTCGTTTTCTCGAATTGAACATAGAGATACGACAGCCTCTTAATTATGTACCAAAATTGATTGAATTTAAAATCGTTCATCCACAGGTGGTTGTGCAATTATTCCGTAAGACATTCTATATAATGACGCATAACTATAAAAATTTCCACCTTGTTTTTAACAATCAGGATAATTTTTAGTTTATTTCTGTAATTTAAAGAATTTTTATGACTTTCACTTTGAGCTTTAAGTAACACGAAAATTTTTTTTTTGCGATTTATAGGCTCGATGCAGCAGTGTAATAAATCGTTCAACTATATATTTATCGAGTCTGCAATGTATGCTTCTGACATTTCAACTAATGTTCCCTATAAATATTGCTATTGTAAAGCACATAAAAAATGATCAGTCGCTTCATGCGCAATAATTCATACAATTTAACATATGAAATTTCTGAATATTCAATTGATTCTTTGACTTATACTTTGATATACAAGTTTATGATTAAATACAAAAAAGAAGCAACACAATTCAAACTTTTTGTTTTTATTTCGGCGTATCTTTTAGCTCGTGTTCAAACATTATATATAAATGCCAAGAAAATTTGATAAGATACAATGCGAACTACTATTACTTGTGATATCATACATTAGATATATTTATAAAGAATTTATTATACGTGAATTAGTCATTTTAATGATAATAATGATTTAATGTAATTTTTCATGTTTAAAGTATGATTTGCATTTATAAAGGTAGCGTAATATTTTTTGTGATGACTAATTATGTTATGTGTACAAATATAATTAGTCATCACAATCAAGACTGTACTACCTTTATAAATACATATTATGTAAACGACAAATTGTTGTTTTTATTCATATTATTGAAAATAAATATTTTATGAATTATTTAAAATTACTTTTAAAAAATTTAATAGCCAAAAATGATATTGAAAATTTCTTTTTTCAACTTTAACATTTCATTAATTTAATAATAAATATAAAAGAAACGAAATTTTATTTGAAGTTGTACAATAAAAATGAATTAACAACTTGTCTATTCAATTAGTTTATAAGCCGTTAAAAAAAAAGTATGAAGAGAGACTTTAATCAATGCATAAAGAGGTCATAACTTACCTTTGAATAAGCCATTGACACCCAATGAGGTATGGTATAGCCAAAGAGTGCGAGTGGCGGTGACGATTCAGGCAAACTTTTCGAATGATTATACTCAAGCGCTAACATCTAAACAGAAAAGAAAAGAAAAAATAATCATTTTAAAATAAATTTTTACAAGGCTTATTTGCTCGGTGCCGAGCTTTTCGTTGTACGAGACCATTCCACGTGCGCAGAATAAACAAGGAAAGTAGTTTTCAAATAATCTGATAAAAAGCACATACTCTCGTTCTTTCCTTTCTTTGAACGTGCCATCGTCACTATCGTCGTCTATTTTACAACTGTTTGAAATGTATGAAATATTCAGATAAAGCTTGACTATAATAATAAAAAAAGGTCTTCACACCTGCAATAAAAATATCTCGAAAGCCAAAGGTTAAAGACCCTGGAGAGTTAAGAAAGAAAGAGAGGCGTGCTAGTATAATAGTTCAGAATGCTCAAACCTAGCTTTTTCTCATTAAAAATTCAATGTAAATTTATGTATATACGTAGCGAACGTAAATAGATTGATAGAGCAAAAAGTAATAAAAAAAACATTAAAATAACGGTCTCTTTACAAAGACGTACACCGTTCAATGTAACAGTAAAAAAAAAAGATTCGATTGCCATATATAAAAAAAAAACAGCAAAACTTAGTCATTTTTAGTGATTTAAGCTTTCAATTATATAAAATTTTTTAGATTTATATAAATTACAAAAAAATAATACCGTGACTTTGAGTGTATAAATTATTAGATAAGTTTTCTCATTTATGAAAAAGTTTGTCTTATAATATTTTTAAAGTACGGATTTTCATTATTAATCTATCTATCATGCCGATCAATAAAAAGAACAATCTTTTCGAATCTATTTTAGTATATTACTGACGAATATCGATATTAATAAAGTATGAAACAATTTCTGTACGATATGCGTTTGCGCAACAAAAATCTACATTATTATATTGACTTATAATTTAAGGTGATTGTAAAAAAAAACGTTCTCCTTATCAAGATTATTGAATGTTTTAAGGAAAGCTTGTTACCGGTTTCAGTGCTCAAATTTGTTTGTTTAACAGAATTAATCTTTTTATAATTTTAATAAAAATTTTAATTTTATTTCTCTTTATGATATTAAAACATTGTTCCTGATTTATAAATTGAGCAATACCGAGAAATAATCTTATAATAAATGCATTTTATTTATATTATATTATTGATTAATAAACGTATGGATTGAAGTACATATAAACATAAATTATATGGCAATTTTACACGTTCATATCTTAGAAAATATAATAATACATAAATATTATAAACTCTGTAGCATATAATTTGATATCGCTTTTGAAAATAAATGCAGCAAGTTTCATACAGGTTTTATACGAATAGGATACGAAAGTTAAAAATGTATTTAATGTACTTATTTTTAAAAGTCATTAATTACTATAATTATAGTCATATATTCACATTACATAAAAGCGAATTCACGTTGAATACGCGATGATGATTATTCGGTATAGCACGTGTACTTAGGTATACTGTGCTCCTGATTAGGACTTTAATTTTCTTACATTCCAATAAGTGGATTTGAAGTAGCTGCTAAACAAAAACTTTTTATCTATATTACAAGTGTAATAGATAAATAATTTAACAAAATAACCATGATAGCTAAATTTTTTTATCTATCAAACGTAAATTAAACCGGTTACATCATTTAAGATAAAAAGTCTTATCGTACAAAACTAATTTTATATATTTAATTACTTTTTCATCGCAATACTTAAATACACATATACACACACATAAATTTTGAAAATAAAATAAATTATTGTATATAGTTATTAAAATTAGCACGTTGAATAAATTTCTTTCTGGCACGTGAATGCAAAACAAATAATTTATTGTTACTATAAGAAAATATTTATCTGCGCTTACAAAGAAACATGAAAGATAGCACTATAAATCAATTGGCTTTTTTAAAATAAGACTTATAATTATATTATCAAAGCCGCCGAGTCGTTTAAAAGTTTTTCAACTTCTGCTATTGTTTGAAAATCTAATGTAAGCACAGGTGAAAAGCAAAATAACATGACTCACCGTGCAGATTGGAAGAAAGAGTCCGATGACGTAAAGCATTGGGCTGGTAACGGTTGATGTCTGAAATGGATGCATTAGGGATTCATCGTTGCAAAAAAAGCCTCTTTCGTATGGTTTGCCGAACAAGTAGAACATCAGGACCGACATGCCCACTAGAAATCAGAAAATTTTTATCTTTTATCGTTTTTATCTCTAATTGAATTTAATAGCATCTTAATGTTTTAAGTAAAGACTTTCGCATCCACTCTCAAAATTGTGCTATTTGTAAGTGATTTTTACGATGGGAAAATGTACATAAAAATGTTATAAATATCATATTTTTGAAATACATTTTCAGAAATTAAAAATAAGTTGACCTCACTGCTAGAAAGTTGAAGAAAAAACACATCAACGTATTTTGTATACTTTTTTAGATATACTTTCGCATTGCAATCGTGAATTACAAATAATATGATTTGACATTCACGCATTATGCTTAGTGAATTGAAGTGAAACACCTCAAAAGGATCTTCTTACATTATTCGCTGATTTTTATTTTTTTCAGTGTTACAGATATATAAGATATTTAGATATAAACTTTATTTTTTTGTGAATTAAAAATTTTTCACGCCCACTTTTTAATGGAAATTCTGCATTCGTAGGTGTTACCATTTCATGATTATTAATACAAAGCTTTAAAAATATTCCTGCAGTATAACTTTCTACTTCAATTAATGAAAAGCATGACATCAAGAATGTTTCAAAATATTTTTTAAATAAAGATTAAAAATCCGGGAAGCTGTAATGTTGGTGACTATACGTATGAATCATATACCCTACATCGATCTCTTATAAATTATAAAATGAAAAATATTTTTCATAGAATTAAATAATTAAAAATTACTGTATTACAGCTTTTGCTTGCTTATGTTCCTTTTGCCGTAAGAATTGTCCTAGTTAAATTATTCATGATTTGTAATCTAGGCAAAAGTATATAGCTTCTAAACTCGTAATACAAGATTGCATTATAACAATTATCTATTATTGTCATGATATCCTGACCTTAAATCTTGTTTTAATTGATTCTTGCAATTTAAACTCTTTTTTTTATAAATAAATTCTAAATGACTAATCTCTTATTTTTTTTTTAAATTTAACTTATGAAATTGACGTCTATTTATTGAAATTATTGAATGTTAAATTTTAAATAGTTGTCAACCGAGATAGTTTTTTTCCTCGAATCTTACTTGACAAAAATTCCTTACATAAATTAAAATAAAAATATTTTAGCTTGTACATTAATTTTTAATTTATAAGAAGCTAAGTTGAAATTTTATTCAAAAAATTCAATATAAACATAATTTAAAAAGTTAATAAAAAAATAGTATGCGAGGGAATGAAAACTACAAGCATCTTTGGTTTAATTTGATAAAAAGAAGCCCATCTTACACGAACGTATGTTTGTTAGTTTTGAAAGCTAGTTTGGTTTCTACAGACAAAATAAAATGAAATAAAAAAAAGAAGGGCAGAAGATAGAGGCCGAGCATAATCATCCTGCCAGCTTATATGTAAATTACTGGGACGAATTGGTCATATAGCTTAAGGGTTAAACTTGAATATATTTAATATATCCAGGTATTGTACATTGTGCGGACGTTGCTAAGGGCCTAAGATCGAATTTCATTGAGTTTGCACGCGCGTATACAAAAAACGAGTCAAGCAAGTTTGGAGCCTTATGTATATCTTATACTTGTATTTATACGTTCAGCAAGTGTACGCGTATGCGTATTATGCGCGCAAAGGTTAAAAAAAATAAGGAGAAAGAAAAAAAAAGACAAAAGATATTGTAAGTGTATAACTGCCTTGACACGCTTCACGAGATTCAGAACGATTGTTCAGGCTTAATAGTCTGAATCGTGTTTTATGATTTACGCAGGGCAAGCTCCATTGCTCACTTTTTTTTTGGGCGCGTCGCTAAATTTTTGCCTTCCGTAACCAACGAGACGTTCTTTCTGCTAAAACCTTTCTATCCAAATATATCAGCCGTATCCTTGTTCAAACATCATTATTCGGGATTATTTTTTTGAGATTTTATTTTTTTTTTTTTTATTGATTTTATATGCTGCGTCGAATTTCTCATGAATAATTTATGACAGGAGAATAAGAAAATCCACATGAATACATAAAGTTTAATAATTAAATCAGTCGAGTTTACATGACGTAAACTACTAATTATAATCAATACTATTACTCATACTGCTGTATTTTATGACTTAAGTAATGAATGTTTTTTTTTATTATTTTGGATTACATTTCAGGCCTATATTTAATTTATGTACAGACTTTGTGTTTCTTATTTTTAGCTTTGATTCAATAGTTGATTTTTACATAGGAATGCATTATAGATGGTACAATATAAGTTTTGACTTTTTTATTTCTACCTTATGCATATATTTTTTCTAATATCTACATAAAACATAAAAAAGCCAGCTATAATGCTCAAATCTTTAGAGTTATGAGCAATTTTTATTTTAACAAAAATAAAACTTTTTAAATAATACTTTTTTAAATCGAAACCAATTTGATTAATTTATTTATTTATTATTCTACTTTAGTAAAAATTTTCTAAAATTATTCGTTTAAATAGCATATGACTTGAAAGAGAAATTTTTTTTGTATATATATACCTTAAATTTTAAACAAAATAGCTACGACACTAAAAGAATCGAACGTGACTGAATCAAGCACGTCATCAACATTTCGTCATAATTTTGTAACAAAAAAATATCCTAAAATTAAACGGGAATCCAAGATTCACGATTTTCCTTATGAGTAATGACAACTGATATAATATCAGGTAAGCTTTTTTCCATATCAACGAACAATCATAATATGATAAGTTTCACCTTTATAAAAATGCGAAAATATTTGTAACACATCAAATACAGATAGTAAAAAATATACTACCAACTGTTTAAAGTATTTTTTGAGATCGATTTTATTTTTTGATAAATTGGAAAAAAAAATTTCAAGACTATCAGTAAATTGTTTTTTAAATTGTTCTTCCGCATCTATACAGTATTTTAATTAAAATATTGTCCTAAATACAGAAACCTGAACTACATTTTTCATTTTATTTTATTTTAATTTTATACCCTATTTGACGTCAGGGCTGGATTAAAACGGGTCAAAGCTTAGGGCTAAAAGGAGCGTTCAGTTCATTTAAATGGAGAAAGTTTCGGAATATCAAAATACCTTAAATAAATTGTAGTATTAACTGAAGAAAGAAAAACAGCATTTGCAAAATTAATTTACACCGATAGTACATTATTTAAAACAATTTTCTTTTCCATTTTGATTCAACAAAATCTAAGATTATATTATATTCTTAAAGTTTCTTTCTTTTATAATTAAGTAATGTAAAATATTTTATTTTTTTTTCTCAATACAATTCATAATTAATATTTCACAATAAATAATTTTTTATTATGATTGTTATAAAAATTTTAATTTTCTAAAAATTTTTAATTCAAAACTTTTTAGTAATGGAATTTTTACGACATGAAAATCTTTACACAATTGCTTCTGGTCTAAATTGATAAAAATTTTATTCTTTTTTTCAGAGCTTTCAAATTTTGTGTCAAACCGTGAATGTCAAATATTTAAAGGATATTAAATTTTACTACAAATATGCAATCAGAATGACATTTGATAATTTTTTTGCTAAAACGCATGATTCCTGAGAAAAATGCTTTGGGATGATGCATGATTCAGCCGAATTTCATATACAGGAGTTTCTTCTACGAAAACAATGTGTTTTGACAAAAGCTATTTATTAATTTTTCGTTAAATACAAATCTATTTTTTATATACTTGAATTTTGCAATAATGTTGATTGTTAATATAAGTAGTTGCGGTATCAGTTTAATAATTTAAAAGAATGGTAAACAATAAAAATTTTCTGTTTTTTCCTACTATATAGAAAAATTAATTTTAAAATATTTCAAACCTTATTATATATTCAGAGAGTCACCACAAAAGAATATTAATTTTTTTTAATATTGGACGTGGTTCAATACAAAACTTCATAAGCTCTGAGAGAAGAATAAAATTTCTAGCAATTTTCTTATGCATTTAATTAAAAATATTCAAATAAATTTAAAAATATATATGTTTACATTCGATATGATGAAAAAATATTTTTTAAATATGTATTTTTAGAAAATTATATATAAATAAAAAAATTAATATTTTTATTTCAAGTAGAAAGTTGAGCATTCTTTTTAAATAAAAGTTTAATAGAATAAGCTTTTCTCCTTAACCCCTTCATTAATTACGTCTTGATTGACGTATATTACTATTATATATGTATTATTAGATATAAACACGTGAAAATTAAAATTAAGTTTTTTATATTCCCCTAATGTAAATCTAAAATTCAATTTATTCAACTGACTCGTTATTTTAAATTTGCTTATATTTAAAAAAATTTTATATAGTTACAAAATGTAAAAATTCGGAACACAAAAGTTGCACGTCAGCGGGCTTTATCGATTTACGACCTCGTGCTTTCATGTGTGTGTCCATGCGATTAAATCAAAACTTCGCATCTTTTTTTTATATTACAATGTCCGAATGATAAAAATTTTTCTAGCTTTGCAAAAAGTAAAAAACCTTTATTTATTGTTTTTAATTATTCTAATAATTTACAAATAATGTATAAAATTTACTTATTGTTAGGGTAAATTTAGTAAACTTTCATAAAACGGCGATTTTTTAACAAATTTTTTTGATAGTAAATTAATTAACAACAGAAAATGTAAATTAATATTATTCTCATATATATACCTTATACTATTTATAGTCTATAAAGATATATGTTTATAAAAAATTAAATTGTATTTGAATTGCTCAAATTTATTACGTTTATTTATTTTTATTTTAAATCATTTAAAAAATAATTAATTCTTCTCGCCAAAAATAATTCATGAATTAGTTTTATTTATGATTTCATGAAAAATCGTTGAGGCAAAAGATGTTTGTTTGAGAATCATCTGTTAAATTCTGTTTTTCATAATTTATTTACTAGCCCATCGACTAAAAAAATCACAACTTATAAGAATAACGCATGTGTGAAATTTTGCTGAAAGCGGAGCAGTGGCCTATAATGTGCATTAATTTCAGTATTGTAAGAAAAGGTTGAGCGTTTATTTTTTCTTTTTCTCTCTGATCATCGACGCCCCCGCGCTTAAAGTCTGCGGCAAGCATGGTTACACATATATACACATAGCAACATATACAAGCACCTTATATTACGAACGCGTGCCAATCGATCGTTTGCCTCGTTTATATATACGTGTATTCTTGTGTATTTCTGCAGCATGTATCAATTTCCTTTTTCGCCGTAGACTTTTGTCCCTCGTGCCTCGTATTGCTTGTACAAAAAATCGATGCTATAATGCACCGGTCCCACTCTCCTTTCCTTTCTCTTTTTTTTTCCCTTGTCTTGGCAATTATAAGTGCATCGAATAAAAACTTTCCTTTTAACTAATTAAAAATTTCACTCGGAGCTTAAAAATTATTGAGTTTTAAAAAAACCGCGTTTCAGCAAAATTCTTTCATGTATTTCTAAACATTAAATGTATAACAAATACGCTTATGTATAACATGATGAATGACGTGCTGAATGACTCCGTTTCTTACTAAAAAACGCGCTTTTTACAATTGCTTTTAAAACAGAAGCTCCAACTTTTACTAATTAATATAATAATTTTTTTATGATAAAAACTAAACTCACCAATAAAAAGGCAAACGAAGTCGATGACGATCTTCCTGAGAACAAATTTGGAGGTCCGATCCATCTCGTGCTCGTGAATCGGTCGTCTCATTTGATTGATATACCTGATCCTTTAAACTTGCAGCAGCAGCTCTTATTTAATCTTGTCACTTGGATCGCGAATCGTAAATAGATCAATCGAGCTTGTGTTAGCAATATTACGAGCAGCTTGGCACAGTGTAGCAGTGGACGTCCGAAATTCTAAACTTAATAAGCAAAAAGCCACAACAAACACACTATATAAGAGCAAGTGGCAATAGTGTTTTGTATACAAGATACAAAAAACCATAGGACTCCATCGGGTTTGTGTACATCTCGCGATAGCAACCCGAATCAAACTAAAACACTGACGGCTGGCTGGCTCTGAAAACAGTGCAGTGCAGTAGACTTGCACAAACACAGACAGAGAAATACAAAGACTAAATAGAGCTAGAGAGCGAGCGCGCAAGCGAACTAAGAATCAGCGCCCAGAGCTCTATCCCCACTACCTCTCCCACTTTCTTTGTAATTATCGTAATATATATTTCATTTTTCATCTCGCTTTCGCTCGCACGCGTTAGCTCTTGCAGCTTGGTTTGCTTGGCCTGCCAGCTATATATCGTATATTCACCACTTGCTTTCAAAGCTCCTTTTTTTTCGCGTTTCCGTTCTGTTTCTGCTTTTTATTGTTACTTGTAAATAAGTATACAAAGGGACCCGCAAAAGAATAGGGAAGGAGAGCATCTTATTATTAATATTGACTTTACTGTTCTTTTTCATTTACCAAACAAAAGATAAATTAGCTGTTTTAACCTGATTTTGTTAACGTTTAATTTTTATCAATTCTCTTAAATACGCCTGAATAGTATTACATTATGCAACGAGGGGGTAAAATCAACCCGTAGAGCGGAGCAGAGATTAAGATCGATCAGCTGCTTGCTGAGCACTAACTACTTGCTCCACAAAATCAAAGTTAATTCATAAAATTCGATTTTCTAAATAAAACATTACCAAATTATCTTATTCAACACACTGTATTCAAATAATACTAATTTATATTAATACATAAATTTTTTTTTTATAATTGATCAATTTTGAAAAAATAAATAGTTAAAAATTTGTTTTTATAAAAATTTTATGAATTTTTAATATATCTTTGAAATTATAAATATAATTTAATAATTATTAAATATTATAAATAAAATATTTAATATTTTTAAATGAACAAATGATGTTAATTTTGAAAATTTGAGTCTTTTTTAAATTTTATTTTATATAATATATTTTATTCCCTCGTTAGTAAACGCACCACTTTCTTCCCTTCGCTTTTCCAGTGAATAAAGTGGCTATTCTTGTTAGGCTAAGAGTAATAGTACATTAAGCAGCTAATAAAAATAAATAAATTTTCTTCAAATTTACTCCGATGCGCGGATAATTTTACCATTGAAAAGGTTCTATTTTATTTTCAAATCAACAAATAAAAAAAGAAAAACAAATTTTTCAAGTATTTGTATTAAAATATCAAATACTCAAATTTATGAATCGTCTAAGGTAAAACTAAAAAACGAAAATCAGAAGAATTACGTTAATAAAGTTTCATTCAATATAGAAATAATTTGAATATTTATGTTGATATAGTATATTACGCAACGAGTGCGTAAAATATGTGATTATCGCACGAGTCGGGTTTGTCGCCCGAGCGCAGCGAGGGCGACAAATAAGACGAGTGCGATGATCACTTTACGCATTAGTTGCGTATATTATTTTTTCTAACAAGTGCGCAAAATTCTAAGAATGACAAACTTGCGTCTGTGATAGCATGTACAATCTTGTTCGAAGGCTATCAAGATCGTAAAAGGTAGTCGAGGTCGGGGCGCAGGACGGGGTCCAGGGGCGGAGCCCCGGTGGGGGTGCAGGGGGCGAAGCCCCTGCCGGGGGGGGGTTGCCCCCCCGCCTCCAAAAAAATAAATAATATTACTAATATAAAAATAAAATTAATAAAACCATTAACGGCAGGCCAGAGTAGAACCTGATATTGACCGAGTAACAATTGACTTGTTTGTTATTTACTCAAGTATTAATTGGTGTATCTTCAAATTAAAAGTTGAGCGCAATAGATATTATTATTATGAACATCTATGCACAAGAAAAAAAAAATCTACCGATTTGTTTTTGAGAAAAGTAAGTAACGCCAAAGTGAAAGTTTATGTTTATAATATTTTTGCGTTACTTACTTTTCTCAAAAACAAAGCGATAGATTTTTTTCTTCTTGTGCATAAATATTTGTAATAATAATATCTATTGCGCTCAGCTTTTAATTTGCAGATTCACCGATCAATACTTGAGTAAATAACAAAAATCTCAGTTAGACAAGGGCAGCGAATCCGGTCTGCCCTTAAATTAAAATTCCATGAAAATATATTATTAAAATAATAATTGAGAATTCCTCCCCCTCTTTAAAACAATAAATAAGAAATTATTTAAATGATTAACTCTAAGATTAATTAATAAGAGAGTTCATGTATCGCGAAAAAAATTGTACATAGCACTTTAAAAGAGCACCACAAGAGCTTTCAAATGAGATGTATAAATGTCTGTTATGATGTATAGTTCATGGAATATAACACTTTAAAAATAAAAAATATTTTTTTTAGATGAAATCATTTTACGCACGCTCAAATCATTTTACGCACGCTCAAATCATTTTACGCACGCTGTATTCATTTTACGCACGCTGAAATCATTTTACGCACGCTCGATTCATTTTACGCACGCTAAACAAATGCGTCTCATAATTTGATATTTTATGTACGCAAACGAGTACATGAAATCGAATTTTGCGCACGCCGTTAGAAAAAATAAATTTTGTTTTAGTTATTGATTTCAGAAAAATTGGAGTTTTTATTTATTAAAATTCTATGAATTTTTAACGCATATTTTATCATTATTATTTGAAATTTAAAAAAAAAATATTGAATAATTCATTAAATTTCATAATTTTTAACTTAAATTTTAAATTTTGTAACGCAAAAATAATGTCGATTACTCACGAGGGAATCAACGTTGTTATTACCTTGTTGCATAATATACTATTATTTTTATCTCAAAACCCATATGGAAATAATTTATGTGAAAAACTGTAAATAATAGTAAATAATTGTAAATAACTGTTAAAAAATGTAGGAATTGAGACATAAATAATAGTTATTTACAGTTATTTACTATTATTTATTATTAATTACTATTATTTACAGTTATTTACAGTTTTTAATTGTTATTAACTGTTATTTACAGTTATTTACAAATATTTACAATTATTTACAGTTTTTTATAATTATTTACAATTATTCATAATTATTTACAGTTATTCATAATTATTTACAGTTATTTACATTTTCAAAAATTTTTGAATTAGTGGATAATTTAATGTTATTAATAATTATTTACAATTATTTATAGTTATTTACAGTTATTTACAGTTTTTTACAGTTATTTACAGTTATTTATAATTATTTACAACTATTTACAATTTTCCATAGTTTTTTACAATTATTTACAGTTATTCACATTTTTTAAAATTTTCGCCTATATATAAAATTATTGAATAAATTCGTGATAATTTTCGAAAATGTAAATAACTGCAAATAATTGTAAAAAACTATAAATAATCGTAAATAACTGTAAATAATTGTGATAAAAGTGAATAAATGTAAATAACTGTAAATAAATATAAATAACTGGTAAATAAGTGTAAATAACAGTTAATAAGTGTAAATAACAGTTAATAACTGTAAATAAGTGCAAATAACAGTAAATAATTGTAAATAACTGTTATTTATGTCTCAATTCCCACATTTTTTAACATTTTTCTACAGTTATTTACAGTTATTTACATTTATTTACATTTATTTACAGTTATTAACAGTTATTTACAATTATATCCAAAAATTTTTTCCATATGGGAAGTAATAACGATTGTATTAACTCGGAAGTTGGTCTAAAAGTTAAACATTTCTTTATTTTCTTATGTTTAAAATTTTCTGTAAAAATTCTAGAAAAAAATTTGGAAACGTTGAAGATCAACGCTCAAGATAAAGATTCCAAAACGATTAAATCTAAACTGTAAAAAAAGCTAAATCAACATCAGTTCAACTTTTACAAACTTCGATTTCAATGTTAATCAACATTGATTTTAAATGTTTTGATTTTTATTAGGATTTTAATATATTAAAAGATATAACAAAATTTTTTCTTATTTCAAAAATTCTGACTGATCGAAATATAGTAAAAATCGTTAAATTAGTAATATTTTTTGTCCAAAAATATAAGTGTGTTCTAAAAAAATGTTAAAAAATCCTGAATATTTTAGCATTTTTAAGCAATATATTAATAATTGTTTACCTGGCCAAATCGTGAAACAAGGTTGCAATCATAACGAAAATTAATGTTTCAAAAAATATTAAAAATTTGTTAAATAGTGTGGAATATTATATTTAAGAATCATAAAACAAATAGACCGAAAAATAGCTAAAATTTTGAATTAACGATGTCAGTTATTTTATGGTCTATTTAATTGCAAATATATAATAAAATGCCTCCAGAATTTTTTCATGAGATGAGAAATTAAAAGCATTCCTTATAAATTCCATACATGTCCCACTTTTTGTCACTATAATGATCACAATTAACCCATCCTCAGATATAATCTTTAACTCCTTTTACGTCTTACATAATCACCTATTATAAAATAAAGTATATTTTTTATTTATTATATTCCAATAAAAAAATATTTTTATTTAAAAATATAATTATGGATATAAGCTTTTTAATAAAAACATTAATGTTTTCCGTATAATGTAATTTAATGAAATTAAATGGCAAAATCAACTACTGAAAATGGCATCGTCATTGAAATTCTATAAATTTTTTATTAATAAATAGTATCATAATCAGAGAGATGTTAAAAGGTCACGATATAATATGATCTTATCTAACTAATTCAACTGAATAAACAGTTTATGATCATTAGATGCATATATGTTTTTGAAATATTGCAGTAATCTCGATGAACAAAAAGTGTATAAAAATAAAAAAAATAATTTATTCCATCGTGCAATAAAAAAAATAATTTAACAGATATATCTGAAAAATAATATGCAATTTTTCAAAATTTCATTTATTCAGCTGACACGCGCTCTTTAACTATACGGTATTTATTTATCCAAATAATTTCTTGCAAATGTATATTTTCTTCACACGAATTTAGGCAAAGCATCATTTTTTCCATTTACAGCTGAGTATGAATCCGGAATGCTGTTCAAATTTTTGTCGGGCCCTTGATGAAAAAAAAATAAGAAACTATGAAAAAAAAAACCGCAGGTGTAGAGCTTTACAAAGAATAAATGTTGAGCTCGAGCTCCACTGTACAGATGCAAGAAATGGAGAAACTATAACCCGAGAACAGATAAAGATCGTTGAAAAATTTTTCAGGTAGAAAACTTTGAGGAGCTCTCTCTCTCTTCTTCCAAGTGAGAGTGCACCATCAGAATTATCGAGAAGGGAATTTTGTGTTGCAGGACTTTCTGAAAATCTTGCATCTTGTGCTATTATAAAAGGTATGCCTTGAACAGTTGTATATGCACCATACAGACCCTTTTGCTTTCTTTCTTTGATTCTGTTATTGTATAGCTTTATATTCATCTTCTACTTACTATTTCTCTGATGTATCTTTTTTTTTATTTACAAGATAAAAATTTTTTTTGTTACGTCAATTCGTTTTCTTTTTTATATTATCTTTCGAGAAACTAACTTTGCAAGTAAATAATTCTAAAAATTTCACGTATATAGCACGCAATTAACTTTCAAAGACAGAAAGATATGGTAACTTATAAGCGCTAATGCATTAGCATTTTTCATGGTACGCGAACTTTTATCTACGTATACCTGCACATTTGGTCATTATATTATCGCGTTCATTATAAGACAATTATGCACTTTAGGATAATCGCTTTCAATGTATTTAGTTTCGGAACTTTTATTTCCTTATTTCTTGATTTTATGTATAAAAATAAGAATAGATATTATAATCATAGAAAGAATAATCAAAACGTCGAATAATTATATACATTGACGCTCATGACTGTTCATAGATATTACGCAAATCATTCAATTGTTGAAATCTGAAAATAAAATATTTAGTATTTGAACTGTCATATAACATGAATATTTGTTTTAGACGTCGTTTAGTTTGATTGTAGATATTTAAGTAATTTCTTTAAATTCATATCGATAATTAAGTTTTATCTATAAATTGACAACATTTAGAAATAACGGAGTTAAAGTTCAGAAAAAACAGAGATAATCAATGACCATTTTCTAACAATTTTATGTAAAAAAAATTTTTTTAATGTTTCATGTTCATCATTTCAAAAACGTATTTGAAATAAGTTTGTCTTTATCATGAAATGTTTTTTTCTTCTTCTTTAACATCGCTATATTTATGCTATTTTGTAATGCCAATCAGCGACGAAGCTTGTAAGTGTGTTTGTGAACAAAGCACATGTAACGTACAGTGGTGCTTGTATCAATCGGCTGCCGAGAGCGGGATTCGAACTCGGAACCTCGAGATTATGAATCCAACGCTCTACCGACTGAGCC
This sequence comes from Anastatus disparis, assembly GCA_017163975.1. NCBI lineage: Eukaryota > Metazoa > Arthropoda > Insecta > Hymenoptera > Eupelmidae > Anastatus > Anastatus disparis. The sequence continues at coordinate 1,460,106 of JAFFSR010000009.1, forward strand.
ACTCACCGGCTCTATCATGAAATGTATCATGAACATTATTTTTCAATAAATCATATTTATTATACAAAAAATCTCAAAATCATTTAACTTTGAATATGACATATCTATCTTAGTTGAAACAGAAGGATTAAATACAACAAAAATAAATAAAATAAATTATCTAGAAAAAGAAAAATTATAGTATCCTAGAAATTGTTTAATAAACAATTTTTTTTATAATAGTTGATTTTTCATTAAAATTCATAAACATTAAATAAGAAGTCATGAAATAAAAATAACAAAATTTTTTAATGTCATTGTATTGTACTTTATTGTTATATCAGTTTTAAGGCTACTATGTGCAAAGATAGTACATTGCTGTGTGTATGTGTTCATTTAATGATTTCATGCATAAATTTAGCTCTTTTTAGAATCCACTTATTTATTTATTTTTTTTATTAAATTCTTCATTTGACTAGTTTTACTCTTGAGTATGATCTGTAGGATGTTAATTCTATTATCCATAGTAAATAGCTCATTTTGCTTCAAAATATTAAGTACGCTTCGCAAAGCTCTGTCGAAAATATTACTTAATTGTGTAATCAATGTGCGCCTATTCAGACATTTATCGCAAAATTTGAGGCAAATGCCGTTTTCATAGCAAATACACAAGTACACAAACATAGGCCTTTGTCGTTAACAATCATACTTTCATCTCTCGATTCTCATTCGTCGTTCAAGCACACAGATTTACAAACAACGCGCGTTTTCCTTTCATAATTTTATATTTTTTTATATGCGTATATGTATAGATATTTACATAGGTAGCGTACGATTTAACAATGGATTCAACATTTCTTTATACAGCATTCATTGTCCCTTGGTAGCGATAATCGTAGTGGTTTAAAAATATCACATCAATCGGTACAAGTCAAAAACTACTAATACCTTATAAAAATCATACATTTTGTAACAAAATTAAAAATCGTACTGCAGCGTAGCTTTTGGTATAGTGCAATTCGTCAAAATTTTCAAAAATAATAGCATTTTTTCTTATATAATTTATATATATATATATTTATATATTGATCGAGAGAAGCGGAATGAAATCACAAATTTCAAGTTGAGAAGTAAAATACTTATCGATGTATTAATCTCGATCTAGTGAACTTCTTTCCATTTTAAGTAATTAAATTATTCGACCTTGAGCTATCGATCTCAACGAATAAAGTGAGAAAAATAACTCTATAAGAGGTCGATATCCGATGGTCATCTTCGGTGTTCAAAGGCGTAAGCTGTAATGGTGTTGTCTACGGAGCCAGCAGCTAAGACTACTCGATGTGGATGAAAATTAAGACAACTGACTGGACCAATTCTCGTACTCATAAATCCTTCATGGAACTTTATTGTATTGAGATGCAATCCCGAAATATTAAAAAGGCTGATGCACTGATTATTAGAACTGTTGAAACAAATTTAATTAATATTTTATAAATTATTTTCTTAATAAATAAAACAAAAATTTGCTTTAATTACCATGCAAAAATATCTGCCGATTCATGCATTACAAAAGCAGTTATCCCTTGAGCCGTTTGGATTGTATTAACAGATGAATTTTTCCTGATATCGAAAAATCTTATATCGCCAGACGAAGAACCCGTAATCAGACTATTCGAAAAATTTGTTGATTTTCTCAAGTATGCTCCTAATACCCATGCATTATGTTCTCTATACGTCATAACTCTCGCTTCTGAAGATTGTAATCTTCTATCAAAGATGCGAACAGAACCATCTCCGCATCCAAGTACCATTAAATTACCTTAAATTTAAAAAAAAAACTTTGTTTTTGATACAGTTTGAAAAAATTTGTTGTCATTTAAATTATTTTATATTAAAAACTGAATAAAAAATTAAAAGATATACGTCAAAGAAATATAACGTACCAACACCATCCGTATCTAAGCAGGTAACACAACAATCAGAACCTGTTGGAATATCCTGCACTTTTAATTCCGTTTCAGCATCCCAAAGTCTTACGCTTTTTACATCACCAGTTACTGCCAAAGTCGTAGAACATTGTTCCCAACTGGCCACAAGACCTGCAGTGCCTACAAAAGATGTTTTTTTTTTAATTTTTCAACAAATTTTTTTATTAAAAAAGCAACGTTTTGATTTTTCTACCTGCTGAACCTTTAATTACTGGCTGAATATCAGCCAGTGCTTGCCACGCAGTTAAAAGTGTTGGTTCTCGCCCTAACATATTATAATAATTTTTCCAGACCCTAATAGAACCATCATCTGACCCTACCATTAGTAATGCTACATCATGAGAATTAATAAATTTCAAAGTCGTTATACGTGATGGTCGGTTTCCTCGACTGGCGTGATAGGTCAGTTTTGTTCCACTATGCCAATCCCAGATACTGAAAATAATTTATCCTTGGGTAAATGATACTTCTAAATCAGTTTAGATTTTTTTGTCACATTTTGTGGCTCAAACACTAAAACCATGCTTCTTTCATTTATAATTCATATTATCGGGTGGAAAAAAGGTCACCACTCAGCTAAGCGCTTAATGTTATAACTCAACTTTACCCACGAAAAGGCTCTAAGTCAACTGAGCACACAAAAAGGTTCCCATTGGGTTTTCGTGCATTAAAAAGTTACAGCACAGCTGATTATTTTTTCCCTTGATGTTCCAGATGGAAACCGCTGTTGAGACATAAGAGTTTATCTCCTATATCCAAGCACACATAAATATTATAATTATTATAATATTTATTATATTATTAGTGGTTCTCATCTGAAACATCAAGGAAAAAAATAAGCAGTTAAGTTGTAACCTTTTAATGCGCAAAACTGATTTGGAATCTTTTTGTGGCCAAATCTGAATTATAAACTTTTCGTGCGCTAAGTTGACTTAGATCTTTTATGTGGGCATAGCATGGTTGTAACCTTTTTAAGCGTTTGACTGAGTTTTGGCCTTTTTCCTCCCACCTGATGATATAAATATGAAAACATAAGAAATTGACAAAATTAAATTCTTATGTTATTGTTTAAAACAGCGCAATATGTAATATTTTTCAATGGTTTCATTTAATGAAAATTTTCTTGAAATTATATTTTGAGAAGTTAAAAACGAATATTGTACAAATAATTATTTAATAAAAAAATCAATTTACCCAAAATAATCTTTACACGCTACTGCTAAATGAAAATCAAAAGGATGAAAAAGTAAAACTTCCGGTGCTTGAGGGCAGCGTGCATGAAATATTTGGGATTCTATCCGTCCGTTAACTGCTCTAAGCTGCTCATTTTTGACGTCCTTTCTTTGTCTTTTATTTCGTAAATATCTATATAAATTTATAAAGATTATCGATTATTTCAATTATGAATTAATTTAAAGAATAAAAGTTCATTTATAATATATTATTACGCACCGCCACTCGCGTTCATAATGCGCACGACTTTCAACGTCATTCGTAGATTCAGCTTCTGCATCAAAACTAACAGGTTGAGCAAATTGAGCACAACTCCATTCTACAAATTGTGATGTCGTTAATGGATTTTTAATGCCAGGTACTTCATCAGATTCTTCCGATATCTATAGAAAATATTAAGAAAAGAACTCGGACTTAAAATTGTCAAACCTACAAAAATAAAATTAAAGAGAATATTTACAAACCGTATTTGGTATGGGTTTTCTTGTTCTACTTTGATGTGTTGGTAGTCTTGATGAACGCAAAAGATCAGTCGCAGAATTAACGGTGGGTGGTGATTCTCCTTTACTATTACTACAAAATCAATTTAATAATTACTGTAAAATAAAGACTTATCTTTATTAACAAATAAACATAAACATTTTTATACCTTAAATAATTAGTTCTATTAGATGGAGATGGTGGTAGCGATAAAGAAGATGACATTTTTTCATTTATTTCCTTTGCAATCGAAGATTCTTTCACCTAAGAATTGATATTTTTATTTGACTTAAACTTTTAAGATAAAAATGAAAAATATTTTTCTTACTTGACTTCGTATATGATTTGTAACTTTTTGTGACATTATTGCAACACCAGGATGTGGATCATTATCAAGGCCACATAATCCAAGCCAAAGTTTCATACATACGCTTCCATAAGAAAGACTAGGTAAATTTCCAAGGGAAATTTGAGAGAAACTGTGTCCTATGAAAATAATTATTTAATAGTAAGAGAAAAGAATATAATGCAAAGTTAAAAATATTTAGACGCTCTACAGCGCTTTGAGCAAGTGTGTATTACATATACAACATTAAATTCAGCTTGACATAAAGCTGAAAGCGTATAATGTTTGAGGTGATAAAATTCTGTGTTCTAATTAGAATTATAATTTGACATGCGTACATTTAATTACATTTAGTAAATTTACCCAGCGATTCGCAAGGTTTCCTGACAAACTCCCAATTATTTCCTGGCACGCAAAATGAAACAAAAGAAAACAATTATCCACAACCACTTTTATCATTGAACCTAATAAAAAAATTCTCTAAATTTCCATACCTAAACTACTTATTGATGAGACTGAAGATACTCTTTTGATTTTGTCAGGACCAAATCCATCTGTTGTATCAGTAGAATAAGTGCTATTTGGAGATAACATTTTTAGTCTATCTTTTGAACTTATTCTTCTCATTCCACTGAAAGGGGAAAGAGTTTCAACCACTAGATCCCTTTTACTGTTTTCTTCGGCAATAGCTAAAGTAACAAATGAATTTTCGAAATGCAGCACCATCCATTGAAGAGCTACCACTAATTCCTAAAGTTATATATTTTAATTAATATTTATCAAATTAATAAAAGCAAATACTACAATATGAAATTGTTATTACTTTTCTGACTAGAGGACACATATCATAAGTCACAGTATTAATTAACATCATAGCAATGGCTTGATCAATATTATTAGCGTGTTCACTTCGTTTTGTTACACTATTGATAAAAGTTCCTAAAGCATAAACACTCGCAGCGCGAACCTAAAACCGAATTAAATTTAAAGTAAATAAAAAAAATTCAATTTACCAAACACAAATTTAATACCTCAGGCACAGGATCTTGCAAAAGAATATAAAGTTTTTCATGCGCTATATCACGCACACCGCACCACCTAGCTTTATCGTAATTATGCCATAATCTCGCAAGACACAAACATAACCATTGTCTTAGCAAAGGATTTGAATCTCCAAGTTGTTCTAAACAAATTGAAACTAAACTACCTTGCAGAGCAGCCTCTTGACCAGCAGGATAATTGTTAACTATACAAGCAAGGACAAAAGCTGCCAACGTTCTGTACTCACTCTGAAGAAATTCAAATAAATTAACGTATATATATATATATATATATATATATATATATATATATATATATATATATATATATATATATTACTATTATTGAAGTAATTGTTAATAATGTAAAGAAAAGTTATTACCTGAACTGTATTGTCTTGAAGTACGGACAAAAAATATTTATGACCATTGTCTCGTACCAAATCTGCTTGACAAGTCTAAAATTAGAAAGAAAAATCAACCATAAAAATCAAAATAATAATCAAAAGTTTAAATTTAAATAATTTCATTGCAACTTACATTGTCAACCGCAAGTATTTTGGCCCAAATGAAAACAAGTAATGGTCTAAGTTCCTTAGCATTGCTTTGAAGTAGTTTAAGAACATATGGAAAAATACCAACACTTAATGCTAAATTGACTGCCCAAGGACCAAGATCAAGGAATCGCCCAAGCAATTCTAAAGCTCTTAGTCTATGAACTTGACTAAGCAGCACTTGTAATACTATTGGAAGCTGCTCTGGAGGATTGCGGTTTTTAGAACCTAAAGTAAGCCATACTTGAAAAGCAGTAAGTTGTTCTTCAAAAAAAGGTGAATGATTGAATCGATCTTCATTTTCTAAAATATTAGGTAGTTGCGATAAACATAAATCTAATGCCAAATCCCAAGCATGCCACATTGGATGCTGAAAGTGATAATTTAAAATGAACTCTTTTTATTTATAAATGCCTCGTTTAAATATTAGACAAAAATTAGATAAAAAAAAAAGCTTACTTGATAAGTTGGTGGTAACTTTGGACTTGAAACTGGTGTGCAATCATAGGAACGTAATATTCGCTCAGCCAATAAGAAGTTTCTAAATAAACTAGCAACCAATAAATCTTGCCTAAATAATCTTTGGAATAAATCTAAATATTAAAAAGATAATATTTTTTCTATTAGAAAAATCTTTTTTTGTTTGAATAAAAATTAAAAAATATAAGGGAATTACCTCTTGGTAATGTATTCCATGCTATTGTATCAGTTATTGCAGTAAATATCCAATTAAGTTCTCCCAACATTGTCCTCCTATCTGTCAATTGACCAGGTATTCTACAATGTTTTTATTTTTTTAAATAATACATCAAATTAGGTCAATGTTGTATTTATGTTAATTTAATTTTAACATACTTATCTATGAGGTCTAATGTCACTTTTGGCACCAATTTCGATGTATTTTGCATTACAAACCTAGATAAAACATGATTACATTTAGCATTTAGAATATGCAATTATAATTTATTAAATATAGAATATGATTTAGTTAATATTTCAATAGTTACCAGCGTAATGCAATTTTAATAGGTGTTGTAAGGCAAGAAGTGAATATATCCGCAGGAAGATCTGGATTCATAGGTAAAATTTGATTGGCTGCACAAGCAGCTAACTGAATACAATTTTTATAGGAAGGTGCTATTATAGGAACAGCAACTGCCGTTCTATTCTGTTGAATTGCTTGTTTTTCCATCTAATAATGTTAAATTATTATAAATTATTGCGATTGCTTAAAATAAAAATTAAGATATGAATATTTACCTCATACTCTTTTTCATGTTGTTCAGCGAATTGTTGAAATGAATCAACAATGATACCTGCATTAGAGCAATCATATACATAAATACTAGGAGCTCCCATCCATGTTTGTAAATCATAAACTGATAGAGGAATGTATTGAGTATATGTCTGAATCGAAAGATAAAAATGATAAGTACAGTTGTCAATTTTCATTTATATCAGAAAAGTCTTTAATGTAAAATAGAACACTGATTTTAGTTTTAATTGTAGACTTTAGTTAAAACTTTTTATATACTCACCCTGTTGAATACCCATATCTCTCCATTACTTGTGGGTTTTGGTACCCCATGACCATTGTAATGAAAAAGTACTCGTTCTTCTTTGGCATTTCGCCTTAAAGAAGTGCAAAGCTTTTTAACTTCTTCAACGGTAGGATCAAGACTTTGCTTATATCTAGCTCTTGGCTGCCATCGTTCGTACTGTTTTTGTAGATTAGAACCTATTGTCTCAAGAGCTTTTTGTGGACTCATCGATAATGGATCTAAAGAATATCAATAGATGTAATAAAAAATATTAGAAATAAATAAAACTACAAAAAGTGACTCAACATGCACACGCCATTGTATTGTATGACATGTGTCATTCACTATAAAATGCGTGCGTGCATTACGTAATTACAGGCACTATTAAAAAAGACTAAAAACAATTATCAAATAGCAACATATAAATATGAAAAAAAATAAAAATGTTCAAAATAGAACATTATTACCGATCCAGCACTCGAGCCGGGCGCAGGGCTGCGTCTTGACAATATCTGGTGGGTCGACGCCAACATTTAAACAGAGCACCAGTGCAACGCTCACGGTTTTCATCTATAGGCATACATAAAAAAACATGGGAAAACCGTACATTAATAATCATCGTGTGCGCGTGCATTCTTTATTTTTACACGACTTCTTAATGTATACATATATACTATGTATATCTAAGTTAATAATTTTGGATGCACTGCCACTCAGCAAGTAGTAGTGCTAGCCAAATAGAAAAAAAAAGTTTATGAAGTGTGCCAATAACATCTAACATGTGCGGCCTACATAATTATAAGTGTATACAAAAGGATAAAGACGCGAGGTATACACGTCGAATGCGAATGGAAAATTAGGAAAAATAAACTGTAAAAGCATAAATCTGAAAACGAACCCGTTCTTTCATGCGCCAGGTCTGGCTGATGCAACTGATACCCTCAATAGGAGAGGTATGCCTAAGCTTGTTAAAAGCCAATGGTAATTGCCAATCTTCGTCATCCTCCAAGTGTTTGAGGGCTGTTCTCGCAGTCTGTACTTCTGTCGCTGCTCCATCCTTTTCCGAGCTGTCGCCGCGACAGGCAGGCGACGACACCAGCAGCGACATTGCCTCCCCTCGAGAGCTCAGCTACTTAGCTCCCACACCTTCCTCGTCCTCGTCTCCTATTTCGCGCTTCGTTCTGCACTTCTGCTCTTTGTTGCGTGCTTATAATCACTAGTCACGTCGTTATCGATCTTCGATCCAGCCCTTTGGGCCTTCTAATGCTTAATAAACTCCGGTTCCCTTATTTTTTTATCATTTCAGTAGGTTTGCTACTATTATTTCTTACCAAATGATTGTTCAATTAATACAAATTGCTAGCTCATGCGGGATCACGAATCACAATCCAGCGGCGGAACTTCATTCCGCAATGTCTGCTGCTATACGATTACAGTCCAAACTCCGAACTGAATTCCGAGAGAAAAATTAAAGCACACACTGGCTTTAACAACTCCACGCCGCGTTCAAGTGCAAGTAAAATCAAAGACTCGGTTAGTTAGCAGTCAGTCAGTCGGTACTCTTACTATAATCTCAACTATATCCCTTCATTAATATTATGGAGGAAGTAGTGCAAATATAGTCATCGCAGCAGACGCGCCGTGCCCGTGTGCAGTCTATATAACCTCCACGAATCACGATGAGAAAATCTTGTTGTAGTTGTAGTTGTAGGGCATGTTCCGAGTACGTTTACGTTAAATTCAGTTATAATATGGCAACACTGTACTCTATAAGCATCATATTTCAAAAGTTTAATTTATCAGCTGATTTTCAATTTTCAACACAATTGATTAATAATTATTAATTTAAATCATTAAAATTAATTATAAATAACAAAGCTTTACTTTTCTTTATTACATTAAATTTTTTTTTACTATTGTCTGTAAAAACTATCATTTCAATATTATTTAAGTTATTTAAATATAAACAAATATGTCTTCATTTTAGCGTCTCAGTAACCGGCTAACATCAGTAAAAAATTCAAAATTTTCTGTATTAATTAATAAATTTAATTTATATTTTTTTATGTAATAAATATGAAAATTATTTAGAATTATAATTAAAATTATATAAATTGTAAGATTATAGCCTAAAAGCTTCGTAATTTTGTGAAATATTATTGATATGATTATTAATCATTTTTTTTCCTACTATTTAATATAAGCAATTTTTATTAAATTTTATTTATATTTTTATATTTTATTCTGCATACACAAAACCGCATCTAAAAAATTAACATTTATATATATATATTAATTAACTTTTTTACAAAATTACACAACTAAATAATAATCCTATGTATCTATTATATCTATATAATTATAATTGTGAATAATTTTTATGTCCATTTATATGAAAAAATGGAAACTTAATTTATTATTAATAATAAACTAAAATCTTGTTATATTTTATTGATAATGAATTATAAATTTTTTCTCTAGTAATAATTAATTATATGTAAATAAAGACACATTTGTTTATAAAGTTGAATAAAACATTGTTATTTATAATTAATTTTAGTGATTTTAATTAATAATTTTTAATTAATCATGTTAATCTATTTTCAGAATTTGAAATCAGCTGACAAATTTAACTTATGAAACAGACGCTTGTGTTGCCAATTTATAATTGAATTTAACTCGTGAAATTTTTAGCAGCTCATTACCTGCCCAATGGAAGACGCGCAAAATTTTACCATAGAAAGATTCTTCTGAACTTTTGTTAGTCCGCATCTCGGATTTTGCAGAAATTTTTTGAATGTTGGAATCTTAGTGGAACAACAGTATTGGAGTGAATATAAGAACGCGAAATCGAAATCAAATCAGTTGTTCAAAATGGTGCTCGAAAGTACTATGATATGGTAATCCTTTTTTTTCCATTAATTTAATTATTTTACTTTAACAATAATTTATTAATTTTTTTATAATAATAAATTAAATTCTTTTTTCCATTAGATCATTATGTAAAATTTTCGTTAAAATATTTCAACTCAAATAAAGTAGCGTTTAGATTGTATTGCTTTCAGAGTGACACTGCAAAGTTGAATATATCATTTGTATTATTCAAAAGAAAAAAAATGTTTTGTGTCTTATAAGTATATAAGTTAATATTTATCTCTTCGTAATAAATAATGAATTCCTTTTTTATTTCCTTCATCAAAAACATTAAATTTATTAGATAGCAATACATAACCTCAATACCTATAAACATCAATACAATGTTTTTGACTATTTTTGTATGTATCCATAAATATGTTTTAAAATCTTAAGTACATATATATATTTGTAAATATAAAAATATTTAATCAATGAGTTTAATAAAGTAATATTAATTTAATAATTAATTTATGGACAATATTTGAAATAATGAATTTTTATTTAATTTTAATAATTGCATATTTATACTTGTACAGTGTCGACAATAGTGACTACATGCGAAATGGAGATTTTCTTCCTACTCGATTACAAGCACAACAAGATGCGGTTAATTTAGTGTGCCACTCAAAAACTCGTTCTAATCCAGAAAATAATGTTGGACTTATTACACTTGCAAAGTAAGGGTTGTATAATTTTAATAAGTATATATTTTTTATTTTAACACGTTATTCAAATTTACAGTGTAGAAGTTTTGGCAACATTAACCAGTGATGTTGGACGTATTTTGTCAAAACTTCATCAAGTTCAACCTAATGGAAATTTATCTCTTATTACAGGAATTAGAATTGCCCACGTAAGCTAGTGATACTTTACAAATATGTAATTATATTAATTGTACGTTCATTAATTTCTGTATTACTTTCTTTTTAGTTAGCTTTAAAGCATCGTCAAGGGAAAAATCACAAAATGAGAATAGTTGCTTTTGTTGGTAGCCCAATTCAAATTGACGAAAAAGAGGCAGTTAAACTAGCAAAGAGATTAAAAAAAGAAAAAGTTAATGTAGATATAATAAGTTTTGGTGAGGAAGTTTTAAATAATGAAGTATTGACAGCTTTTGTTAATGCTTTAAATGGGAAAGATGGAACAGGCAGCAGTCACCTTGTCACAGTACCTCCTGGTCCACACTTATCTGATGCATTAATGTCTTCTCCTATCATTCAAGGTGAAGATGGAATGGGTGGAGCTGGTATGGGTGGCGCTGCATTTGAATTTGGGGTTGATCCTAATGAAGATCCTGAGCTTGCTCTGGTAAGATTTCTAATTATTCATATTTTTATACAAATAGAAAGCAAATATTACTTTTACAGTATGTATAAATAAATAAAATACAATTTCTTATAGGCATTACGTGTATCTATGGAAGAACAAAGACAGCGTCAAGAAGATGAAGCTAGACGAACTCAAAGTGCTGATGCACCAGCAGCAACAAAAGAACCAGAAGCAACAAAAGAAATACCTAATGAAGAAGCAATGTTAAAACGTGCACTTGCAATGTCCCTTGAAGAAAGTGAAGAATCATCAGGTGGTACTGAAAGTACTGCAATAAGTTCTGGAAGTGTTCCTGACTTTGCACATATGACAGAAGAAGAACAAATAGCTTTTGCAATGCAAATGTCCATGCAAGATCAACGTAAGTTTAATAAATTTTTTTAAATTATTAAACACAAAAATGTAAGAATTTATAAATTTATTGGAGATAAGAGAAACAGCAAACTTTCTGGTTCAAATTTTTAAAATGTTTTTTCTTATAAAATATAATAGTTATTTGATCAAGAATAACGTATATGAATTTACAATTTAAAAATTTTAAATTCTTGTCAAAAATTAAATTTTTTTCTATTGTGATCTAAACGTAAATTTTTAGTTATGTTAAGGTGATTCTATTAGAATTGCTAGTCTATAGACTGAAATAACACCAGAGTGTGGTATTACTGATGTTTCAATGATTAAGTTATTTGTAATTCTAAGTTATCAAAAAATTTTTACATTTTAACATAGAAATATATGAATTAATAATAGAAAATAAATTTAACAACAAAAACTAGAAACAGCAGGAGTAGACATAATAAATTTTTTAAAACTTTTCAAAGTTAACAATTTGCATTAATTTTAAAAAATAGTTGATAATACCTAATACAATATTATTATATACATTATGAAAATGATTGGCAAGTCAAACATCTAAAATTTAGAAAGCAATTTGAAAAAATTGATCAAGTTTCATAAAATTAGATATATAAATTCACTTTATTTATTTATTTTTTTTTACAAAAAATAAAATTTAAAATACTATATTTACTCCTTTTATTTATGTGTGTTTTATTTGTTAACATTAAAAAGAACTTGAAGAGCAACAGAAAGAAGAGCCAATGGAAGTAGAAGAAGATTATGCAACCGTTATGTCAGATACTGAATTTCTGCAATCAGTACTTGAAAATTTGCCTGGAGTAGATCCACAATCAGAAGCTGTTCGTCAAGCAGTAGGTTCACTTCAGAATAAAGACAAAGAAAAAGAAAAAAACAAAGATAAAGATAAGAGTAAGGATAAAGATCAAAAGAAATAAATTATATGCAATAGAATTTTTCAGATATTTGTATTACCTATCGCAATTTAATTATAAATATGAAATTAAATAATTTTAACAGATAAATGTTTTTCTTAATATAAAATGTTTTATTAATTCAAATTTTTTTTATTATTACTAATATAATATTTTTATCCCGACCGCAGTAGTAATGGTTACTTTATTAATTCGACTAGTGGACCGAAAGGAAGACATTTTTTACGTTTAAAATCAACGGAAATAAAGTAATACTTTATTTAAAAGTTCATGAAATCGAATAAGCTATATTAAAATTTATAATAAATTATTTTAATAAAAACGATTAGAAAAGAATAAAATATTTTTAAAAATCATCATTATTAAAAAATTTATGAAATTTGAATATTAAAATTTCATTTTTAATTATTCTCAATTGAACTCGCTTTTTTAAGTTAACTGTACTGAAAATAATCTCATGATGTTATCGAACAAAACATCGCATAATAATCATGTAATTTGTTAGAGAAATATGAAAATGAAAGAAAATGGATGTACCAATTTAAATTGACGAAAAAATTAAAAGGAATTAAAAAAATTATATCTTTTGTAATAAATTTTATTTTTTATATAAATAAATACTTTATACATAAAACTTCGTGCAGTTGAACAAAAATAAATATATTGTTTTATATCAATACCCTTTTATGCTTTTCTTTAAAGGTCGTCAGTGGCTTAGTCGGTAGAGCGATGGATTTATAATCTCAAGGATCCGAGTTCGAACCTCTGTCGCTAGTTAGCATCGTAATGATAACATAAATACAGCGGCGTTAAATAAGATAAAACAATTTTTAAAATGTCTTTCTTTTATTATAATGATGAATAAATTACATTAATTTTTTCATATTCTTTTACTTTGAAAAATCATATTATAAATTACGTGATATTTTGCTCGATAACATCACGTGATTCAGAAGGAAATAAAGTAGCCATTATTGAGTTAGGAATAAAGACCATTAGGCAAGTTAGGAGTAAAGTCTATTTGTCCCTCAGGTATTTATCCCTTTCGCTTTACTTTGCTTACTCGGATAGCAAATTCTTTCCTCGAGTGAAATATGCGACTTTAATTCCTACTTACTGTTATATTCTTTCTAATGGGCTATTATAAAATTTAGATTATGATTTGGATTCCACACAGAACACATAGACATCCACATGGAATTCCAGCTGGGGTTTCAGCAAGACATTTTCAACAGGGATTTTAAAGGATTTCAAATTATTTTCTTATTTTTTACATTATTTTAAAATATTTTTAAATTAATTACTATTTTATCGTCTTCTACGTTACTTTTCTGTATTTTCACATTATTTTACTATTTTTACTTATATGTTATTAAAAAAAGAGCTAAATATTAAGAAAATATCTTACATCCAAAATACGTGTGATTTTACCATGTTTCGCGTTATTTCATGACTGTTTACGTTATTTATTGCTTATTAACTTATTTTATGATTTCTTTGTTTATATTTTAATCTATGAAACTTGATAATTCATCAAACTAGCGTTTCAAATATGTGTAGTTTTTATTTTTTAAGTTGTTTTCCGTTCATGAAGTAATCTTGTAGCTACTATAATGCCATCAGCTTTTTATTCGTTCAATAAAAGTAAAGAAAAAACTAAAAATTGATTTGGGCCAATCGGATAATTAAATTTAATAATTAAAAATAAAACAAAAATTTAGAAAATATAGTAAATTTTCAAAAGAAAGATTTAATCTCAGTTAAAAATAGAAACATTGAAATTCATGTTGAAAATCAACATTGATTTTAAATTGGAATGTCAATATTTTGAATATTGACTAAACGTGGATTTAGCTTGATTTTCATATGTTGATTATTAATGTTGATTTTAACGTTTTGCAAACCATCTCTTTTATATTTCAACGTTGACTACGTTGTAAATATATCTTTGACTTAAATTCTGAAGATTTTTAACGTTGATTTGCGCTTTTTGATGAAGAGTTTAGAAATAAAACAAAATAAAATATAAGTTTTTATTTTATTAATTATAGGTTTAAAAATAAATAGTATGCATCTCATATTTGCTGAATTGTTTCAACTCATACGAGATTATATAACTGCATAGAAGAATCCTCCTTTTCTTTGATAATTTACCGTAAAGGACGTAGTTCCTGATCAGGGCGTAATTTCTGATCATTATTTATTATAAATCATAATCTTTAAGATTTTAGTAGGAAAAACCTTTTTATAATTTATGAGGAAAAATAGATTGAGCGTAAGAAATGCTTCGTTTGTGTGAAAAAGAAATATATTTTTACTTTTTTACAAGTAAATATGTGATCAGAAATACCTCTTAGGTGATCAGAAATTACGTCTTTCACGGTACATTGCCGATATTTATTTCCCAAATTTGAATTATGATCAATAAAATAAAATATCTATTACTTTTATTGTTTTGTTTCAAAATATTAATTCAAAAGTGTAAATTAACGTTAAAAATCGATTTGAAATTTGAGACAAAGATTTTTACATGGTTGAATTCAACGTTGAAATGTAGCGTTCAAGATGAGGGTTTGAAAACGTTGAAATCAAAATTGGTAAATAAGATAAAAATCAAGCTAAATCAACATTGGGTCAATGTTCAAAACATTGAAATTCAAGTTTAAAATCAATGTTGATTTTTAACTTGAACTTCAATGTTTCCATTTTCAACCGGGATGAAATATTTAAGATCTTTTTATTATTATTCAATTGTATAAACTTTAATATTAATTATATATAAATTTTAAAGAAGTATTCAAAAAAGTATTTGACGAATACTTTCAAGTATAAAAGGAAGCAAAAAAATTATATTTGGATACTTTCTAATATTTAAAAATATTCGAAAAAGTATTGGAGAATATTTTTTTCGATTACTCAAAAGTTCAAAAGTATTTGAGAATTTAATATTGGGGTAAAACCGGATACTTTATATTGAAGTAAAATCGGATGTTTTAGTGAACATCTAAACTGCTTCACAAACTAATGAAATGATGATAATTACAAGTTTCATGTAAAAATTAAAGAATAAAGCTATAAGTTATTAATTTTACTCAAAGTCTTTTTTATTCATACAATTCCTCGAGTTTTGGACAATGATTCCACTGTTACATCGCGCCATCTACTGAACACCAATAAACAACAATGAAGAAGACAATTATTTTTAGTTTATGGAATAAAGGTTAGGTCGTAATAATACTTTGAGTCTTTGGTTATTCCTAATCCTAATGTTTTCACACATATATCCCTAATACTATATCATAAGGTTGTAGACGGCCCCTAAAGAGCGAGAGAGAATGACGCGAGAAGTGCAGTCAGTGATTGCATAGAAGCGTTGATAGTTGATAGTCATTTTTGAACAAAGGACACGCGCTGTGTTTTGTTTGGTAAAAAGCCTTGTGTGATATTACGAAGTAAAAAAAATGAAAAAATATCAAATGCTGATATACTGTATTAATGAATAGATTGAATTACATCGTGATCTTCTGAAGAGCACCAAATTTCTTCAGCTGCAATGTTCGATCCTACGTGTGAGTAATTTTCAAAAACAAAACTTGTAATCGAGTAAACTTTTATTTTTCTGTATAAATTAACGTAAATTTCAGGGATTATAGTTTCTCATTGAGTTAAGTCAAATAAGGTATATGTATCCATACCTCTGTAGCTTTAAATTTCCGCAAACCTTTCTTGATCTTTCAATTTTTCTTCAATTACTTTTCAGTTTATTCTAAAAGGTCGCTCATTGAGTCAAATTTTACTTTTACATTTCTAATTTTATTGCTACAAAGAAATGTTTAAAAATATTTTTAAGCAATGTTTTTCTTAGATCATTTTACTTAAAATATTTTAATTTTTAAACAGGAATTCAATACAAAACTAAAAAACATTTATTTTAGTAATATTGATGCACTTTTGCCCATTACAGTATGTTTAAAAAGTTACAAAATAAAATATTTTACAAAAAAATTATGTATTGTAAATAATGAGTTTAATGATTCAATATCACAAGTGATATTACTTAGTTATTATTGTGTTTGTAATGTCTATGTGATAAATTAATAATTACATTCGTACTTGAAAATGGTTGATTTAACGCAAGATTTAAATCATTCAATAGTCAGGGTTTTTGCACTAGAACTCAGTCAGCTGATTTCAGAAGATAAATTCTATTATAGAGTTATAAATGAGGTGTTGGAGTTTTGTTTTCTTAAATTTTTCAAATTATAAAAACTGTCTGAACAAGAAAAGGTTACATTATGAATTCTTTATTATATTCTTTTTCAACATTTAAAACATAAGAAAGTGATTTTAAAAATGAAAGAAATAGTTGGTAAAGGAAAGGTTTTTGAAAGTTAAATTGATGCATTGGTATGTTATTTTGAATGACAAAAATCTAATAATAATATGATTATCTTGTTTCATTTTATATTTTTTTAAAAATTGATAATTTGATAATGAAACTGATGCAGTTGAAATTATTTATGATATAATTAATGAATACATAAAAGTATTATAATATTGATGTCTTAAAGGGAATATGTGGTCTGCTTAATGAAATCTAAAAATCATATAGTCTTTGACATAATGTTATTTGCATATAACAAATAATTTAAGAAAAAGTCAAGTAAAATTAATATTTTGTTCGTGAAATTAACTGTTTTTATCGTGATAATAATTTCTTTACTTTATTAATATTTTTATTAACTTCAGTGATCTTAAAGACTTTTTAATTGTTCTTGTGTATTATTCAAGTCATTAAGTAAAGAAATTTTTATAAATATTGCTATTAGTAGTAAAATGAATTCGATATAACTTCAAAGTAAATTTATTATTTTCAGAACTGTGATATTACTAAATGTATGCATGAAGTAAAACATCTTTCATCATGGATCAAAAACATCAAGATGTTTTAAAGCGTATGCGTGGAAAAATAATTGATGACCTGGATGTTTACAATGGTATAATACTTCCTTTAACAACTGAATATATTCTGAGGGAAGAAGATGTGAATTCTATTAAAAAAGGAAAAACTAGACAAGAGCGGGCTCAAATTTTATTGGATCTACTACCAAAGTAATTTTATTAATTAGTATTTTATTTTTTAAGTATTTACTTATGATTTATATAAATTATATTCTGATTATAGTCTAGGATCTCATGCTTTTGAAATCTTTCATCAATCTCTAAGACATCATTATTCGTGGTTAAGTGATGAAATCGACAAAATATTAGAATCACCATCAAGGACTCCGACGAATGATGCACCATTTGTTTATCCCAATTTGCAACCAGTTTCTCCATTAACAGTTACAAGAGAGGAAATGGTAATATTTTATTTAATTATTAAAAATTGTATATACTTTCTTTTGCTTTAGTTGTCTATTACTGTACTAAAATAAAAATTCTTCCTTTTTTCTTACATTTTTGGATCATATTAATGTAAGTTTTTCAGTTTTTATGCAATGAGTGTTGTGACTCTAAAAATAATATTTATGAAAATCAATGAGAATTTTTTCAATAACTAAATTTTTTTTAAATTAGGTCACAAAGTTAAAAAATGCATTAGAAAATCTACAACCTAATGGATACATAGCACTCCATGGTATGAAAGGTTTTGGAAAATCATGTCTAACTGCAAGTACCCTCAAGGATAAAGATTTAACTTTAAAATTATTTAATGTAAGACCATAATAAATGTAACTATCCTATAGAAATTGTTATTTTAATTCTTACTAATAATTTCTACTTTTCATAGAATAAAGTTTATTGGATAAAATTTGGATACGAACGGAATATTAATGAAGAGATATTGATTCAGTTAAATACACTTTATCATCATATTAAAAATCTGGATCCATTACAAGAAGCTGTGAATTCCGAACCCTTAGAAAAAACTTTAAAACAAACTATAGAACATCATTTTAGTAAAATTGATCATAGGAATGCTTTATTAATTTTAGACGATGTCAGTCATAAAGAAATTGTTGATAAATTTGATTTTACTTGTAAAACATTAGTTATAACAGCTGATATTGGAGTTCTAGGAAAAAGAAGTCATACTGTTGTTAAAGTATGTACACTATATTTAAATTTATATTTATTTATATGAAAAATGTGCATGCATGTATATCATATTTAAATGTTCTCAAATTTATTCATTGCTTTAACTATTAGATGGACCATGGATTCACTGAATCAGAAACTTTGGGTTTATTTGCTAAAGTTCTTGATGTTAGTATTGACCAATTACCCTTGGAAGCAAAACTTATTCATGATGAGTGTAAAGGCATGCCTTTGCTTATTGCTATGTTTGCTGCTCAATTTGAAAATTTTAAACATGATATGAAGGATAATAAAGGAAGATGGAAATATTATTTAAATAGTTTACAAACTAAAAATGCAAAAAACAAGTAACTAATTATTTACCTTTTCCTTTTTTTTTTAAACTATATTTAACTGTGCATTTTTATCTTAGAGTTATAGAGGAATTCCTAAAAATCCAGGAAGCAACATTTGATATGTGCATTAATCAACTTCAAGGTGAAATGAGAACACGATATGAAAATCTTGCTATCTTCAGTGAAGATGTTAATATAATGCCTAAGGTAATAAATATATAATAATTATTATGATTAGTATTAATTTTATTTTTACATGATTTGGGTTTTTTTTAAAGACTTTAGAAATCTTATGGGAGGAGGAACCATACTCAGTTGATGATCAAATGCTAGACTTTTGTCATAAATCACTTGCTGCAAAAAAATGGAATGATGATTTAAGGAGCTACATTTATGGAGTTCATGATTTATTACTATGTCATCTTAGAAAAAAATTAACTGTGATAGAATTACGAGACAAACACAGATTATTCATTGAAAAATATAAAAAATATTGCAATGAAGATTTTTCTAAATTACCTAATGACAATTACAGTTTTTCTTATATTGGTCATCATCTTGAGCAAGCAGAATTGTTTGATGAATTTCAGAAATTATACATGAATTTTGATTTCCTTCAAGCAAAAATTAATTACACTGGTTTAAGTGATTTATTTATAGATTTAAAAAAATATCGCAGATATATAACAAATAATGGAGATAAAAATATAGAATCAAATCTTGTTGATCTTGAAAAATTTTTAGAAAATCATGCAAACACATTAGCTAAGCATCGACTTACAAAATGCTTAGATTTAGTTCAAATTGCTTTAGATTATTGTGAAGAAGGTTTTGTGAAAGATACAGCAAGAAAATTAGCTTCATCAAGATCATTTTCGCTTTATTTTTTCCATGACCGAAACCCTAGATCTAATTCATATTTGGATTTTTGCCAAGAAGTAATTACTAATGCTAATACAGTAGCATTCACTAATGATCCAAATTACATATTAGTTGGAAGCCATGAAGGCGAAATCATTCTTTGGGACTGTGAAAACCGTAAACCAAAAAGTTTTATTGGTCATAATAAACAGTATAATATTAAAAAAATAGTATTATCTTTAAAAGGTGATTATTTTTTGGCTTTAAGTGAAGATGGTACTTTGAAATTATTTGTTTTGGATGAAAATGAATGCATAAGCAATCGTTTTACCATCCCCGTGCAAAGTCCACGGCATAAGCAAACATTTTGGAAAGGTTTTTTTGAAACCATGCATGATGATAGTGTAAAAACTTTTTCTATATATAATGAGTTCATTACTGATATGAAATTTGCGCAAGCTGATAGCAAAATTGTTGCTTGCTCATCGTCAGGAACTGTAATGGTGAGTATTACTTGATTAATTATTTAACAAAATATATAATACTAATTTTCCTATCAAGAGATTTTTATTTATTATTGCAAACATTTATTTTTAGTTATGGAATGCAAATGGAAATTCTGAATGGCAAGACAAGTATAAAAAGTAAGATATTTTTATTTATTTTATACCTTATTAGACCTTACCTATGTAAAATGCTATTTTGTGCACAAACACTGTCCTGGGAACTTATTTATATTTATATAATAAAAAAATGTATTGTAGAAAAAATACATTTTTTTTCGCAATATTCTTTCAGTGGTTGTCTGCTTTTTTCTCTTTATCTGTTGATTTTAACAATATTTTGAATATCGTTTGTGTGAAACTAATCATGAAGATATTATAATCAAATTGTATACGAAACATAAGTGCATAAAACAGTATTTTATTTAAATACAATCTTAAAATGTTTCCAAATAATGTTCTAATGTTCTTACATCAATAACAATTTTCTACCTTATAAATTTATTTGAATGAAATCCAATAATTAATTTAAATAATTCTATTCTATTGTAATTAATCAGTAATGCAAAAAGTTCTTGATGATATGAGAATATTATAATTGAAATATTTACTTATGAAATTATTCTAAAATAAAATATGTTTATTTTAGTCACCGTTTTGGTGGAGTATCTTTCACTTCAGAAGATAACTTACTTCACGTTATGGATGAAACAAATTCTGTCATACGAATTTATAAGAAAAACGAAGATTATGGATATACTTATGTCTCTTTATACAATTTACAACTCAGTAATCCAAGAGTCATTTATTTTTCAAAACATCCAGTAGAAGATAATTGCTTGGTCATTGTTACAGACAAAACTGCTTTATATTTTAAATGGTTTTATAATAATAACGAACATATTCATAGTTATGAAAAATATATAAAGACTGAAGAAAAAGATAAAAATACTTATTATGTTGCTGCAACATTGACTTACGATTCAAGATATTTAATCATCGGCGATTCAAAAGGGACAATAAGCGTAATGAAAGCATTCAATCCTGATGATTTGATAACAAAATTTAAAGGCTGTATAACCTCATTAGATTCATATTGGATGTACTATGAAGATTTTCATTTAGTAAGTTTTAAAATTTTAATTTTTTTATGTAAATATAAACCATTTAGTTTTTTACACAAGAATTGTATGATTCTTATATAAACAACATATTGCTAATCATGGATTACCGAGATCAAAAACCTAACTCGGATTTCATTTTAGAATAACTCTGCCCCGTTATATTATACTTTTAAATACATTGGTTATATATTTGTATATTATAGCTACTTATTTATGAGCTATGTATTTAAAGGTTTGAATATAACATAGCAAGAGCCATTTATTTTTGCTTAAACCAAACAGCTACCAAACAGTATAAAAATTGAATTGACAAAAAGAAAAATTAAATAAAATTTTCTTTGAACTAATTTTATTTAAAAAACAAAAATAATATTATTTTCTAGATTTGTGGCAGTGAAAGAAGATTGATTCATAGATGGCAAATTGGTGCTGATGAGAAACCAAAATCAGTAAAAAAGCCTCTATTTGATGCAAAAATAGGAAATTTAAGTAACGACAATATAGTAATCTTAAAAACATCACCAAATGCAATAACTGCTTTCAGTGGAAAGAAAACAATAGCCAAGATTGAATCTCATCATGGTAAAATTATAAATATGAATTTGTATGATGATGCGAAAAAAGTTATTTATATTACTGAATCAGGATCTGTTGTTATGTATGATATGATCTCAGAACAATCAGTACAAATTTCGAAACTCGATTCAGTTGAAAGATTTATTGATGTTCTACAAATTAAAAATAATTATATGGTATTATGCAGAACTGAAGACAATCGTTTGCAAGTAAATAATTTTTTATGAAATTCTGTTTTTAATGAAAATTTTATTTTTTAATATTTAATTATATTTATTTATTCATTAAGGTATGGAGAAACATAAAAATATCTCATTTGATAGAGGGATTAAACAATATAATTTTTGTTCATAAAGTAACTGAAAATTGTGTAATGACAATATCTAAAGAAGGCAATATAAAATATTGGATTATTCAAGATTTTGATTGGCGTGAAATATATCAGTTTACAGATAATGATGGGACGATTATTTATAGCTGTTTAAGTAGTTCAAAAATTTTCTTAGCAGCTCTAAAAGATGAACAAAAGGTGGTAATTTATAACCTCCCGGATATTGAAATAAATCAATCAGATGATTTCAAAATAACGTATTGTATAAAGCATGATTACAAAATGCAATTGAATTGCTGTCAATTTTCTCAAGATGATAAATTTTTAGCAATTGCACTCGATGGTGGAGACATATCAGTAAGAAATATTATATTATAATAATTTTTAAAATTCATGTAAATTTTTAAACACATTTGAATCTTTTGTAAAATTTTTATTTTGCTATTATTAGAATCCAAACATGAATTCTTTTATTTTGATAAATTCATTTAATAAAGCTTTGTGTAATTATTTCAGATAATCGATTTATTGACATTGTTAGAAGTAAGTCGATTGAACTTTCACTGCAATACCGTTAACCAATTACATTGGTCGCCTATGACAATCAGTGTACCGATTTTGCTTTCGGTAAATTGTGATGAACTCGCTTGGTGGAACGTAGCTTTTCTCAAAAGTCCTGATAACAATCAGAAACGACGAAGTCGTATGGGTTTCAGTCGAAGCATAAGCAGTCCTACTGTTGGATTAAGTCCTCGTTCAAGTTACAAACTACCTAATAGTCGAAGTACTGAAATATCCATTGCTACAGAAGAGAGCTCGCCGACATCTACCTTTAATATCGATGAATTTTGGAGCCGCAAACTACCTAAGAATAATGATGAGAGACCAGCGTTTCTTGGTTGCGTACAGTTGCCTGTTAGCTGCACTGACAAGGTTAGCGTTTGCGTGTCTGATGATTTTTCTAAATTCCTTACCGTCGACATTCACGGTACGGTTAGTAATTATACCATTTTTGAGAATTCCCTTAAATCAATTTTTTAATTTTTATTTATAAAGCGAAAATTTCGATAATATTAATGCTTAAGACTTATAGGAACAAAAAATAGTATGCAAATTTTACTATTTTGAGAAATAATATAATTTTAATTTGATTCGTGCCTTCACTTCATTGATTCTAAATTTTTCCAAACATTATAAGACCATTAAATCTAAATCGGCATCCTATGCTTTCGTTTTCACAAAAAAATTTATGTTAACGTATGTAGTTGGAACTACAAACTTTTTTTACCTGACTTTTAACACGTTTATGATTTCAAAGCAAGTGATTTTTGAAAAAAATGTTGAAAGTAGAATTTTGGATTATGATAGTTTTCAATGTTATTTTTACCATCGGCACATTGAGCAAATAACCGAGTGCACCTACGTTGTAGGTGTTCTTTGACAGAAGAGTACCTAATATGGAATCCGTCAAATAAACTAGCCATTTCGGGAGAGGTTTCCTTGGGGATTTATCTCTCTGGTATTTCCTACAAGATTTTTCCTTTTTCACAGGTACATTCTGGATGAATGCGGAATAGTGTGATTCTAAAGTGGGGGGAGGGTTTTTTATTAGGATGGGTACGGCACCCCTTTAAAAATCGGCCGTGAGCGGAACTCGAACTGAAGACCCCGAGATTACGAGTCTATCGCTCTACCAACTAGGCCAATCACGACTTCATCGAATTCATCTCCTTTTCATCTTCATAACCCCAAATGCAGAATATAGGCGTATACGTAATTCTGACGTATACATCAGAATTACGCTTGCACCTTCCTGTCGGTCCCATTGTAATTTCCATATATACCAGAAGTTACAGTAGTACCCTGCGAACGGTCCAATCGTAATTTATCACGTATGCGTACACTTCCATTACATACCATGAGGTATTTCCTCATTACGGAGAGTCCAGATGACGGAACTTTTTTGAGACCCGACCCACACCCTACCCGTACCGTACCCCGTACGATTCTCGAGTGGAGTGTTCCATCTAGACTACCTTATGTTCTCTGAGAAGTTTGATAGTAATCGTACGATGCTTTTATACTGAATTTAATATTAATAATATTAATGGTTCTCAGGGAGCACGGGGTGTGGGTCGGGTCTCGAAAAAGTTCCGTCATCTGGACTCTCCCTTAGAGCCCGTAGACTACTGGACACTAGACTCAAGTGCCTGAGATAGTTGAAGAGGCCTATCAGCTAGAGTGCTGGAAGCCTGATCCGGTTTCTCTACTTTCTAATCTTCCTATAGGGATGCTCCAGCCACTCCGTTTAGTAGAAGGCCGAAAGTATATCGAGTAAAATTTAGGCTCGTTCCAAGCGCATTTTAAAGAGACATGAAACGTGTTTAGCCCTCCCTGAACGCCTGAGACCATTTCTTTCTAGTTCGCCTCCCGAGTAGTACCGAAGAAACAGTCAAATTCTTTCCATCTTGGTTTCGGCGATATTTTGCTAACGGCAGGCTGTGCGGATACATATGTTTCCTCTGCGGTTAATTCCAATAACATTGGTGAAATATCAGATCGATGCATGTGCCGTAAACGCATGCAGCGAAATTGCACGAAAATTGCGACACACGCGTGCAAGAGATGCGTGCCATGATATTAATAAAAAATTTATTGCCTTGTAGATAATTTGTCATTTCCATATAGCATTTAAAAAATAAAAGTATATATATTTCTCAAAATAATGAAGTTTGCATACCAAAGAGAGTATTTCACGTATAAATATAGGATTTTCTTTCAATTTTTGAATATGCTTAAATTGTGCAAAAAGTCATGTTCACTGAAACACTTAATTTGTTTAAAATTCAAAGCTGTTTTTTCTGAATTTCAAAATTTTTTTAAATTATTCTATATGTCAATATCAAAAATATATAAAAGTTGAAATCAAAACTTTGTAATAAGAAAAATTATCTATAAAATTCAAGTTACAAAGAAATAAAAAATAAATATAAATTAATCTAAATATTCGCTTTTTATCAGTATTATTTTTGGTTATACATAATTTTTGAATAAATTAGTATAATTTTTTTTTTTCAATGAAAAATTTAAGTTTTGGCTTTCATTTGTTTCTGATAAAAATTTTCAAAAATAATTAATTATAAAATATATATTTTTAGTCTTTAAAATTTAGACAAAACAGTTTATATTTTTAAAAAAATTAAATGTTAAATTAAATGGTCAATTTAGTAATTTTATGTAAGAAAAAATACCACAAAATTAGAAAAAAAATCCAATATTTAAATTTGAAACATTTTTTTCATAAATTGTAAAATGTAAAAAATATAAATAATTTTTTAATTATTCTATTGTGATATTACAATAGTAAATTTTTATTGAATATATTTTAAGAAAAGAATTTAAATTTTTAGGACTTTTTAAATAGTAGTTTATTAAATCATATAACAGTGTGATGAAAAATTAAAAGTGGATATATTTTTTATTGTTACCAAGTTTACTTAAATTTGGTAGTATTAAGATTTTTTCACGAAGTAATACTGCACTGCCAAATGCATTTTTAGATAACTTTTTATTAGAAACAACTTATTCCTCATCACACATGATTGCATTTAAATCGTAATTTTAAAGTAAATTAATACGTTTGAAATAGTTTGAAACGTATTATATGATAATTGAAACATAACTTAGTGCCATTATGACTCAGTCTTATTAAAAAATTATTGATTTTTATTTAACATATTAAAGTTTGAAAATATAAATCCCATGATAATATTAATGAATTATTTATGATTAAACAATGGCCTATGGATTTTGCAATATTTTTATGAAATAAGTTTGAGTAAAAATTAGCAACTTTTCTTTTATTTACAAAAATTAATAAAATACTTTAAAATTGGAATATTTTAGACTTACTTGAAAATTTATCTGAAATATAATATATTTTACGGCACATTATTACAAACTAATGTAATTCTTTTTCTGTGGAAAAATATGCTTTTATAAAAATATTGCAGTAATGGGGATTATTCTGTTACTAGGTGGCTTAACTGTGCTATAAGGACTAAATGCTCTTACAAATTTATTTGTAAGCATTTTATTTTTCATAAATTTTTTTATATTTTCTAAAATAAGACCTGCATGTTTACAATGAGTAGTAAGTCCTTTTCCAGCTTAATTTTCACATTGCATTAAGTATACATTCATACTCTAAATTTTTTCATAAACAATAGACTTCTTATATTTTGCAGCCACTCAACCTAAATAGTAAATTTTACTATTAAATAAAACTTTTTTTATACTTAATAAATAAGTAATCATAATCCCTTTTCAATTATTCAGTTTCCTTAATTGAATCTCAATACTCAGTATCAAAATTATTATCATTTCTACATCATGCAATAAATTTGAATATTTAAATAATTTGGCAGCAAATAAAACCAAATTATTAGTTTAAAAAAAAGCATTTCAATTCACCCTTGCCCAAGGTCAGTTCTTTTCCCAACAAGGTCAACTTTTATTTCTTTTAATTCAGTTATTAATCATTTTATTCTCCATTTATCTTTTCATTATTTCGTAAATTGTAACGCCATTTAATAGTAGAATAGCCCTTACTGCAGTTATTATCATAATTATTTTAGAATTAATCAGGTAGGAATTTTTCCGATTTTAATATATCAATTATGTCTCAATCTTCAACTAGTTTAAATTATTAACATAAAAGTTGTAGATTATTATTAGAAAATTATACAGAAATACTCTTAAGTAAAAATCATTAATTAATTGAACAATATAAATATCTTGTAAGCTTTTATTAAGGAATGGTGCCTTAAAAGTGTAATAGTTGTATTGTATATTTAGTTTTCAATTTGATAACAAAACCTAAATTGTATTTTTAGTTTTAAATTTTTTATTTCTTGAATTATTTTTATAGTAATTATAACAAAAATATGTGACAAAATGATTTTCTAGATTTTACGAATAATAGGTTTTATTATAAGTTTAGAGTATTTTACACTGTTTTAATCAATAAAACTTTCTGTAAGCATTTTTTATTTGTCAGTTTCAGTTTGTTTTATAAATTTTACACTAATAATCACATATGTACATATATAAGTTCTTTTAAAACATATTAAGTATTGTGATAGAGAAAACTCCTGGATTTGTAAACAAGCGTATTTATTGTACTGCAATACTTTTTATAAGGGAAAGTGTAATAATCATTGTCAGTGCTATGCTGCCACGCTCAATTTTTCGTAAAGTTTATATTAAAAAAAAGCTATACATTTGTACATGTCGATTGTAAATAAATTTGTTATATGTATGTATGATAAGTTTCACAAAAAAAAATTGTATTCATAAATATATTGTTACAGGTTATTCAACTTGTTTTTAATTATACAATCAAACAGTATTATCTTTTTAAACGTAAGAACTGATAATATATTATACCGGAAAAGAAACGTACCTTTAATATAGTACATTACATACTTAAGTTTTATTATTAGCATTACTACCCCACTCTGCTACATAAAAAAATGAAACTTGGCAGGCTGCTAGACATTTGTTTTCAACCTCTAGGTCATGGAACAGACATGTAAAGGCCAATGTCAAATTTTTCTCTTACAGTTATTAAATACTCTTATTTAAAAGATCATATACTTATTTAATACTATCTTTTAAAATGTAAAAAACATTTTTATTTACATATGATTATATTTTTTGGTCTATAAATAGTTATAAAAACAGTTTAATATAATCAAATTCATTATATTTTATTTAATTATTAACGTTTTCTTTTTCTAAAATTATTTTTCTTTTGCTAAGGTTTGTAGCCTAAAACATTTTTTTTAAATTATGTAAAATTATAGAAAAATTTTTGAAGAGTACTATTTGCACTGAAGAAAAGAAATTATTTATAGAAATTGACATTTCGTAGTTGCTCTCATTCAAATCCAACTCTTGCACATGCTCAGCGCATATACAAAACAAAATTTTAACGAATCAGAGAGAGAGAAAAGTTATATCAGAATTTGGAAAGTGGGGGAAACAGGGAAAAGAATGATCAGATGCGCGGATCAGCAGATCGACGTCAGCCAGTCAACGCCGCCTGGCTTGACAAGCTCTTTTTTTTTCTTTTTTTCTTTTAATTTTTCTTCCATTTAATACTAATAATCAAATTAACGACAACAGTCTAAATCCACTTAATTGCCATTATGTCGTCTGTCTTGTATAAGAACTCTATGACTGCCATTGGAAAATTCGTTCCGGATAAATTACAACCACTGTGGAATCACCCAGCAGGTAATGTAGAATAAATACACTTATAATTTCGTATATTCGTAGTTTCAACTCTAATCAGATTTTTTAATATTTATTGAGCGCTCATCGTGTTATATATTTTTTCTTTTTATATACTCGTATCTATTCTGCTACTGAAATGACACGTGCTTCAACTGTAGCAAACTACGGAACCTTTGATTTTTTATCTTTTTTGTACTTTAGAAACTTTTACGATCTGCCAAGTAGGCCAAGGTCGCTGCAAATCGATACAAAAACGAAGCCCTTGTGCTTTTGATTTGTTTCAATGTTAATTAAACATTATGCTTTAATTTTTTAAATTGGATTTAATTCTATGTTTTTTTTTTATTTTAATTTTTCCTCTTATATTATTTTTAAAAAATTGTCCAATTTTTGTTAGACAATAACTTTTAATTATCTACACAAAATACATTTTTTTATCAATATTAGTTTGAAAAAATTTTCTAATAATCTAATGTCATTTTGACTAATACTTTTTTCAATTTTTTGTTACAAACAAATATATTGCATAATTATTCCAACTCATCTTTTTGTAAATGTTTGAAATTATATATAGAAAAAAATGTTATCATTGGTCATTCATTATTCAACCATCAATAATATTTTCAGAATTGGTTAAAAGTTATAAATATTAATTGTAATTATTAATTGATTTAATTTTTTGAAATAGAACAAATAAAACTCTAACGTAAAATAAAATTAATTTTCTTTAATTTATTAATTTTTAGGTCCACAAACTATTTTTTTCTGGGCTCCAGCATTCAAATGGGTAATTTCTTGTTTTTATAATGTTTAATACGTTTTAAGAATTTTGTTTGCAAAGTCATGTGTTTGATAATAAGCCAAAATCATCTTGTGTAATATGTATAAATATATAAAAGACTATTAACTGAAAATGTTTTTATTCAATTCACAATATATATATATATATATATATATATATATATATATATATATATATATATATATATGCATTGAATAAAAATTTTTTCAGTTAGTCTTTTATATATTTATACATATTACACAAGATAATTTTATATACATACACATACCAATCAAACAAAAATTCTATTTTTGATGTGAATAATTAAATAATTAAAAATTTTTTTTTCTTTGTTTTTAGGGTCTTGTTCTTGCAGGTATAGGAGATCTTCAGAGGCCAGCAGACAAAATTTCAATCAGCCAATCATCGGCTCTTGGTTTGACTGGTGCTATATGGACTAGATATTCATTAGCTATCACACCTAAAAATTGGAGTCTCTTCAGCGTCAACCTTTTCGTAGCAATGACTGCTATATATCAAGTATCTAGAGCTATTAAGTAAGTTTAAATTAAAAATGAGAAAACGTTTTTGTTTTTATCTAATAGTAACATATTTTATTTGTATTATTAATTATCAAATGTTTTAACAGTTACCAAAGACAACAGGAAAATCAGGCAAAAGTAGAAGCTGTACCTAATTAGTTATATAAAGATGAAACTGGAACATTCCTGTGTTTGGAAAAACTCTCTATTATTATTGATCTTTTAATAGTTTCTTATTGCAAAAAATTATTGCAATAATCAAAACTATATTTCTGTGAGATGGAAATATTGGTGATGGATGAGTTTGTTGTACATTTTAAATAGGAAAATTTTTTTAATTTTAATCTACTAATGAAAGCTCAGTTGATCTGGAAAACATTTATCACCATACTAGATACGTAAAATTAATTGAAAGCATTATTAGATGATTTCTTCATTCACACAAAGGATTTGCAAGACTTTATTGTAATTAAAAAGTAAAAAGGCAGGTCCTTACAAATCATATATCTATTTTTGTTAAAAGATACCATTGTTATAACATTTATTAAATAATTTATTAAATGAACTAAGCAAGGAAATAATGTACAGTGTATCATAAAATGTACGGCAGTCAACATATTTCTCTGCTGTCAGTTTTGCTGACATGATTAGTGAGAATTTAAATCAATAAAAAGAATATATTTTTATGAGGAATAGTTATTTTTTATTTACTTTTATTTGAAATTTATATACGTGTACACAAAAATACTATGCACGATTCCATAACAAATTTTAGACGAGATATACATATAAGATCTTATGCTTGAATTACTTTGTAGGATCTTATTAGATTTTTACACAAATTTTAATCAATAAATCTTATATAACTAATGTTATCTTATAAATATATTATATCGCAGATTTTATTAAAATGGATTAAAAGTAATTAAGATTAATTTTAATAAATTTAATTAATTTCATTGAATATTTTTAGTGGGCTTATTTTTCTTTTATATATAAAGGAAAATTTTAAGAATACTTCATAGAGATTTTTAATATTAAATTAGTAGTGCTGTGAGAAATAGATAATGATAGTACTTTTTGATAATAGGGTGTGCTACATATACGAGGGCTGGCGAAGCCCGCGTCATTGCAATCGCACTTGTATCGAAATAGTACATTACGCAACTAGTGAGCAAAATAGGTCATTCCAACATAAGTAGTTTTGTCGGCTGAGCGCAACGACGGTGATAAAAAAGACAAGATATTGCCACAAGTAGGGTATAAAATTCAATTTTCTATGTTTGTTTTGCGTGAACAAAATACCGCATGTCCTCGAGAGTAGCAAAAAATAATTATATTGCTCGCGCAAAACAGGTATCAGAAATTAATTTTTTCTCACCGCATTGAGAAATAGTACATTATACAACTAGGGAGTAAAGTTCCATATTTCTCCTGAGGAGAAGTTTGCGACCCTAGCAAGCGAAGCGAGGGACGCAAATTCCCAAGGGAGAAATTAGACTTTACTCCCAAGTTGCATGTTGTGCTTTATTCCTACCTCAGCAATGGTTTAATATTAATATTTAATAAAAAAATTCAAATCTATTCAATTTTATAAATTTTAAAATTAGCGGGAGAAATGATTATTTCTCCCGTAAAATTTTAGAAGTTAGAAATACCTTTCTTTCAGCCCACTTTTCGAGTTGATAAGGTGGACGATTTTTGTTGAGGTAGGAATAAAACTATTTTATTCCCACCTCAACAGAAATAGCCACTTTGTTAACTCGAAAAGCGAGCCGAAAGAAAGCCATATCATAGGTCTAAAATTTTGCGGGAGAAAAGTACTTATCTCCGGCAAAATTCATTTCTCCCAAATTTAGCAGAAGATAAGTACTTTTCTCCCGCAAAATAAAAAATTTATAAAATTTAATATAATTTTAATTTTTTCCAATCAAGCTCGCTTTTTTAAGTTGATAAATTGTCCACTGTTAAGGTGGGAATAAAACACCTTATGCAACTTGGGAGCAAAGTCTGTTTCTCCCTCAGGTATTTGCTCCCCTCGCTTCGTTTCGCTTACTCGGGTCGCAAACCCTACTAAAAAATCTCAGGTGAGAAATCACCTGATTTTTCAGGTGATTAATCATGCCAAAATCTCATGTGATGATTTTTTTGGTTTTTACACGTTTTAAACCATGCTTAGTCAATTGCGAACTATTTTTGAAAATTTTTGAAAAATTGAACTTAGAAAATTTTTTGTAAAATGAGTCAAAATTTTTTCTAAGACCAAATTTTAAAAAAATTTTCTAAGTTCAAATTTTTAAAAAATTTTTAAAAATAGTTCGCAATTGACTAAGTATGCTTTGAAACGTGTAAAAACCAAAAAAATCGTCACATGAGATTTTGGCATGATTAATCACCTGAGAAATCAGGTGATTTCTCACCTGAGATTTTTTAGTAGGGAATGCATTTACGGGAGAAATATATGACTTTACTTCCTAGTTACATAATGTACTATTCCATATTCGATATGAGCTGAGAACGCACGCACAGTCGTAGGCAGTCGAAAAAACCCTTTTGATTCATCTAAACAAACTTGTCACAGCAATAAAAAATCTGAAACTTCGATAAATAGCTTCTATGATTTTTTCTAGGAAAATTTTAGTAATACTCAAAATAATTTAAAAATTTGTGATACAACTTTTTCTTTTGAAAAAAATTATCTATTTGTGTTATAAATTTGTCACTCTGTTTTCAATGACTTTGAACATTTTCTAAATATCTTGCATGCAAATAAAATGGTGTAGGATAATCTAAAGCAAATTTTTTTTGAATATTTGAAATCTAAAAAATCTTGATGGTTGAACCGAAGAACGGGTTATTTCGTTTTTAGTTGAAGAAAGGGGCTCTTTCATTTTCAGTTAAAAAGGTTATTGCGAAGCAAATTTTTTTTGATGATTTTGTAATGATAAACAATTGACAATGCTGCTACTTATATAAATTTAAAAAATATTCAAATTTATTATTTATTTTGAAAACCTTCGGTATGTAGAAGATGTAACATCGTAACATTTAATTTAGATAAGATGCCATGTTGTCAGGCCTATACCAATACAAAATTGCTAAAAAAATTTTCTCTGAAATAGTTTTTTTTTAACTAAAAATGAAATCTTTCTTCAATTTATGAACGAAATAACCAATTTTTCGTCACAATTATCGTACTATATTATACTTTTTAATATGAAAACGTTGAGCTATAAAATGCTTAATAAAAATATAACATTATAATTGAAACATGAGATGATTAAAAATTAAGCATGTTGCTTAACTCTGATCCGACAATTTGGAGCCATGAGCTTATTTTGTTTCCAGTAAAATCTGATCACGGTTTCAAGAGCATTAGCGTGGAGAGATTTTGATTGGTGAACTTTCTCCTCAAAAGCATCTGAGGTTGAAGGTTTGAAAAGAGTCGGTGCTTGCAATATTAGTTCTAAATAACCGGGTTATATGGAATATCAATCTTAACCCGGTTAGTTAGAGGTTCGGGGTTGAGGGGATTTCTTCAAATTCAAGAGCACTAGTCGCTCGAAGAATGAGATGAAAAATCCTCGCCACAAAAGCACTTGCGATCAATGATTCTAGCAAGCAGAAGCCTCAAAAAAACAATAAAATTTTTTTTTCTTAAATTATGTTTATAAAACATGTTTATAATCAATTACTATATTTGTAATGTTTATATTAGTTTATTATTTCAGAGTGAATATTTACAATTTACGCTTAATGACGTTCCAATCAAATAAATTTTAATTAATTTTTTTTTAATGGCCTTTTTTATTTCATTGATGACATGGCATATTTTTGATTAATTAAAATTAATAACGAAAAATCTAAAATTTTATTTTTGGTTTATAAAAATCTATCATTTCATTACTAACAAGTAATAAGTTATAAGCATAAATGCTGTTTTTCTCATCTGTAATTTTTTCCTCTTCAATTGCATCGACGACCTTATATTTTTAAAACTGCAGCGGAATGCTTGTAACTGATATTGACATATTTTCATGTAATGTCCTACATTTTATTTAAAATCGCTGTAACCACCTCACGAAGTTGTAACAAAGTTAACATCCAAACGTGGCATGAATTGTTCATTTTATTTAAAGTATACAAATAAAATTATGCGCACCGTCTAGATGTCGGTACTTCTATTCCAGAGCAAAAATTGCTTCAACGCCTTGTTTACGTCTGTTCTTCGATTTACATCTTTTTTATTGAGTTGATGTTTCACGTTATAGTAAATGTTATATATTATAATTAGTTATAATTATTTTTCGTTTTAATATTATATTTCAAAATTGTAATTTAGAACTAAGCCATGATTTTTATAATAAGAAATAATAGCGAAGTCGCATATTTCTTCCGAGAATGAAGTTTGTGATACGAGCGAGTGAAGCAAAGGGAGTAAATTCTTGAGAGCAAAATATAGACTTTACTTCTAAATTGCATAATGAGCTTCATACTTACTTCAACAATGGCCACTTTATTAATTTAAAAAAAGTGAGCCCATTGAAAAAAAAAATTTTAATTTCCATGTTAAAATTTTTGAAATTTTATAATATATCAATTTTTATTGAAATTCAATACTTTTTAAATAATTTTTTAAAATTCATTTGACCTCTAGAGGACCAGAAAATCACTAAAGCGGCTCAAACTGTGATGAATACTTTGAACATGATTAATCGATAATGTACGATACTTTTTTTTATTAGTTTCCTGATTTCAATTTGATCTCAAATCCAGGCCCTCCAAAAGTCAATTTGTTGTAAATTTTCGGTTAATTATTCAATTTTATAAACTTTTAATTTAGCCAAATCCACCTTACTTACGTCCCAATTTTTGAGTTGTTGAAATGACCATTACTGTTAAGGTAGAAATAATAGTGTATTACAATCTGAGACTAGAAAGTTAAATTTCCTGGTGTGTGTGATATAAAGGCCAGGGCATTATATCATAGACACCAAGGCATATAACATTCTGGCTACGTGTCGTATACTATTTTTCTGTCCTCTGGCCGGAAAGCGGCAACTTTCCTTCCGTAGCTTGAAACGAAGTCGCCGCTTTTTGGTGCCGTCGAGCAGAAAAATAGCATACAACCCTTGGCCAGTAAAAAAGAAATCCTCAGATCACATGTTTAGGAAGGTCTCAGATCTCAATTACATGTGATCTAATACCTTTCTTACTTTACTAACCATGGGTTGTAATATACTATTTCAGACCCTGGCCGAAAGTACCACTTTCGCTCCCGGCTCCGAAACATAAAAGTGATATTTTCGATTTGGGTATGGCGAAAAATAGTATACACAATGGGAGGTAGAATGGCGACCTCATAGCACATATTTGCTACCCTTGTCTTTGGCTCAGGTGGCAATTTATTTAAGCTAACGATTCGTCAATTCTTCACCTCTCTAGATGTGTAATATACTATTTTTGTTCTTTAAACTTTTTATAAATATTGTCCATTTTTTTAGACTTGTCTTTTGATGAATTCCTAGAAACTATTGCCGTGGACTTAGTTCGTACACTAATTTTTAGTTTATTCATGGGGTCACCACTTTAGCCATCTTTATTGCAAACATCAATTTATTTTTATCAAATAATTGTATGTACCAAATAATTATTATATATAACCCTGATTTATAGACTGTGAATCGACCTGTGGTTTAAACAGTTTTCTTATTTTTTTGTTTGAGTTGAGAATTTGCGCTATCACCCGGTGAAATAACAGTTTTGAATCTTCGCTTTTGTCATGATCTGCACGCCCTCTCGTTGCTTCGTTGCAAATTACATAAGACTTTTTAAATTCGAGAATCTCTCTCTATTCTCTCTACGCATATATACCGTACGGTATACGCCTACATTAAAGAAAGTACCCCCAAGTACGAAAAGCTTATAATTGCCACCAATGCACAATTTGCGACTGCCAAGCCAAGTTAGTAACGGAAAGCTAGAACAGCGCTCCCAAGTGTGCGCGTCCATCATCAAATGAAAATTAGTCAACTACTGTACGTAAAATGTAAAGTAAAAATTTATATACAGTGCAACAAGAAAGCCAGTTGAGATTAGAATAAATTGAGTGATTGGTGTTTCAACTTTTTGGAATATCACTTAATTTAAAAAAGAAGGAAACGTACATTTAAATCAAGGCTGCTTTTCTTTTCTGCCACCGTAGAAGAAAACGAACAGTAGCTACTGTAGGCATCACTCATTCCGTTAATCAGTATATAGACTGCTTATATACTTGAAACAGGACCTTGTGTATTAGCAGCATAACGCTATCCACGATTGTAAAAATTTTTTGTGCATTTTGTATGGAGTCTGTTACACGCCAACGCTATCTATCTACTCTTTGCTTTTTACTTTTTAATCGTCTTGATATTTAACTCTTTCTTTCATAATTAAGTTTAGCAATTCTATTATTGCATCGAGAAGTCCAAGGAGAAAAACTATAATACTACTTTAAACGAAACATGGGTCGTTACAGAAGGTAAATACATTAATTTATATATTTGTAATAATTATTTTTCTACTTTTTTTAAAAATTATTTTCTGAATTATTTCCAATATTTTGAGACATTGACTAATCTAGCAAGTTCTAAATAGATTCAATAAATATGTATTAATCAGCTGATTTTTAAAAGTGTTATATGTTCTTATTGATTCTTTTGTTTTTGTTTACTTCTTAAATTGTACAGTAGAGTAATCAAAGATAGTTTTTTTTAAATTACTTAATATAAAAACATAATTGTTTATTATAAATTTTTTTTTCTATTTTAAGCTATAAACAAGTAAAATATCTTATAATTTAGTTTAAAAAAATGTATTATAAATTATAAGTAACATGTTAATACTTAATAAATAATGGATCAATATATTATTTATAGTCGAAGTCGTGATAGAGATCGCAGGAGAAGGTCACTCACACGTTCCCGTAGCAGATCTCCCAGGGACAGAAGAAGTTGGGGTACTGGAAGTGTCAGAGATCGAGGAAGTGGAAGAAATGGAAGGAGTCAACCGGGAGCTAATTTAAAAAAACCAAGATGGGATATGAATCGTTTAGAACCTTTTAAAAAAGATTTTTACATACCTTGTGACTCAGTACAAAATCGTGACCCTCGTGTGGTAGAACATTATCGTTGTGAAAAAGAAATTACATTACGAGGAAAGAGCATTCCAAATCCAGTTTTCACTTTTGAAGAAGCTGGTTTTCCAGATTATGTTATGAGGGAAATCAAGTATGTCTTGCTTTATATATTATTTAAGTTAATAATTATAACTTATAAAAGTTTATTTTTACAAGAATTATGAATATGTACAAGAAATTTCAAGAAATAAAAGTTTCTTGATTCTCATTTAAATATTACATTCTTTAAATTTAAATTGTATTCTTTTTTAGGAGACAAAATTTCAAAGAACCAACATCAATTCAAGCACAAGGCTGGCCTATTGCTTTAAGTGGAAGAGATATGGTTGGAATTGCTTCAACTGGTTCTGGAAAAACTCTTTCTTATATTCTTCCTGCCATTGTACACATTAATAGTCAACCTAAGCTTTGTCGTAAAGATGGGCCTATTGCTTTGGTACTTGCACCCACTCGAGAACTTGCACAACAAATTCAACAAGTTGCAGATGATTTTGGACATTCTTCAGGCATTAGAAACACATGTCTTTATGGTGGAGCCCCAAAAAGCTCACAAGCCAGAGATTTAGATAGTGGTGTAGAAATTGTGATTGCAACACCAGGCAGATTATTGGATTTTCTAGAGTCAGGTAGAACAAACCTGAAGAGATGTACTTATTTAGTATTGGATGAAGCAGACAGAATGCTTGATATGGGTTTTGAACCACAGATTAGAAAAATTATTGAACAAATTAGACCTGATAGACAAACTTTGATGTGGTCTGCAACTTGGCCTAAAGAAGTCAAAGCTCTTGCTGAAGAATTCCTTAAGGACTATGCTCAGATTAATGTTGGCTCTTTACAGTTATCTGCAAATCACAATATTCTTCAAATAATAGATGTATGCCAAGAATATGAAAAAGAAATTAAGTAAGAATTTTAATTTTAACTTATTTACTTTACAAAAATCGATTGTTCTAATAATTATATGATTTTTAAGGTTAAGTACGTTATTAAAAGAAATCATGGCTGAAAAAGAAAACAAAACGATAGTATTTATTGAAACGAAGCGCAGAGTCGATGAAATTACGAGAAAAATGAAAAGAGATGGTTGGCCAGCTGTTTGTATTCACGGTGACAAAACACAACAAGAAAGAGATTGGGTGTTACAAGGTAAAATTTTTAGAAAAAAATGAAAATATAATTCATATTTTTTATATACGTATCTTTTTTCATATTTTTGACATATGTATTTTTATTAGATTTCAGATCTGGTAAAGCTCCTATTCTTGTTGCTACAGATGTAGCAGCTAGAGGATTAGGTAAGCATCAATTTTGATTTATCTTTATATTGATAATAATAATAATGATAGGATAAGTTATAATAAATGTTAAAAAAATAGTTTCTTTTAAATTTTTGGGATAGTAGTTGGAAACCTATCGAATCTTTTCAATCTAATTTTTAATTTATTTTTCTATTCTAACGTCAATTTTTTTTTTTTTTTTCATTACATTATTTTTATAATTTTTTAAATGACAAGATTAAAGCATCTAGCAAAGTAAATTTAAAGAAAATAAAATAAGTCAAAATGTAAAAAAGAAAAAAGAATATTTAAAAAAGTAAATTAATAAAAATAAAAAAATAAGAACTGTCAAATGAAGGTGGACTAAGCCGCTGGATGTATTTCTTTGCATTACAGAGGCACATTGCGCGCAGGCGTGGGCCGGGTAATGCAAATAAGCATTCATTGGGAGGTGCTCTCCGCCGTCTGATTGTTTCGGTGGTGCAGCACTGGTTTGCATTGTCTGCGCTGCGGCTGCTGCGCGTGCCTCTAATCACAGTGACGTCGGTGCCAAAGTGCTGCCTGCGCTGCGCTCTTGCACGAGACTCGCAGACAGAAACTTGCCAGAGATGAAAGAAACAGATGATGAGAACTCGCGAGAGAGAGATAAGAAAAGAGAAGGCGTCCTTCTCCACTCTCGGGGTTCTGGCCCGGAGGCTCGAATACGACGAGGTCTATGCGTCCGGTGTGTGGCCCGCGACGCCTGCAATCATTTCATCAGCAGCTGTGACACCTGCGTGTCTGGCTACTCTTCCTAGTAGACGGCGCGCACTCACCGACGCACGCTCATCACGAGAATCACCTTCGGCAGTCCCATAAGCCAATTGATCGGGTTTCTCTTGCTGAGAGCATGACAAGATCGGAAAGTGACAGCAAATGTTGATATCCGAATCTAGCTCTACCTTCTTCTTCTTCACACTTACATCCTGCACGTCGGCCATACATCTTCGGTTCATTGATTTGACAGCCTGCTACGGGGAAAGGCTCCAAGCTAGTCGTGTCAAGGTGCTGCGAGGTTTGCTTGGCTGGCTCTTCTCGTGGTAGGGGCGCCGGCGATGATACCAGCTGTGACCTCTTCCATCACGACTTCTTCTCTCTCTGGCCCTGGAGCCGAGAAGATTTTCGAGAATATATATATGTATATATACAGTAACTCAGATTGAATGTAAAAGAAAAAATGAGTGAGAGAATTGGAAAAAAGAGCGTTTCTGTATGTATGTCTGAGTACGCGCGCGCGTGCGTGCGTATGTGCGTCAGAGAGTGAATGAGTGAGAGTCTGAGAAAGAAGATCAGAGGGAAAACAAGCAACGGCGATCGTAGCGCGTTTAAGAGGGGCTACTGTAGCTGCAATAAGCTCAGTTTTTCCCTCCGTATATTTTATTAGCGACACAATCGCCCGCACATTTCTCTATTTTTAGTATGAAAATTCATTATTTACCAAATTTTACTTCATTACATCGAAACAATGATTTTTTAAAGTTTTTTATTGCTAAAAAAAAGAAGGTTTTATTTTAACCCAAATTTATCAAAAATTCATTTATTAATACAAATAAAAATACATTAATAGTATATTATTCACCAAGGGAGTTAATTTCAAAAACGTCTTAAATCGTATGTAATTGTCACCCGAGCCGAAAGCGAGGGTGACAAACATACGATTTAAGGCATTTTTAATTAACTTCCGTGGTGAATATACGATTTTTTACACGAGGCGCGAATAGTGGGTGCTTTTTATTCTGCCGGTAGGGAGAAAAGTACCCACTTTTCGTGCAGTGTGTAAAAAAAAAAATTTTTTTCGTTCTAAGTAGATACAGAAAATGTACAGTTCTTTTCTTTTAAAGCTATTCTTTAATGAATTAATTTTTTTTATTTCATTGATTCAAACAATTATATTTGGGTTAAAAACTAAACTACTATATATTCATACAAGTTTAAATATTTTTAAACTCAAAATTACTCTTATAATATTTGAATTGAATTTAAATTATTTTTATACAATTTAGAATATTTGAATTTTAAAAAAATAATTTTTTTAATTAAATTTGTATGAATGAAAAAAAATAATTTAAAATTTTTCAGATACGAATGTGCAATTTTATAACATTCCTATCCACTTTTTTATATTTTTTTTTAAATATCACAAGGATTTTCTTAATCGAATAATATTTGAACACAATAAATTATTTATTTCAACTTTAATCTTTCAATTATTCTTTCAGACTTATAGAAAACAGATTAATCTAGTGAAAAAATGTATATGTTATTTAGATTTACTTTATATAGATTAATAAACAGCATTGTTTGAACTTCTGAATTACTTGTGATATTTTGTAAAAATAATTTTAAATTATTTTCAATTATCATATTTATTTTTATTTGAAATTTGAAAGGTAATGTATGCAAAGCAAAATTAAGATAGTGGTAGTCATTATATCTATGATGAAAATTTTAAACTTTTTTTATTATTAAGCATACTTTATTTAAACTTATTTCAAAAAATTTTTAAATTATTTTTACATCAATAAAATAATTTATCTTATAGAATGTAATAAAAGTATCTACAGTGTTTCATGTTTCCTGAAACATTGTCTTAATCGTCAATTAAATAGATAAATGGATAAATTATAAGCGAATGTTGACAAAAAAGCCCGTTCATACATTTAGAAATTCCATGTAATAATATGTTTCTTTATATTCATTTCAGACGTCGAAGATGTAAAATTTGTCATCAATTTTGATTATCCATCGTGTTCAGAAGATTATGTGCACCGAATCGGACGCACTGGCCGCAGACAGAAAACTGGTACGGCCTACACTTTTTTCACTCCGAGCAATGCAGGCAAAGCTAATGATTTGGTACAAGTATTAAAAGAGGCCAATCAAGTTATTAATCCAAAACTTATGGAATTGGCGGAAAGAGGAAGCAGCTATGGAAGGCATAGAGGTATATATACAAATTATTTTAAATATATAATTAATATTACAATTATTCACTTGATTTAAAATAAAAAGTTTTTTTGAAAAGTTAAGTTATTTGTTTGAAAGTCAATTATGAAATTCATTAAATTTACCAATTTCATATGTATATTATTTTGCTAATTAATAAATGTACGAATATTTCCAGGCGGCAGAAATAGGTGGCGATCGAAAATTGCTCGGCGTGAAAAGGAGCGCAGTTTTTCAAGAAGTAGAAGTCGCAGTATAAGCAGAGAACGAAATGGCAAAAGCAGAAGAAGTTACAGTCGTAGTTATACGAGAAGCCGAAGTTACAGCAGAAGCCGAAGTCGCAGTCCTTTTAATAACCGTTCAGGCAAGCATTAATTTATTTTCAAGAATTAATGTTATGCCAACGCCTTGTTCGATAAGTGAATAAATAACGTTATGTTGTATTTACTTCCAGAAGTTATTGGAAAGAGTTATTGGAGTAACGACAGATGATTACTTCCAAAATGAAAGTGATAAGCATCAATAATTTAAGACTATTTTTTTAGCACTGTTAAAGCTAAAAACGAACAATCATTTGTATTCATTAATTATGTAATTGAAGTTTTTTTCTTCTATTTTTACGAAATGAACATTATATTGTAATGCAATGTAATGCAATTATGAAAAGGCATAAAGACATTTTCAGCACAATTGTATAGCAAAGAATAGAATGTATTTATGTTTGAACGTCAAATTCATATTCATTCCTACATTTAGGTTTGAAAATTATTACTGTACAGTATTTAAAATAAGAAATATAAAATAAAATTTGTTAGCTACTTAATGTAACTAACAATATTATTATTTAACAGCAAATTCATTATTTTTCCCTTTCCTCTGATCTTGTATAATCTTTGTTAATTTTATATTGAATAATATTTAAGTTTTTAACTTGAAGAAAAGATGTCCAGCAAATTAATTTTTTATTTGTTAAAAAAAAATTTTTAAATATAATATGTTTCATAAAAATAATTGTTTTTTTAAGCTTTGGTTACATTTTTAGTTAAAAGGAAGCTTACACTCTTTTACTTAAAATTATAAATCTTAAATTACTACTATTAAAGACTTTAAAAAAATAAATGCTACAAAATAATACTTGAAAAAAAATTGATCAACAACCAAGTAAAAACATAATTCTAAATAAATTTTGAAAAATATAATTCAAGTCCAAGACATATGGACACGTATAATCATTGCAAATAAATATTGATAAAAGGAGTTTATGTAGTGCTCTTAAATAAACTCCAGAAACTTTGGTATCTATTCTCTATCTAAATCAGTATTGATTATGGACTTGTCAGAATTTTTTTAGATAGATATAGGTAGATGTGTGATTCGTAACCTCGCGCTCGCGCGTCGGCATGTAAGTTAACTGCAAGGTGTTGGATGATAGTGATTGGTTAAAGTTGAGCTAAAAGGTCACATGACAAAGACCTGGGAGCTCAAATGAGAAGTAGGGATGGATCGGGGTTGGGGGTTGCAAGAGAGCGGACAGAGCTACTAGCACGCAGTTGCGCAGTTTGGTTGCAGGCCAAGCGGAAATCTTTGTCAGCTGCCTGCTTCCGTCTTCCCGAGCGCCTGTCAGCCATTAGCGCTCTGTTCATTGGGTCTCTGGTAAGAAATTTACAATTTTTCCATCTTAACATTGGATATAATTTTAAAAACTACTTTTAAAAACTTCCTAAATTGATGAAATATGAAAATCATTTTTTTTCTCGAAGATTTATTAAGTTGAACGCGAATAATGGGCGTTTTTCTTTCATAGGTCTGATTAGGCATAACTTGTAGGAAAGGAGTGAGGAGGGCCACGAAGATATCGTTCTACAACGTCGAGGCCGTACGGGAGAAAAGTTCAAGAGAAAGTTGGACGGTTTTTTTCATTTTGAGAATAATCGTGCCCTAGAGGAGTTTCATATAAATTGTTAGGCCGTGCGAAATGTACAGCAACAGTTACACCAATCAGACTTCGTGAGTATATTTTACTTAAATTACTGATTCAATTAAATTTACTCTTTAAAATAATAAAAATCACTAGTCGAACTTTATCGAGAAAAATTTTTTGGAAGTACCGACAAAAAAATCAATAGAATGGCGTATGGTGCTGATTCTTTTTTTTATCTTTAAATATTCCTTCTACTGTATTATATGTATATATATATATATAGTACACACATACACACACACATATATATATCATGTTACATATATACATTGGCTGCGTCGGGTTTTAAAGAAAAAGAACGCGACAACTCTAACGCAACCGACTTCGGCCATTTTGTGTTCCGATCGAGGACTTTGCAGACGTGCCTTCAATTTCTATTATATTTGCATATTGACACGTAATAATTTTCTTTTATATAAATAAAAATAATTTTATTCTATCTTTATTTCTTTTTTTTTTACGAAAGCGTAGAAATATTTTTTAATATTTTAATAATTATTACTTATTTAATATATAAGAAAAAAATTTTTCATCGTAATAACATCTTGTTAGAATAAAATTAGAATACGAATTTCATGACTAATTTTATTTTGTTACAAAAATTAGATGATGCAAACTATTATTCTATTTATGCACTGTTAAAAGCGAGACTATCATTTGTCCTCAATGACTATGACAGTAACCTAAAGTATTGCTTTCACCATTCTAAAAATACATGAACATACGCGAAAAAAGTTTATATAATATACAGTCCTTAAAGTGGATAAAATTTAATTGAAAGAATCGCTGGTAAAACTATTTAACCATTTTTCATTTCATTTAATTATGTTATAAATTTTCAATTGTTACTATGGGTTATATTTAAACATTGAACTAGATAGAGTCAAGCAGCCAATAAATTGTCTGTTAAGAAAAATCCAATTCCAAAAATAAATATCAATTGAAAATTATTAAATTTCTATAGAAATATATAATTATTGTCAAAATATATAAATATTAATATGTAACAAAATTGTGCAAAAAATTTTTGTCACAATTTTGTTGAAGATAAAGTTGAATTTAAAAATTTGTAATCATGTATATAAATAAGCAAAAAAAGAATA
The DNA here is from genome assembly GCA_017163975.1 of Anastatus disparis. Lineage (NCBI taxonomy): Eukaryota > Metazoa > Arthropoda > Insecta > Hymenoptera > Eupelmidae > Anastatus > Anastatus disparis. The sequence goes on from JAFFSR010000009.1 coordinate 1,504,785, forward strand.
ATGATATGAAGTTTTAGACCCAGAGGAAACAGAGAGTTTGGCAACCGAAAAGGAGGTGGTGGCACTTATTGGAATAGCCAACAACAACCACAACCTCAGACTCAGTTTGGAAAGAATAAAAAACAAAACCAAAAAAAGTCTCCAGGTGATTTATTAAAGAAACCTAACTGGGACATCATGGCTTTACCAATGATCACGAAAAATTTATATGTGCCTCATGTTAATATTCTGAGTCGTACACCTGATGAAGTCAGCAAATATTATTCAGGCAAAGAAATTACTGTCAAAGGCAACAACACTCCTTTTCCAATACAGGCGTTCGAGGAAAGCAACTTTCCCGATTATGTAATGGAAGAAATTAGAAAGCAGGGCTTTTTAGAACCCACTGCTATTCAAGCTCAAGGATGGCCTATTGCTCTTAGTGGTAGAGATATGGTTGGCATTGCTCAAACTGGATCTGGAAAAACGTTAGCTGTAAGTACCACTTTTATATTAGTATATAACAAAACTCTCTTGTTCAATTTTATTTGCCATTTATTATACTATTTCTATTTAAAAACTTAATTTTGAATATTTAATTATATTTGATTAACATGCATATACGTCAGTAAACAAGAGATAACATTCATTCACATAAAAATGAAATCGAGTAAACAGAGCTATCATGATGTTATGAAATGTTTTTATATTTTTATACTGGACATTTTTATTTTCATTTTTATTATTTTTCTCCTAATTCTAAACTTTTATCAAAATTTATGACAAAAAAATGTAATAATATTTTATTTAAACTTTCAGTATATTCTTCCTGCAACTGTTCACATCAACAACCAACCACGTTTATCACGAGGTGACGGTCCTATTGTTTTGGTACTTGCACCCACACGCGAACTTGCTCAGCAAATTCAGAGCGTAGCGCGTGATTTTGGTTCATCGTCATGTATTCGTAATACTTGCATTTTTGGTGGTTCTCCAAAGGGACCTCAAGCTCGTGACTTGGAGCGAGGTGTCGAGATCTGCATTGCCACACCTGGTCGATTAATTGATTTTCTTGAACGAGGCACGACAAACTTACGCCGTTGCACATATTTAGTTCTTGATGAAGCTGACCGTATGTTAGATATGGGTTTTGAGCCACAGATTCGTAAAATTATTGAACAAATCAGGCCAGATCGTCAAGTTCTTATGTGGTCTGCTACATGGCCAAAGGAAGTGCAGGCTTTAGCTGAAGATTTTCTTACTGATTACATTCAGATCAACATTGGCTCATTAACTCTTGCTGCCAATCATAATATTCGTCAAATTGTTGAAATCTGTCAGGAGCATGAAAAAGAAAATAAACTTTCTGGACTTTTAAGAGAAATAGGCTGTGAACGTGGTAATAAAATCATCATTTTTGTTGAAACGAAAAAGAAAGTTGACGATATTACCAAGGCAATTAAACGCAATGGTTGGCACGCAATAGCAATACACGGAGACAAATCGCAGCCTGAACGTGACTATGTACTATCAGAATTTAGGAATGGAAAAACAGCAATTTTAGTTGCCACTGATGTAGCTGCTCGAGGTTTAGATGTGGAAGATGTCAAATATGTAGTAAACTTTGATTATCCTAACAGTAGCGAAGATTACATTCACAGGATAGGTAGAACAGGTCGTTGTCAAAGCGCTGGAACTGCCTATGCCTATTTTACACCCAACAATGCACGTCAAGCTAAAGAATTAATATCTGTTTTGGAAGAAGCTGGTCAAGCTATTAATCCTCAATTAGCTGAAATGGCGAGTTCACAAAGGAACCAATATGGCAAGGGCAGACAACGCTGGAATCACAGCCGTGGTAACACTAATACTATAAAGGAAAACAATATTGGCAATAGTAGTCCTAGAAACAATCGTAGTCCTAATAGTCAAAACAGTTGGCAGGCCCATCTTAACCATCAGAATAATAAGTTTTCGCAGGGTATTAACGCTAATCGTCCTATGATGCGACAACAAAATGGCTACAATAACCGCCAAAATGCTTACCAAAATAACTACCATAATCAACAACACCAGTCACCGTCATCTCCCAATGGTCTTCAGCAACCACAGCAACAGATTGTGCATCATACTCAGACGCATCAACATCAAGCAACGCAGCCTCAACAAATTCAACATAGGCCATCCAATGGATATCAAAATACGGTTACAACTTATCAATCGACTAACAGCTCAGTCCTTAATGGTTATGGTCAGAGCGGTACTAGCCAACAGCGCTACCAAAACTATACCAGTAACGGTTATCAAAATACTAATCGCTACAATAACCGACAAAATGGCTATACTGGCAATCAGCAGAATCGACAACAACAACAACAGCAGCAACAGCAACAACAACAGCAGCAGCAGCAACAACAACAGGGCATGTATTCAATACCTCAGGCGTTCATGATGCCCTCAGGTGCCCATGCTACTGATTCTAGCATTCAGAGTTTGGTAAACAATAAGTTCTTCCAGACAAGTCGACCAACACCAGCTACTGCTAATCCATGCGCCTATCAATCCGCAATGAGTTATGGACAGTTCCAAGCTGTACCGCCCTACGGTTATCCTTACCCTCCAACACCAGTGCAGCAGTGATGTCTTGCTTAAACAAGCAAAACTACCGTATCAACATAAGTTTTTTTTAACAAGAGGTGGGTTCGCTGTATCGTGTAAGGAAGTATTGATTTCTTGATCTAAAATCATTCTTTGAACCCCGGTTTAGAATTTCGATAATTACTCTTTAAATGGATTAAAAATATTGAAAGAAAATTTTGCGAACTTGATAGATATATCTTAATTTGTGTTCTAAATATTTGAATTACTTGTTCTCGTGTTCTTTATTCTTCTCTATTTCTTTTTAATTTTTTCTTTACTATCGTACTTTTCTGGAATGGTGCTCTAATTATTCATCGCTTTAAAATGCGATTGAAAATAATGCTATTCTCGTAACAAGAAAATGAAAATGAAACTATAAATGAAAATCTGTCAAATCTAGTAAAAAAAAAGAGAGAAAAAACAAGGTATAGATCGAATTATTAAGCAAACGAAAAGTAACAAAAAATAAAACGATAAATAATATAAACGTGCTCGTCTTTTGATTCGAACAAAAGATTCGTTTCTCGCAAGGCACATTCCAGTCGAGTTTGAACGTAGGGATTTAGATAATTAGCGATGATACATTGATATATAAATATATAATATTAATATTAACTATATTGGTCATGACCATGAAAATGTAGCTTCATATTTTTGGTCATTTCTGTGGTAATTGATAGCGTAATATTCTTGCGATAATAACTATGTATACTACCTGTATGCTTTTCTGAAATGCACGAAACATATAGAAGGGGGGCGTGGGTTATAGGATTAATAATTTATAATTTATTTATAATCTGTCGAGTGTATAACAGAAAAAAAAACAGATAACGCTCTTTATATTCACCGATGGAATAAAGGATATAAGCATAATGCACGAAGAGCTCATTTTTTATTTAATATGCTCAAAGAAAAAGAAAAAAATTGAGAATCGAACTTGCGAAAAATTTATTAATGTTAACGCAACTCGATAAATAAGTACATAAATCTCGTTAGGTTGTCGCCTTATTTACTATTAAAATGTAAAGAGCGTTTGTATTTTTAACGTACACGCAAACAGAAGGGAAGGAGCTTTTCTTCCAACAAGAAAAATAAAGTAATAAGTTACTAAAAATAAAAATTAATGCGAACGTTAAAAAGATTTAACGTACTCGAGCGGGATTCGATCTTCTACTTTACGTAATAAATACAAATGGCAAGTTTAATTTTAAAAAATCAATGAAATTTGCGCAAAATGAAACTACAAAATAGGCATTGCAAAAGTTAATAAAAGTGGAAAATGACTGTGTAACACAAAAATTTAAAATTAAAGAAACTGAAGAAATCTCTCAATCTTCCAAAACTGCTCCGACGTCAAATATAAAAGTAAAAAATTTATTAAATAAGTAGACACGTCTTGAGCAAATAAAGTAGATTTCCCTTACGCGATGGTCGATTCGAACAGTAACGTCTATGTAATTTGTAGTTAAATGAATAATCTTTAAACAAGCGAAAGAAATGTTTTAAGAAAGGCAAGAGATTTGAGGAAGCTAATCAGTCGCGTAGTCTAATATGGCTGTGCATTCACTGGAGCAAAGCTCTCGGTATCTTATTTTTGTATTGCAACTAATCGATTGTTAGCCCAACGAATGATACGGTGTTCAAGAAAAACTGTAGTTTAAAATTAAGGAAGAAATACTAAACGAACTATATTACTAAATTTTTTTTGCAAAGCGCGTAATAATACTATTTCGTTTACGACATCGGATGCTAATAATTTTCCTGCATTGCTAGTCGCAAGTAGCAGCGATCGATAATCACGCATCTCAAGCGTATAAAATAAATTGGCCATTCTAAAAAAAAATACTTTATAGTAAAGTATTATTTATTTATATATCGCCAATTTTATAAACTGAAATGTACTTAAGAGTTTTTATAAGCTTAAAACAATTTTTTATCTTTAAATATTAAAAATTATTCTACAATTGAAGTCATTGTGTTGTAAAAAATCAAATGTTTTCGCTACTTTTGCGACAAGCGATTTAGTAAAAATTTTCGATAAGTCAAATATATGTCCGTGTCTACGATGCAATATATATGTATATAATATGTGTATATATATGTATGCATGTATGACACCGGCAAACCGGGGCTAATCAGAGATTCGTCCTTGATTATACTCGCGCGCTTGCGATGTGAGAGATGATGCAATCAAGTATAAAAGAACTACAAAAAAATGTACCTGTGTTTTTTTGGTTTTTATGTATAGGTGACTGTGTCTCTTTACGTTTTTTTCATTTTCAATGTTATTAAATAACTTGTCTTTGTTACTGTTTATTTTTTCGTATCTCGTTAAAAAGTTGGTTATTAATTATTTGCGTGAAGTAAATAACGAAGTTAACGGTAATATCAATATATAAACCAACCATAAATCGTCCAGACGCGCGTCTTTATTCTTCCTCGTTATACATACATTGTTATATTGTTTATTATTTATACTTGCCTTAAAAAATATCTATAAATATATATATATATTTTTTTTTTTTTTTTTTTCATTTAATACTTTGAAAATCGCATTTGATGGTTTCATGCTTATATTGCTTTGAATCGCGCTCTTGCAATTAAAACGAGCGTAAAGAAAGTTGATAGCATAAATAATGAAAATATAAAATGATTTGAAGTTTTATAATTTAAAAAAGCAAAAAGGAGTTAAAGAAAATTTACAAAATGAAGCATTGACGATCTTGTAACAACTCCTACAGTGCTTTCTTCGCGAGCCTCCAGTTATTCTCGTTAAACTTTTCTTTATATAAATGTAATATAATGAAACACAGTATAATTAATATAATTAACGCGCATAAAAGTCGTAATCGATACATTTCTGTACGACTTTTCTCCTTTTCATCGTAAACTAAAAACGCACAGATACCTATAAAAAAATATTCTAATTAATTTAATGGAAAAAAATATGCAAACAAGATACAGTCAATCGATATATGCATACATATAAGTTTCTTTTCCTCAATAATGCTCTACGAAACTATTTAAAACGTGGGGAATCAGTAAGGAAAATATAAAAAACAAACTGGAGGCTTTCGCACATTTGCGTGCACCCCTTATCGAAAATCACGAATTTCACCGGCGGCACACATACGTACACTTTTTTCAACGTTATATTTTTTTTTTTTGCACATGTAAGAGAAGCTTTAAATCTCAATTTTGAGTAAATCTTTTCTAACAGTGCAAAATAATAGTTGATGATTATAAAGGTTAAAAAAAGGAAGAAAAAACAAATTGTTTTTTTCTGTAGCTTGTAAAAGTAAAATCAAGAGTGAAAAATTCTGCCTCGAATGAAATGTCGCGATGGGAGGGTGTGCGCGTAGTTCTGTGATATGTATGATGTAGCGTAATTAAAAAAAAGTTTAATGAAAAATAAACAAAGAAGAAATAAAATAACTCGCTATTTCAATCTTGCATCGCGTTCGTAATAAGCGTAGGGTGAGAATATCGCGTCTCGTTGGTTTCATTGAGTATAAAAAAAATGAATATACAAAAAGAAAATTTTAAAAGTGTTTTCTGATAGCACACAAAACAAACAAATAATTAAGAAAAAAAAGTTGTGAAATACATATAAGGCGTCATATCATATGTTATACTTGTCTCTCGAAAATTAATATATCGTGTGCTATAATGTGCTTTGACTATATGCGGGCGAAGAATATAACAAAAAAAATAATGTAAAACAAAATGTAAAAGGCCAATCGAATTCGCTCTATGAAATACACGATTATATAGTTGTAAACCAAATAATAGATTTCCAGGTTTTAAATGAAAAAGATAATAAGAGATCTTTTGCGCCTATCTCGTTCCTCTCTCTTTGGCCGAGGCATAATTTAGCGACAATTTATATATGTATCGTAGAAACAACCGTGATATTTTTCGCTGAGTGTAAAAACACGAGGGTTGAAAAATGAATAATTGTGATAAAAAAAAACAAACACTAGAGCGAGAAAATATCCTAAGACGAGGCTATATAAGTGTAGTAGCACGAGGTCCTCCGCTGTGTATATTCGTACGTAAAATCTTTCGCGTCTCGTGTATATTTATGATATAAGTATTCGCGCGTTAAAAGCCCAGCGATTGTGTGACGTTTATGTGGTTCGTTACTTTTCTTCTTTTCTTTTTCTATCCCAATTGTTCGACTAGAATCTAGATTTATTATTGTTTCACATGTATATCAAATTTCAATTTTCGTTTCTTTTATAAAAAGAGTGTAAGTAACAAGGGAATATGGAAACAAATTATAAGTTTATAAGTTTTTATTTACCATCAAAAGAATTTAGTTACATTGAAATTATTATAGAAAATTTTTCTCATTCCCTTAATCTTTAAAGCATTGGACATCGTCAGGGTTATGAATTTTTTTCATCAAAAAAAGCATTTGAAACACATAAGACGATTGCTTATTAAAAAACTTTTTATTTAAAAGTTTATTTTATTAGATTTAATGTTCCAAATTTCTGTAAGTTAGTTCTATTATTCGGTTTTTTAATTTTAAAAAAAGTAACTAAAATAGTATTAAAATTGTATGTGAAACGAATAACAAATTCAGTGAATCTATAATTACCATGTTCATGAAAGATTATATATTATGCTTAGACAAAAGAAAAAAACTAGTAAATTTATAAGTAATTTTTCGGGCGTTAGTTTTAAAAAAACTGATGTTCTAAAAAGTTAAGTGTCGCTAACTGATGAGAAAGATAGGCGTATTTTAGTTTACAAATTAAAAATATTAAATAAAAGTACCTCAATTTACGATGTGATTTTACCGTACTGAAAAACTATAAGATGTTAAAAATGAGTATTTATTACCGAATTTTTAGTACATTTAATCAAAAACAGTACGTACATTCACAAAAGAAAAATGATTTTCGTTCTTGTGATTTTCTTTTAAACTTACGTATGCAAAAAGTAAACGCGATTTCATTGAAATAATAACAGACTTGAAAATAAATAAATCATTTCTTAGAGTTCATATAAAAAATATATGACGCGTGTAAGTCTGCAAGCACCGTTAATGTTATAACAAACGTAAAAAAATTGATAATCTCGTGCCGTTTAATAAAGTAAATAAATTTTGTAAAATTTTAACGAGATGAAGAATTAACGGTAAATAACCTTAATATTATTAATTTTTCCTCTTTTTTAATTAAAGTTATCAACAAAAAAAACTATAAGAGTTATAACAAAATACATAAAACTGAATGCTGTGATACTCGTGTACGCATACGTTGATTAACGTTTTATTCTAATAAAAGAAAATAACGCGGACCTAAGGAATACTAAAAATTCTATTTAAAGTTAAAATAGTCTTCTACAGAGGAAAAATTTAAGGAAGACTGAATCTCTCTCGCCAATCCGTGTAAAAAACGTGTTTTAAAGCGAATAATACACGCGTTCACATGATCGTTTGTACGTTAAAAATATATAAAGCGGAACCTAAGATTTGTACATTATATTTATTATATTTTGTAAAAACTAAAGTGTGTAAAGAGAAGGTTTAAAAAACCAAATTGTCCGACGCCGTCCGCGACAAGGCTCAATGGCAATTGGCAAGAAAGAAAAAAAAAGTATGCTATTGCGTACATTTTTTTGGCTAGTTCGATATAGTTAGGACTTTTGCGCGTTTATTCGAATTTTTGCTATTCGCTTCTCTTTATAATACTTATTTATATTTATACAAACGATTTTTTAAAGGACTTTAAAATAGAGCTCCGTTTATAGGTCGTTCAATAACGTGAGAAATGTATAAAATACTATATTTTTTTAATTAACTCGGAGTCGGTCCTTTTTTTCTTTTAAATTATTGCATTTGTGTTTTATTTTGTTTGTACATGTGCCGTTTGCTCGCGGTTTAATAATTAAGTAATGAACGATTGATATGTGAATTGAGAGCTATCATAGAATAGAGAATTGATGTCGAAGTATACATATATTAATTATTTCCTTTGACTAAGTCAATGGCTCGTGTACGACATCGGAATTTGGTACTGTTCAAACTCCTCCTACCTTTCTCGTACGGATGACGAACACTTCGTAAATGCACGCGAAAAAAATATTTACTTAAATTTTTACTTAAAAATACATATACAAAAAATCAACACATTTGTATGAGTGTGCAAATATTTTAAGTTTTGCACAGACTATGAAAATTTTGCAAAATCTTTAATCTTTCCTAATAGAAAAAAATTCACTGATTCAAAATAAATTTTTTTATTTTAACTTTTTTTATTTCTTTTGGCACACCAATTATTTTTCTAACAATTTAAGTAATGTTCATTTTTATATTGTGTGGTAAACCAAAGTAACATTTATTTTAATCTAATGACTATTTTATGATATTTACAAGTCAAACTTCATGCTTTTAGGTGTGTTAATTGCATATTTGATAATAGAAATAAAATTCTTTTTATTAAATATCAATAAAATGTTATTCCTTGTTATTTGTTATTGTTATCATAATAAAAAAAGTTTTTAGTTAATAATACTTATGATAAAGTCAGAAAATTTAATTTCTAAAAAAATTTTTGTTTTCAGTGTAAGAACAAATATTTTCAAAGCTATCATTATTTTCCTTGAAATTAATGAATACATCAATTTTGCAAATTATTCAAAGGTCATAACATTGTGTTTATGATTTTTTGTCTTTTCAAATAAAATTAAGTCCTACTATAATAATAAGAAAGATATAATACCATACTGCACCCCATAGTTAATTTTCTTTCTATATTTCTTTATTTTTTAAGCGTATTAAAGGCTGATATTTCTAATTCTGTCGAGCTAGCGAGATATTCATCGTAGATTCGATGAAAAAGTATGAAAAACTGACATGTTTATTTTACTTAGTTATTTTATAAACAACTTTATCGTAAAAAAAAAATTAAAAAAGTTATCGCGCAATTTTTTTTTCTTTTTTTATACTGCTGCTGCAGCAGCAAGTAAATCTTTAATTTTCTCTTTTTGCATTAACAGCATAAAATCTAGTGTATTAAAACACATAAAGGAACTTTTATATCTTTCATTATGATGTAGTAATAGAAGCGTGTTTAAATAAAACCTTGAAAGAAACAGAAAAAATTAATTGCAAATCGTCGTCGACCATGTTTATTATTCATAATAAGATGGAAAGAACGTCGCAGCAGATTCTAGTCAAAATTCATATTCTAATGGATATTCACATGAGCCTTGCAGCAATTTTAACGCTTATAATTTTGTCCCTTCCTCGTATATAATATATACAAACGTTGTACCTGTTTGCTGAATTTCAATGAGCCTCTATCTCATTTTCTCTTATTAAAAAAGAATTTTTCTCGATACTGCCTCGCACTCTGTTAATTGTTCTAGGAGCAAGAAGCCTACCTTCATTAAATTCCATTATAATCTTTGATTATGCTTTTTTGAATCTTCAGTATAAAAATGAATGAATTTTTAAAATTTTCATAATGTTAAAATAATTAAAATGTCCCATAATCTAAACGTAATATCAACGGTCGTTCTTTTTAATGACAAGCGAAGGACCTATTTAGCAAGAATTAAACCAAGTTAGAAAAGAAAAAAATGCTTAATAAAAAAGAATGGGATAGGGAGTTTGAGATTATGGCGTTTTTTTCTATAAAAAAGAGAGAGGCCTTTATTATTATTTTTTTGAGCAGTTATTAATTTGCTCAATACAATCAAACTATTGTTAAAAAAACGTGATATTACGAATATATGTAAACGAGAATTAGTGAAGAGAGAGAAAGAGAAAAAAAGGTATTAATTATATCGTGTAAATCGAGCAGACTTGATGGGCCCATAATATATGTTTTTATATTTGATACTAGTTTAATAAAATAGAGAAAAAATGCGAGCAAAAAACTTAAAATAATGGAAAGTGATAGAGAAAGTGCTAAGAGAGCGTAATAAGAATTTAAAAAAATAAAAAAGAAAACGATTTATTGTTCCCCCTTGACGCGTATTTACTTTTTACACTTGATGAATGAAAGGAAAAAATGAAAGAAAAAAACATAAATCATAGAGTATTTATTTTTTGACCATGACATTCGTTAGAACGAAGTATAAAATAAAAAAAAAAAAAACAAAGCAATGAAGATGCTAAATAAAAATTCGCATCTCATGATGCGAATATAACTTAACTTCACTGAATATGTTTTGCATAACTTTATAAAGCGAAAGAAGAAAATTGAGTGCTAATGGTAAAAAATGAAATACATTTAAAGTATATTCAAGAAATACATTGTAGCAACGAGAAATTTTACGTGCCCAAAAATTTTAAGTAGTTGCTCGTTAACGCGATGGATCAACACCATTAATTTCTTTAATTTAATTCATATAACTCGTATACAAGAAAGATTTTTTAAACGATTAAAAAGTGAATATTTAAAAATTTCTAAGAGCTTAAGTTTGGGGGGATTTTAAATGAAAGCGAGAGTGGAGGCAAACTCATTTATTATAAATTGTAATTTCTATTTAAAAATTAAAAGGAAAATTTAAACTTAAAGAACGTAAGAAGGAAAATAAAGCAGTTGAGCAACAAACGATAAGAACGTAAGATACCGTTCGACATTCAGGTTCTCTTCTTCTGTAGGTTTCACTAAAGTGCATTTCTTGTATGTTATACAGTATTATGAATAGAAAATAAAATAATAAATACATTGCAATTTAAATATATGCTGTACACCTTTATTTTATCCTACTCCTAATATATTCATATTTTTATAACTCATTATATTTTATTGTATAAATATCATTGGTTTCAATGTTTAAAATATACATATGATAACTGATGTTTCAAGTTTATTTGTATCATTTTTGGAAAAATTTTATTTGTAAACTTTATTTATTTAGAGTCAATAAAATTATGATTTATTTTTATCATTTTATTTTGCAAAAATGTTTTTTTTTTCTTAAATAAGATTTATTAGTTTAATTTGTATTTAAAAATAGATTGATTGAAAAGTATTAAATTTTTTTATATCATAAGTAAAATAAACAAAGGAAACTGAAACATAACTAACCATAATTAAATAAATATGGTTATCAAAAAAATATCTATGGTAATTATAACAAAATCGATGATTCGGCGGCCTGGTACTTTCTGGTAAGTTTATTTTTATAGAATGCTGCATGTAAAATTGTAATTCACCTCAGAAATTTATTTTAATATAATTTGAATATTTTGTTCATTTTAAATAAATGCAGTTATCACTATTTTTCGAAACAGTTAATGCTCAAGTAACATTTATACATTTAGACCTTAGTCATTTTCTTAATAGCACTTTAAATTTTTTAAAACGACGGAAAAGACGCCAATAGGTCTACTGAGGATATATAACGTTTGTAAAACGTTTTTATAACATCGGAATGTTCACCGACCTTTTTCCGACATTTTGTGCTAATTGGTACTCGTAAAATATATTTTTTAAATTCTGTCTATTGTGATAAAATTTTTTTATGACTGCCTTTTTTCTTTTTTTTTTTAAGTATGAAGAATTTTGTTTAGTTTTGTATACAGCACCATAAATGTATAATATATTTCTTATAAGTCCCACTGTTTAAATGTCTATAACTCTGTCAATTCTCAACCATTTGTGATATTTTACATTATGTCAAAATCTCATCTGATATTTTTTTATTTTTACGCGTTTTAAATCATTCTTGGTCGATTGAAAACTATTTTTCAATAATTTAAACTTAAAATTAGATTAATTTTACCCTATGAACTATTTCATGAAAAATTTTTAAAATTGAATTCTCATATGAAATATTATTTGAAATTAAAATTATCAACATTTGTTCTAAAATATTTAAAAATTTGACCAAAAGGGCTTTGAAAATTGTTAATAATACTAATATGCTTATCTATTTATTTTTTTTTTTTTAAATATAAGATTAGATTTCTATGTTCGCTCAGAAGGCTGATTTGAAATATAAAATATTGATTTGTAATATAATTGAAAAATATTTTAAAGAAATATTACCTAAGGTTAAAAATATTGTAAAAAAACTATTTCATAATTATTCCAGAAATATCTTAATAATATATTTCATAAAACATTGATTCGTCTTATCTCGTTACTTGCAGGAATAAGCAAATCATTCACGATTTCATGGAAGTATAGTAAAATGATCATCTGCCGACACCTTGGATCAATTGTTCTGTACAAAAATTAAGAAAAAATTTATACCATGCTAATAAAAATTATTTCAAAGGAATATTGAAGCATTAAATTTTTTTTATATATTTCCATATAGTTTTCAATAGTTTTTTCGAATCCTTTACATAACATTGCTGAAATATTTTTAAAATAATTCAGTAAAAGATTTCTTATAAATATTCATACAATGCTGATATGAATTATTTACAAAATAATTGTTGCAATGTTTTTTCTTAAATCATTATTGTATTCATAACTTTTTTTGAGATTAATTCATGTAATGTTGCTGAAAAGTTTCGTAAATAATTCATGAAATAATTATTGAAAGATTTATACAAATATTGATATGAAATATTGTTTTCATTGTTAAATGTATAAGTATTTTATTTTTATATTTTAAAATGTTTCAAAAAAACATCTAATTATCTAAGTACATAATATATAGGATGGAATTTTTTTTCTTTAAAGAATAAGAAGTGACATGTTTTATTTTATAAATAAAAGATTTCTTTCAAATACGTTTATTGACAAAACTTTATTGGAAAATAACCATTTTTTCAACTTCTTTTAGAAACTTGATAAGATAAATCTTGAATTACTAAGTAACGATTCATAATAAGAATACATTTTTTATGTTTCAAAAACGTTTCAAAACGTTGAAAGAAAAATTTAACATTCATAATTCTTTAAATTTCCATTTTAAAATTATTTTTATGTTTCAAAAACGTTTCAAAACGTTGTAAGAAAAATTTAACATTCATAATTCTTTTTATTTCCATTTTAAAATTAAAAGTTAAGTATATTAGGTTAAAGAATCTACAATTTTTCGAACAAAATTCCAAAATACTTTCCCCTTAAAATTATCGATTAAAACACGTTTCCATTGTTTTAAAATAAAGATTATTTGTGATAGCTTCATGTAATTGAATGGGATCATTAAAATAATATAATCTTACGTCATTTGATTTGAATAAAGTATATAACTTTCATCTGAATAATATATTGATATTAATTACCGTAAATATTATCTAGTTTTATTTAATAAATTATAAACTTATTTTTATTTTCTGTATTTTGCCAATTAGCAAATAAACTAAGTTGAAGGCTTTCTACAAAATGAAATAGCAGTAATCAAGTAAGTATTATGCGCAATTTACATTATTTTATATATTTTAATGGGATAAAACTTTAAATAAATGGAAAAATATTTTATTTAGCATATTTTATAAACAGAATAAAGAAATTTTTCTAAAATTTACAATTTTGACACATTGGCTAAAGAAATGACTAAATTAAGTACCATTTAAATAAATAATATATATTTTCATATCATGATTTCTTTTATTTTAGTTTTTACTTAAAATAACTACGTTTCATTTTATAAAGATAAACTAACACCATGTATTGATTAATTTATCTAAAATTAAAAAGTAAAAAACTGTTGTATCTTGCACACTATATATTATGTAACTATATAATGAATAAATTACATTGACTATAATTTAATAATCGATGAATGAATAATATTTAAAGTATTAAAATAATTATAATTAAAATTTAAATGAAAGAATCATATCATGCAATAATCTAAGTCTGTGAAGCAGCATAATTACAAAACGAGAATTTTCCAAACTTTTTCCGAACATTCTATCAGTTATAACGCCAGTCTACATTTATTATTCAGAAAAAATTACATATATATGTATAATAGAATTTCTGTTCCCGTGTCTGCTCATGCGCACGTTGCTTTTATTGATTATATTGCGCACATACTATATAGAATAAGTACTACCGCATCATTTGTCTTTGTTGCACCTAAGCCATTAGAGAGAGATGGCAACAGTAGACTACGTCTTTGTATCGATCGTCTTCTTTGGTGATGCCGGAAATGACGTAGAGCTTACCTAAGACTCGGATAGTCAAATAACTGCTCATAAAATTTTTATAAAATATCTTAGGGTAAGAATGAAATGAAAAAAATTTCTTTAAATTATATTAAAATTCATGAAAAATTACAAGGAAATTTTTTCTTAATATTAGAAGTTAAATCATTTTGAATAATGAAAAACGTTTTTAATCGTTTTAACACAAAGCCATTTAATATGTGTCTTCCTAAGCCCCTTTTACAATTGCACTTTTAGTATTATTTTACATAAGTAATGACAGTGCTCAACTGTTAATAAATGTAAATACTTTTAGAAAAATAATTAAAGATTAAGTAAATTATTCATAAATTTTTTTCGTTTATTTATAATAAGTATATTTTAAAACGGTTGCTCAACATTATAGCTTAAACAGGGCTATACGTGTCGTCAAGTGCCTTGATAGCTGCTCGCATTGGCTAGGGCAATTCCCATTGGTTGATCACTCTCTTTTGACTTTAGTGGTACTATCCCCTCTGGCTTTCTCATCGACCTCGAAACTAGAACGTCTCTTCCTGTCCTTTCCGTCCCTTGTCGCGGCACGGGTAAGTCGCATTTTTCGATAGCTCCTAAATATTCCTTAAAATACCTTATAATATCTTGTAATTATTTCACGACTTTCCTAAAATTTCATTTCATTTTTATTCAAAAGTACTGTGCATTTATTTTTTTGATATTTGATAGTCATTTTTTTTCTAATTTCTTGATTTTCTATTGTTTTAGAAATCTTTGCCGCTGACGTATCAAAGACATTTTTACAAACAACCATATTTGTAACATCTTATAAAAGGACTGAAAGCAGATAACTCATTAAACATGTAAGTAAAAACACTTTTACTATATTAAAAAATATCTTTTCAGAACTTTAAATTGTTTCGAATAAATTTTGATGCGCTAACGGTGAACTGTATATGATAAATGGCCGCCATTAGTCGATGGTTAAAATTTCTTTCTGTTGTGTTACGCGAATTAAGTAGTAAATATTGTTATATGTTAAAACTTTTTCAAAATTATTTTCCTAAACTTTTTTTCCGATGCTTTGATAAAACTGTCATTTGGTTAAAGTTTAACATTATATTAATTTTCTTGGACGAGTTCATTTTGATTGTGTAAGAACGAGCACCTCCTATTTTGGCATGCCTCCATTTTGTATGTCGGTGGAGCATGAATGCTTGTAGGAGGAAAAGAAAAAGTGAACCTTTGCCTTCGGTGTCCACACGTTTTAATGTCTGGATCCTTTATTCTCAATGTTCACGACAATGCCTAATTAGAAAATTAATTTTTAACATATGCCAATGATCTTTCGAAATCAAATGTATTATGCGTTAAAATTTTATTAATATGAAAAATTTTATTTTATAATTAAAAAATTAAGATCTGATTAACAAGAAAAAAAAAATTCTAGTTGATTATAAATGATTTTAATATTTTTCAAACACGTCTTTAATTATATATAAAAAAAAGAATATGTAAAAACTGATAAAAATTTTTTTATTAGGACTTATTCAAACTCTGGATCCGGTGGATACCGCAATGGAGGCAACGGTGGTGGAGGTCCCATGCGTGGGTCTGTAACGGGTAACAACCGTTTCAACGCTACCGGTGGTGGAGGTTCACGCTTTGGAGGAAGTAACCGAGGTGGACCTGGAGGAAGTCGTGGAGGATCTCGCAATGTTCCCCAGCCACGTCAGAATACCAACAACCCTAATACTGCTGGTAACTCTTTGAGAAAACCAAACTGGGATCACGAGTCTCTACGTCCATTTAAGAAAGATTTTTATACTCCACATCCCAATGTCTCCAATCGTCATCCTCGTGAAGTACATGATTACAGAGATTTACACAAGATCACACTTAAAGGAGATAAAGTGCCCAATCCAATCCAATACTTCGAAGAGGGAAATTTCCCCGACTATGTCATGCAAGGTAATTATTATTATCGTTTTGTTATATTTTTCTTATGTATTTGTATTTACAAATATGGAATGAATAATTAATTTTGCATCTACAAAATTTATTAAAATACAATTGACAAAGTTAGAATTCTAATTTATTATAACATACTTGAAATTATCAATTTTTTAAAAATTATCATGTTTCTACAAATACTATGTTTATTATTACAGGTATTAAGAAGCAAGGTTATTCGGAACCTACTGCAATTCAAGCTCAAGGTTGGCCAATTGCTATGTCTGGCAAAAATATGGTTGGCATTGCACAAACTGGTTCAGGCAAAACTTTAGCTTACATCTTGCCTGCAATTGTTCACATCAACAGTCAGCAACCATTAAACCGCGGTGATGGTCCCATAGCCCTTATTCTTGCTCCAACTAGAGAGTTGGCACAACAGATCCAATCTGTTGCTTCTGATTTTGGTTCATTGTCCTATGTTAGGAATACTTGCATTTTTGGAGGTGCACCCAAAGGTGGCCAAGCCCGTGATTTGGAACGTGGTGTTGAAATTGTTATTGCTACACCTGGTAGACTTATTGATTTCTTAGAAAGAGGCACTACCAATTTACGCAGATGTACTTATTTAGTGTTGGATGAAGCCGATAGAATGTTGGATATGGGCTTTGAACCACAAATTCGCAAGATTATTGAACAAATCAGACCAGATAGGCAGGTTCTTATGTGGTCTGCTACATGGCCAAAAGAAGTCAGGAACCTTGCTGAGGAATATCTTGTTGATTACACACAACTAAACATTGGCTCATTACAGCTTGCTGCTAATCACAACATTCTTCAAATCATCGACGTTTGTCAAGAGCATGAGAAGGAATCAAAGTAAGTTTTTTACAATAAATAGACTAACATCCAAGTAAATATAATTAGTAGGATGAAACAAAATTATGATAGGCTGTGAATAAATTATTTATACCTCTAAGAAGAACTGATTTATTAATTTTAGATTTAAGGATATGAAATATTTATTTTGAAGTACTAACATATTATTATTTTACAGATTGGGAACATTACTTCAAGAAATTGGAAATGTTAATGATGATGGTGGTAAAACTATTATTTTCGTAGAAACCAAGAAAAAAGTCGAAAATATTACAAGAAACATTCGTCGATATGGTTGGCCTGCCGTTTGCATGCATGGTGATAAATCACAACAAGAACGAGATTATGTTCTTAGAGGTATTTACATTTTTAAGTTTGATTATTCTGAATTGAAATTTTAATTAGAATAATTTAATATTTATGAAATTGAAAAAAAAAATAAATATTTAAATAATCTTTTACTTTTCAGAATTCAGAAATAAGAAAGGATCTATATTAGTAGCAACTGATGTTGCTGCTCGAGGACTGGGTACGTGATATTCCTTTTATTTTGAAAATTAAAAGTCGCGTGAAACTATGAAAGAAAGTTAGAACAGTTAAATTTTGGGTGGGTGGCGATGTAGCACAGACTGGTTATATGAACTGATGCCGCGCTCTGAAGAATTTTGTTGTAGTTGAACGTGAATTGGTATAACTGGTAGGTTTTTGTCGTAGGGTGCTCGACAAAATATCATTTGACAATCGGTATTATTAAAGAAACGACGAAAACCCATCAACTTTCCATAATTGTTTGTTATCGCGCAACAGAATTTCGTAAATTGTATAAAAAAATTTCATGATTCGTATTTGTTATGATTTTCTCAAACTTAGCCACAAGAATTCTATTCACAATATTAAGGGGGAGTTTCTATTTCAACAAAGTTACATAAATTTACTTTTTAAAAGTTTTATATCTAATTATTAATTTTTTTTTTTAATTTTTTTATTTTTATTTATATAAAGTTGCAATTTTGATAATGTATAATGAGTGGACTATAGAAGATAGTGGAAGTTATAATTTCAAATGACTTGTGTTGATAAGATTGAGAATAGATTTTAAATACGGAAGAAACTTTAGAATCTGTATGTTACTAAATATGGTAAGCGTGGGCATCTTATAATTTATTTCAATCAGTCTGGTTGTCTTTTGTTTCAGAGGCACATGATGCACAGAATATGATGAGTGTGCGATGAGCAAGCAATTGATGAACAGCATGAAATTACCATGGCTCACTCACTGTCTGTGCTCTTGATTAGACTATATACGAAAGCGATATATAGATAAAAAGTACATGCAAGCACTTCTTTCTGGAGGTGTAAATTTTGTACTGAATGTGCCTCTGTGTACAGCCTGTGTACCACGTGTTTATAAAACAAAGTAAATGTTAAAAGAATATAAGAGGTGGTGCTCAGGTAATATCGCCTTGGAACGTTGGCTGCTGGTTTTGCATACCCCACATACTCCATAGCCAATGCTCTCAACCTGTGCGAGACAACAATCATTTGATTTAGCTATAATCGCTACTCAATGAGAATGTATAGGAACAGGATTTACAAAATACGAACTTGCATTCAAGAGTGTTTACACAAAATGCATAGTTCAACATTCATGGTTTGTATTTTTATTTCATGATGCAGCTACATACACTTTCATTTAATTTACTTTTAATTTATTAGTATTACGTTTTTTGAAATAACTTTTAAATATTTTTCACTATTTAATTTCTGCTATATCTAATCATTTAACTTGATATTTTTTTTATTTTTTATTTAATTTTTTTTTTTTTATTATGAGCTGCAGTGTATGAACATGAATGATAAGTAAAAATTTTCGGAGTAATACTTTATACATTAAAATTCTATCTCCCAAATGATCGTTTGTATTAATCATATTTTCTTTTTAGACGTTGATGATGTTAAATACGTCATTAACTTCGATTATCCATCATCATCTGAAGACTACATTCACAGAATAGGCAGAACTGGACGTTGCCAAACTTCTGGTACCAGCTATGCCTTCTTTACACCTCAGAATGGACGTCAAGCTAAAGATCTTATAAATGTCCTTAGAGAAGCTAATCAAATTATTAATCCAAAATTATCTGAATTGGCGTCAAAAGGAGGAAACAACTTTGGAGGACGCAGTTAGTATTTTTGTTTTTTTTTACCACTCTTTATAATTTTTTTTTTTATTTTACTTTATTTAAATTGTTGATCTTGAAATAAAAAATTGTATATTTTTCTTTTAAATGACATTACATTACTCATGTTTTATTTTTTCTATTTCAGATCGATGGGGTTATTCTGGAGCGCGAGGACGCGAAAACACTTTCTCTGGAACTCACAAGCGTTTTGATAACAACAGGAGTAATGGATACAATAGTTATAGTTGATTTTCTAATTTAGGCGTTGAACACAATACTGAGCAAAAGCCGAATACTTCGGGACTTAGATTTAACTATACGTCTTGAACTGTGATTAGAAAAAACTGTCCTTAAAAGTGGTTCGTGCGTTTGAGTATGCCAGTTATTGTGGTTACTCATTAATGACATTTTTTAATTTATAATTAGAATTTCTTATATAATTAGAACGTAATTGGTTCTAAAAAGCCTTAAAGTTTTATTTTGATAAAACTCTAGCCGATTGAAAAAAGTCACGGTTTTCAATGATCAAGCGATGCTCAGCTAAGTGGAAAAGCATTCCACATGTCATCTTATTTATTATCTTTAGAAATTGAACTTAATTTGCATTTTATATTGAATTTGAATAAGAATTTTTTAATATGTCTTAGCTTTGCAATAAATATTGCACTAAAGTTAAAAATTGTTTTTCATTCATTTGTTTGAAATATTAAACCTTGAAGTACAAACCTTTTGACGAGCACCGTTTTGTTGTCAAAGGCAAATTGAGGCGTATGGACCATTATACATTACAGTATTCATTCCAATATTTAATAACAGTGTTATGTTCTCATATTTTTTATTCATCATAAACATAAACATTTGATATTTGTCTCTAAAAAAAATTTGGTCGTCTCATTTAAAAATTACATTTTATAGTATCTGTATTTTTGTTTTACGCTGTGTGCATAATCCAGAACAAAGTGTACTGCACATATGTATGTTACTCGGAAAATACATAGAGTAACAAGAAAAAAAATAATAATAAAAAATACCTCTGGTACAATTTTTTGATATTTTTCATTTCCTTATCTTCAAATATAACATTTTCATTTGAAAAATATTAATATTTTAAGTATATTAAATTATGATAGTAAAAAATGTAAAAAAAAAGACAATCAATTATAAGTAAAAAAAGAAATGGTTTATAATTTTAATTATATTTATTTAATAATGAAATGTATTAAAAATTACTTGAATTAATAAAGTTATAACAGTTTTTATGTAATTTAAAACAATAATTTTTTTCTCTTTCATGTTTTGTAATTACTCATTGTCAGTTGCATATATAATTTTATTATTTTAATTGTTCTATTGCTATTTAATTATATACGCTTACTCAAATATAAATCAAACAATAAATTCTAATTTCTAAAAAAAAAATTAAGTTTTGTTTACATGATTTCATATTTGGAATTTGTTTACTTTTATATAGAATCTGTCTATAATTTTTTATTAGAGCACAATATTTACCATTCGCTATCGAAATTTCTATTTTTGTATTTAAATAATTTTACAATCTAGAAATGTCTTAAACCACATGCTGAACTTCGGATCTTATCTAAAAAGAATTCAAGTATGAGGTAAGAAAAAGCGTTTGCAAAATGATAATTTTACCGTCTGAGCCAAAGCTATCAAGTTTGATTAGACTCCGTTCGACGTTCTTTCTGCCATGATGCTCCGTCTGCTAAGCCCCTTCCCTTTCTATTCTTTTAGACGAAGTCGTTGATTGGTTAATAATTGCCAATCAACGTTCAAGTATACAAGAAACTCAGCATACAGAGTACAGTACAAAGAACGCCATACAGACAAGATGAAAAAAAAACTTTTTCGCACCAGGTGCCAAATGTATTTTCGGCTCAGAAAATCGGACTCCTAAACTCAAAACTGCAATTTTGAAGATATTTGCAAAGCTGCAATTTTGAATATATTTTTGTTTTTATACAGTTTCAGTTACTGAAGCGACATGATTTTATCATCGGCTGGCCGATTAACTACTCTGTCAGCTGATTTGCTTATTACACCTGGATGGTTATACATACTAGATTTAAAATAAGCAGTATGTGAGAATTGTTTTGTTTAAAAATATTCAACAATTTTTTCAATTAGTTTTATTTATCAAGATAATAAAAGTACGTAAAAATGGGAGGTATTGAAAAACCTACGGGGCTCGATTGGGTGCAGTTGAGAAAGGATATGGACTCGCACACAAATCTTCCAGAATCTACTTGGCAAAGAATAGTCAGAAAAAGCAAAGAAAATCCACTCGTCCCTTTTGGTACTTAGTTTTTATTTTAATGTTTAGCATTATAAAGTGTAAATTTTTTCAATTAAGCTAGTATATTTCCGTTGTAGGTTAAACGTAAAGTTAAAAACGTAATAAATTAATGCGCGAAAAACTTATGCAATCATATTTATATACAATGATTAAATAAAAAAGCAAATTTAAACACAAAAGGAAAAAATTAATTAAATTTTAGCATTACAGAAATGTTACTTAATAGTATACAGCATTAAAAAATATTAATTTAACTTCTTTTAAATTTCTTTTAGAATACAACATATTATGCAACAATTTTAAGAAAGATCTTGTTATTCACAATGTATAATGATAAAAATACATTTAAATCTTAAATATATAAATTTAGGGTATGTGTACATAGTAAGCAATCATAATACATATAAAGTGGTTAGGATGTTAGATAATTTCGCTTTAAAATTAAATGCACAAATTAAATTCTACGTTTTATTTATCAAAATAAAATGATTTTATTTTAGAAATACTTATAAAATTGATGAATACTGATAAATTTCAGTATGTAACTAATTCTGAGATGTCTGATTGTTTGTCCACTGCTATTAATAACAATATTGATTGATTTACCGATTAACAAATTGCAATATCAAACTGTTTAAATTATTATAAATAAGTAATACAAATAATATATTTAAATAAATAACATATTCATTCAAGAATTAAAAAAAAATTTGTTCTGTTGATTACAAACATTTTAGGTAAAAAAATTACCAAAATAATAAATTGGAACAAGTCAATAATGTAGGATCCATAAATATTAATTTACTTATAAATTAAATAGTTATTATCATATATATGATTGAGTTTATTAAGTCACTTTCATTTACTAGTCCTATGTACAATCGGTTTAAACCATTTTTGTAGGTAACAGTTTATTTGATTGTAATCAGTTAGCTTTTTGATTGCTAGGAAATTAATCAGCTTAATATATAATATTATTTCAAATCATGACATGAACTTGGTAAATAGTTGAGCATAATACAAGATACAAGTTTGCAGATATTTTGATATTTCAGATCCCAACAGTCTAAAGGTTCATGGCTCTGTATATATTTTGGATTAATAATTAAAATAATATAAATAAATCTATGAAATTTTAGTAGAGACAATTTTTTTTATGAAATTATAATTAAAATTAATATGAAACTGAATACGTTTTTAAAAATCATAGACAAAACAAATTTCAAAATATTATTTTAAAGTTTCAATAAAATTTATTTAAAATTTGTTTTAATGTGCTTTTAGGTGCAGCTGTTACAGTTGGTGCTTTAGGTGTTGGTTTATACAATTTTTTACATGGTAGAAAAGAAATGCAACAAAAAATGATGCGACTTCGTGTAAGTGCTCAGTTTTTCACAATATTTGTAGCAATAGGTGGTATATTTTTAACTCTACCCAAAGAAAAAAGAAACATCGCAGGCTTATTAGAGAGTGGGAAATCAAGCACAGAGCCTTCAAAATAATTTAAAATATCATATTTTTTTAATTTATAAAAATATTAGATATTACATACATATTTTGTATCGATGTAAAAAAAAAATGTTTTTCACTTTACAAATATCTTAATAAAAATAATCTTAATCATATTAGATTTAAATAAGCACATTGTATATTATTTTCATTTGAGAATTTTATTTCTTATGTTTGTATGAACTTTAAAATATATATTATTAGAAATACAATTTTCATGATTTTATTTATTTATTAAAAACCAGTAATTTATTAAGTAAATTTTATATAGGTAAATGAAATTATCTGAGTTTAAACTTGATACAATTTTACTAATAAACTTGCAAACTAAAATTCTCATAAACTAATAAACAATCATTTTTTCAATAATTTATATTTTTAACTTATTCTGAAATATCTTTTGATTAATAAATAGTATAATTTTAATTTTGGAAATATTTTTCAACTTTACAATAACTTGTTTTTATATAAAATTAGATTTTTAATGATAAATTATTTGTAATTAATATAAATTATATTTTTTAAATCATGTTCATTGCATAAAAGTTTTAATATAGTTATAAAAAAATTAATTGCAAAATATTAACATTAATATTTATTTAGCTTCATCAATACGAATCTGCAAGAAAAAATATTCATATTTGTTTTTTATTTAAATATTAATTGGCTTTTAATCGAGATCGCCAGTGGCTCAGTTGGTAGAGCAATGGATTCGTAATCTCGAGATCCTGAATTCAAATCCCGCTTTCAGCCGATTGTTACAAGCTGTATGTTATATGTGCTGAAGTTCACAAAGACACTGACGATCTCCGTCGCTAATTAGCATCGAAATGATAGCATAAATACAGCGACGTTAAATTGAAGAAAAAAAATTGGCTTTTAATTCTATTTGGAAAATTATTAATTAGTTTGAATACTTCTATAATAAATATAGTTTCTCATTTCAATTTTAATTTCAATGTCCTTATACCCTTCTGCCCCGATATATGAAAATGTGTAAATGGGAAACTAGATGGGTTATGCCGTCATTAGGCGCAGAAAGGTTGACAAAAAAATCCTATTTCTTTTATTATTTCAATTATTTATAAAATTTTTTCTATTTTTTAAATAACTACATGATTTTTACGTGAGAAAATGGTAAGAATCCTTAGGTGAGCTTACATGAGAATCACGTCAGTCCTCACGAAAAAATTTTTAATTGGGGTTGCTGTTGTTTCTTTATAAGTAAATTTCTCAAAACTGTTTAAAAGTATTATTTCATTTGAATAATAATATATTAGTGATTTGAAAACACAAAACGTTTTATTTTTAAAAATTATAATAATGTATTAAAAAAAAATAATCTGTTGATAATGTAATTTAATAATTCGTTTTATTTATTATCCATATTTATACAACTATTTAAATAAATTTTTAATTTTTTATAGTTTGATTATTTTTTAAGCAATTATTAAACTTCTGGAAAATTATGATGAAATTTTTTTGTAAGATCCAAAAAAATAAAAGAGGGAAAAGATAATAAAGGTTTAAAAATAATTAATTTAAAAAGCTATATAAATATAAATAAAAGATAAAATAAGTTAATAAATAAATTACGATGAAAGTAACTTTGTCTGTTTAATAAATAAATAAAAGTATGTCAATGCATAAGTCGAAACTGAATTGCAAGTTATTACTTTCCTTAATTTTTTAAAATTTCAAAATTTCCTTACCAAATTTTAAGAATATATTAATTTTGTTGCTGATTTAATTTTTGAAGTAGAGGTACACCTTTCGATCTTTGACAGAATTAAGGATATATTGTTAGATTATTCATTCGTTTGTCCATTTCTAATCACTTTAGATGTTCTCTTTTTTTAAATACAATCACTTTTTAAATTAACTTTATTCTTTCAGAAAGTTTATCTGATAAGGATACATGTTTTTATTTTTAATGTGACCATGTAAAAAGTTTAAAATTTCACTTCTGATATTATTGTTATTCTTGATTCCTAATACGATGACAATTTAATTATAAAATTCTAGGATAGTACATTTGTCTAAATTAGTTAAATAATTAAATTTATTGCCCAAACCAACAATCTTTGTTTAACAAATCATTTGCCTTCGCGCTTGTCTGAAGAATGTTATGATACGATACTGTTCTTGATCTGAAAAGAAAATATACCAAGTTCGAACGAAATATTAAGTCTTTAGCTGCCATGATCAAGATTTTTATATGAAGTTATCGTCTAAAAGTCTCCATCACGTCAGTCAAAGGATGAAGAATCAGAAATATTCAACATATTTTTATTGTCATAACAAATAAAGGAAAATCAATAAGAGAATCAAAACTTTGCTATCATGTATACTTTTCATTAAAAATTTTATAAGTTTAGTGACCTCAAATTTTTAAATTCTAAATTTAAGTCGGTCACGTAATAAAAAAATTTTCTTATCAATATATTTACTTATTATTAATATTATTGGATGTGGCGTCATCGTACTCAAACAAAATTTTCATTTTATGTATAAAAATCAAGAAAAATTAATTTTCAAGTTACATTTTGATTCTTGCATTTTACTCGTTAGTCTTTCTGTTCGGGTACATCATGTTTTATAGGGCTGCAGTATTATTTCTTTCTAATATCGCTCTTATAAGAGTTTATGTATGCAGATATTTTAACCATTAATATTAAAAATTGAAAATACGATTTGTAAAATTGTCGAAATTCATAATTTTTGCAATTTTTTTTCTGAAAAGATACTGAATGAATTACAGTTTTATGCACAGCATTACAATCTTCAAGATTTCAGCTGTAAATGAGAATTTCTACCCCGAGATCTTATCAATCATTATCTTTATCGCTATGCGCTATACGGTGCGAAAAAAACATTTTGGTCCCCTTTTTAGACATTAACGACATCATTTGTTATTATTATAAAATTCTTACTTATAGTTTAAATCTTAAATATTGCAATATTGAGAGTAAAATTGTTATTTACTCAGTAGTTCGTGAGAAAAAAATTGCAAAAATTACGTATTTGGACAATTTTACGACATTAAATCACAATAACTCGGAAAGGAAGGTTTTTTTTTAGATTTTGGAATAGATTTCATGAATTTTGGTTTTTTACAAGAAAAAATATTTTAAAAATATATTTGTACTCGTAATAATATACAAATAAAAAGGATTTGTACTATAATAATTTAGTCGGAACATTGGATTTTTAAACATCATTTCAGGGATAAACCAGTCATCTATATTAATTCTCAACTGCTAACGTCATACTTACGTTTTTTTCTTTGTTTATAAGATTTCAGGTATAGTAACTAATTTTCACATGCTGTTATCGAATAAATTGATATTGCGCTTATGTGCGGTGATCAATTAAATTTCAATAATACAATAATCGATTGACAATCAATGATTTTATCAGATTCAGATAAAATATACTTTGGTATCTTTAGCCAACACTTTTTTAAATGAACTACATCAGGTTTCGATAAGTTAACGAGACAGTAAGGAAACATTCACATTTAAAACAGTTGACATTGTTTCTAAAGCGTTATTAAATATTTTGGTAAGTATCTGAAAAAAATTTTTAAGAAAACTAGAAATTAATTATTAATTAATTATTTAATGTCATCTTCAAAAAAAGTTAAATTTTATTTCATTTATATACTGATTATTTATAAAAAATCAAATTTTATTGTTTGATTAATTTTTGTTTATGATTGACCATTCGTATTGATATTTAAATTTTAATAATATCGTTAGCATAAAAATTATCATTTATCATTCGAAGTTTAAAACACAATAATAAATCTTATCAGAATGAATAAAAATAAAAAATAAATAAAAATTAATAGAGTATATCATATTATGAAGTATATTAATTATTCTAACAGGAAAAAAATGTTGCATTTTGAAATATAATTATGTCTAATTAATAAATACAATTAATAAGGTAAATAATTAACCACGTCATGTCCACTAATAAAAGAGAACGCAAAATAAAATAAACGTGACTCATGTTTGGATTAAAGTACTTAATGAATCCGTCGACATTGATTTATCACTCGTTAATCAATATTTTGGATTATTTTAGTGCTTGATAATAAAAGTTTATAAATTATACACAAAATTGATTTTTGTATATTCTTTATTTTAAAAAGATTTTTTTATATTTAATAATTATTTATTGTTTTTTTTTCATTGACTATATGAAATATCTAATGTAATTATTTTTTTTATCATAGGAAAATATGCGTAAGCAACTGATATTCATATTTTTTATCGCTTTTATTGCCGTCGCCTTTGGATGCTTATGTCCTAGAAATTACCAGCCTATATGCGACAATGAAGGAACAACACACAATAATTTATGTTTATACAAATGCGCGTCTGAAGAATCCTTAGAGCGCACCGGCAAAGGTTTGTCATAAAATATCCCTTTTTTTTTAAATAATTAAAAAATTAAAAATAATTATTTTTTTTTTAGTTTTAACAATCGTAAAAGAAGGAGAATGCGGAGCATCGTTGGATGACAAGATGTTGAAATATATATAAGAATAATTGCGCAACAATATTAAATGTTAATAAATCGTTGTGATATTTAAATATTATGT
The DNA here is from genome assembly GCA_017163975.1 of Anastatus disparis. Classification (NCBI taxonomy): domain Eukaryota; kingdom Metazoa; phylum Arthropoda; class Insecta; order Hymenoptera; family Eupelmidae; genus Anastatus; species Anastatus disparis. Next base: position 1,532,927 of record JAFFSR010000009.1, read on the forward strand.
TTGATTTTATAAGACATTTCAAAATTAAATAAAGTTATCTATAAATAAATTAATCGATATGGTTAATTATTTTAATATTTGTGTTAAAAAAAATAATTTTGCGGATCCTTCAGGATGAGTAATTATTTATAAAATTCATTAACTTTATTCTTGGAGCCACTTTATTGGTGTGGAAACTGAGACTTATGTAAAATATGAAATATCAAATGTATTAAGTATTCACTTCAGTAAGTTTCGAAATAAATAAAAAAATCTAAAACTTTTGTATATTCTTAAAATATAATTTATGCATTAGACGTAAATTCTGGAACGGTGTAAAAATTTTATAAACTTTTTATGTGCTGTTATTACGATGCTAATTAGCGACGGAGGTCGTCTGTGCGTTTGTGAACAAAGTGCATGTATAATGTACTACAGTAGTGCTTGTGTCAATCGGCCGCCGAGAACGGGATTCGAACTCGAGTCTTTGAGATTATGAATTCATCGCTCTATCGAGCGAGCCACTGACGACCTCAATTTTATAAACTTAATTTTTAATAAATTATGATTAAAAGTTTCAACTTTTATAATGTACTACTTTGTTATAATCATGTAGTTATGTTGGAATATCTTCTGTACGAAGTAAAGGCTTAGAAATAACAGCAATAAAAGTTTATTTTTTGTAATTTAACACTGACAGAAATGATTTCTTGAAGCAAGTGGAATCCACTAGCCGGTAGTAGAAAGTATTCTTGTTATTCTCGCTAGTATATTTCCACTTCTTTCTTTTTTCTTCGTTGGCCATGAACATTGACGTTCGTTGCGCCATTACCAGGTGTCGATATATTTCCACTTGAAGGAAGAATAAAATTTACTTATTTTCGGGTGCGCTTGTGTCTAGTAGAAAAATGCTTGACGACCAAATTTTTACATGGGCTTTTAATATTCTATCCCAAAGTCGATTTTTCCTACATCCAAGCAAATTTCTATTTGAATTATTTAATAATATATCTTAACATACTAAAAAAGGACGTAAAGAAATGCCGCGTAATAATGTTGCGTTATATGTGAAAATATAATCAGTCAGATTTTCTCTAGAGGCTAGTGGATTTCTCCAAGGGGGAAGTGATTTTTATTCTAACAACAAGAACGGCGTCGTTTGTAAGAATGCATTATTCTACTAGCGTCTAGTAGATTTCTCTTTGCGTGGAGAAACCCTAATCAAGTGGACTATTCGTTTACCCGCTAGACATCATTTCTGTCAGTGTACCTTGATTTTGCCCTTTGGTAAGTGAATTTCAATATTATCTAATATTTTCCTTTTTGTAAAATCATTGGTTACTTTTTTTTATTATTTCCTGTCTGGTAACTAGATGGTATGGAATGAATGTTCTGTAATTATTCTCTTTAAGTACTGATATTTCTAGAATCCTATTTGCAGTGTTTCTATTGTTTGTTAATACAGACTTTATTTTTATTTACCTATTCAATTGATGTTATGATTCCATTGTATTGAGGAACTATCAGTTTTCGTATTTTAACTGCTGATATATTTTTCTCTTTATTTTTGGGGTTTATTTCTAATTGGTTTGGTTGCATGCATGCTTTGTATGGTGCAAAGTGAAACTTATTGTATAAAAATATTTTTATTTTTTCTGATTCATCTGTTTTATTGTTCGATTTATTACTGTATTGTTCTTTCACTTCTGCTTTTGTCATTTTATTTTGTTTTGAAGCTTTACCCATATGGAAATAATTTCTGCGAATAACAAAACAATAGTAAAAAATTTTAAATAACTGTTAAAAAATGTCAGAATTGAGACATAAATAATAGTTTATAGTTATTTACTATTATTTATTATTAATTACTATTATTTACAGTTATGTCTAGTTATTAACAGTTATTTTCAGTTATTTACAATTATTTACAGTATTTTAAAATTTGGTAGAAAAATTATTCCATAATTAAATGACAGACATAACGGATACGTCAATTGCTGTCAATTTTTGTAATAGAATTAATAATAATAACCATAGGTTATTATAATAAAACCTATAGATTATGCTAAGCTTATATACGTAAAAAATTGTTATTATAAATGTAATAATGAATTGATAAATAGTAAAATATATAATTAAGTTTCTGTACGTTACAAAAAAACATCCATTTTAAATATTCATTTAAATAATCCATCAAAATATTAATATAAAGCACTCGTGATGATGGTTATTCTGTCACATACGATATGCTAGTGTGCTTTATGTTGGCGCAACAGCTTTACGTTGTGGTACAAAAATTCTACCAAAACTGAAAAACTTTAAAATCGAGTTGGAAATCTATCTATAAATCCAGTTAAAAATAGGTGGACATTCAGCAATAAATATACATGAATTATCTGACTGGAAATCCTTCAGGAAATCTAATGAAATCCAACTGGAATCTAGTTCCCAGCTAGGTTGGAAAATCCAACTGGCAAATCAAGTTGGCTTTTTTTGTCCGGATTCCCAATGTACTGGGATTCATATTAAAACGTAATTTTTTCCATCATGTAATTTTTTCCTTTTGATTTATATTTATTTGAAAGGGGAATCTATCTCCCTTCTTCCTAACTTTCCTTTGTTAACCCGATATCTAGTTTGTCTATGTTTATAACAGTCTTTATTTTATTACACTATCTTCCGTCTAATTATTTTCACTTTTTAATTAACATAATGTTAATATTTTATACTACTTCCTGTTTTAAATCCCGGCTTTTTCTTTTCTTTTTATACGCCTTAGGGAAAAACAACCGTTCACCATCACGATCACCGCGCCAGTCCATTACATTTCAATTAAAATGGAACAACAAAAGGTGGGAAGTAGCAGTCAAACTTTGATCCGCGCTGTTTACGAAGACTATGAGACTGTTTACAGATTATTACAGAATGGTGTTAATGTCAATGAAGTTGACGATAAGGGCGATACTGCTTTGCATCATGCCACCATATTACAAAGAATTAAAATAATGAAACTATTATTAAAACATAATGCTCGAGTGGATATAGAGAATAATCAAGGATTGAAAGCATGTGATATGTCTGTGATGGAATATGAACCGGATGTTGATGTTATTAATATTTTTTTACAATGTAAGGTAGAAATACGAATTTTTGAAGGTATGATGGATAGAATGAAAAAATTTCCTGAAAATCTTAAAAATTTTTTATATGAAAATGTCAGTGTAGAAACTGTCGATTTTAGTGGGTTTAGTGCATTGCATCTTGCTGTAAGATTTAATGATTCAAATGCGATAAAAACGCTTATATCAAGAGGTGCGGATGTGAATAAATATTGTGAGTATAGGGGGGCTACCCCTATTTATTTTGCAAGATCAGCAGAGTGCATCAAAATTTTGTTGCAGAAAGGTGCTAAACCTAATGTTAAAAATAAATATTCGAACTCACCTCTTCTTGAAATAGCGGGTAATTATAAAATAGAATATCATCACAAAATAATTGAAAGAAAAGAACAATGGCGGATGATCGAAGAACTTATAAGATATAATGCTAATTGTATTGAAGTCATTAATATGGCCCAAGAGTTAAATTACAGAAAAACCCCGGAAGCAAGATGTGGTGTAGAAGATTTGTTAAAGTTTATGGCGCTAAAAGAGCATAAGTATCATTACGTGAATATCGATGATTTAATGTTAAATCAAGATAATGTATTAAGTTCATTCTATAGTCATTGTTTAAACGAAGTTGTGCTATTAAAGGAAAAGAAACTTTCAGGCTACGTAACATATTATGACTTTGTAGCAAATAATATTAACAAGCTCTCAAAATATGTTGGTAATGAAAGTATTAAAAAAGCATTTAAGAATGAATCCGAATTGACGTATATGTTTCCAATTTATAGTGAAATATTATGGGGACATTTTAAAGAAGCTACGGAAGAAAGAAAACTTCGCGAAGCTGCATGCTCAAGTTTGAGTTATGCTATACCATGCATAAATGGAGATTATATAGCTAAGTATAAAATATTAGAGTTTATAGAAATTGAAGACATGAAAAATATAGTTGAGGCTTTTCCTTTAGTTAAGTTACAAAATAATAAGTAAAATCCGTATTTGTTTATCAAAACAACTTCAAATTTTTAAATAAGATTATTTATACTATATTTACATTTCATGTCGAAATCTAAGATGTATACATCAATGATTGTAATCTAAAGTTGTATGTAAAATTATTCATAGACTTTTTTTGTATACATTAAAATTATGGAATCATTTGTAAATATGAAAATATTTTTATATTGTACTAAAAACATTAATATTGCATTTTTATGATTGACAATGCTGTAAAATATATTTAATAAAAATATAAATTAAGTCATAAGAAATTATGTTTTATATGTGATATAATTCGTTTCATTTTTTTTCAATATGTCGGTTGTATTGTCTTATATGTATATGTGTAAGAATCCAGGTATTTATGGGGTTTGCCCCGTTGAAAATTAAAAAAAAGTGTCATATTTATCATAATGAAATAAAAAAGTATTCGATAATCTTTATTCCATAAGACATAAATTTTTTTTCTAAAAAATAATATTCCTGTTGAAAATAATACGTACTTTAAGTATGTACTTCATCCTAATAAGCACGTACTTTTTTGAAACATATTAGTAGATACTTTTTTTTAAAAGTATGTACTTTTTAAGAATTTTTTGACATAACATTTTTAAATTGTATGTACTTTTTAGAAAGTATATATACTTTTTCAAAACATTTTGATGAGTACTTCTATTTTAAAAGTATGTACATTCTTGGGATATATATACTTTTTTTTAAAAGTATGTAGTTTTTACTTGAGTTTTTAAAACACTTTAGTACTTCATTTTTTTAATAAGTATGTACTTTGTATATCATGTACGCACTTTAGCTAAAGTACGTACGTTTTTTAATCATTTTCGTACGTACTTTTTTAGCACGTAATTTTTAAAAATATTTTGATACATTCTGTTTTTTAATAAATACATCCCTATTGAAAATTAACCACGTGGTAAATCGTTTTACCACATGGTAATTTTCAATAGGGATACTTTTTAAGAAAATTTTTACATTTTGTATACAGGCTATTATGAAAAAGTATGCACTTTCTTGGAACTATATACATCTTAAACATTTGTACTTTTCGAAATATATACTTTTTTCCTATGTGCATTTTTTAAAAAGTATATATATTTTTTAGAAAGTATGATCTATTTTTTTATAAAAAGTATAAACTTTCTACACTACTATATTTTTATAAGAAGTATAACTTTCTCAAAAGTTTACACTTGTTTAAAACAAAATTTTATTTTTTTAAAAGTATGTATTTTTTAGGATTTTGATACATAGTTTCTTAAAAAGTATGTACTTTTTTAGAAGTATATACTATTTTTCAAATCAGTACCTACAAATATACATTATAAATCTTTCTTTTATAAATAATATATATAAGAATATATATAATACATTGCAAAAAATAAATGTATGAAATGGTAATTGTATTACTCTGGTTAAGTAAATAAAAATAAAATATAAGGGTGATAATGTAAGAAAATATGCATTTATTATCAAATGTAATCTTTATTAGAAAATTATTATTAGAAAATTTTTGTATATGAATTCAAAAACGTTGCCAAGTGCTTTGGCCCAATGCTTTCTAGTAGAGCTCATTAAGTTAGAGTAATTTTATTTTATTTTTACGCGGATTTTATAATTAATTACTATAAATTGGAAAACGTCAGTTTTCCTAACAACTCGGTCCATGTTATAAAATTATTATAAACATTATACTCAAACGAAATTTTAATTTTATAAATAAAAATCAAGAAAAACTAATTTTTATGTTACATTTTAATCCTTGCACTTTGCTCGTTAATTTTTCTGTTTTGGTACATCGTAATCTAAAGGGTTACAGTGTTACGAACAGCGCATTTCTTTGTAGTGGTGGTTTTATAAGAGTTTATGTTTACAGATATTTTAATCATTATTAAAAATTAAAAATGCGAAAATTATAAACGCAATTTTATATTGTAAAGCTAACGGGACTCCTAAGTTTGGCGGTTTTTTTAAAGATTCTGAATAAATTACAATTTTATGCACAGCATTGCAATCTTCAAGATTTCAACTATGAATAATAATTTTTGCCCTGACATCGTCACAATCCGTCTTACACGGTTTGGAAGAAACATTTTGGTCCCTATTTTGGGCAATAACAATATCGTTTGGTATAACATTCTTTACCAGTTTAAATTACAATATTGAGAGCGTCAGTGACGTAATCAGCTAGGGCGTACGCCTTATACGGTCTCTGTACACTTTCGGTCCAAGCGGTCGAGGATTCGATTCCCGGTGAAAACACCTGAGATTTTTTCTCTCGTTTTTTTATCGGAGAAAGTATATTCCTCACTGTGCTGGGCTTATGTTCCTGGCGTAGGTTTTCTCCAGGGGGAGTTTTCTCTGCGTCACAGGTCTTTGGCCTGGGCAAATGCGGGAACTTATCGTAGAAGTCTATATGCCACTGTTACTGGAGCGCGGCAGTCCGAGATTTCGCGGAGACTGGGTAGATATTAAGTTAGAAAAAAAAACACAGAGGTGATATGGGTGCCGATGAAATGGTTCATTAGTTGAAAAAACCGGGACCACTAGGGCAAAAAAAAAAAAAAAAAATATTACAATATTGAGAGTATACCCATATGGAAATAATTTATGTGAAAAACTGTAAATAATAGTAAATAATTGTAAATAACTGTTAAAAAATGTAGGAATTGAGACATAAATAATAGTTATTTACAGTTATTTACTATTATTTATTATTAATTACTATTATTTACAGTTATTTACAGTTATTAACTGTTATTTACAGTTATTTACAATTATTTACAATTATTTACAGTTTTTTATAATTATTTACAATCATTCATAATTATTTACAGTTATTCATAATTATTTACAGTTATTTACATTTTCAAAAATTTTTGAATTAGTGGATAATTTAATGTTATTAATAATTATTTACAATTATTTATACAGTACCGCTCAAAAGTTCGTAAAAATTTTTTTTTTTTAACTCAACTTCAAACTGCGATATTTCGGAAACGGCTCGATGAATTTGAAAAATCCGGACGGCGTTTGAAAGATCAGACAAAATACTATTTTTTTATGTCCTGCCAAATATTTTTATCTCTTTTTTTAACTCTATTTCTAATGATAGAAAATTTTTTTATTTTTACGAATTTTTCAATTTCAATCAATCAAATGTAACTTTTTAAGAAATTGATAAAATTAAAAAATTCGAATGCGACTGAAAAGTAGAGTAAATTTCCTAAATCTTTATGTTTAATGATTTTTTTGTATCTACTTTCTGCGTGTAGCTAAAAATGCGCAAAAATGGAATGTACAATAAAATCAATTTTATATGATAATATTTTCCAATATCGCGGGTCTATTTTTGTTTACATTTCAGCATGTGTTCAAATCTGTAGTTCGTATATACCCGAGTAGAAACGTATAAAGGCCAACCGTACTTGTAATCAGTACCTTATCCGGCTAAACTTAAGATTTAAATAAGGGTCTGTCACCAGGGAAAGATCCGTGCCGGCCACTAAAATCCTTATTTCAGGTTCAACTGATAAGTGCCTGTGTAGCGCCTGTAAACGACTTTTTTTTTTATTTTTATAAAACATATAATTAGCTCATATTTTGTTTCCAAAGTAATAATTTAAGTATTTTATTCAAAATAAATAAAGCAATTGTTCATTTAAACGATAAAAATATGTTAATAAGTGTTTTATAAAAATTTCACAAATTAGGTTATAAATATAAATGGCGAAATATTACGGTACCACTCCGGTATCGATAAGTTTTTCCTGAAATAAGGATACTAGTATCCGGACCGGAACCTCCCCTGGTGACATTGGGGGGAATAACCGGATCCGGATCGGACAATAATCTTCAGGCTCCGGATCCGGGACGGATGTACGCCGTAATTGCATTTCTACTCGGGTACATACGAAGAATCCAATTTGTAAATAACTTTAATTTATTCAAAAAAAGGACACTATCATTTATAATAATTGTGATAATTTTGTTAAAAGTATACAATACCGTTCATTAGTTCGTAAAAAAATTTTTTTTTTAGAAACTCAACTTCAAACTGCGATATTTTGGAAATGACTCGATAAATTTCAAAAATCTGAACGGCGTTTAAAAGATTAGACAAAATACTATCTTTTTGTATCTTGCTAATGTAAACCAAAATTGACTCGCGACATTGGAAAATATTATCATATCTAAAACTGATTTTCTTGTACTTTCCATATTTGCGCATTTTTAGCTACACGCAGAAAGTAGATACAAAAAAATCATTAAACATAAAGATTTAGGAAATTTACTCTACTTTTCAGTCGCGTTCGAATTTTTTAATTTTATCAATTTCTTAAAAAGTTACATTTGATTGATTGAAATTGAAAAATTCGTAAAAATAAAAAAATTTTCTATCATTAGAAATAGAGTTAAAAAAAGAGATAAAAATATTTGGCAGGACATAAAAAAATAGTATTTTGTCTGATCTTTCAAACGCTGTCCGGATTTTTCAAATTCATCGAGCCGTTTCTGAAATATCGCAGTTTGAAGTTGAGTTACAAAAAAAAAAAATTTTTACGAACTTTTGAGCGGTACTGTAGTTATTTACAGTTTTTTACAGTTATTTATAATTATTTACAACTATTTACAATTTTCCATAGTTTTTTACAATTATTTACAGTTATTCACATTTTTAAAAATTTTCGCCTATATATAAAATTATTGAATAAATTTGTGATAATTTTCGAAAATGTAAATAACTGCAAGTAATTGTAAAAAACTATAAATAATCGTAAATAACTGTAAATAATTGTGAAAAAAGTGAATAAATGTAAATAACTGTAAATAAATATAAATAACTGCAAATAAGTGTAAATAACAGTTAATAAGTGTAAATAACAGTTAGTCACTGTAAATAAGTGTAAATAACAGTAAATAATTGTAAATAATTGTAAATAACTGTTATTTATGTCTCAATTCCCACATTTTTTAACACTTTTCTACAATTATTTACAGTTATTTACATTTATTTACATTTATTTACAGTTATTAACAGTTACTTACAATTATATCCAAAAATTTTTTCCATATGGGTAATTGCAAACTATGAACAGTTTTACATTAAATCACAATAACATGGATAGAAAGGGTTCTTTTTAGATATGTCTCTTTATTTTGACGAAGTATTTCAGAATAGATTTCATGGATTATGGTTTTTTACAAGTTTTTTTTATGACAATTATCGTTCTAGAAAAAATATTTTTATACTCATAATAATATAAAAAAGTAAATAAAAAATGATTTACTAAAAGAATTTAGTCGGTACATTACATTTTTAAACGTTCTTTCAGAGATAAAACCACTCATCTATATTAATTCTTAACTGTTAACGTCATACTTACGTTTTTTCTTTGTTTATAAGATTTCAGGTACAGTCATAAAATAATAGTAGCTAATTTTTACATGCTGTTATCGAATAAATTGATATTGCGCTTATGTACGATGATCAATTAAATTTCAATAATGCAATAATCGATTGACAATCAATGATTTTATCAGATTCAGATAAAATATACTTTGGTATCTTTAGCCAACACTTTTTTATAAATGAACTATATCATGTTTTGATGAATAAACGAAGCAGTGAGGAAACATTCACATTCAAAACAGTTGACATTGTTTGAAAAGTGTTATTAAATACCTTGGTAAGTGTCTCTACAAAATTTTTAAGAAAACTATAAATAAATTATTAAATGTAATGTTTCAAAAAAGTAAAATTTCATTTGATTTCATAAATATACTGATTATTTAGAAAATCAAATTTTATTGTTTGATTGTTTTTTGTTTATGTTTAACTATTCGTATTGATATTTAAATTTTAATGATATTGTTAGCATACATATTATCATAATATCATTTGGAGTTCAAAACACATTAATAAATCTTATCGAAAAAAAAAAATAAAAATAAAAATAAAAAATCTTAAAAAAGTATATCACAATATGAAGTATATTAATTATTTTAACAGAGAAAAAATGTTCATCCATAAAAATTATTTTAAATAAAAAAAGTATGAAAAAAAATCATGTATTTTAAAATACAACCATCTCTAATTAATAAATATAATTAATAAGGTAAATAATTAACCACGTGATTTCGATTAATAAAAGAGAACGCAAAATAAAATGAACATGACTCATGTTTGAATTTAGGTACTTTAAAAATCCGTTGACATTGATTTATCACTCGTTAATCAATATTTCGGATTATTTTAGTGCTTAATAATAAAAATTTATAAATTGTATTAATAATTGATTTCTTATATTCTTCGATTCAATATTAAATAATTATTTATCGTGTTTGTATTGAGGATGTGAAACATTTATCTATTTTTTATCATAGGAAAATATGCGTAAGGAACTCATATTTATATTTTTTATCGCTTTTATTGCCGTCGCCTTTGGGTGCTTGTGTCCCAGAAATTACCAGCCTATTTGCGACAATGAAGGAACGACACACAATAATTTGTGTTTATTCAAATGCGCGGCTGAAGAATCTTTAGAGCGCACCGGCAAAGGTTTGTTATAAAGTAATCCTTTTTAATTGATTAAAAAATTAAAAATAATTTTTTTTTCAGTTTTAACAATTGTAAAGGAAGGAGAATGCGGAGCATCGTTGGATGAAAAGATGTTGAAATATATATAAGAATTATTGCGCAACAATATTAAATGTTAATAAATTGTTGTGATATTTAAACGTTATAATGTGTAATTTTATACATTTCAAATTTATACAAAAATATGAAATATCAAATGAATTGAGTATTTACTTCAGTAAGTTTCGAACTAAATCAAATAATCTAAAATTTTGATAATTTCCTAAAATATATGCATTAGACGTAAATTCTGGAAGAGTGTGAAAATTTTATAAACTTAATTGTTATATGAAATCATGATTAAAAGTTCCAACTTTTATAATATGCTTGCCTTGTTATAATCATATAGTTATCTTCCGTTCGAAGTAAATGCTTGGAAAAAATAACAATAAAAGTTTATTTTTTGTGATTTAATGATGTTTAGAAAATTATTTCTTAGAGAATCAATAAAACAGATATTATCGTTTGAAAGTCAAAGAATTAACAAAAATAGACATTAGAGATCGTATGAAACTCGCATGTTATAGAAATTTTACAAAATCTTGAAAATATTTTTTTTTCATTTTAACTTTTAGATACTAAAAATGATGTTACATTAATAATATATTTATCGTTGTATTAAGTAAATCATTTTATTCAATTTTTAAATGTATTTAATAAAGGAAAAAAATTTATACTTATAATAAAAAAATAATAAAATTGAAAGAGGGTAATAAAGAACCATAAAATAAACAATTTTGATTCAATTTTTTGTGAGAATTATAAATTGAATAAGCTTATTGATTTTCAAAATGATTCTTCATATAATTAATCTTTTTTTATATGGTAATTCCATATAAAAATTTTTATTTTGCATCAACAAAGGGTTAAGAATTTAATTTATATTAATTAATCGTAAATTTTCATGTTTTTTGTCAATAGTTAAGTTCTTTTCCTATCTTGAATTCTCCATGTAACTATAACTTATATTTATTTATAGGGCTAATTTTTTCTTCGTGTCACCTGAGATTGTTTAATCACTCTTTCTATAATTTGTAAATTATTATTTTTATTTAGTTAATCTTTGCAAAATTTTAATGAAACTTTTATAGGTGATATTAATATTATTGGTCGTGATATTGTGAAATACAAGATATTCTAATTAAAACAAACGTTACATTTATTAAAAATATGAATAAGAATATTTACTATATTTTCTATTTATCTACAGTAATTCAACAAATTTTGAATAGTAAAAATCGAATAATACAATTTTTATTGAGTGACAAAAAAAGTTATTAGTAAAATCGTTTTTGCATGATTAAAATTTTCTTTGTTTCGTAATTTAACGCTGAAGCCAATGATATGAATTTAAACTCAAATATCTCCAAAAAGAAAATTTGAATTCATTTTTTTGTAAATACAAGTTCACAAGTGGAGATGCATTTTCAAAACTACTATGAAAAATATGCGTAATAATTTTTAAAAAATATTTAAATCTTTTTATACTGAAATTTTAATTGAAAAAATATTTAAAACATTAAGTTATATACAAAAGTTTTTACAGTCTTATTTCTTATTTATCTAACTATATTATACACCCATTAATATCAAATAATTTTAGTTTTGTTTCTTCTTTTTTTTATTCGTCCTGCGTTTTTGCTTTTTGATATCTTTTTTCTGGTCATTTATTGGACCATTCTTTGGTTTGAAGAAATGAATTCTAATATCTTGAAATGGATCATAAAATACTCCATTCATATTTTGATACATAGCGCTTTCTTGTTGCAAACGTTCTTCATTTACAAATTTATCATCTATTATATCTTCAACATTAGGGACCCTGAAAAATAATTAGATTGCTCGTATAAAATATGTATTTGGTATAGTGAAAAAATAAACCAAATATTGCAAAAAATTTTTTACTAAGCAAGCTGAAGTTTCAGAAGGAAAGTTTTAAATTCAACTAATGCTGTCTGAAATCTCAATAAACCCGATAAAAAATACTTGCAAGCATATTTGGTTAATTTTTAATCGATTTTTCCTCCTTACTAAAAATAAATTATGCTATTTATTTATAATAGAAAAATCTCTAATATTTGTGATAGAGAAAATCATCGAATCTCATCAAAATACTTAATGTTAGCATCAATTTTGATAACCTTATTTATTTACTAATGATAGAATGCGCTTTTTTTAACTTACCAATCAATTTTTTCAAACTCCTCCATATTTATGATTGCGTGGGCGTTGTTAAATAATTTTCGTCACGTTAATTCACTTTTCTGATAAGAATTATCTTGATAATATATATATTTGAATACGAAGAGCTTGAACCCTCTTCAATTTTTCAATCGTACACGAGTTAAGTAGTTAACCTCAAAATTTCATTTTAACACTTAAAAACAGTAGTCTCGAAAATCTCCGCTAATCATCTGGTATCTGGTGACAACTTCGTGTCTTCTGGATAATAATTTATAATCTGATTTTTACAAGAAAAAATCAATTGCTATAATGGTTAATTCAAGAAAAATAACCGACCATTGGTGCTTTTATTTAATATTAATTTTTTACTGTTTTCTATTTAATCTAAGTAACGCAGAAAAATTTCCGTTAGACGTGGAAAAATTACAATCCTCCATGGCTTCTGATGTGAGTTATTAAGTTAATTAAATTTTCAAACAAATTGATTTATATTTCTTATATTTTATATTATTACAGAAAATAGATAATATTACCCCCATGAATACAATAGAAAATTTAGGATTTCTTCATGCATTCATAGCATCCCTCTCAGTGATTGTTGTTTCTGAGCTAGGAGATAAAACATTTTTCATAGCTGCAATAATGGCTATGAGACATCCAAGATTGACAGTATTTGCTGGTGCAATAACTGCTCTTGCAGTAATGACTATTTTATCAGGTTTTATACTTTGTTTTATCTAATTTATAAATATATTTTAATTTAACGAAAGAAATTATGACATTTAATTAAAAATTTTTGTACTGATGCCAATTTTTTTAAATCACAGTCATTTTTGGATATGCCGCTACTATCATACCCAGAGTTTATACTTATTATATTTCTACTGCTTTATTCGCTTTATTTGGTTTGAAAATGTTGAAAGATGGATATTATATGTCACCAAATGAAGGTCAAGAAGAACTTGAAGAAGTTCAATCAGATCTCAGAAAAAGGGAAGATGAAGTAAGAACAAATTCTAGATTATATTTTATTATAAAATTATAAATAAAAATGTTATTTATATTTTATTAATACAAAGTAATTAATAAATAAAATACATGATTTATATTATATATTCAAATATATAAATTAATTGTATCATGTTTAATTATAGCTTGAAAAAGAAACTGTTTCAACTCTTGTTCAAGATCCAGAAACTGGTGTCATAAGGAAAAGTAAAAATGCAAGTGCTTTAATGATGATTTCAAGAATATTTTTACAAGCATTTTCTCTAACATTTCTTGCTGAATGGGGAGATCGTTCTCAGCTGACAACAATTATTCTTGCAGCTAGAGAGGCAAAAATTTATTTATAAATAAACAAAACATTACAAATGCATTTTTATATTTTGTTATTTACTTTTAGGATGTATATGGTGTTGTAATTGGTGGAGTTTTAGGGCATTCATTTTGTACAGGTTTGGCTGTACTGGGAGGTCGTATGATTGCTCAAAGAATATCAGTGAGAACAGGTTGGAATTAAATTTAATAATAATTTTCTTGATAATATAGAATATTAAATATAAATCATTTTTTATATATTATATTATTTGTAGTTAAAATTTTATTGTCTTTTAATATTTCAGTTACACTCATTGGAGGACTCGTATTTTTGATTTTTGCAATAACTGCTTTATTTGTAAAGCCTACAGATACTGTATAACAAAACTTTTATACCAAGTTAAGTGTACCCTAATGCTAAACATATCCATAATTGCAGAGTATCATTTGCCATTACAGTATTGTAAGAATTTGATTGTTTTTATCAATTAAATATCAGCATTATTTCACTCATACTTGAAGTTAATAAACATTTTAAAACTTTTTTTAATAAAAAATTTAAAACAAAATTAAGACTATATAAAATGAAAAAATATATATAAAAGATTCATATAAAATAATTTTGTTTTGCTTTTATGATTGTGAAATAGTGTTGATGCTGATTATAATACTGAAAAATTGCAGCATTAGCATTTGTTTATTGATCAATACTGTGTATTATTTGTAAATATTATACTCAGAAAAGATGTGCTGTAGTCAGATATAATTTTCATAGTTAAGAAATTGTTTGAATCAATCTCAAAATGTAAGATTGAATCAGAGATTTCTATTTTGTAAAAATTTGATTTCTCTAAAATTATATAAAGATTGTGTAATAGATAACTGTTAGTCACAATTTTTGTGACGTTTTTGAGCTTTGTACAAATTGTAAGAGTATTTCCATAGATAAAAATAATTGTTAAAAATTTTTCTACTAAATTTATAATTGTGACATATTTTTAACAGTCTGTTTTCCACTTTTATCTATAGTTTTATAGTTGAATTGTGAACTTTTTAATATAAAGATGAAAAAAAATATTTAATGGAAGTTTGTTCTGTGAATTAATGAAGTATTTCTGTGATAATATTAAAATCCAATTATTTTATGTTTATACACAGTAAAAATAAAATGTATATATGTATATTCCTATACATTATGATATCTCGTGAAGAATTATGCAAGTTGTACTTCAAGATCTAGTTGAATATAAAATATTTTTACTTAATTTAAGTTAATTTAAAAATTACATGTATGTATTTTTCATTAATAATAAAATTTATTTAGTAATAATAGTGATTTTTTTATTACATAATTTATTTTACATGTATATGAATGTATGTTATGATATTATTACTTAACAATATCATTTAACTTAAAATAATGTTAATAATAATTTAGAATTTTAAAACAGTAAAGTAAATCAATAATATTAGACTCAATAACATTTTTTCATAACATTAAATTTTAAGATACATACTATTTCTACTTTATATAAACCATTAATATTAATGGTTGTTATAATTTTTTTCAAACTTACATACATCACAATAATAGAACTGAGTCAATCTAATTTCTTTTAAATTAAATTTTACATGAATTTTAGCTTTTTTAATAATTAATTTTTGTTTCATTCAGTTAATAAATTTTAATTCCCATTTAAATATTTTTTACAAAAGTAATAGAGCATTTGCTTTAAAAAAAGATAATTAATTTTTAATTGCACTTTTTTTATGACTACAAATAATAGATTGTAATTTTTCAATTTTTAGTTGTGGAAGTAATATTTTTTTAAACTAATTACATTTAATAACAGAAATTTTAGTTACACTAAAAACTAAAATAAATTTTAAAGCTAATTTTAAAGTCTTTTAAATGTATAAAATGTTTAGAAGAAAGCTTAATAATTCTACTAGCTTGTATTTAATTCTTCATCTGTCATAATTTCAATTGAATTTTTTATTGTATTGTCTTGACTGTTTATATTTGAAACTGCTATTTTATCTATTTCTTTCACTTGATTAATATTGTTACAAATATAGTCTTCGTTTAATGTAGGATGCACATTATTTTTACACAGTTCTGTTGAAACAGTAACAGGATGTTTTTTCATATGCGTTGTTAGATTTCCACTATGATAAAATTCTTTTCCACAAACTTTACATTGAAAGGGTTTGATTCCAGAATGGATTCTTTCATGTATTGAAAGATTACCACTATGACGAAATTCTTTAGCACAGATACTACATTTATATGGTTTAATACCAGAATGTGTTCGCAAATGTGTAGATAAATTTCCACTATGACTAAACATTTTACCGCATACTTGACAAGTATATGGACGTTCTCCAGAATGTGTTCTCATATGGATTGCTAAATTTCCACTATGCGTAAAACACTTATCGCATTCTTTACATTTGTATGGTCTTTCACCATTGTGAGTCCTCATGTGAATAAAAAGGTTACTTTTATGCCCAAACTCTTTAAAACAAATTTCACATTGACATTTCAATTTTTTTCCTGGACTAGTAATTGAATTAGGAGACTTTGATGGTCTGCCAGGTGTATTTCGTTTAATAGCGGAAGAGTCTTGTTGAACTGTGATGAAACCAGGATTTATTGAAACACTATTATTACTAATAGAGGATGTAATTCTAGATTCAACACTTTGTTCACTTCCAATGTTTGCTTGATTTGCTTGATTTATTTGAGAATTATCTTCTCTAGCTTGTTGATTTGTTAAAAATGCATTATGTTGGAGTTGCTGTTGTTGCAAATGTTGATGAATATAATTTGAACTGATAGAAGGTATATTTTGCTAAAATAAAAAAAATAAATCTTAAAAAAATTACTAATATATGAATTTAAAATATAAATATTTACTAACATTAACTCTAAATGTATCTTGTCGAGGTATCCCATCAATTTTTTGAGAAAAGTTCTTAGGATACTGATTGGTTTGAACTTGCACTTGTAGTGCTTGATCCCAAAAATGTGGTAACTGTTGATAAGTACATTGAATATTTTGATTATTAAACACAGAGTAATCAACATCACTTTGTCTGCTGATTATATTTTCATGGTTTCTATCTTCCACAGGACTGTATTCTTGTTTTATTTGAACTGAACCAAACATCTAAAACAGAAAAATATATAGATTTTGAAAATAAAATTTGTTGGTAAAAAAATTTATAGAAATGGTATGTATGTATGTGTGTGCGTGTGTAAACATTATCTTTTGACAATTTATTACCTTGAATGTAATTTTATTAAAATTGCAGTATAAATTATTTTCGCCTTTAACTATAAAGCTTAAATATTTAATAATTCTAAATGAAAATTTCTACAATTAACGTAAAAACATCCTTTCGAAAATAAATTTTCTAATACTGGATATAATTATGTCGATAGAATATCTATGTATTTTACGCATGAACATTCTCAATTACTTGTTGAGCAGCTGCTATGTGCAATTAGCTAAGTGATATATCGCGAATTTCTTTAGAAAATATATCGCAATCGTTGACTTTTCCATTTTCACGAGTAACGAAACAAAAAAATTATAATGATCAACGAGATCGAAATAATGTAGTAAATAATAGGTGGGCTGCTGCTTCTCTATGCTTTGTATAACATAAACAAACACTTGCGCGACGATTATCTCACGGATAGACTAAGAACAAAACTAACAGAACCTGAAAATTTTTGGCCTTAACGCCGCCATAACGTAACCAATAGCAGTCTTATATTTTCTAGCAGTGTTACCAGTTTATTAATATATATTAATAATTATTAATTTATTAATGGATATTAGTTTTAATTATTTTGACTTTTAAATTCTTTTATCATCTTTAATTTTTTTTTTCAATAATTAGCAATTTGTTACACTCGTTTTTTTAAATATTTATTTAGTAAATAAATATATGTATTTATTTAGTAAACAATATTAATTTATTTAAAAATTAACTTTAAATATTTTTTACCTAAAAATATTAGAATGGATCTCAAAAAAATAGATGTCCAAATCAAAAATAAAAATTTTAAAATCGAGCGTACTTTTGAAAATTATTTTGGTAACAATGACTGTCTAGTCGATAAAAATGTCTTCTCTAATTGTGACTGTTACCTTAAATGTTTTGTTATTAATATAAGAACAAATAATATTAATAATTTTGTAACTTTTAAACAGATGTTTTTGTGAATAATCGTCGTTTAAACATCTATGTACAAATTTTAATGTCATATAAATGAAGTAACATTTATATTTTAATGCTTGATTAGATTAACCAAGCCTCTGGTGTTCATTTACATGTATAAGCTAAAACTATACATTTGTTAAAAAAATTTATATCTATAATCTAAGAAAATTGTTGTACAAAAATGAATATTTCAGATGTAATTAAAGTTCAAAAGGTAAATTTTCTATCAGTGATTTATTTGAAAATATTACAATTATATGTAAATCATGATTACTTTAGTTATATAAATAATATTAATAATTTTTTAGCATAACTTTCTTAAATATTAATAATATTCTTTGTGCTTTAGGTGGAAAATGTATTAATGCTTGATAAATATGGTGTGAAGCATACAGTAGGAACTTTCTATTTAACGGAAACACATTTTATTTTTATGGAACCAAATGGAAAGAGAAAAATTTGGGTAAAACATCTCTTACTTTTAGGATTTTTTACTGATAAAATAATATTTAAATTAATTAATATTTCGATTAAATAACTAAATAATTTTTTGTGATATTTTAGGTTTTAAACACACATGTTGCGAGTACTGATAAACTGCCTCTATTAACAAGTGGTTCTCCTCTTCATATTAAATGTAAAAATTTTTTTGTTGTTACATTCGTAATTCCAAAGGAAAGAGATTGTCATGAAGTATATTTGACATTATTAAAATTATCATCTCCAAGTAAAGATTAAAAAATAATTTACTTACAAAAACTTTTACTTTTATAATTATACTAGATGTTAATTAAATTTATTTTAATTTTACAGCTAGAATAGAAGATTTATATTGTTTTGATTATAAGGGCAATAATGAAGGACTGTCTCAAGAAGTAGGTTGGAACTTTTTCAGTATTCAAGATGAATTTCAAAGACTAGGTGTACCTAATGAAGAATGGTCACTATCTTATCTTAATGTTAACTATGAAGTTGGTATTATTTGCATTTTTAATTTTTAGTCTTTATGTAAAAGATATCAACCATAATTTTTTTCTAGTTATGTGAGACGTATCCCAAATATTTGTATGTTCCAAGTTTATGTAATAATACTGTATTAATGGGTAGTGCTAAATTTCGTAGTAAAGGAAGACTACCAGTATTAACATACTTACATAATAATAATAAGGTACGATTTTACATCATAATTCAAATATTTTGTATATCTAATTCTTACATTATTTGCAGGCATCTATTATTCGGTGTAGTCAACCATTATCTGGTTTTAATGCACGTTGTTTAAAAGATGAACAAATGCTTTATAATTTACTTTGTACAAACCCTAATTCAAAATATCTATATGTAGTTGATACAAGACCACGAGTAAGTTTTCACAAATCATAATTTTAAATAGTTATAAATGAATAACAATAAATATTTTTTTTTATAGATTAATGCAATGGCTAACCGTGCAGCGGGAAAAGGATATGAAAATGAAAACTTTTATGATAATATTAAGTTTCAATTTTTTGGAATTGAAAATATTCATGTGATGCGATCAAGTTTGCAAAAGTTAATAGAATGTATGTATACATTTTTTCCAATATTTTTTTTTACTTAATTAATCTTTTTTAAGTACAACATTTTTATAATAATAGTAAATTAGTTTGCCTTTTATTGCGACGTATAAAGATATCTCTATATCAGGTTGGAAATGAGAAAAAACAGGCCAGATGAATTTCATTTCAGCTTGGCAAAACTATTTTACTGTATTTTTTTAACTTTATTTTCATTCTGCGCGCTCATTTGCTATGAGAATGTCAATAGCCAGACTTAATCATCGAATAAGTATATGCATATTCAAGCAGTAATACTGATAATTAATAATCAGGCGGCTATGGAAATGCACAGTATACAGTGCTTCTTTACATCAGTGCATTCTGGTTATTGGAATTCTCATGGCAATTGAGCATACCCAATAAAAATTGAATAATTTTGAGTTTTTTGCGTGGCTCAAACATTACCATTTCATATAATTATATTGTTTTAAAATAATTTTTAAAAAATACAATGACCATGTGAAATAGGTGATTCGTATAGTCAATTCTTAAGACAGTTCATTTTTGTCCACGAAGAGGATAACTTTGAAAAGAAAAGATCTTAGTAAATTCATCAGTCGTTAACAACGTTGACCGAAGTCTTGAACGTGTATTAAATTCATCTTAGCATTGTAACATGCTGAATTTTCATCCGCATGAGATCTCATGTTTCAATAGCAGGCCAACATGAGGCCATATTTATGGCCCAACGAAATAACTTAAAAAAAAAACAAAATATTAAGCATATTACGCTTTGTTCTTTGACGACGAACGCTAATGCCGTTTATTTCCTATCGAGAGTCTTTGCGGGTAAAACGCATGAAAGTATCATTTGATGTTTCCTGTAAATGCTTTGATTAGATTAAATGCTGGAGAAATGAACTGTTTTACAAGGCAGGGAAATATTTCTATGAAAAAATATTCCCGATTTAGTGCGTAAGCGTAAATGTTCAGAACATTTATATTTGCCTCTAAATTAAGAATCATGCATGTTAAATAGCCCACTGTGCCTCTTAACATACTCACATCAATAAATATCAAACCAAGTCTAATAAAATCAACCGCGTAAATCTAATAATCTAAAACCTTCGAAAAATTGTTTTGTTTATTAACTCCATATAATTATTAACTTTTACTTATTAACTCCCTATAAAGCTCGATCCCTATAACTAAGTGTAAGTCTTTACTAATAAGAATCAAATTAAAATATTAATTTTTGTATTATAGGCTTTCAAATTTTGAAAGTCTATAATACAAAGAAATCAGAAATGAAAGAGAATTAAAGTTACAATAATAGTAAATTAATTGAATTTTTTTCAAAAACATTTTTAATTTGAAAAAGAAAAAAAAATTTAATTCTTAAATTGATATTGGTGCGAATAATTATTCGTTAATATTTATAAATAGTTTAAATATGATTTACGTGATTTGAATATGTTGAAAAGCAGATTACTTACTATGCGAGCTTATTATAATAAAAAATTAAAATATTTGATTTATTTGTCGTTTTCAGTACAAAAAAGTACTTCAATGAGTGCATTTTTAAGTGGACTTGAAAATAGTGGATGGCTGAAACATATTCGTGCGATATTAGAAACTTCATGGTTTATAGCACGCAACGTAATGAATGGTATTAGTGTTGTGGTGCATTGCAGTGATGGATGGGACAGAACTGCACAAGTTTGTTCTTTAGCTGCTCTAATGTTAGATCCGTTCTATAGAACCATACACGGCTTCCAAGTAAACAAATAAAATCACTATTTAAAAAAATAATTTAACAGTATTAATAATTAAATTGAAATTTTTTTAGGTTTTAATAGAAAAAGATTGGCTTGCCTTTGGGCATAAATTTAGCGATCGATCTGGATTTACAACAGCAGATGCCAAAGAACTTGCACCAATATTCACTCAATTTATTGACGCTACATATCAACTGTTGCAACAATTTCCATATATGTTTCAATTTAATGAAGAATATCTAATCACTTTACATGATCATGTACATAGTTGTCAATATGGAACTTTTATAGGGAATTGTGAAAAAGACCGTCAATCTTTAAAGTAAGCCAATATCATGCTTTAATTAATTAATAAGTATAGCAAAATATTTTAATAAATATACATTTAGACTTTCAGAAAGAACTTATTCTCTTTGGGGTTACATAGCTCAACACATCAATGAATTTATAAATCCTTTGTATACGAGTTTTCAGTACAAAGAAGAAACCAGTAGAATTCTAAAACCAAAACTTTTCCCACAAAATATCACGTAAGATTCTTGCAGTAAAAATTTATAATTTTTATCAGGACTGAAGAAGTATACGACCGCTAAATTTTTTTATCGCTTCTTTAACTTATAATATTTAGATACAGATTTTTTCTAATTTTAAGATATTTTTTCTTACATTAATTATGAAGAAAGTTTTTCACTTATAAAGTATAACCCCGATCCGGATTTGCTGAACTCGGGATAAGTTTTCAGATGTCAAAATATGAAAAAACAAATTTTAGACCCCAACGCTCAATATTTCCTAGTCGGCATTAAAAAATCACTAAAAATTACATTTCAAACTTATTCCTTATTGTATAGAGCTTGAAACTTTTTTAAATGAGCTGGCTCAATCCTTTCGAAATATAGTTATAGATGTCAAAATATTTTTTCCCAGTTATCTTAACTTGACCTGTTTTTTTAAAACTTTTATAAAGCTGAAAATGGGTCTATGTTTATCACGCTATAACTTTGGGAAAAATAATATTTGACATGCTATAACTACTATTTCGAAATTGACTCACTTTCATTTAAAAAGTTTCAAGCTCCTACTATCATCTAGGAACTATATGTTTGAAATTTATAACTTTTAGTGATTTTCTTTAATTGCCTGTAACTAGAAATATTAAGCGTTGGGGTCTAAAATTTTGTTTCCTTTCATATTTTGACATCTGAAAACTTATCCCAACGTTTAAGCAAAATCCGTGATCCGGAGGTCTGATACTCTCCTAGTTAGTGCAACTTTCAATTTTTATCCTTTTTTCGTTTAAAAAAATTGATTAATCTTCAAAAGCGTACGGTTTTTAAATAAAGAATTTTTGAGATTAACATCTTTTAATGCAAAAAATATGTCGCTTTAGAATGAAAGGGGTGTAACTTGGAAGCCTGTATAAAATGGTCGAATCTTGTAAACTACTGTTTTTTACTCTGATTTAAGTTTGACTTACTCTTTAAATATTTGCGGAATTTTTATTAAAACGTGAAAAACCATTTCGCATGTGTGTACGTAAATGTTTTTTCGCATTTCAAACCAAATCTCGCAAGTATTTAATGAGTGACGCCAACTTAAATTAGACAACAAAAACATTTGACTATTTTCAACCAGCCTTCGAGTTGCGCTCCTTTTATTCCATAGCGACGATATATTTGGGGAATATTAAATCAGCTCGCATGTTAAAAAATAAAAATCGTTAAAATCTGAAAATATATTCCGTTTAGTACATAAAACATACAAAAAATATTTAGAAATTTAGGTGAAAGGGATAAAAAATCATAAAATCTTTTGATTTAAAAAATTTTTTTAAATTAATTTTTTAATAAAACTTTTGCTTAAAAACCATCAACTTTTTGTAAAAATTTAACGAAAACTTCTTATCGGAAATAACATGGCGTACGAGTTTTTTAAAATTAGGATATAAAGATTTTTTAGCTCAACTGATTGTTAAAATTACTATTTAATCTACCAAAAAAACTGCCAAAGTTAATTTACTTTTTTCATAAAGAACGAATAATCTTTAGTAACAACGGGGAAAATTCATAGAAACATTTTAATTTGTAAAACAATCTGAAAAAATAGTCATTTCGTACTTGAAGATTTCTGATTTTTTTTTTTCTTAAAAAATATTGAGGTATCAAAAAAAGCATTGACATTTTCTGTCAGAAATCATGTGTAGAATGTATTTTGTAAAAATCAAAATATTCTATAATTTTTTATTCCTTTGACCCAGATTTCCAAATCCTTTTTTATATGTTTTGTATTTCAAATGGAATATATTCCTAGAATTTCAGAGATTTTTATTTTTCACTTGTATGAGTTGACGTAAAATGTCTCATATAGAAAATCAATTAATAATTTAATTTCTTAAATTATTATAAAATTTATTTTTATTTAAAAAATATATATAACATTTTGAGTTTTGTTGCTTTTTAGTGCTGTAACTTTTACTCACGATAAATTTATGTAATTATTGACTTTTTATAAAAAGATGTAAATTATAATATGAATCGTAAGTTCTTTTTATAAAAATTAAAAAAAATCATTTTCTTTTCTTGCGGGGTCCTGATCAAATATGGCCCTAAGTGTTGAAGTCACCTTAACTCTGATTTAAAGTATATTACAACATGAGAACGAAAGTAGTTTTAATAATCTTTATAATTTCTTACAGTCTTTGGAGAGGCCTTTATTTTAGATTTGAAAATGGTATACACCCTAGAGAATCTTCCGAAGACTTTCTTTCGATACTTAACAACCATTTCAATTCAATAGAAGATCACGTCAAATTTTTTATCAAAGTATAATTTTTTTCATATTAATTAAATAAGATTAAAATTATTTTTTATAATAATAATTTTTTTTTAGAAAATTAACTCATTGGGACAGTTAAATTCATCACATAATATAGATCCAATATTATATCATAAAAATAAATTAGATAATGAATATTTAAAGGAATGTTTGAAAAAAAAGTTATCTAGTATAACTAGTGATCCTGCCAATGAAAATAGAAAAGAAATAAAACAGTTGATCATTGAATTAAATTCTGTAGCATTAGAATGGAGGCCATCGAGAAATATGAGTGAGTGTAAATGTGCTACCATCTTTGATGCTTTTAATAAAAAGGTAATAAAATTAATATTCGTTACTTTTCTTATATTAATTCAATATTTATTTATTTTGAATTTTTTCGCGTATTTATCTGACAATTATTATAAATTCTAGTATCATTGTTGGTCTTGTGGAAATGTTTTTTGTCAGCGATGTACAAGTATAAATGGCGTACTTGCGGGATATAGTACTCAACGTGTTGTTCCAACTTGTAAATTTTGCTCTCAAAAATCGACTGCAGCAACACCCGTAACCCCATAAAAAATCATTTAATTGTTAAAATATACCAACATCATCTATCTATGTTATCAAAACTATTTAGTATTTTTTAACCCAACAGTTCATATATTTTTTGACAAGTTCAAATTTTTCATAAGAAATGAAAAAATTCAAAATTAAGAATAAATGACATTAATACTGTAAGTGCTGGGTTAAATCTTTTAATTAAATAATTTTTTTTTAAATATATACATATATATTTAAATGTGTTAGAAAACAAGTTGTTTTCTTACAAAACTTAGAATGTTCATTTGTAAATACAAAAATTTTGTACTTCTTTATTAAATTTATTTTTTAAGTAATGCAAAAAAGTATGTTTTAAATAAATTTAAGTTTTTTAATACAAAAAAATAACAATTTAGGTTAGCCAAAATTATTTATTTTTGTCATTTGAAGTATACTTGCAGGTCGGATATTTAAAAAATTGTGTATTACAAAAAAATTAAACAGTAACTATTTGGTATTAATGTAATATACAATGTAAATATTTTAAACTAAAGTTAATAGTTTTATTCTTGCAAAATCTACAATTAGTACATAAATTACACAAATAGAGTTAACATTCACATCTATAATAATATAATTTGTTCATCAAAAATAAATGATCACCTGGATATCATTCCTATGTGTTTTTTTTTTTTATCTTTTCTATTTAATATTCAAAATTTTTTACATCGAATAATTATAAAAAATTGCTAATTTATTAAACAATAATTATTAAATAAATACTTAAATTTCAAAGTATACTTCTTAAACTTAAAGAATTTAGTACAATTATTAATTATGAATTACGATTGATAAAAATAAATTTTTGTGGGCTAATATTATATTTAATTTATAAAATAAATGATGATTGTACATAAAGAGAAACTTTAGCATACCATGACTAGGATGCCAAAATTTTTTTTGTAAATAGCACTGTGATAATAAAAAATATATGTATTCATATAAAACTGCATAAAATGTTCATATATATTTATGTATTCATTATTCTTTAATATTATTAAAAGTTGTTAAATTTATTAATTCCTAGGTTCCAAATATCAATCCAAGGCCAGCTTGTGTAAAAAATTTAAAAAATAAATTAAAATTCAGTAAAATTTTAAATTCTAAAAGTTTAAGAATCGTATTTCGTGACTATAATTAATTAAGATACGGTGTAAATTATGTAATTTTTGCAAATTATGTAGAATCATTGTAAAAATTGCATCCTCCATTAAAATAATTTTATTTATTGTATATAGCTACTTAGCAAACGCACTTGTTGCAATCACGCGAATAGTTCCCATAATATCATATAAAATTGTTTTTATTTGATGAAAATAAAGCATTCTGCAACCTACGTTTACGTACATGTTATTTACGTAATAGTTAACAATTGCGTTTACTTAATATCAGTATGAAAAAATTATTTTAACAATTCTATTTTACAAAATAATTAAAGTGCACTTTATCGAGTACTAATCAGTAATAATACGTCGGTATTTCCTATTCGGTGGAAACACTTCTTCATCTTCTTCACCCTCAGGAGCAGGAAACGTATCATCATAGGCGTGATTTGGTGCCCATTTTACTAGTAATTTTTCAAAAAATTCTTCTAAACTCCTTGCTTCTTGATAAACTGGAGACTCGGCCTGAAAACCAAATCAGTCATTTAAGTTTTAGAAATTTTATAAATTCTTAAGTCATTTGATTATACTTACAGGATTAAAAGTGTACGCATTTTTAAACATTAATCTGATATCAGCAAAAACTTGCTTTAAATCTGTATAATGATTATCATTTTCTGGCTTTAATTTATCCCTTATAATATCAAGAGCGATTGGTTTCTTAATAACTCGATGATATTCGACCATCTAAAAAATTAAATAAAA
Source organism: Anastatus disparis (assembly GCA_017163975.1). NCBI lineage: Eukaryota > Metazoa > Arthropoda > Insecta > Hymenoptera > Eupelmidae > Anastatus > Anastatus disparis. The sequence goes on from JAFFSR010000009.1 coordinate 1,560,014, forward strand.
TTAATCATTTATTTATTTCATTTATTAATTATATCATTTATAAGACTATTCAAATTTTTTACAGTTAATATCTGACCATTTTAGTCACTTATTCATTTTAGAAATTTTTGTATTTTTATATTCTGCTCTAGATATACTATTTAGATTTATTTCTTTAAACTTCACATAAGAATATAACGACTCAAAAGTAAATAATTTATTTTATACTTAAAAAGATGAAAAACTAATGTTTTTTGATAATTTTAAATAGTTTGTTTTTTATTTTCTTTAAAAGATTTATGTTATTTTTATATATCTTATCCCAGATGATAATTTTGGAAAACACGATATATTATTAATGAAAATAGAAAATGTATTCCATTTTATTAGTTATGTAACTGATATGTTCATCCCATTTGACATTACATTCAAAATATAATTATAAATACCTATAATTTCTACATTTAATTAGTTACATAATCTAATCCATCATCAAATTATTAAAATATTAACCTGGAAAATTAACTATAAAAATTTATATTTATTGAATTTACCTCATGTGAAACAACTTCTCTAAAAGGTAAACTTTGTTCGTACTGGCAATATAATTCTAAAATTATTCGTTGAGCTATTTTCAAATCGCGTTCGCTCATCTTATTTGATCTCTTGTCACCTGGTGGATCCTGTGGAGTTTCGTGTACATTCGTGCAAAGCATGCACTGCCATGTTTCACTTTCACTGAACAAAATATAAAAATTACGTTTAATTGATAATTATTGTTTGATTCTATTTATTTTGTTTTCCATCAATTAAACTTACTCTGGAAATGATTTCAATTGCGGTATATGACAGTATAAATGGAAGACCTTAGGACATTTGTCACAGCAAAGAACAGCATCACCACCATCCATGCATACAGCGCACCAATCCTCGTTTGGATCATCTTTTGTCACGGATGTTACTATATTTTTTGATATTTTTAATAAAATATAATCCACTTTTAATTACATTTTAACAGCTAGATCAAACGTTAATTAATTTTTTTTGACATTTTTATAAATTTTTTATTTTTAAATTCTGGAAATAATTTACTTTTATTTTATGATCTCAAAATAGCTCATGTTATAAATCTTTGAAAAATTAAAACATTTTATGTCTATACTCGTATTATTAATGATAATTGAAGCTACTTTAGGTAACAGTTTCAAAAGCTTTTTTAAAAATTTTAAATTACATTTTAATATTAACTAACTTAACATATAATTATTAATCAATTCAAAATTAATAAGACAGTATTTTTAAATGTTAAAAAGTGAAAATTTACTCTAAATTAAAAAAAAAACAAGGTTTTTTTTTTAGAAAATATTTTAAATAAAGCTAGTATGTTTCAATGTTTCTCTTCTATTTTGAAGGTTTTCCTAACTATTTATAGTGTTGTAAAAAAAAGAGCATAAATATAAATAATAAAATCATTACCCGAAGAATTATCTGTCATAGCATTGACACCTTCATCAGTTGAACTATCTACTTGAGCTGAATCCAACTGATTTTTTTGCGTTTCAGGAATGACCATTATTCCATTGCTATCAAGTTTTGCAATAGTCATCATTAAATCTTTTAATGATTTTTGACAAAATTTATCCAAGTTTTTTTGCGGTTCATCTGTCTTTTCGTGAGGTGCAGGACTTGGCGTTTTCGGCATGGATGAACTCACTGTATGACTGACTGATACAGAATTTTGAGCAACTATTGAAGCGTTATTCACTGATGAATTTTCAATATTGTTAGCATTTATCTGTAAGAATAAAATAAATTATAAAACTTTGTATTATATCTAATTCATTTTAAAGTTTTTATTATATATAGTAAATTTTTAATTTAAAACTTATTAAATTTCAATTATTTGCATTTTTTTTATTTTATATTAGAAATGGAAACATTTTTTATCTTAAATCTTATAGATATTTATTTTTATTTATTTTATTTTAATAGGTATTTAAAAAATTAAAATTATTTAATATTTTTTTACCGCTTGTGGTGAAATTGTCACAGCCGGCTGGTTTTTTAGTGTGATTTTATACGTTTCATTGACAGGAACAGGAGAGGTTGCCGACTGTTGTTGCATAGGACTTCTTGCATTATAATTGGAAGGTGTCATAAGATTAACATTTTGAGGAATATGCCACCGAGCTCCTTGAGCCTGTATTTGAGCCTGGGCTTGTTGCTGCTGTTGTGATTGTTGCTGTTGATAAACGTTAAGCATAGGTTGTTGAACAGGAGCTGGTTGCCGTACCTGCATATTGTTAAGTAGAGAAGTATTCGCTTGATAGTTTTGCGGTGGTACTATAGGCCTTTGTGGAGTATTTATTGGATATCGATATCTAGGCGGATATCTGTATTGCACCTGGTTGACATTCGGCCTATATGCAGGTGGATTGTGAGCTAGTAATCCACGAAGACTCGCATTTTGATTGAATTGCGGATCTGGAGCACTCACATGCATTTGTTGTTGATGAGGATGAGTTGACGATGTTACCTAAATAAAAATAAATATTTTTACAAAAGAACTCATTATCAAACGTAAAATTTTGAAATTGTATTCTCATATAAATGTTATAATTTTCTAGTTTATGTAAAAAATAATTGTAATTCTTAAAATTAAAAATAAATAGTGAAATAATTTGATTTTATTACAAAATCTATTTTTGTTTATTTTTCAAACTTAATTAGTTGCTATTTTTTCATGTATATAAAACTGTTTTATTATTATTTACTGAATTATGAAAATATTCCAATAATTTATTTTAAAATTTATCGACTATTTAGTTTTTCTATTTTGCTGTTAAGGAAATAAATAAAAATCTAGACTTCTTTTGCTTTAGTTTATTAAAAAGTTTATTAAAATAGCCTTTACATAAGAAAATATAAATGTCTAAGTATAAAATAAATTTATAAATTATAGAGAATTATAATAAAGAAAACAAGTTTATATTTACTTATAAATTGTTTCACAAATAATTTATTTATTTTAACTACCTTTTTTACGTAATAATTGAATTAATTTTTAAATATTTAACTTTAAATGTGTACAATTTTAATGAACATAAAAATAAGTGGAACAAATATTATTAAAATATGATGTAAAATTAAATAAAAGAAATAAAATAACTATTCCACAATTTAAAAAAAAAATTCTTTTTAAAATTGATTCTTCATCTATTATTAGTACAAATGAACAAAGAACAGTATTACACACTTATTGTATATCATAAAACAAATTTAAAAATGAAACTAAATTAAGGGTGTGCAATCTAATACCACGGTGGGTATACCTGTTGATGTCCAAGTCCTGGTCGTTGCGGTATCATCATTTGCTGCTGTTGCTGCTGCTGAGGTTGCATACGACCATTATAATTAACATTGTATGTTGGCATTCTCTGCCCTTGAGGAGATGCTCGTTGTTGCATATTGTGAGAGTTATAGTGTGGGATATAGTTTTGATTTGGGGTTTGCATTTGTTGTTGCATTTGCTGTTGATTGACCATGTGTGATTGGGTTTGCATTGTTAATTGTTGATGTGTTGTAATAGGAATGTTCATGGGTTGGTTCATATACGAATTATGAGGAACACTATTGGATGGCTGATTTTGTAAGATAGAAATAGTTTGAGCTATGGGAGCACTTTCTAAAGCTATACTAATTGCTGGAGAATTTAACTGTTTTGGTTCTGTTGTTTCACTTAATGGTGTTGAAGGTGCGCTTGGTTCTGATGGTGGTGTAACTGAAGGATAAACCCTTCCATCAACAACAATTGCTCCAATTGATGATATTACTAGTAAATGAAAAATAAAAAATTTGTTTTAATTTGAAATCATTATAATCATTAATTTAAAAATTATAAAATTTACCTTTAATTAAATCTTGTACTTTTTCCATAGATAAATGAATTCTTACAGGTATTTCTGGATTTGGAATATCTGCCCTTTTGCTTTTAATTCGTTGTAAGTGGTTCGTCACAGATTTTTTGCTATAAAGTAATTCCATATCTGTACCTTTATCTAGTGCATATTTAACAAAGTCTATGCAATGATCAGTCAATTTTGAAAGTTGATCCAAGGCTACTTTTTTCTCGTTAAGTGTATTTTGTTTTTGATCACATACTTCACTTAAACGCGTCACTAATTGTTTCCCTCTAGTACTTATTGCATTTGTTAATCTAAACATTAAATTTTTATTAATATACAATTTAATACTAATTTAACTATTACATACACAAACAAAAATATTTCACATTTTAACTTACTGTATGATCATCTGTGTAATTTCTGACACAAGATTCTTTTTCTTGTCAGATATCAACACTTGCCGATCTTCAATCACTTTCATAGCACTTTTTAGTAATTCTCTTTTGTAGCTAGTGAAAGAATAAAAATGTTAATTGATATTTAATTTTAAATTTTTTGATTCGTTTAACGCTCTTACCTAACTTCATTTAATAACGTTTTTACAGAAGCACGTGTCTCTGCAGCAATTTCATATATAAATTTATATTTATGATCCCTGTGATCACTAAGTTGACAATCTCTGCATGTTAGTCGATCGCAAATTTGACAAAATAAAGATAAAAGTTCATGTGGATGAACTGTACAGAATAAGGCAGGTGGTTTTTTCTCTACTTTTTTGACATTTTCTTCATTTACAATTTCTTCCTTAGATTTTATTGTATGATCTTTTGTTATTTTTAATCTTTGATGTGCCTACATAAAAAAAATTTCAGTACATAAACTTTGAGCATTCTAACTAAATAAAAATAAATTAATTAGTAATATCTCTCACCATAACACAATTTTCACAAATTAGTTCTTCACATTCAACACACCAACTTGTAGCTATTGCATTTTCGGAACAGTTAGTACATTTCTTTTCTTCTTCAATATCCTTAGGTTCTTCTTCACACGTATTATTCATATCATCTTCCAAAAATTTAGAGAAAAATCGATTTTCAATTAAATTTTCTGGCTGACTAATGACATTACAAAGTTGGCACTGTATAGTGTTACTTTCAGCTATAAAAATATAAAAAATTAATGATAATAATTAAATTTAATAAACACTATAAGAATAAAATAAAAATTTTTGAAGTTAAAATTTAAAAATTTAATAGATTTAATAAATTTAAATGAAATATTTAATAAAATATAATAATACTTACGAAGAACTTCAGCATCAACTGAAGTAGTTTGTTGATCATTAATTTTACCATTAATACAGGTAGAACAGGCAGCATGAAGACATTCTAAAAGTTTTGGTTTGTCCTCGGTGACAAAGGCCTTGTCACAAAGAACGCACTTAGAGAGCGCATTTTTAATTTCGGACTCTTGGCCATGCTCCGTCGTGCATTCGGCCACTTCGCTCTCCTCAGCTGTGTCAACGGTCATATGTATTGGATATACTTCTAATTGTTGAGCCTGTTGCTTCGATGTCGAGCCGCCTGTAGCTGCCTGCACTGTTTCCACAGGCTCTTCTTTTACAACATTAATAGAGACGAAGGCGGCATTGCTGTTGGCTGCTGAGCTTTCCCCGCGAGAATCCATGCTTCACGCTCGGACGATATTACGTTACGACGATAATATCTGCTTTACGCACACTCACATGCCCCTTTAGGGACAAAAATATATCATCGTCCCCTGGACGAAAGGTCATTCATGACTCCACGATTCTCCTGTTGCTTCTCCACAGAAAGTTTGACCGCTTGCTTACAAGAAAGTTTCTTCACTAAGTAAACGATGCAATACAATAGAGACAGCAGAAACGCGGAAAAGAAAGATTCCACTTTTTTATATGTATTTTTGTATAGCACAATATAGATACGATTCGGTTTGGCCTTAGTCGCAATGAAAAATCGGAAAAAACGATGGTCGGCCACAACCACAGCTGCACACTCTAGCCGAAGAATAGAAAAAAGCGAGAAAGCCACCATCACAAAGTCACGAACTCCCAGGCATAAATGGCGCTTGTGAAGTTTAACTTGACGCTGATTCGCTGAACGCTTCCCGAGTAGAAATGTAATTACGGCGTACATCCGTCCCGGATCCGGAGCCTGAAGATTATTGTCCGGTCCGGATCCGGTTATCCCCCCCAATGTCACCAGGGAAGGTTCCGGTCCGGATACTAGTATCCTTATTTCAGGAAAAACTTATCGATACCGGAGTGGTACCGTAATATTTTAGTTCATGTCGCCATTTATATTTATAACCTAATTTGTGAAATTTTTATAAAACACTTATTAACATATTTTTATCGTTTAAATGAACAATTGCTTTATTTATTTTGAATAAAATACTTAAATTATTACTTTGGAAACAAAATATGAGCAATTATATATTTTATAAAAATTAAAAAAAAAAAGTCGTTTACAGGCGCTACACAGGCACTTATCAGTTGAACCTGAAATAAGGATTTTAGTGGCCGGCACGGATCTTTCCCTGGTGACAGACCCTTATTTAAATCTTAAGTTTAACCGGATAGGGTACTGATTACAAGTACGGTTGGCCTTTATACGTTTCTACTCGGGTTTGAGCGGATGTTCAAAATTAGCGGGATAGTAGATAGTACCGGTAAAAAGTTTGTATAAACTTAAATAACGCGGGTTCAGATAAAAAATCCTCTTTTTTTTGTTATTATTGATATACCTGTAATAAAATATTTTTTATTTTAGTGAATTTATTCATTTCTTATAGTATTGTTTAAATAATAATTAAACAAATATTTAATTCATTTTATATTATAAAACATTTAATACTTTATAAAAATATGTATATCACAAAATGAACACGTTCAAAATTTATTTACGTACAAATAAAAATATGTCGATAAAAAATAATAAGCATATGGTATGTAAAAAAATATTTTTAAAACAATTTAAATAAAAAATTAATTTTTTCTCAATATATATTTATTATGACAATTTATGTTCATGATTCACAACAATATGTGATTATTAAATTAATTTATATTTTTATTTTTTTAATAGAATCCGCATTTTTGAAGTTAATAAAGTGGCCATGGTTGAGGTAGGAATAAAGTAAAATATGCAACACAACACCAGACTACAGTCTATTTCTCCCTCGGGAATTTACTCCCCTCGCTTCTTAAATATGCGACTTTACTCTCTAGTTGCATAATCTATTAAATTATAAAATAGTTAAACACATAATAAAATATTTGTATCATAAAATGAACACATTCAAAATTTATTTACGTGCAAATAAAAATATGTTGATAAAAAATGATAAGCTTATGGTATTTAAGAAAAAGCAAAATAATCCATTACTATTTTCTCTATCCGATAGTATATTCATTATAATTTTTTCCTTTTTTTCCAGAAAAAATTTAAGAAAACGCAAAATACTTAATAAAAATTTTTTTATAAATTTACGTTATAGAAAAATTCCTCCAAACATGCTCTAATTTTCTCTAAAAATAGTTTTATGAGGTTGTCAGTGGCTCAGTCGGTAGAGCGATGGATTCGTGATCTCGAGATTCTGAGTTCGAACGATATAAGTATCACTGTATACAATATACACCCTACTGAAAAAATCCAAGTGATTAATCACTTGATTTATCAACTGATTTATCATATGATTAATCACCTGACTTTATGAAATGATTTTACACCTGATTAATCAAGTGATTTATAATGTGATTAATCAGATGATTAATCATATGATTAGTCATATGAAATTAGACATATGATTAATCATATGATAAATCATTTGATTAATCAAGTGTAAAATAATAATATAAAATCGGGTATGACTAACCACATGATTAATCATACGATTAGTCATCTGGAATGAGTCATATGATTAATCATCTGATTAATTACATTATAAATTAGTTGATTAATCAGGTGTAAAATCATTTCATAAAGTCAGTTGATTAATCAAATGATAATGATAAATTAGACGATAATCAAGTGATTATAATCACTTGAATTTTTTTAGTAGGGCATGCTTTGTTCACAAACACACTGACAACCTCGGTCGCTAATTAGCATTGTAATGATAGCATAAATGCAGCGACGTTAAATAAAAAAAAAAAAAGAAATGATTTTGTTAAGGTGGTTCTATGATTAAGTGTTGTGACAATCAGGAGCTCCGAAAAAAAGAACAGCATTTTTTTTATCATATGATTTTTATAAAAAAATTTTATCACCATTTTTTTTATCATATTTAATTATTTTACAAAAAATATCTGCAATTTACTTGCTACCCTTTTAATTATATAAATTTTAATCGATTTTTTTTAACAACTTTTTTATAATTTTTTTCTTTTTAATTTGATTGTTTAAAATTGCCATGAAATACTAGGAGCCTATTTTCATGATATTTTTTACTAAATATCCTATTAATCTTTTTAAAGTTCATAGAATTCCGGACGGGTAGCTCTGACATTTTTTCAAGGAGTTATTAAGCCAATTTCAACACTATTTCAGCGTAGTTTAAATCCCACATTAAACCGTAAGACCAGTTGTGATATACACTTCATTTTTTAAGGAAATTAGTGTGTAAGGTATATAAATGGATCGTAACCATAGAAAACAAAAATAAAAGATAAAAATTTCAAGCATTTATGGTGGCACGTATGGTCCCAGAAAGATGACCCATGGTCATAAAAAAAAAGAGAAAGAAAAAATATCTGGCTGACACCTCATTGTTTTAATATAACATAGTTATGAAAACCACAAAATGAGAACTACAGAAATAGAATGATAAATTTTCATTAAAATGTTACAAAAACAACAAAATTTAAAATTAGTTGATAATAAAAATAATTTCATCAGATGAATTTTTTATATGAAATTCTTATATGAAATTTTCATATGAATTTTTCATATAATATTTATATGAAATTTCCATACGAATTTTTTATGTAAAAAAATGAAAAACAAAAACATAAAATATATGAAAAAATCATATTAAAAATTTCTGATTTTTTTTTCAATAGGGTCTAGTCATTTACCTGAGATTTTTTTTAGAAAGTGGCCGCTTTCTCTGCAAATAACAGTGAATAACTAATGTGATTAACTGCAGGAAATGAGATATCAATTACAGTTAATGATAGTTAATAACATTTGATGATAGTTAATAACATTTGATGAAAGTTTCATACAATCATACATAGTTTTTTAGGGTTATAAATAATTATCCTAAAAAAATTTAATTTTTTCATATATTTATTATATATTTATTACTAGTACTATATAAATATATAGTTATTCACATTTTTGGAAATTTTTACTAATTTACTCAATTTTTTTTATGTAATATGTGAAAATTTTTGAAAATGTAAATAACTTAACTATATTAAAAACTCTAAATAATTGTAAAAAACTGAAATAACTATTCTATATGGATATAAATTAAATTCTTAGTTCAATAACTTTCACCGTCAATATTTATTGAAAATTCGTGCACTTTTTTTTATATAACAATATTTTTCCAAAGATTTTACATTAGAGTTTATAAGAACCTTTTTTCATAGATGTTCTTCTTACCTTATTTTAAAATTTTTTCTGATGCCTACTGATTTATGATTTATGTTAGTGGACTCCGTGCACTGGTTTTTGCCATAGATCGTAAAGTCAGTATAGGGGACATTAAGCGAGATACGAGATACGAAAAAAAGTTCTAATCAGCATGCAAAATTATTTTAGGCGAGAAAATTAAATATTTTTATATCGAATAAATTAAACTTTGTGGATATTTCAAAACTATACTAAGATAAAAATAGCAGTTTCGGAACTTCATTAAAATAGTTGTATAAGCAATACTCAAAAAGTATTATTTATCAATTAAAATCTAGCTTCAAAATATATTCCATAAAATTATTGATTCTTTTGTATTCTAAAAAGAATTTAAAAAAAAATTATTTTCTAATTTGAAAAAAAAAAATTATTTAATTTTCTAAAGTTATTAAACTCAAAGAAAAACTTATATTTATTGTTACATTGATAAAGCACATTATATAAAAAAAATTACATTTTTTTACATTTTCTTATTGTTTTTCATTGTTACTTGCGATACTATTTTTTAGTATAATACACGATTTTTTATGTTAATAGTTAATAGCATATTTTTTAAAAACTGTATCATATTTCATTTTAGCGTTAAAAAAATTAAACAAGAAAAATTTTTATTTTAACATCAAAATGTTTAATTTTCGTGCACGCACATAATATAAATGAAAAATATTTATTGAAAAATATTGTTATTGTCATATTAAAAAACTGTGCATGAATTTTTAATAACCCAAGGAAAATTTTGAATATGTAATAAGATAACGAAAAAAATGAAAAACTATAAATAACTTAAATATTTATTTTTTTTTATATTATTTTTTTTTTTTTTTTTTTTTTTTCAAATTTTTATTTTTCTTTTTATATTTACAATTATTTCTTTTTATTAAATTATCCTTTTCATTTTTATTTAAATTTTAAAAGTACTAAAAAAAAAATATATATTTAATTATAACTAAAACTTATAACTATAAATAATAATTACTTATTTCCTTAAAATTTTAAGTAAATAACTAAATATTATGATAATATATTAATAATTGTAAATAATTTAAAACTAAATATTTAAATATTTAAATATTAATTCGTAATAATAATACTTAATTATTAATAAAATAATAGTAAATAACTTAAATACTTATTTATGTCTCTTCTACTTTTTAACGTTTTTACATTATTTACTTTTTCAGTTTTTCACATAAATTATTTCCATATGGGAACTTAATAGAAAACGGTAAATACGTCTTTCGTACATATAATAATTGTCGATTTGAATTCTCCAGTTCAATATACATGTGCATCGTTTTTGAGCTACATCTTTAAAATTTGCATACATTTCTCAAAACTATTTATGGAAAAAATTAAAGTGTACGGAAAGACCGTTGTTATTCCTATTACACTTCGCTAAATGCACAGCATTATCTTTATTTCAGTATAGTTTACACTATACCAATCCGAAAGAGATTTTCCCTCGTATAGTTTTTCTGCTCTACCTTTTTGTGGGTTGCCTGTAGCCACATATGTGAGTTAAAAATTAATGTGATTGGGTCACCACAATTCTGTACGAACTTATCAATCTTGTGTTAATGTAACTTAAAGTTTTAGCTTTGATTTTTCAATATTACTATTATTTGTTTAGAAAAAAATATATATTAAAGAAAACTCACAATGTAACCTGAGAGTAAACGTAGCTATCCTGAAAGTTTGATTACATTTAAAAATACATAACCTAATTCCATACAGCTAATTCTAAACTTAAATACCAAAGTGTTACAAAATTCTGTTTAGTTACTATAATATCAATACTTATCATTATAACATCTCTACATGCAACATGCTCAATTGAAATCTAAAAAATTTTAACACAGAATTCTGTGTTATACTTTTTAAGTTTATCCTAAAATTTATTTACTATCCAATTCTTCAAAGATTGTCAAGTGTTTTTGTTAGCGATAGAAGGCAATTGCTGCAAGTTGCTCAACTTATAGAAAAGTTCAACAATTTTGATTATTTCTATACTAGTCCTATTAATTTACATTTATCAAATGGAAAAGACACACTATCGCATTTGCAGAGTGGGAGGGTGATTTGCATAGTTAAGCAGTATTGAGCACAGCCAGTACTTAGATGGCTCAATTTTCAAGTTTTTATTTTTCAAATGCCAGCCACTTAATTTGAACTTGCTTTGCGTAATGTCCATAGGCGTATTCTATACCCGCTTGACAATGTCAGAAGATGATGTAAGTCCGGTGTCGGTTCTTCAGAGCATCTAATACGTTTATCTTCAATGTCTTACCTCCCTTATAGATATATTCTGGCGAAATTCGGCAATGGGATCGAGATAAAGCCTTCTAATGTGATATATTTAAAAAAAATGGGGAAAAAGAGAGCAAAAAAAGAAAAGGCACAAAATTGTACAAGAGTTACGCCGTAGTATTTGTATTCTTATCCATACTTGTAGTGCATTGTAAAGTTACTTCTGGATACTCTACTCTAAAATGATTTTTGATTATTGCGTTAGTATGTTTGCTAAAAGTGACCATTTTTTTCTTCTGTGATATAAAAGATGGATTAATAATGAAGGAATGATGAAAATTTTCTCCCTTTCTGATTTCTTTCTTATGAGACTGCGTCTCAATTCTTCTTCTATGGGACAGTATCCAGAAATAGTGTGGAATTTTTCACACACTAAATTCATCTTGTTCTTATCTTTAATTTTTCGACGTGATCCACCCCAGAATATAATGTTTTAAAAAACTAGAAAAAAAATCTTAAGTGCTTCCGTCAGGATTTAAACTAGAAAAATCAAACTCAAGATATCTGACTGGTGAGATAGGCGCTCTATATATCGCATCAACTTGGGCTGTGAAAATGACTTTTTCCCAATTGAGCGTCCGGATTCGATAACTCGCCGCGTCCCATAAGTTTTACATTAGGTGCGGCAAGTTATCGAATCCGGACGCTCAATTTTGTCTGCCTCCAGAGAATATCCGGTATAGTGGGTTCTTTAAACCGTTGTTCTTTGTGACATCAAGATAAAACCTTTTTTTATGGAGCGACTCCGAGATGGTTTATCACATTACTTCAGGATGGTACCTTTGTTGATTCTCTGGGAAGTTATTCTGTAAGTATCATGTTTGTCGATCAGAAAGTTTCTTTAAAGTTATCTCATTCGAATTTGGTTCCTGGAGCTACATTATGTAGCTGACACACGAATGAGATAACTGCCCTACTAAAAAATCTCAGGTGAGAAATCACCTGATTTCTCAGGTGATTTATCATGCCAAAATCTCATGTGACGATTTTTTTGGTTTTTACACGTTTCAAACCATGCTTAGTCAATTGCGAACTATTTTTGAAAATTTTTCAAATTGAAAAAATTTTTTTCAAAATATAATTTTGACCAAATTTACTAAGTATGCTTTGAAACGTGTAAAAACCAAAAAATCGTCACATGAGATTTTGGCATGATAAATCACCTGAGAAATCAGGTGATTTCTCACCTGAGATTTTTTAGTAGGGTGAATATTTGAAAAACTGCAATATCAAGAAAAAATAAATATTTAAATTTCAAATGGACTGATAGTGGGAGTAAAATGGCGTCAACGAGTGTTAATTTTAGTAATAAAAATCTACTCTCGTTGACACCATATTTCCCCCACTATCTGTCCATTTGAAATCCTAATAAAAAATAGTAATCATCAATAAAACAATTAATTTTAATAAATAACCAAATAAATTTTTTAATTATTAAAATAAAATATTCAATAATAAGTACCTCGTGATTTTTAAATTGCGTTTTTCATTTTCTAATATTTTATTTTTTTATGCCTGATGACTATCAAAGGTATCGGCATAGGCTTTATAAATTAGGAAAATATGCTCCCTTAAAAAAAGTATCTTAGAAATAGAGATATTTCTCAAATATCAGCTAATTAAAAAAAAAATCAAAATATCAGTTTGGTCGTGATCGATACTTAAGGAACGTTTTTAAATTCGGAACGAATAGTACTAATAAACTTACAAACATATGAATGTTTTTTAATAGTTGGTCATACCAACTGTTTTTCATCAGTTAATACCAACTAGTTTAATAAAATGCAAGATTTTAAGTTTTACATACCTATATATTTGTACTAGACAATAAATCTTATACTAAATTGAAACAATTCCATAAATTCGATCTTAGTTGATAAAGCTGGAAATCTAGTCTGCTTGTCCAGTTAAACAAGATTAATTTTTTAAATTGACTATTTTTTATTGAAAGCATTCTTTTTACAAAAGCATATAAATTGTATAAAAAAAATTAACTAAAATAAATAATATAATATTCAAATGTTATTGTTTTATGCTAAAATTATTTTTCTCTATTTTTCATCCAATCCCGTGTTTCTTTCGAAGAGTTACTATTGACTGAATATTTACATGACGAAAACGGTGACTTCTTTCGCAACAGTATATACTGCAAGCAAGAGATTCGCAGTCGTATTTTTATAGAACGTAAAAAAAAATAATACATAAAATTAAGAGTTTGTACAGTTAAACTTTTATAATAATTGAATAACAGTATTTATGAAATTATGAGCAATAAAAATAGTAATATCCATATCGTTCTTATGTTGTTTTGATTCTGCATAAGTAGTTTGTTTCTTATGCATATACTTATAGAGTGTTTTGTTATGAGTATTTAAACGAAAACATTATAGTAAGTAAACACTTGTGATACAGAAAATGGAAAACGAGGAAAATGTTTTAAATGAAAATGACACAGAATCAACAGATTCAAATGAATTAAATGAAGCAGGTGTGCAAACTCTAGTCAATATTAAATGTTATAAAAAATATTGTGTAACTTTAAATTATAGGTTAACTTATTGTTAAAAGGATAATTATTTTAAAGGAGAAAATCAATTTAATAAATTCGTTATGCTTAGAACAATTATGGATTTTCTCTTATTATTTGGAATAAACAAAAAATTGTTATCAATTTATAATAAATTGTTATCAGCTCTAAAAAGTATGCATTATATTTATAATGTTTTTGTAAATTTAAATAAGCAAGTGAAATTTTTTTATTCAGAAACTGCAGCAGTTAATGATGTAAATACAGATGAAAATGAGAGTTCAAATGCAGATATAAATATTAACAATGATAATAGAGGTAATGATCAAGTATCATCCACTCATGAGTTTGATTTAAGTCTACCTGTTTCTCATTCCGTAAGTTATAATATGCTGTTTTTTTTTCATCAATAAATAAATTATTTATAGTGTATATTTAACTATTTTATTAAAAATTAATATTTTAAGTATTTGGGAACAAATTTGGAAGAATTGAGAGGTAGAACATTACTGGATGAAGGTATTTACATGAATCTTCCATTACTTATAAAACGATCTATAGTTTTGTTTCCTGGGCAAACTTTACCAATGGCTGTGTTTGGATCAAACGTGATAGATATGCTTGCAAAATGTATTCAAAAGAATCGAACCTTTGGTGTCGTATGTCTTCAGGAAGACAAATTAGAACCAATTGGTACAACTGCTGAAATATATGAATATATACAAGGTAGTCCTGAAGAAGGATTTCGTATAAAAGCTAAAGGAAGACAAAGGTTTCAGATTTTGCGAATGATGCAGGTTTTTATTAGTTCATATATACTTTAACAAAATTTTAAAAAATTTAATTTTCATGATTAATATTTTTCAAAGGGTTACAATGAAATATCAGCAAATGTTAAAATTGTACCAGAAATAACACTTCCTCATCCACTTTTTAAGTCAAGGTTAATATCTTTAGATCATCAAAGAGTAAAACCTTCTAGTGAAGAATATCAAAAGAAACAAAATAAACTTGAAAGAATAGAATCTATGATTACTCCTTGGCCAGCTTGGGTTTATAGACAATATGATCCCCACAGATTGGCTTTTAAAATTCGTCACCATCTTCAGGATATTGAAACCAGTAACTTTATTTTTATATTTTAGATTTAAATTATTTTTATATATAATAAATATATGTATATACGTATACATTCATCAAAATAAAATTTCTAGAAGGAAGTTGTATACCTACAGATCCTTCCGACTTATCATTTTGGGTTGCTCAGAATTTACCATTAAATGACACTGAAAGAATTATGCTATTGAAACATGATTGTGCGATTCCTAGGTTGCAGTGGGAGTTGAAATATTTAACTAAAGTAAGTTATTTTAAATTAAATTTAATAAAAATATAATCTCAAAATATAATTAAATTAAAAAATTTGCTTAAAGGATCGTATATTAGTATGCTGTAATTGTGAAAGACAAATTGGAAAACGATCAGATATATTTCCAATGAGTAAAGAAGGTCCTCAAAGCACATTTTGTAATTCAGGTGGATTTATTCATGATACAGTCACATTATTAGAAGCAGAAAATCTTCAACTTAGTCCAGAACCTCCTTCATCAGAATATAGTTGGTTTCCTGGGTAATAAGTTTATAAGATTGTTAATATGAATTTCCTCTTAAGATATTTTAGTTTAATAAAAAATTTAAAAATTAAAATTAAATGTAATTACAATTATTTTAATAATTTGGATTTTAAAATAATAATTCACTAATTAAATATCGTTATTCTAGTCTCCATTAAATAAAAATTTTGTTTTTATTCTTATTTAGCTATGCATGGACTATTGCAACTTGTGATGGATGTGGAATACACATGGGTTGGAAATTTACAGCAGATAAGGATAAAACTTTAAGACCTGCATTTTTCTGGGGTTTAACACGAAGAGGTTTGAAATCTAAAAAAATATCAAAAGAACTTATTAGACAATCAAGTTGTTCAAGTGATGAACAAAATATCAGTAATTCTGCAGACTATGAAGAAAATAATTTGCTAATGGATTGAATATTTATATACATCATTTTCATCATATTTTTTATCATTCATTAAAAAAATTATATTTGTATTATATTATTGGTTAATGGTTGATATAAGTTATTTTAATGAAGACAAATTATTAAACTCTATAAATTTTATTAAAATAAACTTTCTTTTCTATTAATAATATCATTTCAAATAATAAATTTAGATATATTTTTAAATGAAAATTTTTTTTATATAAATAATTTGAGAAAAGGATTGTTTTTATTGTTACAATTAGAAATATTAATAAATATTTCTTGAAAAAATTGTATTGTAAATTAATAATCAGTTATATATAGTTTTTTAAGAAAGTTCATACTTCATAAATATGTAATTTGTAATTGCCCAAAAACTTTTTTAAGTATTGTTATATAGTTGAATGCTAAATATAAAAATCCTATTAATAAGATTTGAATCTATAGGTATGCTAAATTTTATACTTTTGAATATAAAAATTAAGGAAAAAAAAGATTTTTAATACTGTAAGTAGGTAATTGATTAGATGTCTGTATGTATTTTTGTGTACATATATACACATACATATGTAACATGTATATACTTATTTAATATTGCTAGTAAACACCTAGTAATTCTGATACAATATTAAAATTTAAGAAGTGTAATAAATTATTAATTGTGTTTATTGAATAACTTGTTTACTGTTAACTTTAATTTGGAACATAAATAAAGTGTGTACTTTTTCCATATGTAATTGATTAAATATTAAAACTTACCAATTTTTCAAAACTAATGTCATTAAATTTTAGAATAAAATGGTATAAATATATATACTTGATAAATAAAATTAAAATAATAGAAGGGATAAATAATGTAAAAAAATGACTCAGTCTTTTAATATTTCATTTCGCATATTATATATTTTTCGATTATCTTAAATCAATTGTATCTATAATATAATCATATGTTCATTATGTACCTCAATCGTTTTCGTATTTTTCTCTCTTTCTCGCGTGTATCATACTGTATATCATACTTTTTTAATCGTGTTTACAGCGACCGGCTTTCGTGCTCGATACAGAAGAAAAATCCAGTCGTCCTAAGATTAATCAATTAAATCATTGTAGCAGCGCATCGAAATGTCGCTTCATCAAATGTCGATGTAATTACATCTTTACAAGGGGATTTGCAAACAAACTTTTTGCTAATTTCAGCATTTTAAGTCCCTGACAGCCGTCCATAGTTATTTCTCTTAAATTTTTTCTTCTATTCGCGTCAACAAGAGCAATATAGTTCACATAATTTTCACAGTAAGATCAACAGCAATTAGGTACGCTGATTTGTATGTCTGTATATATTTTTTTTGTTTTGTTTATCATTATTTATAAAACATAGTCGCAAGAAATTCGGAACTTCCATCGACTAAATATCTCACATTGTGTTTACAGCAGAGTGCCAAATTTTAGATAGCAAATATAAATTTTACGCAATCGACGTCAAATATGTATCTTCGTTCTGTCCGTTAATAAGCTTTAGACAATTTTAATTTATTTTTCTGTGCAAAATCTACAATCCAAACTTTTTTCTGAGAATAAATAACTTATAAAACCCAAAAAGATCTTTTATATATTAAGCATCTACAGGCAAGTCAGCAACTATTTCAGATGTTCTCTCATCATGTTATAAATGTGCTTTTTATATCTTTTTCAAACGTTTCCACTGTGATCAGATTGTGTCTTGATAATACAATACTTTTATGCATAAATATATATAACCATTGCCCCGTTAAAGAAAAGCAGGTGATATTATGACAAGTATTTCTCTTCAATTTGCAATTGTGTTGATTTTGTAAAAATATATATGGTATCCTCATCAAGTTAAATAACTTAGAAGTCTAAATGTAATTAACTGGCATTTACTGTTTTATAATTTTTAATTTTTCATTATGAATTGTAAATAAACAAATTCTCATGTACAATTGCAATTTTTGTTATATTTTTATAATTTTACAATTTTTACAATTTATGCATTAACTATAAAATAAAAAAGATTGAATAACAAAGTTTTTTATTAATTTAGTTCACTAATTTGTTGTTAACAATTATTAAAAAATTGTCATTTTTATGTACAAAATTATAATTTGATATTCAGCATTTTCAGCAGATCCTTTCAAATTTGAATTACATTTTTACCTGCAGATCTTTTAAAGAGAAAAAGATTCATAAATTATGTGAATCTATATATATTTTTTTCATTAATGTCATACGTCTAATTGCAGCAAAAAATTTCTTTAAGATATATGTAAATACCGGTCCCCTTTAATCACCAACTTATTTTAGGATAGAAGGAATTTTTTAATTTATTGGTTGAACTGAAAGTGTTTTGTTTCAGATACTAAATCATAACAACACATTTTAATGTAGATAATAGGTGCTTTCATAGGCTAATTGATTTGATATCAATTACTTAGATTGTGTAATTGTTATGAAGTTGCTGTAAAATATAAAATGACAAAAGAATCCATGATTATTTTGGTAAATGTAAATGTGAAACAATAGTAATAGAATAAAAATAAAAAGCTATTTAATCGATTAACTCATATATTCTCTTTTTTTTCAGTAAATATTAAATATTCGTTGAATGTGAATGAAATAGTACGGAATGGGGGACAGACGTAGACACAAGTCAAGGAAAACGTACGCTATTGACTTATACTTTTTTTTTTTGTTTTCCAGACTCTCATCGTCATATATTTTTCCTTATATCAAAAAGCTGCACTCTTCGCCGTGCTAGTACTTTTTCCCATCTACAGACGACACACCTATATATCTATAACAAAAATAATATATAATTTTGGATTAATAAAAGCTTCAATGGTTAATATTCTATTCTTTAGAAGTTTAGAAATTTATCAAATTTGAATTTTTTATATCATATAATTATTTATAAAAAAAAAGAACTTTCTAGATTCTTACAATATAAATTCATTAACATTTTGTAAACATAATTCTCATGTAATACAATTAAATTACCGTGAATGTTTAAAATTTTGAATATTCATACTAGTGTATTATAAAAAGCAAATTAGGATTATTGTATTATAAATATATTTTACACAATAACAGAGATTAAGTAATCACTTGATACTATCTACATATAAATAAAAAAATTAAAAACTTACTCTCGATTTCTGATCCCGCAGAGATGAACTTTGTGTGCGCTTGAACAGCTGTGCTAGCCTGTTGGACGTTAAGAGGAACACTTGGTGTTGGTGCGGCGAAACCAGGCGGTGGTTGCATTGCCCAGTGTTGCGCTGGAGGTGCGCTCTGTTCCTAAAAAAAGGAAAGAGAATTTGATCAATCATAGTACTTCTATTTCTTCTTTGACACAGCATATTTAATAATTGCGGCAATAATTTAAAATTATTTTAATGTTTATTTCAAATTCAAGCTTGTATAATTTTGGTTAAAGCATATAGTCTTATATTACTTTATGCAAACACAACATTTACTAAAAGTAAGGATAAGTTTTGTTTTACTTATTTTTCAAAATATTAAAACACACATGCTTACTTTTTTGTACTGAATTTTATTAAACTAAAATTTTGAAAATGAAAATTTTTCATAAGATAAATTTAGATCGAAATAAGTTTGAATATTACATAATTATTAAAAAAATCATCAATGATCACAGTAAAGTTCAATTTTCCAAAATCAAATATAATTTTTTTCACACTTAGGGGCAAAATTCAATTTTCAATACCTATCTTGATGAAGCGAAATAGCTTCTTTTCCCTCGAGAGAAAAATTGAATCATCTTTCTCCCTTAGGTAAAAAAATTATTTTACTCCTTGTTAATAGATATTGAAAAATGAATTTTACCTCCTTCGTGTGAAAAAATAGTATGTTCTTTTAGAGGACGGGGGTGGTCCCTTTAGGGACCATAATTTAATAAACATTTAAACATAAAATAGTTTGTGTTCTCAGGGTGGTTCCTAAAGGGAGCACACCTGTCCTCTGGAGGTTAACCATGGAGGCAGAATAGGTGTTCATGCCCAAGTCTTTATTATCGCCCTCGCTTCGCTCGTGCGACAAATCCGACTTAGGCGAAACACACTTATTTTGCCCCCTTGATTAATAATCTACTATTAACATTTTATGAGTACTTTGAAACATATGTAGCTTATACATTAGAGAAATTTCGATATTTAATTTTTATGTCAAATAAAATGTAATTTCGTCTCATTCACTTAATCAAATTAATTCTTGTATAAGTTTAAATGGATTAGAATAACTATAAGTAGGGTTGCACTAGCTGTTCTCAAGCTTCATATTTGCATTCGAGTCTCTAGAGCAACCCTTTATACTTATGTGTTTATATTTGAAAATTTTCTATTAATTTACTTTTGTAGTTAATAATTTTCTCAAATTATTTGAAAAATGAAAAATTTTTAAATAACAGTTGAAGAATAATTATTTTTGATACAAGTAAGAAAGTAATTTAAACCTCGTGTGGACGTTCGCGAGGGTGAAAAGTTCACACAAGGTTAAAATCACTTTTTCTTCCAAGTCCCGAACGTAATTTTTTACGACGTGCCAAAAATTTGTTTTCAAACACGCATTTTTATGCAAGCGTACGCAAAAACAAGCTTTGCACACTAAATACGGAAAAACTCATTTAAAATGAAGATGAGAATGTTAAAAAATGTCATTATGGTACTTTGAAATTTGCTTTAGCTGTGATTTCTTTGGGGAATATAATGGATAAACTGTGAAATACCTGCTGGGCATTGTGAGACACATTATGTGAAGGGTGCGCATGAGGGAATTGCCATGTGCTGGTAGTATTCTGGAATGGAAGTAGCCGGGAACTCACTATGGCTGGATCAACTGGATTTAAGTCTGAAATTGATCCAAAGTTATTCCAGCCACCCTTTTGATAAAGCGCTTGATGATGAAACTGTTGCTGTTGTTGGGACGGCTGTTGTTGAGAACTAATGTCGCACCAATCTTTCAAAGTATAAATCGCGTCGCTGGCACACTTGCTAACTCCTATTAATTAAAATTTTAGTTTAATCATTACGGAGGTTACACAAATCATAAAGTTTGTTTATTTTTCAACTTTTTAAAATATATCTATCAATCAATGATACATGAAACTTTATTTAAACTTTATTTTATTAACCCGTTGATTTCTATTTTTTTTATAGCCGACAAAGACTCAAAGCTGCATAAAAACAAAACGGCACCTTTTCTTCAATATCACGTTGTTTTTTTTTTAAACAGACACAGGTAAAATGTAAATAAACAGTTGATGCAACCCTTGTTAGCAAAAACGCTTCACAAGAGATCTTTTAATTCTATTATTCACTTTATCTTTTTCTACTATAGAGGACAACATTGTCAGTCAACAAGTTACATTTTATTTCATTCGAAATTTAATTTTTGTGCGTTATATTTATAATAATGCATTTTATTTATTGTAATTAAAAAAAAAACATCGTTTATCAATTCAGAATTTCGAATACAACAAAACAAAATTTTATATAATTTTTTAATAATAATGGTAAATACTTTTAAAATCTAACCCTTTGCGTATAATATCATTTTTGGGACAAGCCAAATTCATAAGTGAAATGCTTATGCATAAACAATTCGTTATAAACAATTTTGTTTATAACAAAGTGGGATAGTACAAAAGTATTGCAGGATTATTTCAAATATATTAACACCATTTTTTTGTCAAAACGACAGATCATTAATGACCCATATTGCGAGCGATGTCACTCAATTTTATATTACTGGCAAAGGGTTAAAATCCATTTGATTACTTGAAAAAATCATCTGATTTACCTTGAGAACCGAGAAGAGGATTTTGGTTTTGAAGAAATGAAGTCTGCGGGGTTTGTTGTGCTCCAGTGAATAAAACCCCGGACGAATGGCTCACGAACGGCAGTATTTTACTACCTGTAGACATAAGTAAGTCTGTAACAGAAACGCCGATCACATTTATAGCGATGCGTTTTATTTATTGTATTTAAAACAAGCATCGCTCATTGATTGAGAGTTTCGAATAGGTTAGACACTGTAAGAACTAATAAATTATTTAAATTAACTTTTTAAATTAAAACTAAAAATGTCTGAAATTTTAAAAGCTACTAATAATTAATACAAACGTCAAAATAATTATCATTAAAATTTTTATTAACAAAATTTTCTTCAAGAATATCTAATTATTAAATCATTGAATTGAATAATAAAAATTATTGAAATTAGAATAAATATTGTATAATCGTAAATATTTGAATATTTATGACGTTTATATTTAGCATACAATTAATTCAATTCTTTTAACATAAAATAAAACAATTTATTTAAACATTATGCAAACTTAAAATAAGAGCAATAAACCAAACCTGTAAGCGTGTTTGCGGTAGGGGCAGGCCGGGGAATTCCGAGTCCAAATGAATTCATATGATTAGGCGTAGAGCTCGGAAAACCGGGTGGTGGTAATCTGCTACGCTGTCCAAGGGCAGCCACGGTTGTGAGAGAGCCTTGAACCGGACTTTGCGTACCACCATTCTGTTGTAATAATGTTTGCGGAAGTCGAGAAAGTAACGAATGTGGCTGTTGGAGGACCTGTAAGTTTTGGAGTTGCTGCGCCTGCTGTTGTAAGTGTGCCAGATGAGTCACCTAAAAATAAAATAAATTAAATTTTTCAACAACTAAATTACTATTTAATAATTATATAAAAAGGACAATATTTTAACCAAATAAATACTGAGCTTTTGTGTTATCATCTAATCTTATAAAAAATTGCCCAATATTTAATTTATTGTTATGTTATTTTGACAGTCTAATTTTATTATTTTGCAAAATCAACAGACGACGAAATGAATAAATATAATTTAATCTATCTAAAAACTAATGCATTTTGATTAACTTTAACGATTTAAATTATAATTAAATATACTTGTCTATATAAGTTTAATTAAAAATTTTGTTTTTTTTTACAATTAATACAATTATTAAAAAATTTTATATAAATAAGCTGTAAAAGTATTTCTTAATAGCAAATGTTTAGCTTAATTAGGATTTTGTATTTAAAAATCTATAAGATCTACGAGAAAGTACATAAAAAATAATTGGTATATGTATAATCAGACAATTTTTATATGAACTCTTTAAAAATATAGATGAAAAAGTTTCAAGTTGTATTGAAATAATCAATATTACAGTAAATGTAAATTTACTATACTAATTTTCTAAGTAATTAATTCACATACGCAGATTCAATCATATGAAAAGAAAATAAAAATTTAAAAATTATTATTAACTTAGTTCATTTAAAGGTTAATGCCTCAGTTCATTAACATACTTGTAGATTAATTTAATTTTTTTCAATTAATTATTTATTATCAAATATATAGCAAGTCTAAAAATGTAACATTGCGAGTATTTAATGTGTAAATGTAATCTACTTTTATAACGTCATGCTTTTTTTTAGCCCGGATTGTCAATATTTTTGTCAATAAACAAATTCTTTTTTAGAAACTTGATAGATTTTTTCATTCTAAATTTTTAAAAACAATTTTTGATTTTTAAGTTATAAAATTTCTTGCGAAATTATTTATTAAAGAATTTTCTTTGTATATTTATTAAATTATACAAAGAAAAAGAATTCAATAGAAAAATATAGGTAAATATTGTAAAAATAATAGTCACCTGTGTGAAATGATGTGGACCAAGGCCAACATTGCTTTGTTGGTGTTGTACCCTCGATTGTTCTTCTCTTTCCCTTTGTTGCTGCTGGTGTTGGAATAACCTTTGCTGCTGGATTTGTATTTCATTTTCCATTAGTTCTGCAAGAGCTTTTTGAGTTTCGTGGAAAGGATCAAAACCAAGATCATCATCAGTTTTGACTGTCTCTGTGCTTCCTGGCTGCTGTTCTTGCTGCTTTTGAAGTTCATTTAACGTCGCGTGTCCGTTTTGTTTTATATAGTCAGTATTTTCTTGATTCTGATTTGCCTAAAGGCAGTTAGTATTATTATCCAATTGTTTTTTGATAATTAGTTATATTAAAAGTATTGTGAATATTTTTATATCTCTGTTTAAATGTAATCTTTGACTTAAAAAATCAATTAAAATGTTAAAAAATTTTTCAAATGAAAATTTTCAATGTGGATTGCATTACCTGCATGGCTAACCTCTGCTGCAATGAGTTTTGTTGAAAATCGGCCATGAATTTCGAAGCTGAATTATTTGCTAAAAGACTGGACGCTATGCTGTTTGTGGAATTATCGGTAATAGAGGAGGTAAATTGAGTGGCACTTGTGTAAGCTTCTTCAGAATCGATGAAGTCCTCATTGCTGAATGATATTCTAGGTGAAGGCGACGGACTGGGCTTAGGAGAAAGATGAAGGGACGAACGCGACAATTCGGTCTGAAAGCCAAAAGCTGCCTGCCAGTCTTCGCTCGAGTAAACAGTAGGCAGCGAATCTGGAATCGGTGCGATACCCGTATTCGTCCAATCAACTCCCGTATTTGCTATAATTTTTATAAAATTTTAGATATAACAATATTGTAAAGAAAATTTTTTTCACATTAAATAAGATAAAATATAATTTAAAATCTTTCTGATATATTTTACTATTACATTACATGAAAGTTAATCTATAAATAAAAGAAAACTTTTATAATAAAAAATTATTACTAATAATTTTACTTATATAATTCCATTATACAAACTACAGAGAGAGATGAATAAAATTCCTATATCATTGTAATTGTGGGACATACTTGATTATGTATGAAAATTATTATATTTATGGTGGAAATTGCTATGCATATAGTAAAATTAATAGATACATAACAAAATTTATTTTGTGTATGTAACATGTTTACAATAAATGTAGAAATTTTTGCAATTTATAGAATAATTTTTATACAAAATTAAGTATGTTGCATAGTTACAATGGAATGTATTAATTTTAGCTATAGAATTTCTGGGAAACTTAATTTGTTTATAAAAATGAATGGACACTTAAAAAATTCATTTTAAAATAAGCAAACAATTTAATAATTGTAAAAAGAGTAACAAACGTAATTTTTGTTTTCAAACTTTTTCTTTTAAAAAAAGTTATAGGATATAATAAGAAAGTTATTCTGATATAAAAAGCAAGAAGATAATTATTTGATAAAATTGCAGTTTAACTATTTCACCATAAATCTATAAACAAATAAACTTTCTACTTAATTGAATGTTTTAAATAAGATATTATCTTTTTTATATAGATGAAAAACATAAAAAAATCACTAGTATATAAAAAAATATACACTTTCAATTGAAAGGTATTTCTAAATTTTCTTATTAATAAAATTTAAGTTTCAGCAATTTCATTCATAATCCATTTGGTTAAAAATAACAAAGTTTCGTTCAGGTTAATATTATTATTTGTACTTTCTTATATTAAATTGTGCTTTTTTAATTTTTTCAGTGTTTCTGTGTATTTAATAAAGAAAAAATAAGTAATTAGTGAAGATAATAAGTGTTATTTTTAGAAAATTAATTTAATCACATACAAATATTTTTAGTATTTTTGTAAAATATAAATTTATAAAAATAGAATATATCAATAAAATTGTTGCAAAAAGAAATAAAAAAAATAAAAAAACTTCTATGTTAAATATGGATTTTAAATATGAAGCACTAATATAAAGAATAATATAAACTTATACAAAAGCAAGTTTAATTTTGATACTTAAAGTAAACAAAATACATATTTCATAAATATAAAATAATTAAAGAATAAAAGAGTGCAAAAGATAGTTTTAAAAATAAGTAATTTACAAGCTTATATTTTAGCGATTTACCTGATTGTACTATCGGTGGTACGGACGTCGTCGTGGTGGAAATTTTTTGAAAGGTATTCGAGCTAAAGAAACTGTTATTGTCCGATTGAAAAATAGATCTGTGATTGATTTGTTGGGTCTGGGTATTGTTGACGCTATTCGTGGAATGTAATCCTGGAGGTGGCAGCTGATTAATGCCTTGCGATGAATTTGTACTAGCCGGTGAAGTACCTATACAATGATATAAAATATTTCCTACACTACAACACGTGTTTAAATCCCCACTGATACTTTTTCACAATGCCAGAATAAACAGCTGATTGTAAACAGAATATCATCTGCATTTTTTAATTTTAACTTTTAAATTGCCTGGACAAAATTAAATGTGGCTCCATTAAGTGATTAATATAATTTATGTAATAAACCCTTAAGAAAAAAAAATCTAAGATAAAAAGATTATGCAGTCACTTTTTTTTTATTTGTTAGTTTATCCTTTTCATATATATGTAACGCCATCACTTTTTGTTTTGTTAATTTTCATCTTACCTTCTTCACAGATTGTTTATTTCTCTTGAAACGAAAAGAAAAAAAAAAAGACCAACAGTAACGATTGACAAATTCTCTTTATTTTGGCATGTATAAATGATAAACGTATTGCATGTGTTTCATGTGTATAAGTTTCAAGCTTTGGCAAGTTCATTTTTAATATATAAAAATATCACATCATATTCAACATCAGTTTATATAATAAAAGATGAAACTAGTTATTCTCGCGTGTTGATAAAAGATATCACTGATTCCTTTTCGAAAGAGTCAGAAGTTAAAGAAATAACTCCAGCAACAATAGATGAGAAGTGCTAATAAGACTACTACGATTCTCATGGACTCACCTAAAATAGCTGTGCTATGAGTCTCTTCGCTCGACTCAGCCAAACGCTCCACTTGGTGATTTGCACTTGAGTCCTCAGAGCTAGATATTGTACTTGCGGGAGTACCGCCTTCTCTCTGAGGTTCAACATCATTTTCAGAATGATTTTGTTCTCCATTCTGTATGATTCCATTAATTTTAAGATCCTGCACTTGCTGCACTAATTTTGATGTTTTACTATTTTGTACAGTTTGTTGTTGCTGTGGTACAGAATGTTCCGTCTTTAATCTATTACTCGGTTTTTGCACCAGCACTTCACTACTAGTCGCTGTCGTTGTTGTAACCGTTGAATCGCTTGTCAGGTTTGCAATTTCTTTCTGGCCATTCATCTGAGGTTGTGTGCCGCTGACATGGGATGCAATATTAGAATTCGACTCCGATCGCGATGTTAATCTTGCGCTGCCGTGTTTTTCTTTGTTTTGTGAATTTTTATGTTTATTCCGTGCTGCTTGGGCCTTACTCTCACTGTTACTTTTCCCCCGCCGTGAGCTCACACCACTTTCACCCTTGTTGTTATTATTCTGTTTTTGCACCAAAGGAGCTGAATTGTTTTGTACAACTACTCCATTTGTACCATTCTCATGGTTCGTTCCATTGCTCTGCTGCGTTGAAGTTTGTGTTGGCAAAGGTTCTTTACAATTTGATTGTGTTTCTATAATGTTAAAAATTTTAATTTTTTTTTTTCAAATACAATATTTTTTCTAAAATAATAATTAATAATCAGACTTTTAATTAATTAGTAAAAAAAGGTCCTAGTTTATAAGTTACAAGTGCAACAAATTCGTCATTTGCTTGGTCATATTTAAATCTTGTTGATGAATAGATTTAACCATTGTTATACTTAAATTAATCACCAAAATGTTATAAAATTTTTTATAAAGATGAGCAAATCGTTTATTCGAAAAATGCCGACGTTTCAGGAACAATTAAACTTCACTTTTCAGGGCAAAAAAGTCTGAATCCAACATACATATACAACAAAATAAAATTATAACACAATTTAAATTATACTGTTGTATTAGTCTTTTGTTAATTTTATTTAAATTATATTTTAATTTTTTTGATTCAGCCTTTATTGTCCTGAAAAAGAATTATTGCTTCTGGAACGTCAGCATTAACAAAATAAAGGAGTTTTACAATTACAACAAATTATGGAATCTTTTTGTTTTAACATTTTTCTACTTTATATGAATTTTCAGGCGTATTTTTATTCATCAAAAATTGTAAATTGTAGCTCACCTTTTGTTTGACCTGGTTGTAACGATGGCCAAGCTTCTTTCGCTTGTGAAGTTGGCCCATTTTCTCGAGTACCACCACCTGTCACTGGCGGTGAAGGCGTTGGCTTCCTGTAATAATAAATAATAATTATATAATTATGTATTCATTAATCACATACATACCGTATTGTATATAAAAAGACCATTTTTGCACAAAAACTGCCAGATAAATAAATATTTGTGTTTTTGAAAATACTCATTAACATTAAATATTTAGTCATATGTTTGAAACAGCTGATTGATAAGTCAAAGTAAACAAGTTAATGAGTGCATTCATATATTTCTATATCCAGACTTTTTCATCAACAATTTGAAAAAGATCGTAAATTAGTTTCCAAGCCGTTTAGTAGAATAGCATACAAATTAAGAAACTTATTTATTTCTTTGAAATAATTCGTATTTCACTTTTTAAGTCAATCAAATAGAACTTTTTTACATTTTATTAAAAAATTTTTATTATTACTTACCGCTGCGTGTTATTAATGTGTAAAGATTGCACAAGTTTTCTTTCATATTCCTGGTGTTTCCCTTGATGCATCTCTTCTTTAGTGAACGATGCTTCCTGGTCCCCAAGGTCATGCAAATACATACAGTCAGGTTTAGGACAACTTTGATTTCGCATGAAATGCGAACAATACTTTGTTGTACCTAATGATGTTTTTATTGTCCGACCATCCACAACTATATTATTTACAGCTTCTATTGCCCGTAATGCATCTTCCTGGCGCTAATTGAAAAAGTATTAAATAAGACAAAAATTTAAAATCATAAGTAAAATTATATTTAACAAAATGATAGAAACAATAACTAAATTATGCAAGCAAAATATATATATTGAATTACTTAAAATATACATAAAGGATAAAATACCTGGTAAGTGACATAAGCTGATGCACTAGGACCTTGAGAGCCTGCATAAGAAGTACTCTGGTTTATTACTACTTTATGTATTTTTCCAAATTTTCCAAAATACTCATGTTTTTTCAAAACCTATAAGCCAAATATATATTAATAAAACATAAAATATCATTTGACTTGAATAAAAAATTTTGAAATACACTTACGTCAGCATCTGCCAATCGCATAGGTAACCCAACCACAAAAACAAGATTTTTTTGAACTACTCTAACATTTGCAAGATGTTTGCGATTTTCAGTAACGCGTTGTTTTCGTTGCTGATCTTTTAATCTTTTCTCTGCTTTTAGCCTAAATTATTGAATATATTTTAAATAAAACTTGTTTGCAGAGGCTTTTCATATTTTTCGAATTTTATATTCCATTTTGAAATTTTAGTTACCTAGAGATTTCTTCCTTTGAAAGTGGTTTGAAGTCAGCTGGATTTTCGGAATAAGCTTTGCGGCATGCTGGGCACAAACCATTTTCATCAGTTCTAATCCTATGCCAACAGAAACGGCAAATTTGATAACCACAGGTACATGGAAAAAAATTCAAGTCATCAACTTCCAGTGGTTCCATACATAGCGGACATTCAACCACTTCATCTCCACTCTGATTCAATACTGACATTCTATTCGTTGTTTGTTCAACTCTTCTCAATTAACAAACACAAACACACTAGTCTTTTACAGATCTAAATCCTGTAAATAAAAAATATATATTATTTTAATATATATTGAGCTTTTTTATTATATCGTCTCAATAAAAATTAAAGAGAAAATTGTAACATTTAATAATTTTATTGAGACATAAAAATTATAAATTATTACATATCATTTCATACTTACTTCAAATTATTTACAAATTTCTTTATAACAATAAAGAAACTGTATGTAAACCCACCCTTGATAGTGTCTATCTGCCAATCTAAACAAATAAATAAAGTTATGTTACAAATCTATATTTGAGTGGATACTTATAGTGAGAATTAAATTATAATAAATGAATTTGTTAATAAGTTATAAATGCTCAATTTTCAAAATATTTTCGTTGTAAATATATATTAATAATACACAATTTATTAATTAAAATAATATCAAAGGTTTTCTGTGAAATATTATGATTACTAATAATTTAAACCAATTTTAATCACTAAAATAAGTGTCACTAAATAAAAACACATGAATTATCAACAGCAATTTACATCTATACTATAGCATAACCTATTTATAAATAAATACTAATTTTAAAATATTTATGTTTGTTTATCAATGTGTCAGTTGTATATGATGGCTACTTGTAAGTATATCTTTAAATAATTCAAAGTTTATTTAAATCGCTTATTTTTAAAAAGTTTTGAAGAAAATTTAAAATTCCACAGTCAGATGTTGATCCATATTTATGGTCTGTGCAACAAATCCCTTTAACACAAATATATTCTCACAAATAGTATTCCACATAATCATATATTTATGGCGTGCTACAACTCGTGTTTGTAAACAGCCGATAACTAAACTCGTTGATTCTGCACTCGCGTAAAAAAAAGAATCTAACTGTACTCGTGAACGAATAAAAGAAAAGCAAAATAGTCCCCCTTCTTTTGAAACGCATTCCGAAATGGAATCTCGAATAGAGAAAAAAAAAGGTGAGAAAGGAAAATGAAAAAGAGAAAGAGACAAATTGTATGTATACGTGTGTGTATGTGTCAACGTAAATAAAACGAACTCCAATAATTTGAGTTCCAGATGTTTGTTCTGTTTGTACTCCAGAGACTGATACGCTCATTGACATGCATTATCGTAACGAAAATCACTAGAGAAAGATAGGAACAAAGGACGACGACGCGCTATAATCTTCCTCTCTAACTCCATGTTATTAACGAACATCGCGAATCTCCTAAAACTCGGAGAATCGAATATGCATATATTAACCTGCATTATCTAGGAAGCACTGTTTCGATAAAAAAATTATTGATTCTAGAAATATTAACGGCAATAGAAAATTGACAATCATCAACTTCTTTCCTTGTTAACGATAAAGATACAATTCTTGTTTGCAAAAGTCGGAGCGAAACAGCTGTTGGTTTCGACGGGTTGGTTAAAAGCACGTTCGAAGAACTTTCAAAGAGAGAGAGAGAGAGAGAAAGAGAAAGAAAAGAGAGAGGAAGAGTACAAATAGGTGAGAAACGGCACATGAACGTGGAACGCGTACAATAACATATACACAATTATTAAAATTGTAAGAATCCACAGAATAGAACACAAATAAATTTAGCAGTCGATGTAGAAAAAACAGGTTCACAGTAATGCTCAACTAAATGAGTAATGGAATTCCCGCAATAATCGGCAAGATAGATGCATTGACACTACTTGTTTCTCATTACACCTTTCACATACAACACTGTTCCTTTCTTTCCCTTAATCCTAATATATCATCACTGACACAACACGATATTGTTAAATGTTACACTAGTGCTGTTGATTTTAAATTTTCTTGTTATCGAGGTTCTTGCTGTACTTACAGAAAATAATTGTCAAGTATCTATAGTTAAAAAAAGACAGACATAGTGGAAAATACGAATATATATTTTACATAAGAGAATATAAAATAGGGACTCGCGCGTCGTCGATTCCGCGAAAAGAGACGCTGTAATACAGAGAGCGCGCCGCGGCTAATGAAAAACGAACGAAGAAAAAATAGATTTGTCTTGGGGAAAGAACGAGACGGAAAAATAGATATAAAGAAAAATCCGGAAAATCCTGATTTTTTCCATTCACCCTGCAGAATTGCACACTACTACATTCGATGTCCTTGTCTATAATATACTATATGCGTACGTACGCGCTCTTTCTTGTTCACTTACTAACTTGCACACATAGGAGAGAGCCAGCAATACGGAGAGAGGCGTGTATACGCACGTATAATACACACCCGCATCAAAGAACATCCACCTTTGTAATCTATCTCTCTCTCTTTCTCCTTCGATCTTTCTGCGTTTCCTTTTGATGGGAATTTTCTCTCTTGCTTAGTTATAAAAACTATGAACAACAAAAACTACGACAAAATAAAATATCTGAGCAAATCGAACCATTCGGGCTAAACATATTATACACACTAAATGGAAGTGTACATACACACATTACAACTAGAGGAAAAGAGACGGAATATACTACGTGTATGCGTATATATACATGTATGTACTGTACATTGATATATATATATATATATATATATATATATATATATATACACTCATACACGTACACACAAATTATCCATTCCTCTTTTCTTTCCCAATGTTACAGAGAATATTGTATCTTTGAAAATAAAGAGAATGCAAAACGAACATGGTGCAGATCCACATTTCACCCTTTTTCTGTTTTATTACCAGAGCGTCAGGAGCTCTGAAAGTGTTTTCTCGTAGCGAATTGCGCGTGCATACGCTGTGCATGTACTCAAGTACAGCATAGATAGAAAAACTGGCATCCACTGACTAGTTCTCGGAATCCTAGTAGATAATTTCACGAGAAGAGTAATGCAGCCCGTGTACTTGCTGGCTCTTCTTTTCGCCGTATCAAAGATTAGAAAGAGGAGCCACTACACGATTTAATGTACGATGAACTATCACAGATCGGAAAGAGATAAAAAAAGCGTATAAAAGAAAAAAAGGAAAAAGCGTAGAACGAAGCCACGATGTATACCTTCAGACACGGCATAGCACTCGTATAATAATCTTGAAATGCACGTTATATACACAAGAGAAATGATATGCTTGCATGTGTGTGTATACCTGAATCGTAATTCGTAATTCCGAGGCTAATTCCTCCGACTTCTCTCTTTCAAAGTCATGAAAGACAAAAAGACGGACATTAAATGAAGTATAATAGAGCTTTCTCTCTCTCTCTTGAGGGCTATATCCCTTCTCGAGATTTAGTGTCACACACGTTAAACGTACATACGTCATAATATCGTAGAAATTAAGTGAACGACAAAGATAGAGACAGCAACAGTAGAGCTAGCCAGTGAAACGCAGCACTGTTTTAACCTTAATTTCTTTTGACGACAAGACAAACTGAAGAATGGATATTGCGCGGATAGTAATTTTTTCCAATTATGATTATGCTTCATACTCGGACAAGATGACATTTGTATCTTATTTCACATTGGCCTCTTCGAATTAGACCGGACGTGTAGGTTTGTTTACTTACGCAGCCCCTATATATATTTTTGCACTACGAATCGTTTCTCTCTAGCACTGGTGAATTTTTCTGCGTACGATGGACTCGGACTCGCGTACAGAAGCTTACACACACACTCGTCAGTCGACAGTCGTCGTCACAAGTTCTATCGAACTATCGTACAATTCATACATGTATAGATGCACACTATTACTCATATGGATAGAATGAGAGTGAGACATAAATTATAAATACTGGATAAAGAAAGAGAACATACCTATATATATATAATGCATATGCACTAAGTTATGCGAATGCAACTGAGTAAGAGATCTACAGATTATACTTATATTACTATTGCTATATAATATATATATACTTTAAACATATGAGATGTGCGTCGCCATCGTAAAATCATGCAGCAATTGTCGCGAATCGATGCCAGCGCCACGGGTTCTTATTCACTTTTTTAAATTCACTAATTCACCAAAAATTTTATTAAATACTACAAACTTATAAGCGCAGACATTACATTATTTCCATATTCCGAAATAAAGTTAATATAAAAATAAGTTTTGTGAAATGATAAGAAAATAATAATAAAAACAATTAAATAGTATTAATATTTATACTAATGTACTTGCACAGTTTAATTTATTTCTTTTTCTAGCAACTGCAATTGCGTCAATATCCACGTAATTACGTGTCTTTAAACCAACTCTTCAGTTGTTAATTTTACACCATTCGTTTAAATTACTTAACGCTCCAATATCTTATTTCTTTACAATATAGATAAAACGTATCTGGTTGGGAAGTTCAGATCGACCATGATTAAATATCAAGTTTTTAAACCAATTGATAGAGACATTAGCACCCAAACAAGAAGGATATGCATGCATTTTGTGCGATATTTAATCAATCAACTAATCAGAGTCAATGTATTTACTTTTTAATTAAATTACAAAATAGTACGCTCGTAGGACACTTCAATAAAGATTTAATTAATGAAGTGCTCCAAATCAAAAACGCATTTAATATACCACTATTTACACCTTGTCCTTTTACCTTGTATACCGGGCAGATACAAAAGCACAGTCGATTGATTATCAACGATTGCTTTTTAAGAGAGTTAATATTCCAAAAATAGGAAGTTTAGGAAATAAATTCGTTCACGTCAGTTAGTGCAATATCGTCTTATTATTCTAACGGTTCATCTAATTTCATTAAGAGATTCTTTAAATAAGTATAAATTCTTGATAAGAATGTAGATGATTTCAGAAAAATTAAATAAGTCCATTAGAATATTGATCTAAATTTGATTTTTTTATTCCTGCTGAAGTTTCAGACTTTTTAATAAGTTCTTTTGTAGACAATTTATGTAATTTTAATTGTGATTTTCTGTTTTTAAAATAACAGATCCGAAAAAGGATTTAATAAAAAGTCAAAAACGGGGAAAGAAAAAAAGAATCAAATTTAGCTCTGATTTCCAATTGGTTTATTTAATTTCTTTCAAATCAACAGATTTTTTAGCTTAACGAAAGTCAAAAGAAATGGCTGCATTGAATCGACGAAAAATTAAATCTGGAAAGCTTAATTTTTATTAAACTAGCTTTAAAAAACCCCATTAAATTATCATTATTTAAATAATTAAGACATACTGCTGCTATGAAATTCATGATCCTACACTTTCAAAAATTTTAATAATTACCTTATTAATTTAGAAGATATTATTTTATAAGCAACTTTTGGTTAAAAGATTGATTAACATTTCTTTTAATAATCTGGATAAAAATCATCTGAACATCTTAATATTTGGATTTATTTCGTTACTTTAATTTTTTTTCTTCTTCTTTAACGTCGCTATATTTATGATATTTGTGATATGCTAATCAGCGACGGAGCTCGAAGTGTTTTTGTGAACTTCAGCACATGTAACATACAGTGGTGCTTGTATCAATCGGCTGCCGAGAGCGAGATTCGAACTCAGAACCGCGAGATTACGAATCCAACGCTCTACCGACTGAACCACTCACCGGCTCTAAAAAACATTTATAGTAATAGCAATAAACTTACAAATACAAGCTATATTTATAGTTGCATCGAGATAAGCAGGCATTATGATCTTTATTTTTTTTAAATTCTAAATCTTCCTTTTTTTATAAAATTATAATTATGAATATTCGATTTGAGGCTTGAGTTTTGTAAAGCAATGAATATTTTTATTTAAAATTTTGTTTTCTAGCAAGAATGTAGGTTTTTTAAATTAATTATTCTACAAGACTTTTATCATGAATTCGTAGAATTTGAAATCAAAACTTTTTGATGGAAAATAATGTATTAAAAAAAGTTGAAAATATTTAAAAGTTATATTGCCGTTTGGTGATCTACAATCTGCATAGAAGACCCAGTGTGAGATGTACCCTAAAACATTTGAAATTATTCCATTTTGAATAGTCCCTTTTATATAAAATAACCCTAACAACACAAAAACGTTTCAAAAACGTTTTTGAAACGTTTTTCGGTAAACTTATATACGTTTGTAAATTTCGACAAAAATACATATTCAAAACGTTTTTAAAACGTAAAATATGTCCGCATATTTTAGATTCTCAAGAGTAATGTAACGTTTATGGAACGTTTAAGAAACGTTTAGAAAACGTTTTCTCGATGAAAATTTACGCAAGCTCAAATATCCAAACGTTTCCTTAACGTTTAAAAAACGTTTTATTTGGTAAAATTTTTTTCTCTATATAATAATTTTTTAGAATAATAAAATAAAACGTTTAAAAAACGTTTTAGAAACGTTTGGAAATTTAAGCCAACGTATTTTTTCACCGAGAAAACGTTTTCTAAACGTTTCTTAAACGTTCCATAAACGTTACATTACTCTTGAGAATCTAAAATATGCGGACATATTTAACGTTTTAAAAACGTTTTAAATACATATTTTTGTCGAAATTTATAAACGTATATAAGTTTACCAGAAAACGTTTTTAAAACGTTTTTGAAACGTTTTGTGCTGTTAGGGAATGTATTAAAAAAAGTTGAAAATATTTAAAAGTTATATTGCCGTTTGGTATGATCTACAATCTGAATAGAAGACCCAGTGTGAGATGCACCCTAAAACATTTGAATTATTCCATTTTGAATAGTCCCTTTTATATACTTTTAGACAGAGTCGCTGATTGTTTAAAAATGACCAATCAGCATGTCCGTCAGCGAGTATACAAGAAGTTTAGCACATGGAGCACAGTTCAAAGAATACCTTGTAGATAGGATCTAAAACTTATTGTGTAAAAATTTTTCTTTACTATTATTTAAAGTAATTATGATTTTTTATTGAATCTATTTTGGAGTGCTGTTGGCGCATAGAAAGTGACTTTGATTACAGTTAATTTATTTTGTGATAATCATTCCTAATAAAAATAACGAATTTTTTAATTTCTTGAAATAAATTATAGAATAACATTCGAGCAAATGTTTTGTGAACTCTTAAACTATTTTCAAAGCGCAATCGATTAAATTTAAAATTAAATAAATTTAATTATAGGCTGGAGTTTACAAGAACTATAGATATTACTTTTGTTGAATGAACTTTAAAACTAATCTTGTCTGTCAACATAACCTTTTATATGTTTTGGTTATCCATAAAAAAGTAATTACTTCATATGAA
Organism: Anastatus disparis; assembly: GCA_017163975.1. Lineage (NCBI taxonomy): Eukaryota > Metazoa > Arthropoda > Insecta > Hymenoptera > Eupelmidae > Anastatus > Anastatus disparis. The sequence continues at coordinate 1,597,249 of JAFFSR010000009.1, forward strand.
ATAACTTTATAAACAAAGTAAGAATTTAAAAATATTATTTTTATAAAAATTGAAATATATCTTGCATTAAAATGTTATATAAAGTGATTATTTTATGTTATGTTTGGTTTTTAGGTTATTCAATAACAATTTTAAAAGTTACCAGAAATCTGTAAATGAAATGTCTGCTTTTGATACAGAAACTTTAACATCTGAAATTAATACCATATTAAATAAAGCTGAAGAACCTATGGAATCTACCAATGCATCTTCAACACCCAGTACTCCACGTAAAAATATTTTAAATACATCCAATGGTTCTGTAAAAGATATTGAATTAAAAAACACTTCACAAATTGAGTTGTCAGATACCAATACGCAATCTGATTTTATTCCAAGACCACATACAGTAAGTTTGTATTTTCAAAAGTTCTCCAATTTCCTGAAAAAGTACTTTTTGCATTTATAATGTTAATATGTACTCAACTAAAACCGTGTGCTACTTTTTGTTTAGTTAACAATTTAAACACTCAAATATCTTTTCTATTGATTCATTTTGTATGCAAAAAATTACTTTTTTAAATGCAATAATTGGAATATTTAGACACTTTTAAAAAAATCAAATTATTTAATATAAGAGTATTATTTTTAAGAAGTTATTGCTGTGTATGTATATATTTATTAATGTATTTTTTTCCATATTTATTTATAGTTAGAAGATTTTTTACAAGAAGAAAAGTTAACTGAATCCTGTGACTTAGCATCTACATTTAGTTTTAATGATCTTAATGAAGAGGAAGAACTTTGGGTTGTTGATATTCCTGGAACGGTTAGAAAATTCATTATAATATTTGTAACCATCAAACTTTATAAAATAATACATAAAAATTTATATGATATTTACAGATTGATCCTCATCAATTGAAAGGTCAAATTTTACAATTAGGCGATAAATCAAAATTTAAGATTGGAGAAGACCGTTATTGTGCGATAAACAGAAATACTACATCTAGTCTTACATGTGCGTTTAGTAATGACTCTAATCCAAGAACTTTTAAAACTGGTAAAATGATCAAAACTAAATTAAAAAAAAAATATTTAATTTCATTCTTATTCTAATATTTTCTTAACTCAATATTTTCAGTGAACATAAAACCAGCTGGAATCATAAGCATAAGAAGGAAACTTTCAGGAATGTCCAAAATTAAACTAGAATATGATAAAAATGAAAAAGTTCCATATCCCAAAAATATAAAATTACGACACCCATTTTTTGGAGTACAATCTGATGATAATGAAGTCAAAACTGAAACAGTATCTTGATGAACAATTTGATCAATACGATTAAATTCCTGCCATATACATTGCATAATTTGTAGAAAATTTTAATTTATGTCAATAAAAATTAAAATTTTCAGCAATGAAAATACCATTATAATGCAATTTTATAATGACAAGAAATTTTTCAATATTTTTGTACAGATTTTTATAAAAATTTTTAATTTAAAAATCTAATAATTAATTATGTAATTATGCAAAGTCTACGTAATATAGTTTTTAAAAACTTGGAAAATTTTGTGAGTCTTACTGTTTTAAGTAAGCAAAACTTTTTGATTTTCAAAATATTTCTGTTAGATAATTTACATAAATATTGGTAAATAAAATCTTAAATTATCAATTGTAGAAATAATTTTATGATGCTAAAAATCCTTTATGAAAATAACTTTTTTTTTTATAACTTTCAAAAGTGAGTGTGTTATTTAAAGTTCACTTGTGTAACTTTAAATAAATTATGAAGTACAAAATGAAGGCTTCCATTAAACCTTTATAAAAATCATCCAATATAAAAATTAAAAAATTGGAACAATATTAAGAAATTTTATATTTAATTTAATAATACTATTAATGTATTTGCCTTTTTCTAAACTGTTAAAATATGAGTTTTATCTGCAAAAACTTTATATGATGAATTAAATTTTAAAAACTGTTATAGAAAAGTATTATATAATGCTGTACAGATTTTGATAATGTATCTAAAGTAGAATATATGAATTTGAAAAGCAGAAAGATGGGCCTTTGAAAAAAAAGTGTTTGAATTATCAGATAACCGATTCGTCCTCAATTACAACAAAATATTTTTTGAATTTGTGCATCGTCGCGAGTTTTATGGCACTTTTTCCTTAATAATTGCTTTTTCATACGCTTTTTTTGTCATTTTATCTTTTATTCTGTTGAATTGTTGCAAATTCTTTCACAGTTGGTATACTAATAAAGTCAATAATAACTTCATAATCACCCCAGATTCCAAAGAAACAGAGACTAGAGCATTGGTTTATATGTGTAAATATTGAGATCATATGTTTATTCATCATAGGAGCAAAGCGCCTACAACTTTATTTCAAATCTGATCGATTTATTCCTGATACGCTGTTTTTTATTAATCCTTGTTTAACACACTGGAGCACAAACAGTCCCACACCTTTTTATTATTGATTGAGGGTGCGTAAATAAAAAGGGCACCTAGCCAAAGCTATTTAAATGGGCTGTGTGTCCTTTATTTCTGGACTCTCCATTTCAAATATTTAAATCTATAAAAAATCGGAAATTGGCCATCATCGGGCGTTAATTTTAATGTACCAGTATGCTTTCAAGCCAATATCTTCATCAATATCAGCATCTTCAATTAAGTGGGATTGACTTGGAATTCTCCATCTCGGCATTACCTGTTAATGTATTTGAGTGAATAAGATGAAAAGCATTATGTATACCTTAGTCATTTTCCAAAGCTTTAGATGCCAAAGTTTTAGAAATCTAAAAAATTTAAACAAATTTTATAACAAATATAAGTTTTATCAGCTCACGCTCTATTGAAAAATCTTAAATGAAATCTCATTCCGAAATCTCATGACAATATATTTTTGGTATAGTTAAAACCATCGATTGCGGACTATTTTTAAAAAATTCGAATTTCAGAAAAATTTTTTGAATTTTTGGATTTAGAAAAGATTTTCTAAGTTTTAATTTTTCAAAAATAGTCTATAGATGGTTTAAAAGATGCCAAAAAAAAAAATCGTCATGAAATTTTGGCATGAGATCTCATCATTTGAGATATTTCAATGAAGTGCACCTAATCGTTAGCTCGCCATTCAAACGTGATTTCTAACACGAAAAGATTCAAAACATAAATCAAGAACATTAAACTTTAATTTTTAATTTAGGAACGTGTCATATCCATATTTCATAAATTTTATTGGTATCAGTTATTGAACGTAATATTCCCTTTTTGTTCCTTCTTATTCTTCTTATCAGCATGTGAAGGGTCTAACAATTAAACAAAACAGAGAATATTCAAATTTAGAATTATTCAATTATTTTGTTTTCCAAGTACAGGTGTTAAAATAATAAAAAGGTTATGAAAATGTAGCATGCAAAGCGTAATTCATTTTTTAGTTTAAATTTAAAAATTTAAAATGTGAAAATGTTTTAAACCATAAAAATGTATAAATAAGCATAACTCTTAAAATTTCATCAAAATTATACAAGTAATGAGATATCAAAAATTAGTACATATGGAAAATATTTGTCATCCGCGAATAATACCGCATGGTGTAAAGGTAAGTTCGAATGAAGGTTAATAAAAAATTGATAAATGAAACTAATTGAAAAAATCGAAGTTTATGTATATTTTTAAAAATATTGTTATAGATGAAAAGTTTCAAATTGAAAATAACTTTAAATATTATTTACCTTACAATTAATTATTAAAATTAAACAATACAGTAACCATTAACTTTAATATATTTTATATTGAATAATTTAAAGTTACTATACTAATCGAAGAAAGTGGTTTTAATTATTTTTTCAAAAATGCGTCCTAGTTTAGGATATTAAAATAGTCAAAATAATAATTAGATTTTGTTTCTCTTTTTCATAATCGTCGTTTAATTGAAAATTCTTTATTTAAAGGTATTTATTGGAGCTTTTGTTGTTGCAAAGCATTTAAGACCAGAACCACGAGAATGCGCCCTACCACATTCGTATAATGACAAAGATTTAATGGAACATGATTGGGAATTAGCACCCTTCAATTATAAGGTAGATGACAGCCCAAGATCCAGTTTATCGATATTGCAAAAGAGAAGCAAAGACCAATATGAATTAGTTAATCCACCACCAGAGCCGGATAATGAAATAAGATACCCAATTCGCTATGATTATAGGAAAATTTACAAAAAATACATATTTCGTGATTAACGATGAAAACTATCGCAGTTTAAAAAGTACAATTGATATTTTTCACATAATGATTTCTTTTTAAAGTTGTATAATTAAAAATTAAGTAAAAATTGAAAAATAGAAATTTAAAATTTGAGAATAAAAAAAATTTTGATTATTAAATTTATTAAAGTTTAAATTTTAATTTTTAATTAAAATTTCCACATTTTGGAAATAAAGCTAACTTGTCAATCATTGAAACAAAGTTTTGTCACTTAAATATGATTAAAAAAAAATTCATACTGATGACAAATTATTTCATGAAAAAAACAAAGGATCCCAGATTGGACTTGAACCAATGATCTTCCGCTTTATAGACGGTTAAGTTAACCAATTACGCGTAATAAATAAATTTTATGTAAATAAGGACAGAGAAGTTTAACAGCTTCTTAATTATAGTAATTTTGAAACTTCCAGTTTAAATACATCATACGCGTGTATACGCTCACACAGCCATTTACGTATCCAGCTACACCCTACACCCATATGCGTACAAATTGAAACACCAGAATGCAGACACAAATTAACACAGGGACTAAATTTAGATTTTTATATAAAGAAAGAAAAATATTTTTTGCCAAAATTGCAGAAGTGGTACTTTTGGCCCGGGTATGGCGAAAAATCGTATATGCACCACGGAAGGTAAAATGGACAACCCATAGCATGAGTGAATTGACACCCGAGGCGAAGCCGAGGGTGGCAAACTCGTGCTATGGCCTGTCCTTTATTTTACCTCCCTAGGTGCATAATATACTATTTTGCCTAGCGTGCCATTTCCGCTCGCTGTGCTCGATCGCGAAGGTTGCACTTTTTATCTTGATAGGAAAAAAAAAAATGGTATTCACACCAGAAGAGGTAAAACCTCGCCTTCGGCTCAGATGGCAAATCATATGTGCTATGGATTCGCCAATTCTTTACCTCCCTAGATGTATAATATGTTATTCATCGATACAATGTAATACAATGATATAATAATAGAAAAAATAAATATCAATAAAGTCTAGTATAACGCCTTTTTATGAAAAAGCAAAATACACTTCCAAATAATTCAAAAGAGTGGAATTCATTTTAAAAAAAAGTTTGATTTTAGTTTGATCAATAATTAGATACTTTTAGAGCAAATTGAATAAGTTTAATTACGAAAAATGTAAAAAAAAAACTTCTGCAATATACACTATGTGATGAACCAAAATAAAAGACATTATAAATAACCAATCCAAAAAAAAAATATTAAAAAATTTTTTTAAAAATTTATTAACTATGAAAAATTACAATAAATTAAAAAAAATTTATTATATTTCAAAATATTTTTAATGAAGTACGTAAATTACAGCCATTTGTGTAAAGAATTATTCTAATTTTAAATTTATAAATTATGAATAAATTTAAACATTTTATTATCATATTATTCGTAAGTCTAAAAAACCTATTCATGTTCATTATTTAATTCAACTGTATCTTTTTTTGATAAATTATTACTTTGTAAAGTGTTGCGCATCTATTTTTGAGTGATAAATCTTTTTTATTTTGATAACTTTTTTAACTTTCTAAATTTTTAGTGCTACGTTACTTATATTTTCCATTTCATTGAAGAGTTGTCAACAATTACGGTTTTTACAGCGTTGACTATAACTCTTTATATTTTAGCAAAATACAAAGAAAACCTTTCTTTTTCTTTCTTATTATACGATAGTATAAATAATATTCTTAAGTTTTGAAATTATAATTAATAAGATCAAATTTTTTCACCTTAAAAATTATAAACATGACTGAACATTTTAAAGTGATTACAATTTTACTAATATTTGTAGTTTTTTCTTACTATATTAATATATATTTTAATATACTATATTTCATGGAGAATTTTTATTTACTTCATTAAAATTTAAATTATAAAAACTGCTTAAATATTAAATTACTAGTTGTAATTGAAATCATCTTTTTATAGTTTTAATTTTTTATCATTTCAAATAATTATCAACATTTATTTGAACATCTCATAAAATAAATTTCGAAAAATCAAATGATAAGATATATCGTTATTGATTCAGTAGAGTTTTGATAGGATTGTTTATAAAAATACAAAAAGTTTTTGGAAATAAATTTAGTATTTTGAATTAAAAATTAAATTTCTATCTATCATGCAAAATGTCATTTTAAAAACTCGTTTTATTTAAAATTTGTATATTTCTCTTCTCGCGGTAAAAAACATGTTCTTATATTTTCACAGTTAAATATAAAATTTCATTGTTGAATGTTATTCATTGTACCCGCTGAAACGGTCTTTAGTACTGCCACCACTGTCAAACGACTGTTTTGTTCCCTCAGCAACGTATTCATCGTATGCTGGTTCTTTATAACGAACTTGATAGGCTAAAAGTGCACCCTTATCCCACGCATGTAGCTCCTGTAAAACGCAATATTGAGTCAACATTAGAAAAATTTTTTATGCTTTCAGGCTTAAATAAATTAACATTCCTTTATATTTCAAAAATATCTTATTTATATGAATAAATTATTTATTTGCATACGTTTAAACGAATTTATTTTATACAATTGTATAGTTTAAAAACAATTAATCTCACCTTTGTCCTGCTGCAGTATCTAAGCATTGTCACTTTTTGATAAGCATTAGTAAATGATATACTGACGCTCAGATGCTTACCATGATAGAGATCGACTGCTAAGCTAAAACATTAAAATTTAAAAATTTAGGTCATCATGCACTATGCGTAAAGTGAGCACTTTACTCTTATAAGCCTCTAGAAGGCCAGAAAGTCACTAAAGTGGCTCAAATAATGATCGATAATTGGTACATGATCGATTGATAATATAAGATATAGTTTTATCACTTTTCTAAGCTCGATTTGATCTCCTCAAATCCCATTCCTCTAAAGGTAATATACATAGTTCCGAAAAAAACTCTGCAGAGTACTAAGCAGAGTTTCTGCAAAAATTATGCAGAATATTATGAAGAATTTCTGCAGAAACACTATACAAAGATTCTGCAAGTTTTTATACTGAATTTCTATATAAGTTTCATTATTTTCAACAGCAAAAATCTGCAGAAACATTGCATATCAATTCTCCAGAATTTTTTAATTAAATTTCTATTGCATTAAAAAAAAGTAATAAACAGATTATTTTTCTAAATTTTATCATAATATTACAAGATACTATAATTGTTTTCCTATCAAAGGAAAAAAACAAAAACGAGGTAAACCTCGAATTTTTCCGTTAAAGTATCGGAGGTAAATATTCAAAAATATAGAATATTAACTAGAAATATGATACTTGTTCCAGCATTAAAAAAAATGAATTACCTTACATTCATAGTAGAATCTGTGATATTGTGTACAGCATACAGAACTCCACGGGCAACAAACATCTCACCATACTTATGATGATCAACATTAATAACCCAAGCGTATTGGACAGTCATTGCATCTGGATCAACTTTCAATACGATTGTATCATTGGACGGTGTACCGTAAATGGCCCATAAACCTAGATATTAGGAATTAATTATTTCAATATAAAATAACGTTAGCGATAGTAACAGGAAATGAAAATAGTATATTATACAACTAGGGAGTTGAGTTGCATTTTCTCCTCAGGGTTGAATTTATGACTCAAGCGAGCGAAGCGAAACAAGGGGACTAAGTACCCGAGGGAAAAATAGATTTTACTCCCAAATTACAGAATGAATTTTATTCTTACTTCAACAGAGGCCACTTTATTAACTTAAAAAAGTCAATTAAAGAAAATTTTAAATTTTAATTTCAAAATTTTATAATAAATCAATTTTTATTTATCATTTATTAGATTCCACCAGCAGATGTTTAAATGATTGAATAGACTAGCATACTGTTAAAAATCTCAATTTATTTCTTTTATAATACATCTACTTTTATTAAAATCCTTATTTATTATTATCATTTTTATTAAAATTTAATACTTTTCTAATCACTTTTATCAGTTTATTTATTTGTAAATTTTAGCCTTGGGCGAAATATGCAACTTTGCTTCCTAGTTGTATAGCACAAATACATCCAATAACATGTATACTTATTGATATTTCATAAAAGTATCATGTATCACGGGATTTACATAAATATAAAAGTATTAAAAAAACCATTGAAATGATTCCCATAGGAAATTTGTACATATTAAATTAATTTTCGTTAAATTCGCTTTATGTAAGATTCGACGTTATGCTTACCATTTTCATCTACATCGAAATCTACATAATTAAAATTGTGATGAGGTGTATAAAGATAGTTGCCATTATTAACTTTTAGCCCGGGTAAATTCATTTCTATACTGCTATGCGTATACATCGAACCCTCCGAACGTGTTAGATCCAGTCTTACAATCGATGAACGATTATATGGATTATAAAAGAAATAGCCATCGTTGATCAAGTGACCATTGCCCTGCAAGCAATCAAGCAATTATCATTAAGATCATGTTTTCAATGAATTCACGTAATTATTTTCACGAAGCTTCAAATTTCACTTAATTAAATTTTGTTTTGTCGTGAAAATTAGAAAAATTTATTTAGATACCTGAGAAGGGTAAGGCAATTTGATAATAATCGGCGTTTTTTTATCTTTGTAATCCTGAACATCAGAGTATTCGTAGATATGAAAAGTATCAGTGCTGCGTGTTACCCACAGTTTCATTGCTGTTGACTCGCTTTTGGATGATGCATCTTGCATCCATATACCATATACATCATCCATTTGACCTTTAAACACGGCTTTGCCAACTGCACCGATCACGCCATCTGCGACAAACAAACAAATGTTTTATGTATAACAAAAAACACTTTTTTAAAATACAGTTTCTAAATGTAATGAGCGATTTTTCTCTTATTTCTAATTAAAATTGTCACTATTGAATGTTTCTCTTTTGAAGAAAGCTATTTTTACTACGTTACTACGTTTTATTAACTCGCTTTGGTGTCTGTCTGTCTTCTGTCTTCTTCTGTTCGGACTTTTAACCGATTTAACTAACCCCGATGACTAAACTGAAATTTTAAATATAACTAGAACTGATGACAATGCAATATTATAAAAAAAATATTAACACCGAACAATTATAATATAAACATATACGAATGTTCAAAAAAATTTAGTTATGATACCTTTAACATTATCATTTATTTTGAAATAAAAATCCCGAAAATCTATACCATTTACACAATTTCTTTTTTATCTTGCCACACCCTCAAACCAACAAAAACACAATAAAATTGTACTTAATTAAAATAAAATTTTAAGAACAAAAAAAAATACTTAAAAAATTTTTTTTAACTTCCTTTTCTTTTATACTTTTAGTCATTATAAAACGTATACTTAAAAATTTTTTTTTATTTTAATATTATTCAAATATTATTTTACAATGAAGATTCGTACAAAAAATTGTTTTTATTTAGAAAGTAAAAATGATAAAGTTAATAATTGGTTTGAAAAATTAAGCTCACCTGCTATTCGGGGTGGCATTCCTGTAACATTGATGCCAGACATAGGTTGTGCTTCGATACCCATAAATTTGCAATTTGCCCGTGGGCAATTATCACAGCGTAATTGAGGAGGACATAGATTCCTATATTGAGGCCGTAAGGGTGCTGGCTTACCAAAAATAACTGTACTTCTCGGCTCGACACTTTTGTCATTTGGATCTAGTTAATAGAAAAAAAGAAATTTTTATTTTATATTCTCCGATAGGAATTATCATAATCTAAAAAGCGTCAATAAAGTACAGTCAACGGAAACATATTCTATGATAGTTCTTTTTCTGTGATTTTAAAATAACGTGATATTACTGGACGATTCCGTTAGTTTGCTCATTATCATTGGTCAATTTTTAAATGTTGGAAAAAGAATTATCATAGAATATGTTACCGTCGAGTGTACTTTATTTCTCCAACTTTTGCGGGAATAAAGTAATATATTACAAACTTATAAAATTGAATAAATTATTAAAATTCTTATAAAACGTTGATATTATATTGATATTTTATTCCCGTTAAATTTTAGAAGTCAGTTACGTCTTACTTTCCGCTTGCTTTTCAAGTTAATAAAATCGTCATAATTGTTGAGGTAGGAATAAAAATAAAATTTTTACATTTGAATTGCTATTTAAATTTTTTTTTTAATTGGCCCCGTCTTTTTTAAATTAATAAAGTAGTCACTGTTAAGATAGAAATAAAGCTCATATATGTAATTCGGGAATAAAGTCTGTTTCTCTTTCGGGAATTTACTCCCCTTGCTCGGATCTCAAACTTCACCCTTGCAAGAAATATGCGACTTTGCTCCCTCGTTGAACAATGTACTATTATTTCTATCGAATTTAAATTTACAGTTAATATAAAAAATTATTATTTATGTGGATCAATGTAAAATATTTATTTTTAAATTAAAAATGGGTTTTAATGGGTTTTAAAAAATGGGTGTAAATTTTTAAATTATATCTCTTGATCATTTTTAGGTCATAAATGTTAAAGATTGATATATAAAGTTGGCCCACAATTAATTTATTTATAATTTTTATGCTTACTAGGACGCAAACTAAAGTTTGAAAATTTTTTGCCTTTCTCTTAATTTAAAATAAAATTTTATTTTTCATTCTTAAAAAATCAGAAGAACATATCGGTAACTTCAAAATGGATTAGTATTTTTCAACTCTCTAAATATAATTCAATGTAAATAGAAAAATTGCTGCACTGGAAGTTCAGCTCTATTCTGTTTTCTTTATATTTTACCGAATTATGCAAAATCCAAACAAACTAGCTTTAACAAAGTTGAATTGTAATAGTCATTATATTATTTAATAAACGTTAAAAATAATTATTTACTCACCTCTTATGGTTATGATTCCTTTGACAATTTTGGTTGTAGCCCTTGCTACGCAATAATATGTCGTTCCATTGTCTGAACTACTTAATTTATTAATTTTCAATCTCATTCTGAACTAAAAGTTGAATTAATTAAAAATTTATACATTGACCTTTCAATTTATATATAAATTTAATAAAAATATTATTATTGGAAACTACATAAATATTTAAATATTGTTATGCATTTGCTTCGAAATAAAAAATTCCCTAATTGTTGTCATAAATGAAAAGTAGATTTATTAAAAAATTCTTTTTGTCCAGACCAATTAAAGTTTTTAACAACTGGACTAAAAGGAGAAAGCAATGAATATTGCAAAAATATTCAATTATTCAATAATACTTTAGCAATTGCAAGTTTTGGTTTTATTTAGTAGAGCTAATAAGTAACTGAAATTATGACTTTGGTTAAAATTTTTTTAAATAAACAAAATTAAATTCTTACTAATGGATATCATTAAATTAAACATACCTTATAATTTTTTAGTTCTTCCACTGAAAATTTGTATTTATCTAATTTATTATTTTCTACTCGACCGTAAGCGTTCTCCCAATACATATCTGGCTTTGGATAAGCTTCTATCTCGCATTCAAGCAGCACACTGCCATGAAAACGTAACCGAACTGTTGGTACGCGAACCCTTATTAACGGCGTAACTGGGGAAAAGGCCAATAAAAATTATAATTCTATTAATTCGGTTAAAATTAAAAATAATCGTGAATAATCGCATACATATTCTCATTGACTAATAAAACTGAAAAATACACGTTTTTTTTTTTAATTTCGTGGACTCCTTCAAAAGTTGCAAGATTTTTTTTGAAAAACAAAATCTAAAAACAATTTCAAAGTTATATTTCTTTTTACGAGTTAATTAACTTTTTTAATTAAAAAAATTCGTTGAAAAAAAGTTCAATGACGAAAAATGAAAAAAAAAATTTATTTAAGCATACAAAAACAAAAAAATTTTTTCATTATGAATTTTTTTACAGCGCATAGATTTAAATATAAATCAAACTTGAAAAATGTGATTTTAAAAAAAAATCGACTTGTTTTGATCGATTCAATAATAATTGATCACATTGCATTTATTTTAAAAAGAGACAAACACGAATCTATTCCATTTTGTTTTTTTAAATCTGCGAACTGGTTCAAAAGCTGCAAGATTCCTTTTTACAGATGGAAAAAAAAACTTTTATCATTCTACTATGAAAAATTTAATTTTAAATTATTTTTATTATAACCAACGGAAAAGAAGGGTATTGCCGTACCCTTAAAAACCGTCTTTAAATTTTTAAGAAAAATGAGTTTTCGATGGAGTTATGAATATTTGAAAATGTTGGGTGATTTTGTTATAGACTAGTCAAAAACTTATGCACACAACTATCTATAATAATAAACTTTATAATACTTACATTTAACATTGAGTGCAAAATTTTTACTGGAACTAGGAGGTACACCATTATCAGCTGTACACGTATAATTTCCCATATCTTCCCTATGAACAGCAGACAGGTTTAAAAATCCTCCATAAATTGCTGATGCTAGAATTTTTGAATAAACTTAATAATTTTATTTGTCCACCTAATTAGGAATCGATGAGCAGATGAATAGGCTGTTATGATTCTACTTCTCGCTTTTATACAAGTTAAAAATTGTATTTTACAGATCAACGCAAGTAAGTGACTTTTTTCTGATTTTTGTTTTTAGTAAGTCGATATCTCTTGTCTTAGGTTATCACATGGTTGAAAAGTTTAGGTAAAAAATCACGTTGTTTGTTACATGAAAAATTATCTGATTTTAGTGTGCACTTTGTATTCACTTGCATAACAGTTTATTTCTATTCGAAAATTAATTAAAAGCGCTAAATTAACTGTGAAATCAATTGAATAATACTTACCATGCCAATAACCCGTATGGATTGGAACACCATCAGATCTGTACCATTGTAAAATAGGATTAGGCTTACCAGCCGCATGGCATTCAAGGCGTACGTTCACTCCTTCTTCGACTACCACTATTTGGATTTGATTATTATCTAGAAATAAAATAATTAAAGAAAATATTAGATCTATTAATTAATATTACGTACACCCTATTGCTAAGATTATAAGTGAAATTTCCTCAAATATAATGTTCTTAACATATTCGCAAACATAAATCACCAGTCTAGAATTCACGGAAAAGGTTAAGCAGGCAAGTTTTTTAAAAGATTACATCTTTTTTATTAAAATCATCCTAAAAAATATTCTCAAAATATTTCAGTATTCGAAAGGACAAGTTCGGAAAATCTAAACACTTCTTTGGAAAGTTGAGAAAGAATACATCGGAAATATATATTGTATATTTTTTTACGTATATTTGCACATCATAAACACAAGTTAGAAGCTAGGATTTAATTCTTGCGCACCACGCTTGAAAAGTTAATGTAAAATGCTTCATATATAATGTAAGATTAACAAAAAGCTTACCTACAATGGAAGGTGGAATTAAAAGTTCATTTGAATTAGCAACAACGATGCTATTGTTGATTCGAAAAGGCGTGTAAGTTACGATACTTGGAACTCCAGGCTTACCATCTTGGCCAGGTAAACCACGTAGGCCCATTTGACCTAAATAAACATAAAATACATTATTTTTTTTAAATATAATTTATTTTTTTAAATTCTTCGGAAATTAAGTACTTCATTCTTGCTAATTTTACACTTAAGTAACATCTTACTTCCGATCTACTTTTGGGGTTAATAAAGTGACCATTATCGTTCAGGTAGAAATAATAGTATAGCCGTATCTCTCTTTTTTTAATAAAAAATACATTCTTCTAAAATTTTACATTAAAGAACGAAAAAGTTTCAAACGCAAGATACTTATTCCCCAATTTTAGCTCTATTCTTACCGAAATGTTAATCTTAGGATATAAGTAGCGACCAGATAAATATAATAGTTTTTTTGAGATAAAATCTCATCGCCAAATACAAATTGGTTATAATTTCATCGATTTTGCTATGAAAGACATAACAATAAAAAAGTTAATGAAAATTTCAAAATTCAACTCTACCTGGCAAGCCTGGTGGTCCTTGGGGACCTTGAGGACCTTGAAGGCCATGTCTTCCTGAAACAGAAAAATTATTGCCTAAAAATTTAATACTTCAAAGAGCTCAGAAAATAAATGTATTTTATATTTGTCGGTCTAGTGTTTCCCAACAGATTTTCAGATATTTTTATACTTTTATTGTATTGTTGTCCTTAAGAACTTTTTTCTAATGCGTTGGATATGTTATAAGAAATAAAATTATTTCTTATAATATCCATGCATTTTAATCAACGCATTATAATTTCTAAATTTTTTAAGTAATTTATATAACTGAAAGAATCATGTGCACAAAAAGAGCGTTTCAACTATAAATAAATTCGAAAATTGGTCTTGTTATTCTTTAAAAAAAATTTTTTTTTTAAATAAAACTACTTTTTCAAATTAGAAATTATGATACTTTAAAGTATTCTAAACTCATATGCCTTTTTCACGACATACATTATAACGGTAGAAGCAGAAAAATTTGAAGAATAAGTTTGGCTTATGGTCCTGCGGACGCTGATAAAAATCATTCTGCAAAGATTTTATAAATAACACGCATGGACAATCATTCAGTGAGAAAAAATAATTTAGGATCATTCAACCTTTAAAGTTTCCACTCATGTTATGTAGTTATCTATCTATATGACTTTTTATAAAAATACAAAGGAAAATATTAATCAAATAATACATTTTAAATGAGCTTGCAAACACTGCATCCTACTCAGGAATTTAAGAGCTTCTCTTGGCTCAGTTCTGAATTGCCTCCGTGCCTTGCATCGTGAAGCGATGCAACGCATGCTAAAAGCTTCGTTTCAATAAGGCGCTATTGGCGACGATTCCGCTTTGTCCTCGCACTTTATCACTATTTTATTTGATTTTTTTATTTCAACGCAAGCATGATCATATACAAGAGCATTAAAAATTAAGTTTTATTCTTTTTTATTGCATTTCACGCAAGCTTTTAACAACAAATTTATTGAAACATAATTTGGATAGAGTAAAACAATAAATTTTTACATACATGGCATTCTAAAGCTATTATAAAGGTTTTCTGTATAGTTTGAAATATTGATTACAGAAATATGTATGCAATATGAAAATAACATGAAAACTTCAACTGTAAGTTAAAATGTTTCAAAAAAATTTATAGAATATAAGTTATAAAACATAAAACAATACACACTTTATTATTATATTGTACATTTTTCTCTAAAATCAATATTATTTAAGTTATTGATAAAAAATATTTAAAATCCAATTAAATATTTAAAATTAAATGTTTTTTATGAATAATTTGAAAAATATTAATTTCAGAGAACAGTGTACAGAATAAAAAAGATACGTTTTTACATTCTACAATTTTTATTCTACAAGTTTTTTTTTTAAATTGCTTCTTCTGCCATTTTAAAAAAGCTGCAACATTTTCTTTCGAAATAGAAACGTTTACTATCTTATTATTCTTAGCATTTTCTGGTTGACATTATCTAGATCATATAAAAATTTTTTGAGAAAATTTGAGAAATAAATATATTACATACATATATCGCTTCATATTAGAATTTCAAGGAAGGATTGCAATGGCTTTTTTTTCAATACGTGACCCGAAAGTACTAGATTTTCTTCTAGCGTCGAGAATTGAATGTGGTATTTTCGACCC
Organism: Anastatus disparis; assembly: GCA_017163975.1. Taxonomy (NCBI): domain Eukaryota; kingdom Metazoa; phylum Arthropoda; class Insecta; order Hymenoptera; family Eupelmidae; genus Anastatus; species Anastatus disparis. The sequence goes on from JAFFSR010000009.1 coordinate 1,613,135, forward strand.
AACAATTTACTTATTTCCCTAGGTGAAAAATATACTAGATTTTGCGATAGATAATAATTTTTTCATCATAATACATTTTAAAGGGTTACATTTCTGTACGCGTCGTTTTCTTTGATCATTTTTTGGAATGCATCTTCTGATGGCCTAATAGTCAATTTGATGATATAAAAAGGCTTATAGTAGAAGAAAGACATGGAGAGCAAAATTCAGTGACATTTTTAAAATACAAAAGCTCGATCAATACTATTGTTATAAGTTACTTTATACTGCGGTATATAAATAATTATTCATCGATAAAAATGAAAATAATTATTAATTCTTTATCGAGAACAGTGCTCATAATATTTTTTTCGAATTTTTACCTTTTACGATATATTTCTGGAGGCATTGGCACGTGAATTTAATAATAATGCACAGTGGTAGCGCGTAAGTACGCCTACAACAAAATGCGTTTATATCGTATGCATAAATAAACGACGTGCTAAATTGTCAAGTTTTAAATGAATTTTTAAAAACTTTTAAATGAAAAATTTTTTTTTAAATATAGGTTATATACAAATTAAATAAAAATTTGATGTGTTAGATAAATTTTTACTAATGCAAAAACTTTCAATAGCTTAACTAATTTTTTTTATTAATTTATTCTTTTACTTTTAGCTGTATTTTAATGAACAATTTTAATTAAATTTTCTTTGTAATCTAACTATAAATTTGAATTTCTTTGAACTGAAAACCAGATGCTTATTTAAAGTATTTCGTTTTGAAAATTTGACAGTAATTAAAACATCCTGCTCTCATTAAAATATACTTTTGTTTAAATAATCTCCACTTTCTAAAGTTTATTTTTATCAAACTTGAAGCTTCATAATATCATTTAATAAAATTTTAAAGTTGCTCTAAGATTTTACTCTATTCCACTGTATTCGACTAAATTTTCTAAAGTCAAGTATATATACTATGAAACAGAATTAAAGTATAAATTTTAAAAAAGATGTTTAACGCATACAATTGATAATCATGGAAGGATGGCTAATATAACTGTGTATCAACTTTAAGAATGTTTATAAGCAATCTTTTCGTGGGATGGAATGTTAAGAAAAGACGTATACGTAATAAGCAGCTTTATCTTTCATTCAAAAAGGTAAACGGTTCATCTTTCTTTTTTTTTCTTCATTTTTTCATGTAAGATTATTCAACTCTCGTTATGTACGCTCTTGACTTCAAAACGTGTCACCTTAGCGTGGCACAATTTTTTTCCTTCCCCACTCTTTCTCATTTTTTTTTTCTCTTCGTATATTTGTAAAAAGGTTCGTTGCGCTTACAAGCGACCCAAAGCTCTTTTCTTCTTTTAGTCATAACATTTTTTTAATGAATTTCTCAACCTTTATAGATATTTTATCATTGTCCTTTGTATTATCGATATCAAAACAGCTTTTTGTGACCAACAAAAAAAGAAAAAGAAAACAAAGGATCAGGTGTCAAATACTTGAATTATATACGTGCTTGCATAGTGACAGTATTTTTAAACTTATCATTACAAATTGCAAACTTGTACGACAAAAGCCAAAACACAGGAATTCGCAAAAAAATTTTGAAATTTAAGCTTGTTTTTTTTTTATGTCAATGTAATTGTAGTGTTAATTAGCGATGACTATTTTGAGCGAATTTGTTAACGAAGCGCAAGAAAAGTATAGCCAATATAATTCATGTTGTATAATTAGAAAATGATTAATATTAGAAATTTTCATCCTAGTATGAACCATTGCAATTTCTCGCAATCTACGTGATATCATTTATCAAAGAAAGTGCTATTTATGTCCCGTTGAGCTATTATTTAATTTCACAGTTATCGATTGAATTTTCGAGAGACGATTAAATAGGAGAGGAGACTGAAAATAAATTTAGAATGTTGTGGCATCGATAATAATATATAAATAGTAATGAGTAATCACAGTACTTGTTATTATAATTTACATCTTACCAAATAATTATTTAAAAATTTTTTTTTAATATTAAATATATCATAATTCCTAATATGTTCACATTTGGAGCTCTTAATATGGAATGCGAACTATATTAGGATCAATTAAAATTTTTTTTTTGCTTTTTAACGTAATGTACTTTAAGATTTTGTATAATATCTGTAAATTCATTAATTAAGGTATATTTTTAATCCTTGTATATAATTAAATTTATTGAAAATGTAGGCCGAGAAAATTTTATTGATCCAATTAAACTTAATTGATATGCGTGTATGCATTGATTCATATACAATATAATTGTCACAAACATATATGTGAAATAAAATCAAATAAATAAAAGGAATTTTTAATTGAGATAAAGAGTGAATAAATTGAAAACATGTTCATTAGTATATAAAGTTCAAAGGGAAATGTAAAAATAAAGATTATTCTACTTTTCTTAATAAATTTGTAATTACGTATATGATTGATCCATTTGATAAAAGCATTATAGAACAGTTTTTAAGAATTTCGTATTAACACCCATTAAAATTTAAAATTTGGTGTTCCTAAGTCGGCTAAAACGAAATATGATAATAAATTTTCAAAACATCGTATTGATGTTAGTATGTGCTTGATTTTCTGTACTTCGTTGATAACAAATAAATAAACATCTTTGCGTTATCACAATAAATTTAATCAGTTCAATTAATAAAAAGAAATATTTCATTGAATTTTCATATATTTAATGAAATTTTTTTAGCAATAATAATTAAATAATTTTAATTATCATTACTTGTTCCAAGTGGTACACTTGGCATTAATAAAATTACCATAAAAACCAAACTAATTGGCAGAGAAAATAAATTAATATGACGTAGTTGGACTGATAACCCTAGTAAACACTTTTATGTATCATAACAAAATGTATTGAATATAGAAAAAAAATATTATTTTATGATAAAGACAGTAGTAAAATAAAGTCTGAAAACTATTATGATTCTATGTAAAAAGAAAAAGTTACATGAAACATTAAAGAGAGAATCTGAATACATAGAGACAAAAATTTAATATAAAAGTTATTAAATAACTGGATAAAATTATTAAAAAAGCATTTTTAAAGTAATACAACATTGATCAAAAGTCTTTTTCAAAACATAATAATAATCTTAGAGCACCATAAAAATTAATAAAAATGTAAGTAAAAATAATGAAATAAGGTCTTCAATGGCTCAATCGGTTGAGCGATGAATTCGTAATCTCGAGGTCCCGAGTTCGAATCCCGCCCTCGGGATACAAGCACCACTGTACTTACATGTGCTTTGTTCACAAACACATTAAAAACCTTCGCCGCAAATTAGGATAAAAATGATAGCACAAATACAGCAACGTTAATAAAAAAAATAATAATGAAATAGAAGGACCCAAATTTAAAAAAAAAACAAAGTTATCAGATGGTCCAAGTACTACAAAGATAAGCTTCAGCAATTGTATGCAATTTATGCTAATATTTTATTTTCTGTAAAAAAATATTTATTTACCGTCAGTCCCATTGCGGCCTGGTGTTCCAGGAATACCATTCAAGCCATCTCTGCCGTCTTTACCGGGTACGCCGTCATTACCGCTACGCCCTGGTAGTCCATCTAAGCCAGGCTCTCCGGGAATACCTGTAAAAATAATCGATGTATGATATCAAAGCAGTCTAATTTAAACAAGGTTTTCGACATTCTTATTAAAAAAACGTGAATACCGAAACTGTCAGGCATAAAAAAATGTTCTATATCAGTTGTAATTTTATGAGGAAGACGCTACTTTGTTATATTTTTATATTCATAAATAGATGGTGACGTGACTTTTATTTTTCAACTTATTTAGATCAACTTATTATTTCGCCAAAAAAACGTATTATTCTGAATTTGTTTTCAGTTCACTTTCCAAGAACGGTCAAATTAAATGTGGTCAATATAAGATTTTCTATGTGCTCAATTTTTTCGCGTCTTACTTTTTGTGTTAATTAATAATTTTGTACATTACCAATAAGTAACAATAAACAATTTATGCCAATACTACTCTTGAAAGGTAAGAAAAAAATTTTTTTTTTTTTTTAATGGATAGTGCGGACAAAATGTCACAATAAATTTCTAAAATAAATGTTTAATAAATATGGGGATTGAAAAGTATAGATGTATGAAGATTTTCACATAACTGATATTTGTTTTTAATGCAATCCTTAAATTTACAAACAGAGAAACAATTCCGTCAATGAAAATAAAATATCAATCTATTAAATTTGCTATTACGGTTCTTTTCAGAAATTGAATAATAAAATTTAAAATTTTACCATCAACGCCGTCAAGTCCAGGTTCTCCTCTGGGACCTTGAGGACCAGGCGGTCCTCTCGGGCCAGTTAAACCTCGAGTCCCTTGAACCCCTGGTAAGCCTTGATCACCTTCAGGTCCAGGTAATCCACCTGCACCGGGTAAGCCTGGCAAACCAGGCGGACAATTCTCACTCAATTTCCGGCAAAACGTCTCGATAGCACCGTACTATAATAGAAAAAACAAATAATATTATGCAAAATGTCGAGTCTTAATATTTAGTCCAGAAGCTGTGGCATTTTTTGTAAAAAAATTGGATGTCAAAGGATATAAATTATATAATTTTATAAATTTTTTTACTCTAAAAATTAAAAAAGTATATCGCTACCTAGTAGCAGCAAATCGTTTAAAAATTGTATACGCATGCATAAAAAAACTATGTATCCTATGTAGAAAAAAAAACAATACTTTCGAAGTTATTATCAATTAAAAGTAAAAATTTTGTTATTTTTTTAAAATTTCAGTCTTCATAACGCTTCACCTAACTGTTATTTTTTCGAAAATAAAATAAGTATTCAAAAGTTAACTTTAGATTTACAGCTTATAATAAATAGAAATGTCAAAAAGTAAATTAAACTTCTTATTTAAAGTGATGAACAAACAGCGCAATGATAACAACAGCTATTAAATTTGTATGAGCGCAATATTCTACGACGTAACAGAGGGTGATTGGATTACATCGATACATATTTATATCGTTAAATTCAGCACAATAAGCTGACCCTGACAAAAATAATATAAAATTAAAAAATTTGTATTAATATATTGCCAATATTTAGGCAATATTGAAGAAAAAGATATATTGCTAATATATTGGCAATAAAGTTTTTAATTATTTTTTTCGGGGTCAGCTCATCGCGCTGGACCTAACTACATAAATATGTATCAATGTTATCCAATCTCATGGTATATAGAATTGTAGTATTATACGAGACAATAACTTTAAGCTATATGCCATCAATTGTAAACGACACACCTGAGTATTATTTAATTTCATAGTTATCGATATAAGTAATTGAAACTTTAAGTTTTGAAATTTTGATATTTTGACAAATTATTTTTGTATGGCATTTTTAAAATAAATATAGGCCAAAGAAAAATAGTCATTTAGAACATAGTGCTGTACAAAAAGTAACGGTACTGGCAGCTAGAGTAATATTTTATTATAAGCCAATATTATACTATAATCTCTAATTATTTAATACTTTACGGTATATTTGCATTATTTTATGGCGCTTATTACAATTAAATTTAATATTATATTAAATTCAATAATATTATTATATAAAATTCATTTTTCAGCAACGCTATACATATTTACTGGTTCAGAGGTAAAAAACCGGGCCGCACTCGAATTCCTTCTCATCTAAATATTTAGGTGTGCAGTCAAGCATTGACGGCATATTGTTTAAAGTTGTTGTCTAGTATGGTACTGCAATCGTACATATAATTTATGGTGAGTAATTTGAGCTTTCGGATTTTCAGCATAGGCTTGTAGTCTATAAGTGCGAATTACTCTTCACGTGTAGCCACTTAGGATTTGTGCTGATTTAACTGATCATCTGCGCTCGTGTATTTATCAACATTATAGGAGAATAGATCATTTTAATTGACTACTTTAAATACTCGCTAAGATAATAATACGACTTTTGGTGTTAAAAAAAATTTATTAAATTATCATACGAAAATAATATTTATATATAATAGGAGAATGGATAGTTCTGAAATAATGTATTAAAAAACGCTCACCGGTATACGAGTATCTGTTGTTACCCATACCCATTCTTCAGCTTTAAGAGAAGTAGCTTTGATTTCTTTAATGTCACCTTTATTTTCTTGTGTCTGTGAAGAATTAATAATTACGTAAAAATATACGATCGGTTCAATTTTATTGTAAAGGATTAATGTCACACCAAAATAGTTAATAATCATGGGTTTGTTAATCTGTCGTACATTCTATAGGAAACATCAACTTATTCTTTTCTTTTTAATATTCTTGAACAGTAGATTCAGAATTTCAACATTAAAATGTTCCTTCCGCGTTTTATTGCAAGATTTTTATTATTTTACATCTAATAAATACTGCAAAAATTTAAAAAATAAAAAATTTTTTTCTTGCAAAAATCAATTTTCAACTTTTCAGAATTTTTCTTCTATACTTTTTAAACTTGGCACCTATTGGGTTCAAATTATTACATGAAGAAAAATTCTATGGGGAACATGATTTGATTTCATTTTAACTGCAGAATGGGCTTAAATTTGTATAAAAATTTGTATTTTATAATTTGAATATTTCAGTCATCTATGCTTTACATGGATATGACTTTGTTATTTGGCGTAGATTATCGTATCTATTATATTTTGCGAATATATAATATATAGATTTCTTAAATTATTTTAAATTATTTCATAAAATAAGTTTGTATATAACTTTATGCAGAGACTAACATTTATAAAGAATAGTGTAGGGCTTTATGATACAAAGTGTGAATGACATGCACGTCATAGTGTACATTCAGGTACATAGTTATAAATCTTTTCATAAAAATTCTCAAGCATATGTTTTTAATAACTTTATCACTTTATTACGTATATTCATCTTCACAATATTATGCAGGTAAATCAATAGTTTTTTTCTCGTCAGAATACAATTTTACCAAATTAACAAAATTAGTTTAATTAAAATAAAAAAATAAACGTAACTAAATTTGTTTATAAATAAATATTTGTCTTTGTTGATCGTGAATATTGTTACCTATTCCCGACTTTGTCAATAAAATCGATTGTTTTAAATAGCTTTTTTGATTTATTAAAATTTTATTTTCTTTTTACTAATATGTACTGTTTACTGACTTTTAAAACGGGTTACGAAATAATATTCATAAAAAGTGAAGAAACTTGTTATTTTAAAAAAGATTACGGCAATAAATTTAAATAGAAAGTACGAAATAAGCAAACTTACTCTAAAAACTTTCGAGACGGTGTTATCTTCAACAACGGGTAGAACGTTATTTCTCTTACGCCTGATGTTGGGTAGAGCCTCATTTTTTATGGTGTCAAAGTCCCGCTGAGCAAACGAACAATCATTGATACTTTTACGTGACACTGTTGTAGCTAATTCGTGTACTTCGTGCTCAAGTCGTCTGACATAATTGTAAAAATAGAACGAGCTGATAAAATGCACAATTATATGCGCGGATAAATAATAATATATGAATCTTAGTGCAATTCTTTTGCTTTCCATTTCTATCTTTCTTCAACTTTGCACAGTTTTAATGAAGTTCAAATTTTCATGGCTTTTGAAATTCATTCGCGACATGACCTCTCTTTCTGTTTCATTGTATCAGACTGATCCTTCGAACTTATCAATTTAATTCTATGAGAGAGCTCTGATCTCTGAAATAAATAAATCATTCATTTTTATAATTCATCCGTTGACAAGATTTTCTATTAATACACATAAAACATTATCCAAATCGATATTGTTCTATGTTTTAAACTATTGTATACATTGAAAAACATACGTTAGTTTGAGTTTTTAAATGAAAAAAAGACTTGTTTACTTGCGGAGTCAATCCAGTTTATTAATATTCAACATTTCAGTAACTTTTTTCTTACCTTTTTCAGTAGCAACAATGTATGATTTTACAACAACAGTCAGGGTCATCGATTTTGCTCAAATTTTCGGAGATGATTATATGGATGCATAGATACGAAGAAAGCAAAAATTTTAGACTTCAACGCTTAATATTTTCCTAGTTACAAAAAACTCACTGAATAATTTACAAGATTTTCAAACGCCCATAATTCTTTAGCATTAAGAGCTAGAAGCTTTAAATAAAAGCTGAGCTCAAAATTTTTATAGCAGCTATAGTATATCGGAATATTATTTTTTCTCAACGTAATAAAATTTGGACCAAATTTCAGCTTTTAATATTAATTAATGTTTTAAACAGGGAATTCAAATCCAATTTTTATTGTGCCGTAACTTTAAAAAAAATAATATTTGGATATACTATAACTACTACTTAGAAAGAATTTGAGTTGAGCTTTCGTTTAAAAAAAGTTTGGATCTTCTAGCTATTAATGTTGAAGAATTACAAGCGTTTGAAAATCTAATAACTTTTCCAGTAGCACTCTTAAATTATCTGTAACTAGGAAAATATTGAGCTTTTGATAGTAATGCAGAATTGTATTAAAAACTTTGGTCACGCGAAACCCTGATTCTCTCTTGGTAAGAATAATATGATCTTGAATCCTTGAATCTAAAAAAGTTTTTAAAATTATAAAATAATGCTCATAAGTCTAAAAGAGACATCATTGTAATAGAAAAACAAAATTTACCAATCGTTCAAAGTTCACTGTTATTTTTTTTTTTTGAAAAACCCTTTGTAATTTGAATTTTTTAAATTTTAGTTTGCTCAATTTCTATCATGCATATAATTACTTAGATCCCTTGTTTAAGATTGGAAACTACCAGCTTTAAACTAATCCATGCTTATTTAAAAATTTTTAGTGTTCATTCCAATGAAGATTGGATTAGAAAAGGTTAATAAAATAATATAGGTATGATTATATACAATTTAGTTCACTTTATGTATTGATGTTTAAATTTTTTTTACTTCGTGTATTTTGCGTACATTGTAATATTTGTTACAATTACTGATATGTTGTTGTAAAATCATACACTGCAGCTACTGAAAAAAATAATAAACAATAATTACTGAAACGTTGAGTATTAATACGCTGAATTGACTCAAAAATTTGAATTCAAGAACTTTGAATTCAAGAAGCAAAAAAGATTATTGTGGAATAAAAATATCCAAAGTACTTTCAGCTCAAAGATAGAAGAAATAATTTTTTATTATTTATAATAATAACTGTTTGAATGAGTTAAAAAAATTTATAATTTCATGACATAGTAGTATTATTAGGAACTATATTCTCGAATTGTAGAAGAAACTTAGATATTGCCGCGCACATGCATACAGCTGGTTCATTTCACTAATTGTTTATAACGCTGTTATTAGTTAACAAATTGGATTATCATGGAACTAACATAGTTATTTCTTTAGTAATTTTAGGGAATTCTCAGTTGATTGAATTTGGTTGAAACTACCTTAAGAGACAAACATTAGACTAGGTCTATATTTATCCTTCTTACCCCAAAGTGCATACATATATATATATATGTATATATATATATATATACATGGTCTATTCTTGATAAGACATCTCTCAATAAGTCAACTTTCCCAAATTTTCGCTCTAGTGCTTCCCCTTCCATTACACAATATCAATCGAAATTTAGGTTCGCTACTTCTGAACAAGACCAAATAAATGAATAGATTTTGTTATTATTTTATAATTATGGAAAATTAATTATAATTAAATTAAAATTAATAATTTAATTTATTAAAATAAAGGGGACATAGAAAATGTTAAAATTATAAAATTAATCAATATTTTGAGTTTAAGTAAATATAATTAAACGCAATCGTTTGGCGTACATTCTATTATACATATGATTATATTTATATTTATAATTTAAAATAACGTTCATATGTATTATAAAGGATTTTGTAATTTGTCTTCATAAGTAATATATTTACCTCGAATATAAGAAGCGTGAATTTTTCACAATCACATATGCCGGTATTATTTAGAAAATGCGCAACGAAATGTGATTAAAAAGAACGCAGCACTTAAATAAGTGAACAATTTTTCCAAAAATCTTTAAACAAGAGCGAATTTGGTTTCATTCGAGAATAGTTACTGTATATTTAAATTTCTACTTTTTAGTTTTAATTATGCAGATATATGGACGTTTTGAACTATCTTTCATATATATGGGAAAACTCTGTCTCACGTGGGAAAACTCTCCCTCACTTTCTCTCTCTCTCTATATATACACGCATACATGGGAAAACTTAAAACGTCTATATCATCTACATAATAAAAGTTGGCAAGTATAAATGAAATACTTGCAATATAAAGTTTCGGAAGATTGATTTTATACTCTACTATAAAAAGTACATTTAAATAATTTAATTGAAAAACTCTAAATAGATATTTTAGATGTTTAGACGTAAAAAACATAACGATAAAAGGTTTGATTATATTACAATTTAAAAGGATTGCATACTTATATTTAATTTTTCCACTTAAAAAATTATAAAATATTATTATGTTCACAAATATAATTATAGTTCACATCACTTCTATTCGTCAAAGAAAACTTTGAAAGTTCGAAATACAATGCTTTCTCTATGAGAAAGCAAAAATAAGTATAACCTTAAACTATGAAAATTGTTCTTATTTTATTTCACACACGCAACTATATATGTTCAACTTTTACAAGATATCTTTTGTCTAAATTTTTTAGTATGAATTTTAATATTTCTTTAGTCTTACCATAACTGAATCCATTTGCAATATAAAATTTAGATTATCCAAATTCCGGTTAAAATATCCTCAGTATCACATACAGATTCAAACTTCTATAAGAAAACTTTTTGTATAAGTATCATCTCTAGGTGTGCTTTTTCATCACTTAATATTTCAAACAGTTATCACTTGAACTTTATTAGAACTACTTGGGTTTTATAAAAAAAAATACTGTGCATCTTTACAAAATTCTGCATAAAAGTTTCTGCATTTGTAAAACAAGCTTCTTATAACTAAAAATACAGTGTATAGTATAAAGGACGCACTTATAATGATTGCACGTGGATATCTCACGTTGTGATCTTCAAATGTACTATATATACGATTTTTCATACATACGAATTTGTAGATAATATAACGTCATGCTATAACAACCAAGCCTAGACGACTGCTACCCCAACTTGCATCTCGTTTTCGCATGTTGCTCAAGTTGAACGCGCCTGCGTATTTGATTAAGCTTTTTTTTCCGCTTTATGCTTGCATAAAAAAAATATGCCTTTGTTTTAAGAATCGAGTACAACTAGATATCTGCTCTCTCACAAAGGGTGCTCATAAGTGATTCTACATAAAATCGAAAGTATTTTCAATACAAAAATATTCTATTACTTTATTTTACTTTTTTAAATTATATACACCTTTATGCATTTTTTTCAAAAATAATTGTTTTAGAAAATCAAAATTATTAATCTACTACAAGCATTTATATTATAATTTCTTAAATTTTAGAAAAAAATGATTTTATTTATGACTTAAAGGCTCTGGCTTATTTTGCGTTAAATTCTAGTTATTATATAATTATAAACAGTAAATACAGAATAACAATATTCAATTTTTTAAAAAATCCAACAAATTTTCATTCAATTATATATCTGAATTGTGTGTATATTAAAATAAAACTATGATTGTAATAGAAAAATAATTTTTACGGTAATTAAATGAATTTTACCTTTTGTAAAAATTTTGGTAATGTTTGAAACTTACGAAGATTATGTTCAAGAATGCAAATAAAAAATTAGCGTGAGCGTCAAAGAGAATTGTCTTTTTTTTCATCACAATATTACAAATGATTATTATAATTTTATACCTGTAGGATCAATAGAATCTTGATCTTAGAACACTAAAGCTATCAAGCTCTTTGTCATATCTAAATTAAATAAAAATTTAATAATTTTTTAATTATATTTCAAAAAACTATGATTCGCAAAGTAAATTTAAAAGAAGTTAAAAAATTCGATTTTTTATTTTACATAAAAGGCAAAAAAAAGTTGAACTTTCTGTGTTCGTCTGATAGTGCTTTTTATTATTAATATAAAAATTATTGATTTAATTTAGATTTAATTTTATAATAAGTAAATTTCATAATAAAGGTCGTCAGTGGCTCAGTCAGTAGAGCGATGGATTCATAATTTCGAGGTCTCGAGTTCGAATCGCGCTCGCGGCAACCGATTGATACAAGCATCACTGTGCATTACATGCGCTTTTTTCACAAATATACTGAAACGACCTATAACTAATTAGCATCACAATGATAGCATAAATACAGCAACGCTAAATAAAATTTTAAAAAATCTAGCTCATCAATTTCTTTTTCGATACCTAATTTTTTATGTATTTGCAAAAAAATTCTGTACGTACGGGCATGAAATTATTCATTTAACCCTCAAGCTAATACACTTCAGGTGACCTTTATAGTTCTGTTATTATTTTTAAAAATAAAAGTTTTAATCTATTAATTTACTAGGGAATTTTCTGAGAGATTGATTAATTTTAATAGAAAAAATTAATTTGTTTATAATAATTGTTATTGACAAATTAACTTTTTCTGAAAACATCAGTTTATCGCAAAACGCACTGGTGCGAATTAGCATTAGTATGCAGTTTCAAATTCCTACTTTAACTCACGAATTGCGTTCACATACCGTAAGGGAAGAAGAAAGCTATTTTCAATAGCTTTTAATAGAATAAAATTTTTGTTAATTCAATGAATTCTATAATAAAGCATAATGTCAAAATAACTTGCAGCGTTGAGTGATAAAAAAGATGTTCTTGGAAATCTTTCAAAAATTTAGAAATAATATGAAACTGATATTGCAATTTTGATGTATTGCGGTAGCTAGGCTTATAAAATTAAAATGTTCTGCCCTCATAGTCGATATAAAAAATTATAAAAATTTAATCTATTTAAGAAATAAAATTTTCTTATGAAATTTATAAAACTTTTTTTAAAATATATATAAAAATTTTTTTTACACAGGGCGCGTACAGTGGGTACTTTACTCCCTCCCAGCGAAAAGTAAGGTACCCACTGTACGCTGCCTGTGTAAAAAAATCGTATATTCTCCACGGGAGTAAATGAAAAATACCTTAAATCGTATGTTTGTCACCCTCGCCTTCGGCTCGGGTGACATTTAACATACGATTTAAGACATTTTTCGTTTTTACTCCCTAGATGAATAATATACTATTATAGAATACTTTGCATAAAAAGGAATTAGTATTGAGCAACGATTGGAGTTTAAACACATACGCAGACATGCATCAACTATATTGCAACTATATAAAAAGTATAAGAGATTTATCTAAAACAAACAATGAGCAAAATGAACTATCATGATAACTAGGTAAGTATAGATAAGTAAAGCTAAGAATTAAAGAGATTCCATTTAAAATTATCTTGCAAATATTTTATTTCAAATTTTAACTGATGAATTGTATGTGACTGATGTTATAACGAAAATTAAAAAATGTATCAACTTTCTAAAATGCTCATCAAGAACACGCTAAAAAACTTTACCAAACTTGCAATATTTATGTGTGCTATAAGACTCTTGAAATCTTTACCTTCATGCATAGCTGGGGAAGTATTCGACCACAAAATTTTTTTAATACTTTTTTGACTTTGCCTGTTAATTGCTTAAACAAATGAAAATTTTCAATTTTATAGACTTTAATATTAATTATATGTCAATTTTAAAAAAGTATTCGAGAAAGTATTCGTCGAATACTTTTCAAATACTTTTTCAAAATTTAAAATATAATTGAAGATTTTTATTAATTTTAATAATAGATAGACTAACAAGGAGAACACCCCACCTCCGGGAAACGGATTTGGCTGAAACTGCAGAATATGATTTTTTGATGAAAAAAAATGAACCCATGTCTTTTCTTTTCATCGAATAGGCCCCCTAGAAAAAGATATAGACATTTTTAAGTGAGCCTTTATAAGAACTTGAATAACCAAAGAACTAAGACTCTTACAGATAAATGCATTAAAGATAAAATTAAGCACAAATTAAATGCTTTAATTTAAGCTTAGTTGCATTAAAAAAGCTTTAGTGCTTCAAAAGTTTCAGGTGATTAAAATATGCTAATGAAATAGGGCAAAAAATTGAGCTGTTAAATAAATTAACAGATATGTAGTAATTTTCAATTAGGCATAACTTTTGAATCACTGCAGCGTTTTTGTTGCAACAAAACTTAAATTAAAGCATTGATGCTTCATTTTAGTCTTGATTCTTGGTTATGCAAGTTCTTAAAAAGGTCCCTTTTTACTATATTTTCGAAAAAATGTCTATATCCTTGTTTAGAGGGCCTATTTGATAAAAAAAAACATGGGTTCATTTTTTTTCATAAAAAAATCATTTTCAGCCGAATTTGTTTCCCGAAGGTGGGGTGCTCTCCTTGTAAGTCAAAAAAGTATTCGAAAAATTTTGCGATCGAATACTTCGCTAGCTCTGCCTTTATGTAGTAAGTATCAAGCAATGACAAAAGGATACAATATCAAATACAAAATTTATAAAAATTTTTCATAAATTTTAGAAGCCATTTAGGTCATTTATCTTAAATTCAGTTATTTTGATCATAGATTCGTAATCAAGAATCTACAATTTTCACCACAAAAATTAATGAATGTTGGAAATTTATCTCTATTTTTAATTTTGAAAATCAGATAACAGATTCGTTATCACAAAAAAACCTTAAAAGTTTTTTTAAATTTTTTTTTGATGAATAGATTTATTAAAAAATAACAATAAAACAAAAATATTTTGGCGTCAAGATTGCCGTCGAATTTGCAGATGGTTTTTCATCACGAAAATATCGAATACAAATTTTTTTCAATTGTTAACAATCGGTTAGAGTCGTATTATCAACTTACAATTGTAACCGATTAATACTGACCATAATTAATTGTCGGAATCTAATAATACGATTCTAACCGATTGTTGCCGATGTAATTTGATTCGTTATTTATCGGTCCTAATCGGGGTTTGCCGTTTCAAAAATCCATATTTAAACGATTATACTTCGTAATCGGTTTTAATTGAACATTTTCAGCCGGAATACAACTAAACTTCCTAGTTGCATAAATACTATTAAAAATTTAGTGGTGGTAATATCATAACCCTAACAGCACAAAAACGTTTCAAAAACGTTTTAGAAACATTTTCTGGTAAACTTATATACGTTTTTAAATTTCGACAAAAATACGTATTTAAAACGTTTTTAAAACGTAAAATATGTCCGCATATTTTAGATTCTCAAGAGTAATATAACGTTCATGGAAAGTTTAAGAAACGTTTAGAAAACGTTTTCTCGATGAAAATTTACGCAAGCTTAAATATATAAACGTTTACTTAACGTTTAAAAAACGTATTATTTTGTATAATTTTTTTCTCTATATAATAATTTTTTGTAATGATAAAATATAACGTTTTTTAAACGTTTAGACATTTAAGTCAATGTAAATTTTCATCGAGAAAACGTTTTCTAAAAGTTTCTTAAACGTTCCATAAACGTTATATTACTCTTGAGAATCTAAAATATGCGGACATATTTTACGTTTTAAATACATATTTTTGTCGAAATTCACAAACGTATATAAGTTTACCAGAAAACGTTTTGTGCTGTTAGGGAAGTCTTTATGGAAGAAATAATTTCTTCTTCAGTTAAAATAGATGATTTTTCAATTTTTTTTAATCACAAAAAATATAACTATTTTTTAAAAATATTTTTGATGTATGATAATAATTGTTTTAATTGTGTACAACTATTAACTTACAAGCTAAAATATTATAAATATGAACTAGTATTTTACCAATAATTATGGTATTATAATGTTTAAAATTTACTTTTTCCAAAGTAAAATTACACTTTAAACACTAACTTTACATACAGTATGGTACAAATAAGGGTTGGTAATGGAAATAATGATTAAATTCATACGTAATTAATTTTATAATTTAAAATTTATTCCTACAGGAGTTATTTACATCATAATAATTTCTTGAAGCAATTCAAATACATTCTTTAGCGATTAAAAAAATTCTTATAGGTAATTAAATTAAATTTAAGTTTTTTTATAAACATTTAAATTTTAAAAGTTAATATTTTTAATCTTTAAATCTATTATCATAATTTAATTGAAGCAATTGAAAAAAATTACAATTTTCTACAAATAGCAATAATAATAACAAATTTTGAATTATTTACATATAAAAAATCTATGTACATTACTTTAGCAAACACGAAACTGTAATGGCTTATTAAGTTGACCAAAGCCTAATTCTGTATCTTATTTTTATTTCCTGCGGGTTACCAATGAATAAAATAAATTTAATAAAATAACAATAAACTTACATTAAATCTTTAAACTTGAAAAGTTTTTAAAATTATTGGAATGAAAAACTCATTGAAAATCTTTCAAAAGTAACTTTTTTAATTGGCAGTTCACAGGAATGCAATTAATTATCTTTGTTAAGGTTACTGAAAAATGACTAATCAGTGCACTGATAACCACCTTAAATAACTTCAAGGCTATGATGCAATGAAATAAAATTTAATTATTGATTAGCTGCTATTATAGGTCCAGCTTTTTGTTTTGCAAGATCAGATGCTTTTTTAGCAGCTGCTTTCATTTTTTCAGCCTTATCTTCCAAGGTATGCTGAAAATCTTCAGCAGCATTTGTCAATCTTATCATTGAAGGTTGTTCAAACTATAAAAATTATATTTATTTAAACTTCAATGTTATTGTTAAGCATGTAATAAACTTATGGTTTTACAAATTTGTACCTTATCAGTGAACCCCAAATGAGAAAGACTTGTAGTCATAAATTGAGCAGATTGTGGGAACATATTAGCTAGTACATAATTAAAACCATTTGACATTTTGTTACAATTCTTTTTAAATCTGTCAAGTCCAAAAGCTTGGATAGCTCGACTAAAACCAAATACTGAACTTTCAATCCATGCTGATCTTTTAGCTATAGTCCATTCTGGATTATCATCAGAAACTTTGTAAACAACTTTTTCTATAACACTCTAAAATAAAAATATATTTAAATCATATATTATATAACAAATAATTTGTAAAATTAAAAATATTTAGAATTCTAAAAAACTGAATTTACCATTACTTTGGTGTAACCCAAATTTCTAGTATAAGTTGTAAGAACTTTTTCTTTAGGATCAACAATACTTTCTTCAATTATTTTAACACTATTTTTACTAATGAATCTTTCTCCCCATTTGGGAACATGATTAGTTTTAGTCAATAATCGTTTTGAATAGAGTTTACCATTTTTTACTTCTCGTGAAATTGTATCTTCACTAATTACATGTGAACTACAATATATTAAATTAATAAAAAACTTTTAAAATTATGAAAATAATTTTTTAAATTAAAACTTTACCTGTTAGGATTTGGATATCTACACCAAAAAGCTTGAGCAACTTGATCCCATCTGAATTGGAAAACTGTACAACTTTCAAAATACTTAACCATTTTGTAAATCGAAATCAGTGCTCTTTTAAATTACAAATTTCTTTGGCCAAAGTATGCATTAATTAGGAATTGATTATTCTAATTCATTGAATTTGTTTGTTTATTTTTCTTTTTTTTAAATAATTTTTCCATTAATCTGAAAATGTAATTTAAATCAATTATTGAAAATTCAGAAAATTCTCGTGATCAATCAACACAATCTTAGTTTTCTTTTTTTATAAATAATGATATTTCTCTTCAATACCGCTTGTTGTAATCAAAGTTAAAATTAACCACGGTATTGAACTTTTACCGCTTAATATAATGTGGATTGCATAACCTTAATTTAGGGCAATGTGTAAGGCTACATGAATCTATAATACGACCGCTAAATATGTTTAACTTTAATGCAAATATTTCGCTTAACTTTTGATAAAAAAAGTAATAAAAAATATAAAAAAAGCACAATACCTATCATCCGGTATGAATGCAGTAACCTTTTTAATATGTTTTTTTATTAAAGCTATGACTCCCACGTACTCTTCAATCTTACTAGTGGGATTTACTTAAAAAATAATATTTCATAAATACACTATAATAAAATTAATTGTAAATGTAACCGTAGATAACTTACTTGAAATTTTACGGCACTTTTCGTAAAATTTTTTGAAAAAATGTCGAATACATATTTAACAGCACGTAAAACCACGATTTTCTACTCGGGTCCGGAGACTCTGCCAAATTTTAGGTTATAGGGACAGCCTTGTGAATCGATTATTTCATTCTGCGCTATACGCTACAAATTTCAAACTATATACAAATTACTATATCGTCTAGTGGTGGGCGATATTTTGTAATATAGATAACTGATAATTAAAAATCTTGATATTTTTTATTGATAAACACAATCGTAATTAATAGTATCGGCATTTTTTATTCAACATATAAAATTTCAACAATATTTTTTTAGCAATATTTTTGTATTAATTATAATATTACTTTTGTATATTTCTAAGTTTCTGTTAACATTAACACTCACGTTCTTCGTACATCAAAACTAGTATCGAAAATAAGTCACAATTAAAGTGTTTATTAAATAATATAATTGAATTAAATTTTTCAATTCAAGATTCATCTATCATTAAATAAAATAAATGTTTATACAAAATCATATTCTAAGTAATTGAAGATAATAGTTTCTTAAAAAAAATTTTGTTTATGATTTTATATTTTTTTCTAGCGAATTAAATATTTTTTAATGATTCTATCAAATTGAATTTTCATAAATGCCATTTCTATTATTTGTAAAATTTTGAAATGTCACTTTTAATTGATCCTTAATACTTAATAAAATAAGAAATGTAAATGTATATAAATTATATAATTTTATCAATTTTAATTAAAATATTAATTTAAGATTGTTAAAATTATAAACAAAAAAACATAATCTTTTTAAATTACATTTCAAAAGAAAAGGTACACAATTTTAAAAATTAGAATAATTTTCCGTTTTTTTATAAAAATTAAATATTATTGTTTTGAAAATGTACACTTTTTTAAAGTAGAATTGACCGAATTCAAATTAAAATGAATATATTTGGAGACAATTATAAAGGGAAAAAAAAATTCTAATTTTCCTTATAGTGCATCTGAAAATTACGAGCAATCATTATAAAACTTTGCAATATATACGTGATTTTCGAAAAATGGTTATTAATCAAAGCTAATATCGGAATATTAAGTAAAATATTTAATCTTGATTATCTATTATTGATTTAAGTTACATTGCAAACTTGTATGACTTTAAGTTTCGTTATGACATTTCATGGCATATTTTCAAAAGTTTATAACAGTGTAGAAAAAAATTAGTGCTAATTATTAAAAAGTAAAAACTAAAGACTATTTAAATTTTCGCGCTTTTATACCTGCTAGAGGAATATTCCTTATGTTGACATTCCCCAATTCCCCACCCTTTACTGTAGTTTCTCGAACTGAGTAGAATCCATGCCTACATTTAAAAATAACCATGGCATGTATTGCGCTATCTTCCTACAACTTCATTTATGATTTATGAATTTACTTTAAAATTCTGAATCTAACAAAAATTTTGTACATATTTTAGTTATTTTTTTAAAAATATGGCTGGGTTGTTTGATCAGATTCAGCACCTTTATGATCAAGCTTTATATTCTAATGTTATTTCTTTGGTATGTAATTTAAAAAAAATTAGTTTTTAATGTTTATAAATACATTATCATTTTTTTTGTTAATTTACTAACTTTTAAGTAATTCTTTTCCATAAAAACCAATACGTGTTATGAATTTATTTCGTTTATATTTTAGGCAAATTTAGTTTTATCTCTTAGTGATCACAACAATGAGTTCTTACCTGCTTGCACAAAATTTCTTGTTTATGTTTATTGTGCAGACTCGTATTTTTATCTTGGAAAGTATAGGAGAGCAGAATCTTTATACAAAAAGTCTTTGCAATTTCGAAAATGTTTACTAAAATCAAAAGGAGCTACAAAGCCTAATCAAGAAGGACAAAAAGATTTGACATCAGATGTAGATATAAAATATCAAATTTATGCCTGTCTTGTTAAATTAAAAAATCCACAAGAAGCATTACAAGTATTGCAAAGTATACCTGGTAAACAACGGACTCCAAAAGTAAAAAACTTTTTAAATGAAAATTTTTTTCATCCAATATTTTATATTAATTAAATTATATTTCATTTGTAAATTTATTACCTAGATCAATATGGCCTTAGCAAAAATGTTTCAAGAACATGGTAACGAACGTGGTGCTATAGCATCATATAAAGAAGTTTTAAGAGAATGTCCTTTGGCTCTTGAAGCAGCAGAAGGTTTATTAGCCTTAGGACAAAAAGGAATTGAAGTAAATTCAATAATCATGAGCTGTAATTTAAACTTACAAAATATTGACTGGCTTAATGCTTGGATAAAAGCACATGTTCATATAAATAATAGAGAATATAATAATGCAGTGACAACTTTACGTTCCTTAGATAATGTTAATTGTTTACGAGATAATTATAATTTACTTGTTACAATGGGAGAATGTTATTATTATGCAGGAGACTATAAAAATGCTTTAATGTGTTTAAGGCGTGCAAGAATAATAGAACCTGATTCAACTAGAGGGTAAATGTTTAAAAATTTATAAATATTGAAAATGTTTTTTTAATTTATTATAAAACATTTTTTTAAATATTTCATACAATTTTTAATTTTTTTGTATATTATTTTTATACTTACTAAATTTTTTAATCTTTAAACATTCATTTAATGATAATAAATTAACCAATTTTATATTTTTCTACAGTTTAGGTATATACGCTGCTGTGTTGCAACGAACTCATCATGTAACCGAATTAGAAAAGTTAATACCATTTATATCATCTATAAACGAGTGTTCATCGGAAACTTATACAGCTATGGCATATGCTTTCTTTGCTTTGCACAAATTAAATCGAGCAAATACTATAGCTAATCAAGCTATACATATTTCACCAAATAATGTTGAAGCAATAATTCTCAGAGGTAACATTCTTATTGAACAAAAAAAATACCAAGAGGCATTACATCATTTTCGACAAGCTCTGCAATTGAAACCGCATCGTTATGAAGCACACAAAGGTTTAGCCGACTGTTTTGTTGGTATGCATCGCTTAAGAGAGGCTTCCAATATCGCTTGTAGTGCTTACAAACAACTTGGATCTGCACCAAGAGTTTTGACGGTACGTTTACGATAAAATCGAAAAAAATTTTCAATTCCAATAAAAATTATAAAATATAAAAAAGATATAAGTTATTTACAATGGCTGTATGTGTTTAAAAATTTTTAACAATTTATCATTTCTTTTAGCTATATGCTTCAGTATTAATGAAAGATCCAGTAACAGTAAGCAAAGCGAAAAATCTTCTTGAAAAAGCTTTAAATCAAGATGAAACTTATTTACCTGCAGTATATTATTTGGCAGAAATTTATGAACAAGAAGTGAATTTAGAAGCTGCTATTAATCTTTTAGAAAAACAAGCTGACACACAATCAACTTGTAAATTGCACCAAATGCTTGGAGATCTGTGGGCTAGGGCTCACAATGCAGAAAAGGCTCTTGATCACTATGCAATAGCTTTAAAGTAAGTTTTTTTCTATTTTAATTTTAAAATCAATTAAATAAAATAACCATTTTAAGTATCATTAAAAATAAAAGAAAGTTCGCTTTTTCTTTAAAAAAAAAAAGAAAAGTAACACTGAAAAACTTTAACAAACAATTAAGACTTAATAATTTGAATTCAGTTCTTACATTTTTAAAGTTACATTAAAAGATTTTGAATGTAAATTTAATATTAATATTATGTACGAAGCGGACCGAGTTTCTGCTCTGATACGCTTCGCCTGTTACAAAAGGAAATCAGAGGACACTGCTGAATTCCATGACCAGGCGCTTGATGATTCTAAGGATCAAATAAATAACTAACTGCTTTTGCAATTTGCAGAATCATGCTATATCGATTAAATATGAAATAGTAAATATGAAATAATTATTCTTGAATTTAAAATATATAAATTCGAGGATCGTGGTGGTTCTTAACCACGCTAAGAACCTGCAAAAAATAAAACTATATATTGTTGAGGTAAAAAGATGTTAATTTATAAAGAGAGAGTTAAAATTAAAAATTAATTAAACTCGCAATGTACAAATACATAATTCGAATTGTAGTAGTTTGTATAGTGTTCCGTTATCACATACAAGCTACCATAAAATAGTGAAGATGCTGACTTCATTCCAAAATATTTTAGAATCCTAGATTTTTTCCACTATGGCAGAAAAATCGATTGATCTATTATCAGACTGCAGGGAGCATCTGATACCCGGTAGAACCACATGCTGCGTGAGAAGTTCCATACATCATGGCTCCTTAGGACATGGAGAAGGCTGTATTTTACAGCTCGATTCGTTTCCAATTTCATAAATTTAGCTTTAGTTATTCGCCTAAAGAACTGGCAATACCTGATGCTTACGTCACATCCGACTTTGTTTACATGTATCATCCTTAGTTTTATCAATATATTAGTTTTGCTAGACCATTAATATGCCGTCTTCGGCAACGTACTTGTCTTGAATAAGAAAAATAGTTTTTTCGTTTTTTTATGCACATAATCTCATTATTTTTCGAGACTTGCTACGAATTTGTCAACCAAGTTTACGATGTAATGAGTTTATCCTTTTTTGTGCCCTTTCATTGGCTTGCTTTGTTAGCATTTTGGGCTTACAATGATTGATATAGTGTAACAACTTCTTTCCACAGTTTCAAAATCAATCGAGCATTTCCATTTATATTTCTCTTTTTAATATGAGATAGATATCGTGTTCATGAATAAGTAATGGAGAAAAATATTTCTTTTTCTGTTAATTCTGCCAAAACTCGTCGTTTTTTTAAATTTTATAAGAAAATATTGATGTTCTGACTCTTATCTTCAGATAATTAAATTGTCCATTTCCGAGAATTTTAAGAAAATTCTGGTGTTTAAAACAAAAAACTAGGAAATAGAAATTTCTAATATAATAACGGATAAACAATAAAAATTGGATATTGTACTAAATTAAAACGAGAATAAAATCATTGATAAAGAAAAAGGCTCCGAATTAAAAATTAATGCAAACATTAAAAAAATAGTATATTATAATAGTATTAGATCTAATTTTAGCAAATGAAATAATTAATAATGCAATTCAAAACAACATTGATATAAATCCGCTAAATTTATATATTTTAATTTCAAAAATAATGTTTTCAAAAATTTTCGTGCTTACATTTTTACTTCAAAATCTACAAATGGTTTCATCAATCTTTAAACAAATTTTGTATGGTTAATCATCTAGAACAGACGTACGTGTTAAAAGTTATAAAAAATTTTTTAGAATAAATCAGTAAAAGGCGGTGTGAAAGTAAATAAGATTCGAAGCGTTGAACTAACGTTTTACATTATTTCTGTCAATTTTCTGAGAGTTTTGGCAAAGTTATTAATTATTGTATAAGTATCAGTATTAAACGCGATCAAACATTACAAATTCAGTTTTTCTTAGTATTAAAAATGTTGATGAAAACTTTTTTAGATCAACTCCAAAAAGTTCAAATTATGTACTAAAATCATAAAATTGTCATAACTCATACTGATTGTTCAGATTTCAACAAATGTATCCAAGTATCTATTTTTTTAAAATGCCATTTGTGTAAGAGTTGATAAAAAATTCTATATGACATTTTGTTTATTTCTAGTATCAATCCAAGTGACAGAAGAGTATTAGAGGGTATGCATAGGCTAGAAAGTGCAACAAATACAATGGATTCGTCATCTTATTATATGGCGGTAGGCGAAGAGCATACAGATCCTACTTATGAAGTCGGAGAAGGCTTACCAGATACGGACAATGACGAAGCGGCTGATGAAAGTGAAACGGAAGCAGTCTGGTCAGACATGGATTTGGAAGCAAATAGTCAATAATCAAATAATTATAGAAACTCTATTTTAAGATTTTATATACTTTTATTTATTTATTATATAAATACATAGAATAAACTTTTTTGTTATATTTTGTTACTACAAAGTTATGAAAAACATTTTGGTGTAATTTTTCTTTTATGACAGTTTTATTCACTGGTGCTAAATTTCATCCAAGAGGATACAATATAAAACTATAATTGTTCGATATAAAAAGACAAAATGATTTTCCATAATTTTACTTATTATTGTACATTTTTATTTATATATTTTGTATAAATGAAAATATCACTTGATCAACAAGTGATTTTAATTTTTTTATTGTAAATCAGTCATTTGAATGACAGTGCGGTATAACTGTTTTTTAAGTTTAAATTACAACAAATTTTATATACATTTATTTTCCAATGAGTGAAATGAATTTTATGAAATTGTAAATTTTAATTGCACTTTGCCAGACAATATTTTCATTTTTATAAAAAGATTTTATTATAAAGTTTGCGTTATAGAAAGCCGACTATTATTGTACACTTTTTGTAACTTAAGGAATTGTATATAAATAAACGCAAAATTAATATGAAATTAGAAATCTTTAGTTGCTCAATAAATAAAATGATGAGTTACTAATGATTTTTACTTGCAAATTAGGATTTAAATCCTAATTTCCAATTTGAACACTGTTTTTTATTTAAATACATTGTAAACCATCATCGCTAATTAGCACCACGATTGGAAGTGTGAATATAATCATGTTTAATAAAAAAACTTCTCTTAATAAAAAATAGAATAAAAATTTTAATTTAATACTTTTTTTTATAGATACAAAATATTTATCAGATGCCCACGGAATAATTTGTAAAATCTTGGTATAAAACAGTTTTTATCTTTTAATTATTAAAAAATTTACGATGTACAAAATTTAAATTAAATTAATTAAATTGTATTGGAAATATCAAAATAAAATAAAATTATTGTATTATTGATTCCAAATGTCTGACAAAATCTTGTTTTTTCACTTGTTTTGCAATTTTCATCATTTACTTTCCCACATTTCCCTTTAATTCTCCATATTAATTTTTTCAACTTTCATATTTTTATTAAATGTAAGCGTTAATAACAGTTTTCCCTGTTTTCCTTTTTTTGATACGTGTTCGTGGAACTTTTACTTTTAATAATTAATTTTTGAAAAATGTTTCTAGATTCTGATATTAATATTTTTAAAAAACATACATTGTACAAAAAGCGCAGTAAACATGAAAAATTATTTATATTAATTGGTAATAAATAATTTTGCGTTTGCTCAATACTTATAGCAAAATATTAATTCTTCTGGTCGTTTATTTATACGTATCTACAGTATTTAAATATATTCTAATATATTAGTAATAATGATAGTAAACCTTGCGTTAATTTTTGTTTATACTTTAAAAGTCAATATAGCTTTATAAAATGGAGCCGCAAACTTACGAGTTACGTTGGAAGCTCAGCTTCGTTTATATATTCACGAAATGTTATTATACATACATTTATATTTTAATAGTTAATGGTAATTAACCATCGTTTTTTTTTTCTTTCATCGAACTATTTTGATTTTACGAATTCAATACTAGAATTCAGCTCAGGCCTTCTTTTATTCCCTCTTTTGTGCAATGCTTTTTTCTTACTCAATCGCTGTCACGATTGGTCGACAAAATTTATATTTATAAAACACAGCACTTCTTTTTGTTTTTCTTATAATTAGGTTTCAGTGGTGGCCTCTCCGACAACTGGAACTTTCGTACGATACGAACAAGTTCATGAAAAGCTTGATCGACGTTCATTCGTAATTTGGCACTACATTCAATGTAAGGGATTTTTAGCTGCCGGGCAAGATTTTGAGCTTCCTCTACAGAGACCTTTATTACAAAAACACGAATAATGTTGAAAAATTATTTTTTTCATTTTTTAAAGATTAAAATATATAAATTATAAATTACCGCTCGTTGATGATCAAGATCAGCTTTGTTGCCGACCATTAACATGGGAAATTCATCACGATCTTTAACTCGAAGAATTTGTCGGTGAAATTTGAAGATCTCGTCAAATGATGAATGATCCGTGACAGAGAAAACAAGTAAAAATCCTTCTCCACTTCTCATGTATTGTTCTCGCATGGCACTGAATTCTTCTTGACCGGCTGTATCTAAAACTAATTTTAAAATTCATTATTAAATAATCTTTTTCAAACATAAATTAATTTTTTTTAACTACTTTACTTACTATCGAGTTTTGCAGGAACATCATCAATAACACATTGTTTTGTATACGAGTCTTCGATCGTTGGATCATAGTCAGTCACAAAATAACTCTGGAACAAAAAAAACAACAAAATTATTTAGAAAATTACATTCACGTTAAATAATTAATTTAATTATTATCAAATTTCACAATTTTATACAAAACAAGTTTATTAACATAGAAATTATTATTTCATTTCGGCGTATTATCATATTAAGTCTTTTGTTCTATTTAAAAAATCATGCATAATTTTATCTTGGCACCAATGTAAAAGCGCTGGATTACAATATTCGTTTGTATATTTTAAGTAACTTATGCAACGCCCATACATCTGACTTCTACTTTTATTATTTCACAGTTTTTTTTTTTTTTTGCTGCCCACATTTAATAAAAATAATTTTATTTTTAATCGATTGAATATTATGCGTATGTTTTATATAGTTTTTTATTTTTGTTAAAATAAATGATTATTGATAAAGAAAATTTAATGATATCAAAAGTTTTTTTGTAACTCTACTGGTCAAGTGTTTTTTACGAAAGACACTAACTTCATTTAACGAAAACGATATTTTTTAAAACTATTTTACTGATATTTAATCATGATAAACATCAAAATATATACACTAATTATATTTAATATACACCTTTAAGTGAAAAAAAAACTGAGATAATAACAGATATAACTGAAAAGTATAATGTTAGTATATACATTGCGATATATGTAACCTAAGTAAAACTTTATTCCACGGCATTGACTTAACGCTCGAGCGTGTCAAGAGCTAATTACATTTCATTTAAGTCACTAGTAACTGTATACTATTTTATAGCTCTTGTAACATGGATTTATATCTTTTGTGACTATCAATACAATTACTATGTGGTAGTGTGGGACAAGAGAGAGAAAGTAACACGTGACTTATTATTTTTGATATATTAAAAATTTTTAATAAAACTATTAAAATTAATAATTGAGTCTGAAAGAAAATATTATCAAACATATTCGAGCTAGAAATCATTAGAGTTGCAATGATCGTTACAAGTTACTGAACCACTTAGAATAGAAGTATTAAAAACATCTTGAAAACAGTACATGTTTATCGTTTTCTCGTCTTAATTTAATGGCGTTATTTAAGTTATTAAAATTTTTTTAACCTATTACCAAAATATAAAGTGCATATCATGATATAAAGAATACAAGGTGTTTCCAACGTAAACGTATGTTTGGCGTTCATGCGCCTTTACAACGCCGTCATACTGATGCTTCTGTTCATGTATTCTTTTAGAAAAGTGTTTTTTACATATATCAATTAATGAAAATGCCAGGTTACTCTGTAAAATTATGTATCAATTAGATGAGAAACGCGTAAGATAAAAATTCTTCTTTTTTTACAAAAATTGAGGAAATCGAAAAAAAATGGATCAATAGATTTACAAATGTTAAACTTAAAAATGATAAGCTCTATATAATATAAAGGCTAGTGTTTTATATAATTTGAAAAAATACGTAAATTATGTAATTAAAACTACTTAAGAGTAATATGCTACATTAAAATGTACAAAGGTGTACAAATGTGCAATAAATAATGTAATACAATAAAGTACAGTAAACTCTCGATACAAGAACATAGACGGTGCTTTAGGAGATGAAATTTCCTCCAACTTCTTTTATACAAAGTGTCTCCAACGTGTTCGAATCAAGAATAATAGCCACGCCCATAGTCTGAGATTTATCTAATGTGCTTTTATACTCTGCCTCTCTCATTTTTATGATGGTGAGAGAATACACCACTTAGGCATAGCGAGGAAAGAACTTGATTTCTCTTATATCAAGAGTTCACTGTATATCTTTTCACAATTACTTAATATTTCGTATAAAGTCTTGTTTGAATTTCATAAAGATTTTTTATCAGATGAAGACTTAATTTTCAGAAAAGCTATTGAAGTAAATAAAAAAATACTGGAAGATGATAAAGTACCGGGGACAGTTTTATTATATATTGTTAGAACAAGGACTTTAAATAGCGAAAGTAGAAGAAAAATAGAAAATAATTAAAATTACAGATTAGAATAACATTTTCTTAACATTTAATATGATGAATTTGTTTTATTACTCAAGTTACTCAAAATTAAAAAATTAATTTTATACCAAAAAATTAAATTTTTTTTTAATTATCAATCAGTAATTAAACTTTTGAATATACAATTTTTATACAATATCGGTTAATTTGTCAATATGGCATTGTTTTGAAAGTGCTCGCAAATTGATCGCACGTGGAATACCTCGTATTATTTACATCATATAGTTAATCTGTACGAATGAAAGTAGGAAATTAAACAGCAAAATTCGGCAGAATCTCCAGCCCTTTTACGGAAGTCCAAATTCATAAACACCGCTATATCTTTTGCTTGGATTAAAATTATTCCATTTTAAAAAAGCCTTGAAAACGATTCTATTTTAAAAAATCTTGAAAACAGCTAGGTTGCTATGTGCCGGTATATTTCGTTATGTGGTTATATTTCAATGTCATTTACTTTGATTTATTTGTTAAAAATACTGTACTATTTTATAATTTCATAAATAAATAAATAATTTTAATTTTAATTTTAAATTAATTAATTTATTATATTAGATTTCAATATTAAATATAATATAATATATTAAGTAATGAAATAATTTAAATAAAATACAAATTTTATACCTTTTTTTTTGTGTAATAAATTCGTTTACATTTTAATCGCACGTTTTTAAAAAAAAAATTGTAATATTTTCGTTATAGAGTTTGACTCATACACTACTTTAAGTTTATGGTTATTTTTGTTTTAAAAAGCAATGAAAAAATGTTATACTAAAGACTTGATGTTGCCTTTTTCGCGGCTTTTAGGAACACAAGACGAATTAAAAATAATATGATAATCGAATTCCATGTGCAAAAATGTTCCTGTTTTTTTCAAAAACATTTAATTATAATTCAAATGAATATATTACCGTCAAGTGTATACAGTTGATGGTAATATATTCTTTTTCTGGAATTTTAAAATGACGCGACCTTTAAATTATTTATTATTTGGTTGGTATATTAAAAAAATAAATAGTCTTATAGACTAAAAAGTAAAAATCAAAAAATAACTTTGGTTCTGCACCAATTATAGCATTAATCACAACGGCTTAAAAGATCTAGATTAAGAGTAAAGAAGGTCAGTGCAGACTTCATTCAGTTACCAATTCATGCAGAGCGAAAAATCATATATAAGAATAAAAACGAAAATTTCACACTTTAATATTCGACCGATTTTTTGGCTTCCTAGTATATCCATTAAACTTAGCATTGATCGTATTTAAAAATTTCTGTTCAGTTAAAATTTTGCTCGATAATAGTTTTATTCGCACGCATTCCTAAAATATTATTGACGTAGCTACTGTTTATATTCTTGACATACTCTACACATAGCCTCCTATATACATACGCGCTTATATATACATTTCGTAAGCTTTAGATTTTCCATTTATAATTATTTAGTTTTTTTTTATTGTTATATTTTGTTGATCCTGAGATATTAAATTTTCTAAAGTTGACATTTTTTACTAACAATTTTTATAACTTAAAAAAAAAAGTTTACTAAAGTAAATGGATATTTATAAAACAAATCATGTTTGCTCTTTGAATTGAACACAAAACTTAAATATATTTAACAAAATTAAAAGTTTGTTGTATTCAATAATAAGCAATAACTATAGCCATATGCCAACATTAAAACCTAAGTTGTTAACTATTTACTTGAAATTTTTTAAATTGTTTTTCTTCAAAATTCATTTTATTTGACAAATGTAAATCTTTAATATTATACGTTTTTTTTTAAATTTCAATTAAAGTAAAATTCAATTTTTAGTTCGGTATACTTTAAACGAGATTTAATTTGTAAATTATTTACATAGATTATGATAATTATAATATCTCTAGCAAAAAAATTGGAGCATTTTAAATAATTTGGAAAATTTTTTAAAAAATCTTAAACTTTAATAAACTGAAACATTTTATAATTTTTTTTAAGAATTTGGATGAAATATTTAAAGTATTTAAGTTTGTTTCACTTTGCAGCTTTGTTTTTTAAATATTTTGGACGGTTAGTGTAGCAAATTCTTTAAAATTTCTTCAAAATGATTAAAAATTTATCAATAATTATATATATTAAAAAACAAACAGTAACAGAAAGCTAAGGTATAAAAGAAACTAAAATAAACATTCTAAAAAATTTTTAAATAATTTTAAATATATAATTTGTTTCTTCTATATTACAAAAGTTTTCGATATATTTCAGTTTTTTTTGGAAATTATTTTAAAAAATTTTTATTATTGACAGAAATAATTTTGATAAAAAGTAAAAGAAATGAATAATTAATTTATTTTAATTCTCCGAACGCCTACTAATAAAAATAACGCGCAAGTAAACGAAGCCAGCATTAAACGAGAAAAAAAGATGAGCAGCATTATTATAATGTTTTAACGCATTCATAAAGACAAGCTTTGATGGGTGGAGTTTTCTGATTCTAAATACTAACTTTCGATTACTACCGAACTATAAATAACCAGTTGTACTCACCTGAATGAATTGTATCGTGATAGCTGATTTACCAACACCACCACCTCCGACAACAACGAGCTTATACGTAGAGGAATAATTCATTTTGTCGTTCGTCCAGGACATGGCACTTTACGGAAAAAGTTTTTTAAAGATCTATAAAAAGAGAGCTTTGGAAAACAAATGAACACAGTGATGTAATATGTATATTCACTTGTGTTGATGCTGTAGCTGAATGAAGATAATACTATGAAAGTTACGCGAGAGTAAACATAAAAAGATAACTAAATACGCGAAACTGTGATGGTACACCGTCTATAGCTATAACGAGGAGGTATAGTTTGTGCGGAAATAATTGAGCCAGGTATACCGGTCTTGTGCACGTCTCGTATAAGTACTTGTTGTACACTTAATTCTACAAGTCGTCGTTACCGCCATCAAGAAGCTCTTATATCTATAGTTACACTTAGATGCAACGTCGCAATATTTGCCAGATAGCTTTCTGTCTGCATGTAGTATATAAACTGGCACTTGCGCACTTTGCACGCTCAAAAACTTATACGATCACAGCACAGAGTTGAGTATTAAACCTTTAATTAATACTGACGTTTAACTTATTCGATTATCTTGTGTTTATTTAGCTTATTACTCGAATAAGCATACAAGTATAATAGTAAACTTGACTTTCGTTGAGAATAGAAAAAAAAAAGAAAACTTAAGTTGAGAGCAAGAATAT
Source organism: Anastatus disparis (assembly GCA_017163975.1). Classification (NCBI taxonomy): domain Eukaryota; kingdom Metazoa; phylum Arthropoda; class Insecta; order Hymenoptera; family Eupelmidae; genus Anastatus; species Anastatus disparis. Next base: position 1,644,805 of record JAFFSR010000009.1, read on the forward strand.
CGATGACGTACTGATTTCCTCTCGATTCTATTTGATCGCTCCGAGCCTTCAAGACAGTGCTCTAACTGCCAGACTAGACTAGGCGTTTTTTCACTCTTTTCGTAAGACTTTTCCCCCTCTTTACAAAGTCGAGAGAATGAAAGTAATGAGAAACATCGACATATAAGTACCGGCGCGCGCGTACCGGCTATCCTCTCTCGCAGTATTGCGACTCGCCGCAGTCTTATTTAACACTCCCCATTGTCCAATATTTACAGGAAAATGCTCATTTCTAATGTTGGCTGTTAAAATAATTAAATTTAGAATTTTTAAACTTACCTCATTATTAGCAAAAACAAACAATATGTTTAATGATCATAACAAATTTTCATTAATAGTTCTTTTGACAGAAAATCATTGAAAATCACTATGTATTAATCTAAATTTCAAATTACAAACATAATTTTCCTCAATGGAGTAAAGGTTATTTGATTCATTATATTTACCACATCATTTCATAAGTTATTTATTAACGTAAGAATATTAAATACATAAAGAAGAATACGTATCTGGAAAATTTCTTTGAATGTTTCCTATTCCTTTATATAAAGAAAATATGAATTAATTAATAGCATAGTTATATCAAATTTTAGTTTTTTTTCTATTAGTTCATAAGTAAATATTTTAAATACCTTATAATTCTTCAAAACATTTACTGATTCGCTTTATGACCAATTTTGGAAATACCGTACACGTTTGTTGATTCATTATGAAGAAAATCGAATGATAGGCAATTTTTGGTCAAAAAGAAATGTATTCCTAATAGACTAAGGCTATATGATGGGGTACAAAATAAAGTTACTATTTTTAAGAAAAAAAAGGGTCGCTTCGATAAAAAGGAATATAAAGGGCAGAAAAAAATTTATTCAGATAATTTATTTATTCTTAATACATACATATATGTGTGTATTAAGAAAATGAGCGTATGTATATGTGTGGGACATTCACGTTAACTTAAATGATACAAAAATTATTAAAAATTAAAAAAAAAAAGACTTTTCTTATTCAGAACATACAAAAAAATTTCTAAAGGCTAACGACATAGTGGCTTTTTTGCAATGGTAAACCTATAAGGCACTTCCATATATGCCGCAAAACACTTGTCGCGCAGCAAACGACATAACGTGAACTTTTCAACATTTCTAATATGGAGTAATTTTCTAGTTCTTACCTAATCTTTTATAACTTTTGAAATTGTAACAAGGGACAAGTTCAATACGAGGACGAAATTCTCTACAATTGTGACGAGTAAACATTTCGTTTCTTACGTTTTACCTTACGTTTTCAGGCATAAATATTGTAACTAATTGAACAATATTTAATATCAGTGCACTCATCTATGTTTTATTTATTTTCAACATAAGAAACACATCTTATGAATAAACATTGATGCAAACATTTATTACATTCTTAAATATACGAAAATTCTTTCGTTAGATTGATTTCTAATGAGACGCACTAATAGCGCACAAGATCTTGCTCGAAATTCATTAGGAATAAAACAAATGTTTAGATTTAATAAATTCAACTTTTGCACACAAGTTTATTTCAATTATTCAAGGAACAGGAACTATTTACTAAATTTTTTTATAACGTAATTTAAATTTTATGAAGCTATTTTAATAATATTTTGAAAAATCTCTTTTTATATTTTGTAAATATTAAAAGTTCATGTAAAATCTTTTTTTATTTAAATGGTATTAAATTTAATATTTATTTATAACAACATTTAAAAAAGTATAAGCTTTATTTAAGACAATATGTACCAATTCTTTTATATATTCTAAATAAAACAAGATTCATTAATATTTTTATTACATTCAGTAAAATTAATGCAATCTTTTATATATTATGTATTGTTTACAAAGATAGTTACGATTTAAAAATTTACATCTTATTTTATATATTTATTGATTTCTTTCGTATTTTAGAAATTAAACCTTCAATATTTTACGTTAAATTTTTGTTAACTTCATTAATAATTGAAAAAATTTTTCATTCAAAGCACATTCTATTATTTTTAAAATTAATTATTTGAGTACTTTTATTAATTGCAAAATATTTCAGAAATAAAAGGAGATTTATTAAGAGTTCAGTTTCGCATGAGAATAATACCACATATTCAACCTTCACATTACTTCACTAGTAAGAAAATGTGATATTTTACTCGCACAAAATAGGCATAGAATATAAATTTCGTTTAGCTTGTTTATAGTATATACTCTACTAATAAGCAAAATAGGTCCATTGTACCCTTTTTAAAATCAACTCCTATTTTGCTCTCTTATAGCGCAGTATATCATTTATATTACAAAAAATATTTAACAGGATATAAAGTAATCCATACTTTAATAAACTCATAAATTTATTATTTTAATAATTTTTAATAGTCGTATATTTCGCCGTACAAATTCGTATTGAAAAGTATTAAGTTTTTAATCTTTTCTTATGGCACATTTTTACGAGGAAGTGCAAATCTTAACAACGACGGTTCCGCGCTTATTAATAAGTCTAGAGTCGAAGGTTTATAAAAATCTAGGTCATCTAATTTTAAATTAAAAGGGATCTTGTTCCCTTTTAATTGCTTCATTCAAAATTGATTCTGTAATTGTTCGTATGAAAAACAATGTAGCTGATTTCTTAAAATTTAAATTAATAGATTTTAAAAAGTAATTCCTATAATGAAGTTAACAATATGTGCTTAATTTTTTATTAACTTAATTCTTAGCAAGCATCAATTTCTGAAAATTTTTATTAAAATTCATTAAATTTTAAAAAATTTAAAGAAATTGCAAAAAATTCTTTTCTACAACGAAAGTTATTAGCAGAGGAAATATCTAATAATCCAGATTGCATATTTTTTGATTCATCAGTCTTTTATTTATAATTTATTGTAACTGTTCCTTTCTTAAATTGACAAATGTGAAAGAAGAGAAGAAAATTGAAATACTAGTAGGGGAGAGTGGGGCGAATTTCCAGATGGGGTAACTTTAAGAATGCTTAATAATCTGACACATGAAAATTTTTATCCGGGGTCAGTAAAATAGATTAAAAATATATATAAAAACAAACTTTTTTATACAACTTCTAGTAGATTACTTGATAAATTAAATTCGTAACAGCCACTTCTTTTTTTTCGCAGTGCCTTCCAAAACTTTTGGGTTGTCTAAAAATACATCTCATAATTCTGTGTGAACGAAACGATTTGTCACATAATAATAAGTTCATAGTACATTAAAAAACAAAAATTTTGACACCTAGTATGACCCGATACGTTAAGTTCAAGCTTAGTACTGACAGTTCAAAGATTTTTAATCATTTGGGGCAACTTTCCAATACAATGTTAATTAATAGGGATTTTTTGGAAAATCGCTTTTTTATTCATTTTATATCAATAATAATTTATTTAATATTCATACGAATATTATTATGTTAATATTATATTTTTGTGATTATTAATGCATTAATGATTAATAAAATAGTCAAAAATTAGAAAAAATTCGTTAAATAAAAAATTTAATTGTATTTTCCAAGTTTAATAGTACAATCGGAAAATAGCCCCAATGCAAAATGTAAAGTTACCCCATACATGGGGCTACTTTCCAAAAAACAATTTTTTTTTCGATCCAAACTATTGTTATGTTAAATGAATAATAAGGAGTCTAGAGCATTTTTTTTATTCAGTTTGAAGTCTAAACTTAGTGTTAATGCTTTGGTAGAGTCAATTATTTCACTACCGGAGAAGAAATCTTCTCTTAAAAAAACGTCTGGAATTTAGCCCCACCTTCCCCTACCTGTTTTTATTTAAAATCCTTTAAAATGCTCCAAGCTTTAACGTATTTTCGTCTTGAGCAGTATATCTTCAATCTTTTTAAATCCATTTGTGGAATTTTTTTACACTTCTATTTAATTATCAGACATGTAAAATTTATTAAATTTTTAAACGATAATCATTGATTAATTAAATGGTATACCTAATATAACTAATTTTCGAAACACCTTAAGTTAAATATGTCTATTGATGCATTGCCAGAAAAATTGATTAACAATTGTACAAAAACTAAATAAATTTATTTTTTAATCAAAATTTAAAAAAGAAAAAAAAGAGGCTCGAGTTCAAACCAATGTTGTTGCGTTTAAGGGGAACATAATTTAAAAGAAAATACATTAAAATTCTTTAATTTTTTTACAAATGAACAAGTATAAAATTAAAAATTCTATTAAATTATAAATATTTTTTGGCTGTTTGAACTCAATATTCTGTGCTTTGCAGTTTAGCACTCACGAAACTTATTTTATTGAAATAATAATTCATTTTAATTTAAATAATAAGTTGAAAAATGTTATTATTTTACTCCGCGAAAACATGGTATTTAATTTTTAAATGCCACGAGGTTAGTTTTGCTACCTGAAATACTTGGAGGGCGCCACTAAATTCCATATGTTATACGTGATGTAGTTATACATTATACACGTATTAGAAAAACAATGTTAAAAGGTTACCTACGTTTACATTTTGAGAACGTTAAGTTAATGTACAAAAATCCTTCCAAGAGTGTCTATCTTCTTTGATAATATCTCTGTGGCTCATAGTAAATCGAGTTTTGAACGAGCGTGGAATCAGCCTTCTGTTTTCTATACAACTTACAAACGAAATGCTTACTGCTATGTAATATTTTTTTCTCATTTTTCCTTAATTTATTGTTGTCTTATTTAAAGCTGTTTAGTGTTAATTATTTATCAACAACGTTTTAACAAATCGCCAAAATGGTTTTGGCGGACTTGGGACGTAAAATAACGTGTGCATTGCGCTCGTTGAGCAATGCAACAATTATCAACGAAGAGGTTGGTTATGTTACTCTATGACACCTTGATATGTAAACAGATTCTATAATTTTTTATCTTTTGTTTCTGAATAGGTTTTAAATTCTATGCTGAAAGAAATATGTGCTGCATTACTTGAAGCCGACGTTAACATTAGATTAGTCAAAAATTTAAGAGAAAATGTACGAACAGTCATTGATTTCGAGGATATGGCTGGTGGACTTAATAAAAGGCGGATGATACAAAGTGCAGTTTTCAAAGAATTAGTTAAAGTATGTCATTTTTTATCCTAATCTATAGTGTTTACTTTGTACAAATAGTAAAAATATTATTTTAATATTCAGCTTATAGATCCTGGAGTGAAGGCTTATCAACCAGTCAAAGGTAGACCGAATGTTATTATGTTTGTTGGTTTACAAGGTTCTGGTAAAACAACGACATGTACAAAACTTGCATATCATTATTTAAAGAAAAACTGGAAAGCTTGTTTAGTTTGTGCTGACACATTTCGTGCTGGTGCATATGATCAAATTAAACAAAATGCTACCAAAGCTAGAATCCCATTTTACGGAAGGTAAATTTTTAAAATTACAATTGAATTTTAAAATTTATTTAGACTAAAACAAAAGATTAAAAGTTAATTATTTTCAATCAACAACTTTTGGAAATAAAATAATTTAGTTAAAAATTTGAGCATGTACCCAATTCATATTAAAATGATATAACGTGGTATATTATTAATATATCATATTTCATTATCTTATTATATATTGGGCACATCCTTATAATTTTTGGATTAGGAATAAAAAATTTAAAAAACCAAATTGTCGATATTTTACATTCTTTTAAATTGTATATTATTTTACAGTTATACAGAAGTTGACCCTGTTGTAATTGCTCAAGATGGTGTAGATATGTTTAAAAAAGAAGGATATGAAATCATTATTGTTGATACAAGTGGAAGGCATAAACAAGAGGAATCTTTGTTTGAAGAAATGTTACAAGTGTCAAATGCAATTGTGAGGATAAAGTTTTTTAGCAATAAAATAATTAATATTAATGTTTTATTTTTGTAAATTAAAATTATTATCTTTTATTATAGCAACCAGACAATATTATTTTTGTTATGGATGCAACTATTGGTCAAGCCTGCGAAGCACAAGCTAAAGCTTTCAAAGAACGTGTTAATGTTGGTTCTATTATTATTACAAAATTAGATGGTCATGCTAAGGGTGGTGGAGCATTATCAGCGTAAGCACTTCAAAAATTTTTTTTGACACAACTTTGTTAATTAAAATATTTTCTAATATTTCATAAGTATTGTTAATTTCCAATTTCACATTATGTTATGATTGATTGTCAACATTTTTAAAACATTGCTTTTTACTTTATCAAGGTAAACTTGAGAATTTTCTCTGGAAACTGTAATGTTAATGATATATTGGTAATCAACCATAATTTTACACAATGTCAAACACAAAAACAATAATATAAATATAAATTATCATCTTGAAAACCTAAACACTTCTTTATATATTTTATAAGTTTACCATTCTAACAAATTTCATAAATTGACTGTTTAAATTTAACTTATACACATAATTTATATATATTTAATATTTATAGAGTTGCTGCAACACAAAGTCCTGTAATTTTTGTGGGTACTGGAGAACACATTGATGATCTTGAACCGTTTAAAACAAAACCTTTCATCAGTAAATTGTTAGGTATGGGTGATATTGAGGGATTGATTGATAAAGTCAATGAATTAAATTTAGATGACAATGAAGAATTATTGGAAAAAATTAAACATGGTCAGTTGACATTACGTGATATGTACGAACAGTTTCAGAACATAATGAAAATGGGTCCATTTTCACAAATTATGGTAATATAATAATTTAATAATTATAAATAATTGAATAAGTATTTTATATTAAATCTTGTTTTCAATTATCTAATGTTATTTCTTTACTTTAGGGTATGATACCTGGTTTCAGTCAAGATTTTATGTCAAAAGGAACAGAACAAGAATCAATGGCTCGGTTGAAGAAATTAATGACAATTATGGACAGCATGAATGATACAGGTTAATTCAAAATATAATATTTAAAAATTAATCATATATAACTTTATATTCAATTAAATTTCAGAATTGGACAGTAGAGATGGTGCTAAACTATTTAGTAAACAACCTGGACGAATTACCAGAGTTGCCAGAGGGTCTGGAGTTACAGAAAAAGATGTCAAAGATTTAATAGCTCAATATACAAAGTTTGCTGCTGTAGTTAAAAAAATGGGTGGAATAAAAGGTCTGTTCAAAGGTGGTGATATGACTAAAAATGTTAATCCTGCGCAAATGGCGAAACTTAATCAACAAATGGCAAAAATGATGGATCCTCGGGTACTCCATCAAATGGGTAAGCATTGGATTATTATGCCTGTAGTTGAATACCTTTACATACAAGAGTTTCAGATTTTCAATCATGCGCATGGTGTATGAGATTTAGCACTTTTACGTATACTTGGCAGAGAGTGTAAGAAGTATTTCATAAAAAATAATATGTTCCTTACATTTTTGGTAAGAAGTAAGGGACTTCTCATATTCTTACTTAAGCATTCATAAAAGTAATGTGCATGTATGAAAGACTTTACTTCTTATACTGTTTAAAAAATTATCAGTTAATAAAAGCTTGAAAATTTCACACTTGTTTGTAAAAGTGCTGCTTTTCATACTAGTTAATAATTAATTATCACTGATGAAAATAAACTCAAAATTCCATTGTGGATTTGACATATTAAAAGTGTGATCTCTACTCATCTTTTTATTTGACAAAATATATGTTATTTAGGTGGCATGTCTGGATTGCAAAATATGATGAGACAATTACAACAAGGAGCTGGAGGCTTAAACAATTTAATGGGTGGTTTTGGTGGACAGTCTTAAAGATGTCATTTTCAAGATGATAAAATTTTCATGGATTTTTCTACTGTTAATAAAATTAGTAAATATATGGCTAAAACTGCCGCGAATTTTCTTGTTGTAAAATAAATTTTTTTTAAACATAATGATGGTGTTTGTATTACAAAATAGAAATTTTAAACTTTCATAATCTTTATATAGAATATTAAAGACATATTGAAAATAATATTAAAGAACGGATGAAAAAGATACAATACATCATAAAAGTGTATATATGCCTTATATAGATAAAAATAAAATTTTAGAAATGTAGTATACAGGAATAAAATTTCTAAATAAATATAAGACAAAAGATATAAAATCATAAATAAAAACAGATATTTTTATTTGCATAAATATACATAATAAGAACAGTTTTATTTTATATCTATTGACAAACAGAATTTTTATACTTTTTTTTAATATAATGCTAATCATTCTAGTGTATTTTTATATAATGTTAATTTAGATATGATAACACAAACATTAATTTTAGCCAATTAAATAATAATTGTTAATATTCCTTCTTATTAAAAAAGTCCGTTTGGAAATTCGACAAAGAATTTCATATGGAATTCATGCTTCCAGTATAAATTAGAAGAAAATTCCATGTAGGAACTTTAGAACTTTTTTCTTAATTTTCCGAGGAAATAGAACTTGGATACCACAAAAAATAGTTAAAGACAAGTCTCACTGAAGAAACTATAATTATAAACAAATTCTACTGGGCAATATGAAATATCGTTAAAATATATGACGAAATTTATCAATATCTTAGAGAACTCCTATATTATCACCTAGTAATGACCTCCCACACAGCATGAAAGGTTGCTGCAAGGTTCCAGTAATGCAATTATCATTACAGAAACCTTGCAGCAACTTTTCATTCTGTGTGGGTTATGATGAGTATAATATATTTGATAAATAATTAAACTGAAAATAACACAAAATTTTAAAAAGGCTATACAAAATACTTACTTAAAACTTGATGAAACAAAAATTTACTGATATTTTTGGCCGTTAATTTCATATACAGATTTATTATCTAATTTTTTGATTAATAAAAGCGAATCTACTTATATTGCACTTCAAAATCCATCCTATTACAGGTAGGAATAATTTTAATAATTTTATTCTACGTCAATTTTTTTTAACAGGTATGGTATATTTTATTTATAAAATTAATTATTTACTATTTTTAGAAAAAAAAATGCTATTTACGATGTGTAGTTCTTAATTTTTAAGCAATGTCGAACACATGCTACACATGATCGCGCGTTAATTTAAATCCATTATACCGTTTTTACGATTTTCATAGCTTTGTGTAGTCACCCTAAAATAACGTTTTCCTAACCATGAAATCGAGCGTGTTCTATGATATATTATCGTACAAGTTATTATATTTTTAAACTTTACAAAAGATATAATGATTTTCAGTTTTATTTTTAGATTATTTTAAAAAGATATAATTTACGTTATTTTCATTTTAATTAAAAAATAATTAATGGTAATTTATTGTTAATTTTTATTTGTGAAAATGATTTTATAATATACAAATATAATAATTATTTATTACTATTTTATCAAATTGTTTCATAATTTCTTATTATTATAGTGAATTTATCAATCAAAAACATTAAAATGAAAGAAGATACTAAAAAAAAATATGCACCAGGAGATGGTATTCGGTCTTTACGAAGTTCAACAATGTTTCGGACTTTTAACTTTGAATTATATGCTAAGCCAGTAACTATCTAAGAATTAGATAGAATTTATTATATGTAGGTATGTAAAGTATTTAAAATGTTTTTAATATATTGAAATGTTTTGCAGAACAATTTTGTAATGGGTTTAGGCCTCGTAGCTGTAATAGGATGTGCAGGCTATATACTTTACATGAGATCTAAATATGAATCAATGGGATTTTATTCTGCGATTGAAGCTGATGGAACAGAAAGTTTTAAAAAGAAAGAGTCAAAATGGAATCTGTGATTAGATGTTATTTTGTTAGTGTAAATATTTTATTTTAATTTATATTAGCATATAGATATCTAAAATTTTAAATAAAATCTTATAAACAGTTATATTTTTTAAAATAAGTATTTATTATTGAAATTACTAGATTTATATACTTTACAAATATACTTTCAACGTTTTTAACAATTTAATAAAATTTTTAAATAAATATTATAACATACTAAATTATAATTACGTTTCTTAGTATATTTTATAACAATACGTGTGTAATCTTCGTTTATGCATAGTTGAAGTTTTTAAAATTTCATGAAATTTTAAGAAATGTAAATTATAAGTACTTCAATATTAATTATAAAAAAAAATTAGTTATTAATATAAATTTTCACTGATACTTTTTTACAGTACATTTGAAATATTTTTTCATATCTGAAATTGACCGTGCAGTTATTTTCTCTAATTTTGATTTTTTGTTTCTATTGCACACTGTTTATTATATCTACAATACTTGATGTTCCTAAAATCACTACAGACTCGCATTTTTCAAATTGATAAAGTGGCCACAATTCAAGTGGTAACAAAATTATACAATATGAGAGCATAGTTGGTTTTTCCCACGAATTATCGTTTTACTTCATTTGATCGAGATGCAGATCTCTCTTGTGATAAATATGCGAGTTTATTCCCTTATCGAGTAATGTACTATTACTATCTTATCTGTAAATATATATTATCGAGTGACATCAAGTATTTCTATTATTTCTGTTTAAAATCTCAAAAAGGTAAATTAACTTTATTGTTATTGCACCAGTTTTTGTATATTTCTAAAAAATAGGTTCAAAATCACTTTGAAAAAAATCATGATCAATTTTTTTTTAAATTAATAAATTATATGAAACACTTAACAATTTAATTTAAAATTATTTCATAAAAATGATAAGTATTTGATGGCAGTATTTAGCTATTTTTTTTTTTACCACTCAAATAACTTATTGGTACAATTTATTATCATCTCCACATATAAAGCAATATTATTAAAAATAGATTATATTTTTCATATTTTTCTTCTGACACATTTACATATAACTGCAACTAGTAATTTGAAGTACTATTCTAATAAATTATATATATGTAGTCTAGTTGTTCTAATTTTAATATAAAAAGTAAAATTAACAATAAACTTGCTTGATTTTCTTTCAATATTTTGTTAATAGATATGAATAATGATTGTATTTTTACTGTTCAAAATATACCTAAATAACTTGAAAATTTTCTTTTTCATTTATAAAATATATATTTAAAAATATAATTTAAAACCATTAACGAGATAAATATATACATATATATATAGAAATATATATGAGCATTAAATATTATGAAAAATTATTTTCAATTATAACATGGTTTTGTACTTTTAAAAAATCTAAATATGTATAAATCTATTTTTTTTCAACATTTTGCTACTTGTAATGCATGATCTATGATTTAGCAGTTGTATATCCAAACATAAAAATTTATTGTAACATATTTAGTACGTATCATAATTTTTAGACCTAAGATAATTAGAGATTAGAGACTAAATTAGTCACAGCATCATGAATAGCATTAGCTACATAATCTAAATTATTTTCATTGAGACCACACATATTGATGCGCCCACTACGTAGTAAATAGATGTGATAATTTTTTATCAAATACTCTACTTGTTTCTCTGAAATATAATTCATTTTTATTGTATTTATATTGTAAAATTATTAAACGAAATTTGGGTTATTGAAAAATTACCTGAAAGGCCAGTGTAAGAAAACATTCCAATTTGATTGATTATATGTTCCCATGTACCAGGAGTTCTTAACTTAATTAATCTTTCATAAAGAGCTTTTCTCATTTCTTTTATTCTTCCAGACATGGTAAGGATATGATCTTTCCTGTTAACAAGTTTTGTAAATAATAGCATAAAAAAGAAAAAATTTTATCTATTTAAAAGGCTTTACTAATTCAATCTTTTTACACTTACCATTGTTCATACAATTCACTTTTATTGAGTACTGTTGATACTATTCTAGCACCATGATTAGGTGGATTACTGTACATTCCTCTTACAATAAGAGTTAGTTGAGATTTTATTTCTGGGATTCGTTTTGTATCATTGACTACAAGAACAAAATTTCCTATTCTTTCATTATATAAACCAAAATTTTTTGCAAAACTTTGAGTACACATGAGTTCAAGACCTCGTTTTACAAATAATCTCACAGCATAAGCATCACGGTCTAAATCCCCACTAGCAAAGCCCTAAAAATTTCAAACTGCATTAGTTAAAATATTTCAACAGATTTTTTGTAATAAAGTTGTTCTATGCAAATTTTATTGCGTTGAATATTTTTAATAATATTAAAATTATATATCACATACTTGATATGCGCTATCAAAAATAGGAAATAATCGTTTTTGTTCAATAACATCAGCAATTTTGTTCCATTGTTCATGGGTTGGATCACAACCAGTAGGATTATGAGCACATGCATGTAGGATAATAGCTGATTTTTCAGGAGCGTTTCTTAAATCTTCCAGCATGCCTTCTAAATCAATTGAACGAGTTTTTGGATCCCAATATCGATATTCACAATTTTTTTTAAATCCTCCATTTAAAAATATTAGTCTGTGATTTTCTACAAAAATATGACATATTAGTGTGTCAAAAAATTATTAAGTTTTTTTAAATTTAGAAATTATATAATGTTATAAATTACTATGTCAAAAGAAAAAAAACTTGATAGACAAGTTTCATTAACAGAATCAGTTTTTTAAATCATAATAAATTTCATTTGAGATGAATTTCAAGATATTCCCTTCAGTTATTTCTTGACTTTGGATTTTGATATATTATGCCAAATAAATAATAGAGAAAGTTTTCAATTATGTTCTGATTAATGTAATGATAAAAATTATATGAACTATGAAAAAGTTGATAATTAATCTTACCCCAAGTTGGTTTACTGTAATAAAAGGTGTCAAGATGCAAAAGTCGAGCTAAAAATTCAGCAGATAATCTAAGTGCACCTGTACCAGACAAAGTTTGTACACCAATAGCTCGTCCTTCAGCTATAGCTATTGAATCATTTCCTAAAACCATAGCTGTAGCTGCTTGACTAAATGCATCCAAACCTAATACAGGTAAATATTCGTGGTTGAGGGATTCATCTCCTGCTAACATAGATTCGACCTTGCGAACTACTGGTAAAACCCATGGTTTGCCTTCATTTGTTCGATATGCTGCAATTTTTAATTATTGATTAAATTTAATAAAATGTACATAAAATTATAATAAAGAAAAATAATTTAGTACAATAAAATGAAAAACTGAATTCAAGATGTTATTAAAATAACTTAAATTATATTTATATTCTATTTTTATTTTAATTAATGATTCATATAGAGATTATTTTAAGATGAAATATGAATATTATTTTTTTAAATTTAAAACTTTCTTTAATAATAACTGGAAAAAATGTTAGTTATATCTAGGATTGCATAATATATGTATTCCATGAAGGTCATTTGTAATATGCAAAGCAATTTCCTAGTAATTTCTCAATTAATCATGATACGTATAAAACTTTATCTCATTGAAAAAATTCATCAAAAACTAAAAAAAATATGCGTAGAGGATTGTTTCATTAAAAGTAAAATTCATCTAAATTGAATTTAATATTCTTACCTCCTATTGTTAGATTGACTTTTGGATGATGAGGATCAGCCAGAAAATCTTTGTTAAGTGCAAAAACTTCAATAGGTGGTCCCAATTCAATTCCAGTGAATATGGTGGTCATTTTTATTTTTTACAATTATCTAAAAATAAGAAAAGCATAAAATATTATTTATAGATGAAAAAAATCATTAATGAACAGAGTAAAAATAAATTTTATTAACAGTAGTTAAATTTAATTTAACTTCCAGCAAAGACTATTACATCTAAAATTCACACATCGAGATTAAGCAATATCAAACTAATATTTTTTATTTCTTAATCTCGGTAAATGATTTACCTTATCAGTTTATCAAAAGTTAAACGTAAATTCTAACGTCACATTAAGCGGCGAAAATTAAAAACAATATTAAGTATCAGGAGATCTCAAAGAGATATTTATTTCGACGGCATATAATCTAAAACTAAAAAGATTATTAGATCGAAATACTAGATAACTTTTTTTTGCTATATACATTGTTTTTAATTACTTGATTGTTACTAACCTCACTGCTATTGTTAAAGCACGTGCTGAAGATGAACAGTTAGTATATACAAAGAACCAGATGAAACTATAGAGTGTAATTTAAACTTTAAACAAAAATTACGCAGTCTGCAATACATGCTAGAAAGCGTATGGTCTTGCTCCGAGATAACCTTTGAGGTCGCTTTTTCATCTTATTTATCTCGAATTTTCAAGATTGCAGGCAATAATTTATATTATCTAGCTGGTTATCTTGAAAAAAGATAAAGGCATGCGTGCTGTTGAGCTCGACGTCAGTAAGGAATGTTACTAATAGATAAATTTCAACGTGTGTCTCCAACGACATCCCCACTATTTTTTAATATATCTATATGATGAATTACATCTTCAAAAGAGGAAAATTTTTTTTCGCCTCGTACCTTTATATATTTCGCGTCAACTAAAATATTTTAATGTTTCGAACATTTAGAAAAATTCAATTGAAAACTTTGTACTTCGGAAAAAGTAGCTTATAACGGTCTTATAATTATACTTTACAAATTCGTTAAATAAATTTCATAATAATACAAAATAAATCTATTATGTATTTTTTTAATGTGATTGTAGGTCTAATTATACTTGAAAATTAATTTTTTTAATTATTTTTTTAATAATACGAAATTTACTTATTTTCAAACCCAAAAATAATTGTAAAAAAGAACAAAACGACCTCGGTTTGATCTTGAACCAACGATTTTCCGTTTTCTAGACGACCAAGTTCATGACTTTACTGCCGAGAATCACTTTGACTAGCTTTTTTTCCAAGGCTTCTCTCTCTCAAAATTTTACAATTTCAAAATTTTCTTGCTATCTCTTAATTCCAATAGCGAATTTGTATCAATTAAAATATTTCACAAATTGCTTAAAATAAATTAAAAAAATTTTTCAAAACGTGAATTTATCAATTGAAATTTTAAAAATATATTTCGATTATCAATAAGTAAAATATTTAAATATTAATATTAAAATTTTATAAATATTAAATATACAAAAAGAAAAATTTGAAAGTGGGTAAAATTTTAAGAGTATCTTGAGAAACAAAGGTGTGGACTAAAGTGAATTTTGGAAACGTAATTGGTTTAAATCCTAATGTCCTTATTTTGCTTCTTTACATTACTATTTATTAATTAAATGATCATTATAAGCATATTTTTCTAAATAACATTAAAATAATTGCCCTATAAAAAGAAACCGATCAAATTCAGTGTCGCTCGATTATTTTACCATTTATTTGTAAATTTGTAAAAAAAAAGACTTGCGTTTTTGATCTTGCATATCTCTGCTACTTTTTATTATAGGAAAAATGTTAAAGAGAAAAAATGCTGTGTGTACAATATTCTAATAGTAGAATTAGGCAAAAATTTCTGATTTTCAACAAAAATTTCCATTTTAATATTACATGAAATCCATATAAAATACAGGCGAAATTCATGAAATTTCATTTGAATTTCATATAAACGTATTCCAAAATCGTTAGGTAAATATTGTTTAAAATTTATTTTAGACAATATTCACCTAACTAATATGGGTAAACGAATTTTACCCAAAAAGCAGCTAAATGTCATCTGCGAAAAATACGTGACTTTTAGTAATCGAGCAGTTTTTCTTTTTAAATGAACTTCGAAACGACCAATTTTTTTTGCGTTTCTAATGCATTAAATTCTTTTTATTCAATTCTGCATATTATCATGAGTTAAAATATATTTTTTAAATAAATCTTTGGGTGGGCTTAATATTTTATAGCGAATTAAAAAGATGCACGCCCCTGCATCGCTGCAACCGTTACGAATCTCACTACATGGCTCGGAAGAGACATTTCGGCTCCTATTTTGCGCACTAAAGACATAATTTCTTGCTGTCATAAAATTCTTACCTATTGTTGAAATCTTAAAAATTACAATGTTTGATCTTCGAAGACAATTAAAATGTGTTATTCTTTAAAGCAGTGTATCCGAAATGTATTCGTTGGTAATAAGAAAACTACTATAAATTGAAGTGCTACCTTTCAAACAATAAAAATTCTATATTTTAATAAAAGTAATAATAAAACATTAGAAGAGAAACATTTCTTAAGACAATCAAATTCAGATCAGAAAATGTCTATATTGATGAAGTACGAATAGCAAGATATTTTTTCAAACGTGTACGTCAAATTGCATCGCGTCATATATTTTATCATATAGGCTCAAGAAAGATAAAAATTATATATCGAGTTTCGCATTATGATAACTTTGCTTCTACGCAATCTCGTATGTTTTTTTAAGTTATTAAGAAATTCAAATACAACGAATCAGAAAATTCCTACTTTTAAATTATTTTCTATATTTAGCTTAAAATATAATTGGTTAATATTTAAATCCTTCAAAAATTTAAGAGTAGCATGCATCAGGTTATTTAAGTTGTTAATCAACTATGATGCGAAACTCGATACATAACTTAAAGTTTTTCATGCCTCTCATATAAGACATTGATATTTGAGGTACATGTTTCGTAAAAGTATTATTAACGGAGGCTGTACATTAGGGCATAAATCAATCTATTTGATAGCCGTGAAGAGGACGAGACAAAAGAGAAAAAAAGAATAGAATCTATATAGCTATATAAAAATATAATGGAGCGCTAGAGTGAAAGCATAATATTTTTTTCGTCATTCCTTTTATTTTAAGCAAATAATAAAAAATATTGATTATTTTTTTATTTAGAACATCATATTGATTTACAAAGGATAAAAAATAATTAAATTATCTAATTTTATGACCTCTTCAAACTAAAACTGATAGAGCATGTTGCGTTCTTTGTCACTACGATTAAATTGAGTAACTAAGGAAAGGTGATTATTAGTTTTTTATAAATACTCATGTTCTCCTAAGGATAAACATATAAGAATTTTGTTATTTTAAATTTTATTAAATTAATTGAAATTTATTAAAATTATTAGAAAATTATTCCAAGAATATTTAAATGAATTTCTTAATTACATTTGATGATCATTAGTTTGAAAGCAATTAATCTTTGTTCAATATTGACTAATTTTATTAAAAGTATAGTTTTGGACGTTTTCGTTATCAAAACACACCCCATTGGAGTAATTCTAAAAAACTAAAAAAAGTTTAGTATTCAAAAATTTTATACTATAATCATTTTAATATAAAACGGTAAGTTTCGGTTTGCAGAAATTCTTTCTTTCATTTGAATCCAGCATAATGCATATGTAAGTAAAAAAATAATAATTTAGAAATCATCGGCATTTTATTTACCTACCTTGTTATATACTGTTATATAATACATAAAATGTTATTATACCCAGCATGTTGAGATATGATATACTTTTAAACAAAATTATAAAAAACAATGTATATATTTTAATTTTTTTAGTGCACATATGCGCATGTGTGTGCGCGTGCGTTTAAGTGGACATGCGTATGCATTTGCATCTCCGAATCTGTATGCACAAACGGATACACATACACTTACGTGCATGCGCATATGCATATCCACGTCCACGTAAACGCGCACACTCTCACCCAATCACAACATGCAAAACGATTTATTATATTTTATTATGAAAAATTCGATATTATATTTTAATCTTCATATCGATATAACTCAAGATTTACTCTTTATCGTGCTCCGCGCTCACGAGGATTTTCCCTCAGAACAATTAAAATTATCTCGTTACAATGTATAAACAAATTCTAACTGATATTCAATCAACGATCTTCGTATCTTATCTAACGAGAACAAATAAATTAATTTAAAATAATGCTCAATCATTGAGATGAGCAAAAATATAATAAAAATAATATAATTTTTAATGTGTTTTAAGTTTTTCTTACTGACTAGGAGAGGATCAGACCTCTGCATCATGGATTTTGCTCAAAATTTGGGATAAGTTTTTAGATGTCAAGAAATTCATATATGCTGTAAATGCTATTTCGAAAGGATTTGAGCTCAGCTTTCATTGAAAAAAGTTTCAAGTTTGTTCTATATTTTGGCATCTGAAAATTTATCCCAAAGTTTGAGCAAAATCCGTGATTGAGAGGTCTGACCTCTCCTAGATCATATCAAATCATAATTTTTACTTATTTGCAGAAAATTTTTTCATTGGTTCATTTCGCTGAGACATGTTATAATTTTTTTAATTTTAATAACTAATACAATATGTTTTTTAATTTTCGTCAAAGAACGTCAATTATAAATAAGCTTTTGAAACTCATCTAAAGAATCGATCGCTATAACTTAAAATTACACAAGGAATCACACTCCGAATTATAATTTTTAAGTGTAATTACTTACTAAAATTACTTATATATTTATGCAAGGGTAATAAATAATAAGACTTAAACATTTAGTATCTTCGATTCTTTATTAACTTTTCTATAAAAATGACTTAAATGGTACACAAATACTATATTATATATAATAATCATCTTATTAAGATACAAACTCAAAATAAGAAGATATACAATAAATATTAATCTAATTAGCAACATGACATAAATTGGCAGTGTTACTTTTTACAGTAACTTATTAGAGAGTCTCTTGTATTGCGATGTAAAATTAACATTTATTTTGATCTGACAATATAAATGAAAATTAACTATTTCGTCACATTTATCAAAACCAATAATAAAAAAAAAATTTCTATAGTACTTGAAAAATAGATTTTACTAATAAAATTTTGAATAGCTTAAGAAGCGCCTTCAAATAAATGACTAGTTCACTATGACACAGTTTAATATGTGTTTAAGTCTCTTTTCTCTGAGACTAATCTTATAATGGGTAATAGAAAAAATTATGCTTAAGATTAACAATTAGATTATAATAATTATTACAATAACAGTTAATATTTATATATACACTCGGATTTCACTCCAAAATAATTCATAAGATTTTCCTAAACGAATCTTTTTAATTTAGGAGCTGACGGCAGTGTATCTTTATTTTATAATTCAAATGCAACGATTTAATGCATAATTTACAGTAATCTGTAAAAGTTTTCAATCGCATATTAGCAATTTAGTTTATCTTGAAATCCTAACATCTTAATATTTATACGTAATAAAAAAATTTTTTTTTAATACTCTTTGAAATTGTTCTTATTTATTCTTTATACGGTATAATGGCAGTACAACCTATGAAATGAACACAATATATAAAAGAGTGCTATATTTTAAGGTACAGAATTTTAAAATAGAGCTTTGTCTCAATGCAATTTATAATTAAAATTAAAAGATTTTTAGAGTATCTCAAAATAATCTACTTCTATTTCTTTTAAGCTGTTCATTATAATTTTTTTATAGGCATCTTAAGCTAAATGTTTTTTTATTTTTAAGAATAGCAAATGATATTTAAAAAAGTATATTATTGATCATATAAAAATTTTTTGAATTATTTCAAAATTTTCTGATTGATTATAAATTTGTTAATATGCTCTGGTTACTACAGTAACCAATACTTTATTTTTACCAACAATTATTTATTTAGTAAGATATTGCGATTCCAATACAGGCTAAATTTTCGGCAGATAATTGAAAACTTTTACTTGTACTATATTACATATATAGTGTTAGCATAATTATTATAAACTTTATTATTTTTCTTAGTTATATAAAATACTTTTTTTTCACGAATAGACTACCTATAGTAAAATATATACACACATTCATACACAACAAATAGTACGCGTTTGGTTACAATTATGGCACCGACATCTTGCATCTTTAAAAATTTATGCCATTTATTTATTTCAATATACTATTCGAATAATTCGCACCCTACGGAATTTATATTACCTTTTCTATTGTCTTGCTACTTTTTGATTATGAGTTTCAACCAGTAGCAAAATAAACAAATTTTTTTATACAGTTTTAAACGGCTTATGGCGGTAAAACATTTAGTTTTAAACCTGGAGAAGGCGTACAGAATCCACAATATCCACCGCATTTTCCAATTATTCGTTGGTTATTCTAAAAAAATTTTATTGTCATTATCAAATTTTAAAGTCCAAGGTAAGTTCAGTTATTCAATATAGAGGGTGTAACAAAATAAAAGATACCCCTGAATAATTTTTCAAAATCGCATTATTTAATAAAATAGTTATACAAAAATTGTAAGATATGGTCAAAGAAATTGATTGGTGAGGTTGACTTTGACTGAAATATCATTTTCAAAGGTCAACATTTAAAAAAAATGGAAACTCTCATTTTGTATTTCGGAAATGGAAAAAGTGAAAAATTTTACGTACAGATAAGTATTTGACTTTGGTTCAAAGTAACCCTTGGTTGTCATTTAAAGGTCTTATCAAGGTATAGCAATGAATTTCCCCTGAATAACTTTTTATCAGAGGTGATGTATTCAGAGAAAGTTCATGGTAATATCTTGACATGATCTTTAAATGGCCCTATGGACGTCATATATTAATTATTACCGTAGTACGAACAATCTGGAAATCACTTTGACTTTGAAGGTCAAGCATGTATTTGAATATAAAATTTTCCTATTAAAACAAAGTTGACTTTTAAAAAGTATCTTGGGATCAAAGTAAACATCATCAATCAATTCTCGACTAAATCCTACAACTTTTATGGAAACCATTTTTTCGAATAATGCGATCCTAGAAAGTTACTCAGGAGTATCGTTACTTTTGTTACACCACCCTGTTGAAAATATCTAGCTGGAATTCCATATGGAATCCGAAGGAATTCTGTATCCTGATCCACGTGGAATCCAAGTCTATGGATTCCACGTAAACATAGACCAAGACATAGAATTCTATCAAATCCCACATAGCAGCCATAGACTTCCACATGGAATCCCAGCTGGATTTTCGGCATATTTAAAGTAATTATGAATCAAAGTACCCTATTTTAGAAAATATCTGCATGTGTGTATTTTTCTAATACTACTGTTTCTTTTACTTACAATCTTATTGATTACAGAATAGGAATTTTTTTGCTTTGGCCAATGAACATCGGATGACAACATAAGTAAGGTACCGCTCAAATTTATTCCAAAACGACCTTGAGGACAATCCATTTGACTGTAACAATCTCCAGCTTTCCCATATTCGACATTATTTTTACCCATTTTCATAGAAAATTTGAAATCATCGGCTAGATAAATAAATTAAAAACATTTTTCAATTACTTTTTTCTTAAATATTTCATTGTACATGTCACTTTTATTTTCCTTACCAATTATATGTAGTGTATGAATGTTAATTCGTATTCTTTTGAACATCGTTCTACCAGATATTGTAGCTGATTCTGACATGCATTCACAACTATCATTTCGTCTTCCATGGTAAGGACAACTATTCGGATCCCGAAGTCTAGAACAAAAAATTTAACTATAAATAAGCTGTCACAAAACCTGATTTATTTTTAATTTGGATATTATTTTTCTAATTATTGCGTTATTTTAATATAATAATATTTAGATTTTTATTTAATTGTAATGCAAAGTTAGATCATGTTATCGTTTTCAAGTGCATTTAAAAACTGATGATCGAAATTTGGTCCGATAAACGTAAGATTTTTAGTTTTTGATTCATCCAACGATCAATAAAGAAACAAAAAGAAGTAAGTGATTAAAGTCAAGAGAGAGCAGGAGTCAAAATGCACATGTAATATGTTTATGGGTACCGTTTATCGTAAATTTCTGCATAATTCTCTCGTTCGCCAGTGGGTAGCGTCAGATATTCTTGAGGTTCATAACTTTTCATGTCATAACAGTAAATCGACATATACCTGCCTCCAACAAACAGTATGTATTCGCCGTCAAGATTAGTCTTTAATCTACTCTGAACCTCAAGGCAAGATGTTGGACCTGTGCAGGGTTTTATATTGCATTTGCGTTTGCGTTGAGGTCTCAGGTTAGCCGGACAGTGACGACGCCTGACTTTCTTTCCTTGTTGATCGAGACAGAATAGCCTCCGTATTTGCCTTCCTTTACGCCCACACGTATGAGAACACTACAAAATTATTTATAAGCAACTTTAATTTAAATTGCATGAACTTACGTTTACTTTGGTCAAGTAATATGGCTAATATATTACTTTTCTCCAGTTTCCAGCCACCCAATGAAATTGATCATTGCAGCCTCGTGCTTTGCAGGGCTGCTCGTTTATAGGTTTATCGCTTAAAGGACAACCACTTGTTGCAGTAGGATCCTGCCATCCGAAACCATTAATGCGATGACAGGTGACTTCGCGACGACGAATTCCAACACCACAACTTGATGAACACTTGAAAAAAATCACAATGAATTTTTATTTTTTTCTAAATCTCATTATCAAAGATTTTTCTAGATATTGTTTAAGATGGTTCTAGCGCGTGGCCCCGTACCTATTTAGAGTGCTGCAGAAAATTGGAATTTTTTTGTAATATTTGTTTAATGATAAATTAGAATTTATCAGTCAGGCAACGTTGATTAGTGAAATGATAGCAAGGAGGATTTTTCTAATAAACTAAGGTACCCCCATGTAAATAAGATTAAATTATGCACATATCCACACATATTAAACATGCACACATGTTCATATGTATTACACATATCCAATAATTGTATTCAATAAATATGATTATATTGCGCACATTCTCACACGCATACATATACAGCCACACTGCACAACGCTCCACTCCACCTACAAGTCATATATGGGTATTAAATGATTCCACCAACGTTGTATATAAATTATCATAATGATATGATAATGTAATGATCTTGATAATTGCGAGAAGAATTTCTGAAGACATTTTTATATTATGTGTGATATAAAGTGACACCGAAGAACAACGACCATTTGGTACAAAATTTTTTTGGGAATTGGCACACCAAGACTTCAGCTCTCAAAAGCATAGCTACCTCCACCATAAAATTTGAAAAGGTTATACATATATATTTAGACATGTCGTATATTTCGGAGTATTATAATAACTAGCTTCGGACTCCACCAATTCGATGTTAGATATGTGAGAGTTGTAACATTGAGATTTTCTAGGTGCATAAATAACAAACTTGTGATTTAACTATATGAGATTTGTATTTACGGTTGTCTATGTATTTCTTTGCGGGAATGTAGTGTTATGTGTATATTATGTATAGGCGTGCGTATATTAATAAGAAAAATAAATATTTTTTAGAATTTATTAAATAATATTTGTTTCAAAACAATTGTTATAAAAATTGGTTTCTATATTTTATTTGCTGAATTCTTTAAAATTAACACCTAACGGTGTATATTATTATTTCCAGTAATGTTGGACTTATAGTAACCCCAAATTTTGTTCCATGTAGGTATTGGAAGATAGTTTTATTATTTATCACTTTTAATAGATCTTTTTGGACAGTTCAAATCTGTTATTTAAAGTACTTACTTCGCTCCAAACACCGGTTCTCCACTTATAGGATTCAATATTCTTCGAATTGTAACTATTTTTATGGGATACACATGGTGGCTTTTGACATTTTCTTACGTGCCGAGGTCTTGTTTTTTCAGAACAGTCACTATCATTCATGATTTCACCTCGTAAATCTTGACATAGGACTTGGCGGTGTTGATATCCATCGCCACATTTTACGTCACACTATGCAATCGAACATTTTAATGTATTAAATCGAAAAATAATAAATTAGATTGAATAACAGAATGTGATTTGATAAACTATTTGTGATATAGGCTTACAATATGAAAACAAGATTTTTTGCATAATTAATTTCAAAATAATTTGTATTTAAATAAAAAGTTAAAATATGCATTTCAAAAATTTACCTGATTCCAGCCACCAGTTGTCCAAATTGGACATTGATGTTCATTACATGCGATTCTTTTTTGAGGTCGTTTATGTGAATCACAGTACTCTTCATGGGGTGCCATTTTTCCAGTTTCAACGGAAATGCACCTTATTATTTGATTTGTGAAACCACCACCACACGATTTTGAACACTAATTAATACGTAATGATAAATATAAATATGATAATTGATTGTATGAATTTAAAAAAATTTTAAAGTCTATTTACTTCCTCAAAACCTTCAATGTTCCATACATATCCAGAACGAAACGTAATGCGACGATTGTCGACTTCATTCTCATGAACTAGTTCGTCAACTGGCAAACTTGAAGAGTATGTAACGGGAATAACATTGGGCTAAAAAACGAATTTTTTTACATGAATCAATATAATTATCTTTGATACAAGTGCGCAGAGTAGGTGATTCCTGCATGGGTGTTGTTTATTTCCCGAGCGAAGCGATATGCAGGAAACATCTTCTTTGCTGACTTGTATCAAACCTAATTTTTCTTAACTGCGAGTGCAAAACGAGATTTAATAAAAAATAGATCAAAGCTTTGAAGATTTTCGACAAGTGAGAAGTTTGTCGCCCGGGCGAAGCGAGGGTGACAATCTCACGAGTTGGAATGATAAATTAAATAAAAAACTATAACTGTGCACAAAGCAAAGTGCTTTGCACACACGTTCTAGACTGTGCAGAAATTGGGTACTTTGCATCCAGAAAACTAGCAGGCAAAATTGAGTTTTGCATACTCAGTTAAGAAAAAATAATTTTTCACATTTTTTTCATAATTTAAATAAATCTGTGAAATAATCACTCTCTTTTATAGCTCTCAACTTACTTTAGGACAAGGCTCAAGTGCACAGCTTATTGTGCTTATCGGTCTATTCAAGGAGTCACAATCTTGGCTAAGTGTTCCATTCACATATTTACATTTGATTACTCTTCTACGAATTCCATTTCCACAGGTAGCCGAACACTAAAATAAATATGACCATATAAATCAATTTATTGTTTATCTATTGGTTAATAATTCTCCTCCAAGGTTAACTTACAGAACTCCAGTCTCCAGTATGCCAAGAGACGCAAGGTCCTGCATCGCATGCTTCCATGACCGGTTGATCGAGCAAATCCTTGCAATTACTGTGATGCACCACTCGATTGTCGATTCGACACCAATAGTTCCTTTCTCGTTTTCCAATACCACAACTCACCGAACACTAAATAAATGTTTAACTTTTATTATATACTCTATTCAGAAATATTACATATAAAATAAAATAAAGAAGAGCGTTTGCAAATTTTTCATTTTTTCCGTTTATTTAAGAATTAATGTCCTAGATATAATCTGTTTTTCGTATAATAGATAAAACAAAGTTATGTTTAGAAAATAATATATTTCGATTACTTATTTCACTGAAAGTGATTCTGAAAGTCAATTACTAGACTCTGTCATGAATAATTACTTAAATTTTCACAAACAAAGACGAAAAAAATTAATGAATGTTCAAAAAGTTCAACTTACCGGAGTCCAGTCTCCGAAATCCCATTTGGGGCAAGATTTGTGTTCACACAATCGCCTACTAATTTTTTCATTTGCGTTACATTTATCATCTCCGAGCAAACGGTTCTCAGCGTCCACACAATGAGCAGCTCTTTCTTGAAAGCCATTATCACCACAAGTGACAGAACAAGAACTCCATTCGCTATACTGCCAATGTGCGTATTCACAAGGTCCGATGCAAGGTCTACGTTCTTTTGGATGCTCTAAATGGTTACAAACGCGTGGAGGTACTGGACGCGGAAATATAGATGAAGACCTTGACATGAATTGCATACAACGATACTTCACAATCATCGTGCCTGGACCACAGTGACTCGAACATTCAGACTTTGAATTCGGCACTTCTTGCCACCTGACAAATACATTTTTAAAAATTTATTAAAATAAAAATACATTGAAAGTTTATTTAAATATCTTTTGCAATAATCTTTTTGTTGGATATTGAAATCTCTTCATATTTTTTTCAAAGTCACTCAGTAAATGTTATATTTTAAATTTTTAGTATAGATTCTAGAGGAATCCTAAAGAATTTCTGACAGATCTTTAGTTTTAGTATAAATAAATGCAATACACGTTTTATGTTTTCAAATACTTTGATTTTTTCTAAGACTATCAGATAACACCAGATAATTTTAATTAATGATATAATAAAAAGATTTTCAAGTCTATAAAAGAAAGGGTTAAAAAGCTAAAATAAAACTAAAATGTTACATACTGAAGTTCACAATGTGTGTTGCAGCTTCGTGTATCCTCTCTTGGTCTTTCTTCCAATGTACAATAATCTTCGGATACAATATCCTTGCTTTCGGCATTAGTACACAAAGCCTGTCGATACGTTATACCCTGACACATACGATCACAAGTCGTCCAGTCGCTCAGCATCCATGTGTATCTTTCTAAGATTTTCTTTGGTACTGTATACTCGTACGTTATTTGAGGTGGAGTGGGATTGCCAACACAGAGAACCTATTTATTAAAGGAACATTGATGTGAGTGTTTTAATGTAAAAAATTTAATTAGCTGAATTGTTTTTTTTTCCTACTGAAATTACCTCTAAAATTAAATCCACATGAATAGGTCTAGAACTGTTTAACCTTTCTATGATTGGTTTGCCTCCGCTGTATTCAATTCTTACACCTGGTTGGATAATGACTTTTCGATATTTTATCACCGTGTAGTTGCCATTCAGAATATATTTGCCTCCTTCTTTCAATCGAAGAGCTGTATAGATTTATAGTATAGAATAATATTATTTTTCCCATCCCTCCTTTTCCAATGATGGAACCACTTTGGAATTATTTATCACATTGCATCCGAGTGGTGCCACCATAAGAAAAAAAAGAAAATTATAAATTTTGAATGAAACACAAATAGCGAAATGGAAAAAAAATGTTTGACACAATATTTAGAAAGAAATTATTTGATAAGAGATAATATTTTACAATATGTAATAGACATGCAAGTTAAACCAACCCAAGTAATTGCTGTCGTTATAAGAGCCTTTCCAACCATATTGTCTAATATCAATATTGTTACTTCCAGCTGGTATCTTGGTGATTCTTGTGTAACCATATTCGCTAGAATTGTAGGATCCTGAAATTCTTTGGCAAGTAGAATTATCTCCACGACAAACACCGCAACTATCAAGTTCTGCTGTCGAATTAAGCATATGATCACAACCAGCGGGTTTGCAATGGCCGTTGACACAAATATGGAAAGTATCAGGGCCGCAAGGAGTTCCATCGATAACTTTGTCTCTTAATATTATGGAATGCTGATTGCTCGTATCTTGACAATGCAACTTACAACGGTCTTCCGCTAAAACTGACAAACAATTTTTGTTAGCAAAGTGCTTCTTATTTCTGGTTTTTACACTTTAAACTATCTTTTGTTAGATGTATAACTTACTTCCAGTGTATTTCGGATGCCACCTAACATTCTTAGTTAGATTAGCCAAGTTGCGGTTATCATTGTCGAATACGGCACATTGCTCTTCCCTATATATAATTTAAAATATTCGTTGGCTAACTTTTTAACTTTATTTTTTAATTTCTAAATATACCTTTAGACATCCCAATGAAATTAATTATTCATAATCATTATTTTGTGTTTAAAAAATTAAAAAATAAATAGCAAAATTTTGTTAAACGAAGTTCTTATTTACAAAATGAAATTCTGATCCAAAATAAAAGATCTTTAGTTGACAAAACACATACCGGAAGTCAATGGAACCAGGCGGACATTCCTTAGTGCTGCAACTCCTATACCTGACTCTTTCGCCCAGACAATAGTTTCCACCATTTTTGGGAGCTGGACTATCGCATTCTCGGTACTTCTTCTTAATGCCACCACCGCAGGTACGCGAACATTCTCCATAGCTACCCCATTCGCCCCATTGGCCGTCGACTGGCTCCAAATTTTCACGTGATACGCATTCACCACGATGACACCATTTTCCAGGACCGCAAACAGTACCATCAGCCCAAGGCATATATAGCGTGTGACAGCGTTCGGCTTGGTCTTGATGGTTTGGTACGGTACACCACAATTTCTTGCATACTGCCTGGCCGGTAACGAGCACGTTTCTAGACTATCTTATTAATCTAAGGTGCAGGGACTTTTTCTAGGAATTATGGGATTTTCAAGAACCAAAACTTTTTACATTTGTCAAGATCATTTTCTCAGATTCCCATTACAATTTTTACGAAAAAAAAACATTCGTGATGCTAAAAACAATTTGAAATAAAATATTGAAAATTGTAGATATCAATTAGCAGCTCGCGGTCTGCAGTACATATTGCAATTAATTATTGCATTAATTCTTTATAAATGATCATTTTTTTTATTCAAGCTTAAGTATATATTTAATCATTTAAATTTCTGAGAATGATGATTCACGTTATTAATTATTTTTATTCAAGATACATAATTTGAAAATCGCAAATGTGAAAATTAAGTAATTGAAAGAGGAAGAAAGAGGTGAAGGGAGGGAGATTTAAATTCCTTAAAAGTTTTCTCATGTCGTAACTTACCATCGCTGACCATGTGAGGGCAAATTTCAGATCCGGCACCGAAGACGAGCTCACACTGTTTGTCTTCGGAATAATCTTCGCCAGGCAGGCGACTGCCATGGGACCGTGACATTATCTTACTGCTACGAGGCTCATCCAACAGACAATTGCCAAGACCCGCGCTATAAATTATATCAATACAATTAATATTCTTTTTTAGTATTATCGACTGTTTACATTAATAATAATAAATAAAAAAATATATAATTAAACCATCAAAAAAAGATTTACGAACAAGTGGATTCTGGTTGCTCTTAAATTATATTTTTTTCAGTATGAAGTTAGATTTCTCAAAGTTTTCTATTTTTACCTTGAAAAACTACATAATTTATGACTTAAAAAGTATATTTTTAATATTCTTTTTGAATAAAAAGTTGAGTAATTTTAACAAAAAAAATTATTTTTCAGAAAACGTTTAAGTTTTTTTAAGTGGAAAAAAACTTAAGTACATATAGAAATAGAATGTCGAAGCGCGTCAGTGTAGTCTGCAGTGCAGTGCGCACTGAATAATATTAGTTTTAACTCATGTTTGCGATATTAAAATATACTTAAAAAAATGTATTACAATATTTTCCATGATATTCTTCCTCCGCTTTTCAATCATATTAATTTATTTTTCAAAACTTTCCATATTGTTATCATTTATTGTTATACTGTTATTGTTATTAAAATCACGTAGTATTTTATAATTATATCACCTTTGTTTATATATTTTATATTTTTTCATTATTGTTTATTATTCTTTATTTTCTAAAAAAATGAAATATTTAAAAAAAATTTTTTAATTTTTTTAAATATAAATTTTTTAAGGTAAAAATACACAAATTTTCGGAAAGTCTTGTCAGTTAAAAAAAAGTTAAAGAAAACACATATAAAAGATATAATAGTCCAAAGGATGGTAAGAAATATATAATATGTATTAAAGTATATTTTAGTATCGCAAACAGTTACAAATAGCACGACCTGGCGTCTGACGCGCATCAAGACGTTGCTAGTCTTTCGCGTTCTACTTCTAAACGATAAGAACTTGCAAATTTTCTGGAAAATAATTTTTTAATTGATAACTTTTTCATATATCTGTGAAATGCTATGGAACACGACCAAAAAGCACATGCAAACAAAATAGCTTACAACTTTGAAAAAATCACAACAACCTTTTTTTCATAATTTTGTGGAAGAAAAAATACCTCAAAATTAGCAGAAAATCCGAGGACTAAATGTAATATAAGTTTGACATTTTATTTTAAATGACGAAATAAGGGTCACAGTAATTAAGGATGAATTAAAACATCATATAAATTCTTTAAAAATTTTATTTTCTGAATTTTATGTAGATTAAGGCTTGTACGTTGGTCGGTTTTCTCAAGATATCTAAAATTTTTTAAAGCTCATTTCGAGTTTCTTTAGTAACTTGAGAAAAATATTATTTTAAAAATTTACGTAATTACGTAACTTTGTTAAGATACAATAAGATAATTTTAATATTTTATTCTCATCTCAACAGCAATGGTTATCTTATTAACTTAAAATGCTCGCCGAAAGTAAAACATAAGTCTAAAATTAGCAGACAGTAATTTACCATCTTAGTGCCCGCTAAAAATTCATTTAAATAATGATCTCAAAAATTTCAAATTTTGATAGTAAAATATGCGTTAAAAATTCATAAAATTTGAATATATAAAAATTTAAAATACTTAAAATTTTTTCTAAATTTCTATTAACTATTTGCTAATCTTGCTGATTTATCAATATTGCAACAAATGTGAAGAAATTCGCACAAATTAATGAAAAAATTAAAAAAAAAATTTTTATTGATAAATGCTTTCTCTGTGAGAATTGAAAAAATTCAACAGAAGTGTAATTAAGTGATTCATTTAATAATGTCACCGTACCGATTTTGATTAATCAAATTTTGTATATAATCGCGAATTTCTGGATACTCTAAATAAAGTAAAAATACCTTTTTTTAATGGAACTAAGTCATGGTGGATTTTATTATATAAAATTAGTATATAATATTTATTTAACTTTATAAACAACTTTAAAAGTTTTATTTTGGTCGTCTCAATGACACATGGATATCACTGTCCGATGAGTTTAAAAAAAAAACTTTAAATCCAAAAAAAAATATACTTACTCGAGAAACTCAGTGATATAGTGTCTGGAACACTTGGACCATTCCCAGGGCATGGTATATTCATCGAGCATGCGAGACATGATGTTATGCAACCCTGACCGATCGCTAAACTTTGTGCATTTACGATCGTCGTCATGAGGCATATTTAGTCTGAAAATATAAAAATTCATTTTTAAAATAATTTAGCGATTGAATTTATGGAAAAGCAAAATTATTATGCGAATCGGAAATAGAGAGTTGAGTTTAGCGCATTAAACTAAAAATAGAGTTCTCTAAATTAAGCTGTAGCAGCTAAAAGTATGTAAGTTTATATGCAAAACACTTTATCGAACTTGCGACTAATCCTTAGAATCGTTAGATTTTTTTGGATTTCGAGTGGAATGAAGTACAATCTCAAGAGTTTTATATGATTGCTTTCTTCGAAGAAGTATAATACTTTTAAAAATATCAATTTTTTTAAAATGTTTTGAACAGTAAGTCTCTTTTAAATTAAAAGTTTCAAAAATAATGTAATCGTGTATGGCATACTTCAGTAAAACATTATTTATTTCTTAATTTTTAACCAGAAGATTTTCAAGGTTTCTCATTTTGAAAATTTCGAATCGTTTAATTAAATTTTTTGAAAATCGCATAAATTCAAAGAGTTTTTATATTTGAAAAATCACCAAATTTACAAACACATCACTAATATCCAGCAAAATTTTCAGAAATTATGCAGTTTTTACTGTACTATAAGTTTCAACGAATCCCGCTTTGTCTTAGAGGCCGTTTTGAAAGTGGTTATATTTTGAAGTCGATTTTAAATAAACTTAGTTTCAAGCGTATTCCACGCAGATGATTCACTTATCTATAACACGCTATGAATTTTTTGCTCAAATTAATTTCGTATATCAGAATTGATCCAACGATATAGTTTTATATTTTAAACAGTATGCTAAATATTATTTACAATAAATCTTGTATCCCAAAATAATGGCAAATACTTAAAGATAACACAACATTACATTAAAAAGAACTCTCCACAATTAGATGAAACAATAGTAAAAAGAAAAATAAACATCTGAGCTTATTATTTTATACAGGGTGTTCTAGACCACCTGTTCGGTCTTTATAAAAAACAAAGTGAATTATAATATATAGCATATATTTAATTAAATGATATTTTTCATCTACAATCTAAACCAAAATAATATTACAACAAATAAAATAAATTTGTTAAATGTTTAATATTATAAAAACGATAATCTAATTTTACGCAAGCATTTAAAGTAAAAAAAATTATTTAAACAAAGGAAAAAAATATAGAAAAGTGGGAATGTAAAATTTTTTAAAATTGAGGGAAATCTATGACTCAGGAAGTGTAGATTATACTTGTATATATTTTTACATAAACATAAATTTGTGAATGTGCTTACACATGACCGATCTCGTGAGCAATGGTGAAGGCGGTAGCGAGG
Source organism: Anastatus disparis (assembly GCA_017163975.1). NCBI lineage: Eukaryota > Metazoa > Arthropoda > Insecta > Hymenoptera > Eupelmidae > Anastatus > Anastatus disparis. The sequence continues at coordinate 1,676,902 of JAFFSR010000009.1, forward strand.
CCATTGTCCTGAACAATAGCGCAGGATGAATCTATTGAACACATTCTGCCAAGCTCCGCGAGACCTAAAGTATTGCAGGAATCATGGCTTGAATTCTGACAGAGACTCTCCCTGAAATAAAAAAAAAGATCATTATCTCGAGCTATTAAAATGGTAATTTTATTTATGTATAAATATAATAACTTTACAACGAGCTTATTATAATTACAGTTCATAAATGTAACACATTATTTGATAATGGATAATTCATCTCCCTAGAAGAGTGCGAAGCAAGTCTTTTACACAAGTATAGTGTGTGATAAGACAACTATGCTGCTATCACCTGAACTTTATTTTTTTGGATGAGGTAATTAAAATAAAAGAGAAGCAAAGAAAGAATGACAATTACTTGAACCGAGCAAAATTAATTGGTATGTTGCTAATTGGGTAAAGTTTATCATCCGCCAAAAACTTCATTTATATAGCTATCTACTGTCTTTAATACTTAAAGAGAATATATATTAAGATTAATAATTAATCTTTTATTTAAATTTATTCTCACTCCTAAAAGTCTCCATAATTTATATATTTTTATTTGCAAAAGTCTAATCAATAATTTATTCCATTCTTTTTTTACCAAAAGTCAAGTTCTCAAGTGAAAAATTAATTAATGTAAAAATTATTATTTTTAACGCTGCATAACTTTTGATCACTTTGAGCTCCAAACATTTTTTTAGCATCACATTCCCTAACTTTTGACGATTTTCATTTTTTATCTTATGAATTGACGTGAAATGTCGCATGTAAATATATAAAATACATATACATATCTATATATAAATATTTATTCATTTGTTATTAAACAACAACTAATAATCGATTTTTCTGGCAACAAATTAATAAACATTTCGAAATTGGGTCATGGAACAAATCAATAAACATTTCTGAGTATAACGTGTTATTTAAAAAATTTGTTATGATTTTGTATTAGCACATATAAACAAATAAAATAAAAGAAAGAAATATCAGAATTTAATAAAGTTATTTTAATTATCTAATTACGTATCTGCTTTATAAAAGACTACGAAGAATCTAAAAAAATTTTTCAGATAAGTAAACTATTTTTATTTTTATATTGTTCTTTAAGATCCTTACATTTATTAATAACTTTTAAAATAATATTTTATATCTAATATATAAAACAATCTTGTGTATTAAATATAATTAAATTAAAAATTTTTGAACAATAATTCTTTGCTCAGTGGACTTTTGTTAAAAACATTAGAATATTATGACAGCGATGACTATTTTTAATTATTATAATGAAATTTCATAAAATTTACGGAGAAGTACTGAAAAATTACTGTCATTACGGTAAAAATTGTTGAACAAACTTAAAATTTTATTCATGCGTACAATAATATTCAAGGCAAAATTTTATAGAAATATTCTATTCATGTATTTGAATGTTGTGTAAGATCTCATCTTAGATCTTAGGATCTTGAACGAACATTTTTTATATAGTTATGCGAAACTTTTATGTGCGAACTCATTAGAAGTCTAGTTTGACATTTTACTTAAGATTTTACAGTGGAAAAATAGATATAAAAGATCATATCTTAACCCACAGTGATAATTTTTTATCTTCGTCTTATGGATGATACTATAATTTTAATATTGCACTCAAGTTCAACAAGTCAAAATGCATTCGAAGATATGTATTGCATCGCTAAATCTGGGGCTTTCCATCTTTTTGTGTCTGGAATATATTTTAGACTTTCAGCAATTTTTATTTTTTTATCGTACTAGTTGACGTAAAATGTTCCATAAATATAGATATTTCAAGAATGTATCATCTGATAAATATTTTTAAAAAATTACTTCAATTCATATTTTTAAAATAAAAAATTTTCGTATTTTATAATAATTTTTAACTTGAAAATTAATTTCGATAGCTATATAAATTTTGTTATAGTAAAACCTAAAAAATGTATAAATAAAAAAAAATTGCAATAAACGAAAGCTAAAAAATGTATAACAATTTTCTTGAATGCGGAAACGAGTCGGTGCGTTGGCGAATAATAGTTGAATTTTTGGCAGTGCGTACTTTAGGCGCCACGAAGCACCTTTTCGTCGGATCATATGAGAAGAGAAAGAGAAATAGAAAAAGAAATAACTCAAAACCTGGTTAGAAGTAGGGCGGTATCATGATGCTCTGGCGATGGCTCGTGCGGATTGTGAAGCTTTTGCCAATGACAAAATTTCTTAAGCATATCTGCGGCTTCGATACCGTCGCTGTCACGTTGTTTCACTCCGAAGATTTCATCGATCAATTTGATCTTTATCACAGCGATACTTATCGGATTACCGATTGATGGATCTTTGTAGATGCGCGAAACCTGTGCACATACAAAATATATTATCAGGGCTAATAAATTCACGACTTGTTTCAAGTATTGCTAAGATAATAAAATATAATCATACATTTAGAAATATTTTATTAGTAGCCAAAAGTACAATTTTTTTATAAATTACAAATCAATAATCATTGATTAATTAAATTAACAACCTTCTAAGTTATTAGTTTTATATTTTATATAACGATTGAAAATACAAATATGAGTATGCTCTATTTGTCTTATGAAATTTAATTAGTTTTGTGTTTTAAATTGATTCTAGAGTTTACAATAAATTTTTATTCATAAATTCGATTTTTCTATTTTTACTTCGTTGTAATGAAACTGACACTTTATGATATTTTAAATTAAAGAATTAAAAAAGATTTTTTATGTTTGAAGAAATATTTATTTATTTTCAGTACCAATTTTATGAGAGATAAAAAGAAAATAAATGCTTGAAAACTTAGTTTTTTAGCACGAAAAGTTAAAAATAAGAAATGGTTTAGTCTCATTGTAATTGAAGCAACAATGAATAAATTTAAATTAAGTATTAAGTATTATTGAAAGAAGGAACTAGAAACTGTTGCATTAAAGTGACAATATATTAAAATTTTTATAAATAGAATCTTGCTTATTTTCTAAAGTCAAAATTGCAATATATAAACCTCTACGAAAAAAATTTGTAGGTCATACTATAGATAAATCGGAAGGGAAATTTACTATTTTTACATAAATAAAAGACTTGTTAATAAAAGATTGAAAAAGTGATGTAAACATAAAAAGTTTTTAAAATTAAGATTTATAGTTTAGATTGTTCTCATAAAATTTTGTTTTTAAATCTCAAAAAATGTTCTCATTATTGAATATATAACTACATTTATGTTTTTTCACTAATTTCATAAAATATTGTTTGCTTTTTAAATTAAATTTATCTCTGTTTCGGCAAATTAAATTTTACTTAAACTTATTTTATTTTCAGACATTTGCAGACGTTTTCTCTTATGCGTGAAAAATTAAAGTATAATTTTTAATTGATTTGGTGAAATTATTTTTGAGTTGATCATCCAAGATCTAAATTATATATTACCTTGCCAAAATAAAAATTAAAAAGTAAATGTAACGTGTAATGCATACCGTGTTCATGAGTACGAAAATGTAATCGGTAAGATTTGGACCGTGATATTTAATCATTTTAGCATCGGCCACAACCATCATCTCGATAAAATACTTTCTTGGTAGGGCTCGCCTTGTTCTCCAACTGCCATAAATATCAAGATATGAACCTACATCGGACTCCAATGCAAAGCTCCTGTCGCCATCCTCGTCGAAACTGCATATTATTAATAATACATAGATATAGTTACTTATTCGCTTAAAAGATTTTAGATTAGAATCCTCTTCGTTGAAAGTTTTTTTTGTTCTGTACAAGTGTTTACACGGCAACAATTTTTACAAATTGCTAACGAATGGACAAAATGACGTCTTGTACAGCTAATTAAGGTTTACAATTAATTATTTTGTAAGACTTTTGTTAGAATAATTTGAATTTTTTATTTGATATTTCAGATACATTCAAAATTAGTTTACCTTTATAATAACATACACACGTATAATAAAATGAGATTTGGTTTTAGTTTTGAAATAAAACTAATAAAACTTATTAAAACTTTGTGATTGATTTTATGTAAATTTTTGCTTTTCTATGTATTTTATAATTATTAATTACCGTTTCTTAATACAGAATAAGCATTTTTATTTTTTTTTATATAATTTTAATTTAAATATATAAATGAAAGTTATTTAAAATGTATAAAAAATATTAAAAAGCACTCATACAAACACTCACCTACTGTTATCATTTTCAGAGTAAGCCGTTGCTCGTCTTTGGCGTCTCTCTACAGCTTGCTCATTACTGAGAGTCTTGACAAAGTTAGGCTTATTGTCGATTACAATTTCAGTATTGCTCTCTTTACTACTTTCATTATCTGTAAAGTCAAACAACTTGATTGTTTTTTTGGAAAACTTTAATAAAACAAAATATTTTTGTGCTCTTAAACTTTTTGTATTTACAAGTAGAGTGGTTTGCATTTGGGTATCAGTTTTTTCTACTAATTTTGGAATTGTTGTTTTTAAATAAAATTATGGAATAAACCGTATCTATTCGACCTAACGTTTAATTTTTTTTTCTAAATTTTAAGGTTTTTCAGTAGAGCATGACGATAGGTATCTCAAGTAATCCTTATTTATAATAAGTCTTATTATAATTTATGGGAACACATTACAAACTAATACTGATATCAAATTATTGTTAATTATAAACATGCGAACTATATAAATTCAGCATTACACAGTATGAAAAAGTGTCACTTAGGTAACAAATAAGCGTTAATTAAGTGCAGATTTAGGCCGCGTAGTGCTGTAAAAGTATTTATATAAAAATCACCCACCCCAACATTCACATATAATAATGAGTGGAAAAACAATTAAAACTTGCCAACACTATATCAACAATAAAAACGAAAGCTATAGTTAAGCTGCAAAATATTTGTTATTATACTTTTGAAAGGGAAAATATAAAAATCGAACTGTTTCTTTAATAAAATTTTCAGAAAATTATAATACATTATTCCTAATCTTTTTTAGAAACGTAGCACAATTACTACTAGACGTCAGCATTGGATGATTTGATGAGTTTTAATTATAATTGAGTTAATTAAACCAGATAAAATAAAAATAAAAGAAATATAAAAAAAAGATGATTCTTACCAATAAGAGCACATTCGCGTTGATTTTCAACAGAGTTATTATTATCGTCGATCAATAAGTCATTCACCGTGTGATTATCCTCCTCGGCATATGAGCTAAGATCAATCTTGGAAAGCCTATAAATAACATGTTGTAAAGGTAAGCCGACTGATAACGTTTCGTTAATGGTCCAGTTTTCCGTTGGCTTTATTAAGTAGTTGCCTGTAGATGTTCTCATATGTCCTGTCTAAAAATTATATGAAAATAAAGTCAAAATAATTCACCATGCAACAAGTGTGAAAAGTTAATGATCCTATAAACAGGAAGTTTACGACGACGAAAGCATGTCAGATTTGATCAAATGTTAAAGTAGCTTGTAATAACATTAATAAATATGAATGTAATACAAATTTAAGGACTAACTCTAAGGATTAGTATACACGTGAAGAATTATAAATTAAGTGAATAATTTTTTGAAGTCTACAAGTGAATAATCAGAAACATAAATTAATTGTTATTATTCATTTATTTAAGGACTTTCCTTCATTTTCGTATTGTTTAGAAATATACTGAATGAAAAGAGATTGCACATATAATGAAATTAAACTTCTTCCTCTAAAAAGCATGATATTACAATTTATTTATCTAAATTGAAGAGAGCTCTCTCTATATTGGGATAAAAAAAATAGTTGAAGTACTTTAGAGATAGCAGAATTAAGTTGTAATTTAAACTATCAAGCTCTTTAATTAAAATTAAACAGAGTTGAAACGCTTAAGATTACATCATCAAGATAATTTCTTTAGATCAAAGTCTATTATAAAAAGAAAAAGTATAAAACCAAAAGATAGAATTTTTCTGGGGATAACTTCGCAAGCATTTTATAGATTTTTATATAGTTTTATATATTTAAATTTATGCAGGACAGAGGATTTTCGAATGGCAGTTATCTTAACATTTTATTATTTAGATTTTGTTTTTTAAAATTTAATTAAGGAAGATTTAAAAGCTACAGAAAACTTATAGAATGACTATACTATCAGAAAATAATCACGTAGAAATAATATTGGAGAAAAATCATTTGCTTTGTATAATATACTATATTTCTAATATAAAAATGAATTTCACACAGCATGAAAGGTTATAGTCAAGGATTCTATGTGAAGTTTCAGTAAAAACTTGCAAAAAAGTTCTTTGAAATCTCGTTAAACTATTTTGAAGAAAGATTGCATTGAAAATCTTGCAATAATATTTTGTTTAATATTTCATGAAAAATTGCAGCAAGGTTTTTTAAAAAATTTCGTTGAAAAATTTCTGCAAGGTGGCTGCAAAAATTTGCTAAAATGTTTCAGTGTAATATTTCTGTAAAGGTTACTACAAGGTTTTAGAAACTTGCAATTAAAATTTCGACATTATTTTTTGAAACATTTTATAAGGTCTTTTGCCATGAACAAAAAAACATTGTAAGAACCTTTCATGAAAGGCTTTTATAGAGTTTAAAACTTTCACTAAAACCTTGCATGATCCTTACAACAACTTTTCATGCTTTATGAGAATGAAAACCCTTGAATAAATATATAATTTATGATTATTCATTTGTACACTTTGAAGCATTATTCAATTAATTTATGATTCTTCTCTTGTATACAAATACTTCGAGTTAGTTTTTCAATTTTTATTATATTCATATTTATTCATGTTTAATATTTTAAACATGAAAACAACGTGATGCTGTGCAGCCGTTACTTCAGTGAATAATAACAAAAAATTTGAGGTTATATTGCAACAAATTGTGTGCTCAAACTACTTGTGCATGCGAACGACACGCGTCACAAAAAACATGCTTGCGCATGAACGATTCAAAGGCTTTCTAAGTTATGAAATTCCAAAAAATGAATTGTTCAGAATACACAGTATTATAATATATATATATATATATATATATATATATATATATATATATATATATATATGTATGTATGTATGTATATATTTATAAGCTTGTTAAAATGAATATATATAACTGAAAATAGGTGTTTTATTGGATTGTTTAAATAATTTCTAAAATTATTAATTTTACATTAAGTAGTTTTCATTAAAAAATGTAAGGCGTCATGAATCAGGATTCTTAAAATTTTTGTTCATTTTTATTTATATTATGTGAGAAAGAAAAGATAGGAGAATGGCGTAGATTTATTTTATAAATGCTTTACGTTTTGATTCGCCAAGGTTAACATGCATACGGTCAATGTTATCGTCACACTTAATTTGGAATTAATCTAAACAACGCGTGCCATCGTGATCGTTAAAGCATCTGCGCACTCTTCCTTTTTTATTTCGACTTATTTTTTTGTTGGGGTAAAAGAAAGAGGGCAGGAACCCTCTAGATGAGTCATATCAATCGTATCTAACTGCAAACTCGTCTAAGTATATTTTTTCGAGAGAAGAAAAATATTTCGGGAATCGATGGAATTCGGCTGTTTCTTTTATCTTAAAATATTTTCTTTTACACTATGTTTAGCAGTTTTGCTATCTTTGCAAACTATCTTTTCTTAAACAGAAATTTATACTATATACAAGGAGAAAATTTTGTCATAAAAGTTATCTAAAATTTATATCCACACTTTTTAAAGGCAAATAAATCAACAAAGAAACATATTAGATTTTGTCATTAATTTTTTTTTTTATATTCTTAAAATCATAAATTTTCTTGACGTATGTATTACATTTAGATCTCGGATTTTCTTCCAAGTTTGGGATATTTTTTCACATAAAATTATGAAATACTAAAAATTATACTAAAATGTAGTTGAAAACTAGCAAAGAAAGGTTTTTATTTGAAAAAAGTTAAATTTGATGCTCTCTTATGAGCCAATGAACAAAATATTTAAGAATTTGGCACAAAATTTACAATTTATCAAATTAATTAAAAATTGAAAGCGCATTTTTTATCCAAGTGAAAAGTGAGGATTAAACGTAGCAAGTAGTATATTTTTGAATCATGAATTTTTATTCAATAAAAAATAAAATTATAAAAAATAGCAGAAGTGATTTTCTTACCATTCCATGACACAGACTGACAGCTACGAAGGATTTGGGATCGCCTTCTACATAACCGTTATAGAAACATCCGAGGTGTTGGTCCGAATACTCGTGTCTGGTCGTATTTTTGCTTATGTGAGTTACCTATGATTTCAATATTGCATTTTTTATTTACCAGTTACCAATTTAAATAAAAAATTTCATTAAAATTGAGCAAATTTTTTCTTGCATGAAAAAATGAAAGAGCCAGAGTCATAAATTCCATCGCTAAATGGATTCAAAGTTAGTTGATATAATAATAATTTGATTTTTTATAATAAAGCGCGTGTTTATCTTATATAAGTTACTAAAATAGCACAAAAATTTCAGAAAACGATAATTTGTTTTAAAGTTCTAAACAATCAAAAGTAAAAATGGGAAAGTGAAACACTTTCAATGAAATCGCAGAATTTATTAATTTTTTTTTATTTAACGTCGCTACATTTGTGCTATCACTGGGATACTAATTAGCGACGGAGGTCGTCAGTGTGTTTGTGAACAAAGCACATGTTTAGTACAGTGGTGCTTGTATCAATCGACCGCCTAGAATGGGATTCGAACTCGGGACCTCGAGATTACGAATCCATTACTCTACCGACTGAGCCACTAACGACCTTCATCGAGTCTATTGAATGTTAAAGTCTATAGCTCTAGCTTTTTCCTTTTTTTTTACAAGGAAATCTTTTGCGCAATTTCAACAAAATCCGTGATCCGAAGTTCTGATATTCTTCTAGTAAGTGATTACAAAGCGTTTAATATTAATTAAAATTTCCAAGGAATAAAGTGTTAAAAGCTAACTTAAGAAAAATTAATAAATGATTAAATATAATTATCTAGAACTATCTAGCCATTAAAAAGTCGAGTTAAATATCTATTTATAACGTATTCATTAAAATATTCTATTCAATATCAAACTATAAAGTTATTATGTACGTGAGCAAAATATGATTTTCAGAATTATAATCAATTGTCTTCGCGCGTTTATACGAGGTTATAGTACGAATTATTTTTAATTGGAATTTATTTTTTCTTATAGGTAATATTGACTAAAAAATAATTTTTTATATCAAATGTACCAGTACAAATATTAATATAAGGTAGATCTTTCGCTCAAAAGCGAAATTTCTGTACAATATTTTTTCATTTGAATAGATTATTATTAACCCACTGTTATAATAATTAATCACAAAAATTTTATTCACGGTGATATAAATTTTAATACAATAAATAAATTATTTGGAAATAATAGTTTTAAAAAATTTATAAAAATTATATTTATTGATTGCAATTTTTTAAATCATTTTTTTAATTAAAGTTTATATAACTTTTTAGATCGTTAACTTTAATTAAACATGCTTGCGGATATTTAATTGATAATTAGGAGTGCAAATTTTTTAAAAGTATTTTACGATTGAGAATTCTATACAACTTTCGAAAATTCAGTAAAATGATATTCCCTTTATCAAAATTTTTTGTTTGGTTTTTTAATTTGAAACGGAAGTGTCTACCTTTTTAAACTGAGAACAACGAGTCCCTTTATTCTATTGTCTTGACGACATGATAAATGTATATAATCACAGTGACTTAAGTAGTCAAAGCGTGGGATTGAAAAAAAGGTGGATCGCATTCGAATTCCACTTCCGATGCTTTTAGTTTGCTGTCTCTAGCATGAACTAACACTAATATGTTAAATAATATATTCATAGAAAAAATCTTTTTTCATTTTATTTCATTCCTTTGTTGAGAAAGAACTACCTTAAACGATTATTTTAAAATTTTGTACTTTGAAAAATGATTCCTGTATTTTTAATTGAAAAAAAGTCATTCCAAAGTTATTATGTAAAATGATTGTATAGTTAAAACATAATAAGTTTTCGTTGTAACACTACCCACGAATACATTAGCTAATAAAAAGAATAAATGAAAAATGATAATTTTCTTACCGTCACACTCGGAGGTACAAAACTGCTATCCTCTTTGAGACTTAGATGGAATTCGTATCCAAAGGCTTCAAACTTGTACTGCGGATGAGGATCCCAGACCTTATTTTGACTACTCCACAAATGAGCATTCTGATGTCTATCAATTTTTGAATACTGCTCAACTGTAAAATAAGAAATTATAAATGGACCACTGCAAATAGTCATTTTTAGCACATGCACATATTTTTATTTTACGAAATAAAGTATTTATTTTCTTATATTAGCCTTTTTCTAGTTTTTTTTCCTTATCTTGTCAATTTTTCTTTTCTAAAAAAATCGATTTTCTGCCAAAATCTAATTGAATCATTATTTAAATCGTAAATCTGATAATCGAATCTCAAAGAGAATTAAAAATTTAATCATAGCACCTACTCAAAAAAATTATAAAATATCAATCAAAAACTTAAATAATTTTCTTTGATTCTAATTACAGGTTAAGGCATCTCAAAAGATTATGTTTATTTTTAACGCAAAAATCTACCATCCTAACTTATTTCAATAATCGTGTTTTTTTTAACGCTAATGACTATTTTGTAGATACTGAGGTCTCAAAATTAAACGGAAAGAAAATCTTTTTATTCATTTCCAGCTTGAGCTTTTAAGTAAAATTATTATTGAAAGCGTTAAAAGTAATAGTTGATAAATTTTATGTAAAAAAGTAGTTTACTTACGTGGATCCTCGTAAGAATTGTGATTAATCTTGGCGAGGACAATGAATTCATAGTCTCCGATACCAGCTTTCGGCAGAATGTCTCCTTTCCAATGCCTCCACGTAGAGTCTTCAACCTCGTTCTGATAATGGTTTTGTTGTTTCACATCCTCTTCCGATCTTGCACCCGGTACTAAAAATACATTTTCAACATTAGAATTTTTAACAACATTCTAATTCTAATAATAAAGATAATTATATATCAAGCTTTTAATTTTTCTGACTTTTTATTTATTTGTATGGTAAATATGAACATTTTATTTGATTTATTTGTTCATGCTAAATCTTCTTCGTACATAGTGAGCTAAGGAGTGGGCTTATGTTTGTTATAGCTACGTCTTATGTTGTTTTCTTATCTAATGCTAAAGGAAAGTGGGATGATATTGGCAAGCGAAAAAAATGAATATGTTCCTCATTCTTTTTCAAGTGTCTTATTTCCTAAAGTAAGCGTACTTTCATGTAAACAAAGTCATTACTAAATAAAATAATTTTACATGAGACAATGTAAAACCAGAGTTATCTTGAAATTAACTAGTTTGTTACTTAAAATGTTTATATATACGTATTAGCATGTGTATATACGTTTGTGTATGTGAAAAAATGCAAATTCCTTTCTAAAATTTTATACAAATTTTGGACATTTCCTGATACAGAAGTCATTAAATTTTGCAAAGTATCGAATATCATTTTCCATGCAACTGCGTATATTTAAGTTTTGAATTTTATTCCAACTTTAATATTCCTGCGTACAAACCCAAGTTAACTGTTAAAAAAAGTCGTTACCGCATGCACAGTGACAAGTCATAACATCATTACATTTATTTGTTTAACTTTTAATTAATTCACTTTTATAACATCTATCACTACTAAAATAAAAGTTTGTTTATACAGCATTCAAATAAATTTAGTTTAAATTTAAAAATTTTTTATTTTTCCCGATTTTTAGTTGAAAAATCATGAAAACTCGAGAAAATTTAGCAATTTATTTAAATTTATAAGCTTTATATTACATGTTCAGAAGTGATTATATCTGTCTGAATTTCAAAATTCAAAATACTGGATGTAAGGTAATGATTCTTTTTAATGTTTCTTCACCGATATTTTTTAGAAATCGCTGAATATAAATATGCGATAAGAATTCCCAAATTCAAAATGTCGAGCAATGGTAACAAATTATCAAAAATAATAATTATTTTCACTATTTTAACACTTAAAAGATCTGAGAAAGCACTAAAATTTTCGAGGTCATTAAAAACGAATCTGCTGTAAGAATTTAATAATTTTAAAAAGCGGATTAGCTGTTCATATTTTTAAATCAACTGTTTATTTTGAATTTTTAAAAAGTGGAAGTAATATATTAGTCATATGTTCCAGTTATTGTTGAGATTCTGCCGAAATCTTTTTTTGTTAGCTCGTTTAGAAAATTTAGATTATAAATTCATGTTCAGCGATTTAAAAAACATACGAATTATGTTCTTAATCCTCTTTGGTAAATAAATAATCATCTTATGAAAAATTTGCATAAATAACGCGTATTGGACCTATTATTTTGAAATTTTGAAAATAGATCTGTATTTAACGACCTCGAAAACACAAAAGAGATTCTATGAAGTTGTGGAAGTAGTACCATTTTAGATCAATCAGTGTCGTACACTTTAATGCATGTAACACGTTACCAATTTCTAGGTTCCGAAGAACGTCTTAGGCGTGGTCAGGGGAGCGAATATCCTTTCGATAATGCCTCTTCTTAGCATGATAATTCATATTTTAATAAAAAAGGAATCATAAGAAAAATTTTTTGCATTACCTCATTTTATAATATTTTAAATAAATTAACTTTCATAAGTAGTTAATAGAATATTTTAGAAAAATAAATTGTAAAGAAACGTGTTTTTAAATTAAATATAATTTTAAAAAAATCTCTTCAAATCACGTTTTTATAAAAAATTAAATTGAACAAATTAATTTCTCATAACCCTTTACAGATCTATAGCTCCGTACAGATTCCTAACTCTACAGAGATTGTTGAATTTTTAATAGCTGTGAAAATACTTGTAACATTTTAAACGAAAGACGTGGGTTGCGTGTAATAGATTATCGATTCATGAATAGTTCATCCAAGTCATTAACAATTTTATTGCATTACTAATGATATAAACTGTTGTGTGGGTTTTTTCAACGACAGCTGCTTTCTACACTAATCCATAAAGATTATTGCTCGTTGTGATTGTTAAATAATTAGGAATTTATTGATCTCTACTAGCCGTATATGGTAAAATCCTTTACTTAGAACAACAAGATAAATCCAGATGAAATAATTTTAATATTTATTTAAAAATATGAATAAGAAATGAAAAAAGCTCGGAATTTCAAAACAAAATAAAGTAATGAAGCAATTGTGGGTAAGAAAAAGGAAGATATTGAACTTCCAGCACAATCCTTCGTACTTATCTTATCTGATCTCATCTGAATTTGTTTGTCTTGAAGAGGGGAGTTTTATAGCTACTGAAACGGCGGCGTTGTTTTAAATAAAGGACTTTACCATACATGACGTAACAAGAGATCAATAAATTCCTAATTTTCATAATTTTACTTACTAGTATCTACTGCTTGCGCATAAACTTTACTATTATATAATTCTAAAAGTATAAATTTTGTTCAGAAGAAACCTAACTATTATACATACATGCAACCCATGTTTTTGGTTTTAAATATTACGAGTATTTTCATAGTTATTAAAAATTTACATTGACAAATTCAGTTAGGATTTTGTATCGAGTTATAAAATACATTAAAGTTGCGTTAATTTTATATATGTGAGTAAAATTAACACAAATATTTCCGATGAGAAAAAATTTTGTCGAATTACACAAAACTTTTTACATCGTATCTTTGAGGTGGTTTTCCTTACATCAAATTATGAACACATCCATTTATTCTAATGCTTAATTATTTAAATAAATATCAATTTCTTAAAAATTTTCATAATTAAAATGAAATTTATTACAACTTTGATAACATTGAATTTCGGACCAAGTAGACGCGGTTTTTTCATAATTTTATATTGACAGCCCTTGTATTAAAAAAATCCTAAATTCAAAAAAGATAGAATTTTAAGTAAATATTTCGTAATTAAAAAAATTAGAATCATAACTTTTCATTTAATTTATAGATATTTTTTTTCAAAAACTTAACGCCTTTCGAAAGTTGAAATCTAGATCTAGCACTTATATGGAATTGAGATTGTCGTTTCAAACGATAAACAAACAGCCTTCCAGGCGCTGATCTTTATGCCTCGATATCATTCTAATGTAGAGTATGACGTAGAGGGCTGATAAATATAACTACACCGTCGCGTACAGATCGGCGCCTGAAAGGCTATTTGTTTACCGCTTCAAATGACAATCTTAATTCAACTTTTCGATATTTGCACTGATTGTAAGTTATAGATCAAGATTTTAACTTTCAAATGGTTTTTTATATTAAAAATAATAACAATTAGGTCAAAAGTTGTAAAGATTTAAACTTTTCAAAAAACCAAGAAACATTTACTTTCATTTGTTAATAACTTTGAAAGTATTGATTTTCTATAGATAACATAGATAAGACTTTGTTCTTGTTTATAGTATATGCTAACATAGTTTTGACATCGAAAAATTATTATTTTATTTATTAATATAAGTTCGATTTAAGCAAATTGTTACATTCGGACTGATTTGCGAGAAACTTTTTTGGATTTTATGTCTAAAAATAAATGAAGTTACATAAATAGTCATTTTTATTTTATTACACATTACCAATGCTATTGAACATTGTAACACGAAAACTCTTGCAAGTTAAACTCAATAATTACGACCTTTTCTATATTCATGCGTTTTACATATTTATATGAAACAAAATTTATAGTAATAATATTCTGATACTCTCTTTTTCAGTTGCATAATATTTTAATTTTGCAATATCAGTTCCAAAGTTCTAGAAAGTTGAAAATTACAGCAAGCTCGTAATATAAAATTTAATTACATTAAAATATTGTTTTTCACGTTTTCTGAGAAGAGTTAAGTTTAAAAGATCTAACAAAAATATTTAAGTAAAAAAATAGTTAATAAGATTTTTTCTTCCAACATGTCAAAAAAAGATAGTCAGAAGCGCGAAACCTGTCTCAGCACATAGCTGTCGTTGGGCAATATCAAATCGCAAAAAAGGAGAGAGAACGAGTTTGATAATGTATAAAAGAGAGACGTGTGTCGTCCTCATGAAAATTCTCTCTCTAATCGGATTTATCTCCAGTGCGATGATGTTACGCGTCTTTCCGGGAAATGCGATTATAACTTACCTTTTTACCTTTAATGTAAATTTATAGCTCTTTATTATTTATACATATATTCTCATTGAACAAAATATTTTATAATTCCGAAATGTTAATTTAACAGTAATGTATTTCGTTTTTTACTGTGTAATAATGACAATATCAATGAAGAAATTGTTTTGTAATAGTTATATGCTCGGTTATATGCGTATAGTACAATCGGATAAGTAAATTTCTGTGAAAGTGCTCTGTCGCGATTAGTTGCAAACTAGATGTTATGATGAATCAGATTCCCATGAAAAATTCTTTAATTTCAAAAATAGATAAATTATATTTCTGTTTAAAAAAAGGTACAAACGAGTTTTATGTCGTTCGAAACTACGACTTTCGTCCCGGCACCGAAAAACAAAAGTTATAATTTGGGCCTGGGTATAGCGAAAAATAGTATTAACTCCACGGGAGGTAAAATGGCGAGCCCATAGCACATATTTGCCACCCTGGCCTTCGGCTCGAGGTGGCAATTATTTGTGCTATGGACTCGCCAATACCTTACCTCCCTTGGTGTGTAATATACTATTTATATTATTGTACTATTTTTATAATGGATTTGTAATTCCAGGACTCAAGTTCGAATCTCGACCTCAGCCGATTGATACAAGATTGATAATTAGCATCACCACAATAGTAATAATTTAGCAACATTAAATAAAAATAAGAAAATTATTAAAATAAAAAATTTGTGTTAAAATCAATAGGGCGTTTTCGAATTTAAAAATTAAAATTATAACATGTAAATGTATAAATGAAAATAAAGACAACAATTTGTTATGTTAATTTTGTACATGCATAAAATCATAAGATACGAACAGAAAACTTTTTACAGTGAACAGCGTAGGATTCGTTGTTTAATGATATTATTTTAGAAGTGCCGAACCGTGTATATTTTTAATTTGTATACTTTGCTTTGAGTCTAAATATACATTTGGTAATTATAGTATGGATTCGTTGTTATGCACAAGTAATTTGCATTAAACTTGATTCAAATTATCAGAACAAGTGCTGAATTTTCATGTTTATTATTTTTTCTTTGATTTTTTTTATATTATATAAATTCGAATGAAATATAAATAAATTTCTTTCGTTAAAATTATAGTCACTTAAAAACATTATCTTTAATAAAAATTCATAACGTTCATGTTATTTTTTGATCTGCTGATATTTTAATAAAATTCTCAGCACTACTTTATTTTAACTAGATGCAAAAATATTTTATTTTAAAACATTGTAAGGTAACGAATCCAAAACTCAACCAGACTCCAATATTCAATCAGTTATATATTATTAAATAAAAAGTGTATAACAATAACTATAAATAAAAAATTACTATGTTCAAATGGAATTGAAAAAATATAAAAAGTTAAAAGTTTTTTTAATCGTAAAAAGTTCAATGTTTGCTTTATATAAAACTTTAAATAGTATAACTAAATTAATTATATTTTCGCGGTTTGTTAACCGCGCGATTCAGTTATCAATTTTTAGTTGCAATATTTTTTTTTTTTATTAAATTTATTTAACGTCGCTGTATTTATGCTATCATTGCAATGTTAATTAGCGACGAAGGTCATCAGTGTGTTTTGTGAACAAGGCACATGTATCGAATACAGTGGTACTTGTATAAATCGGCTGAGAGCGGGATTCGAACTCGGGACCTCGAGATTACGAGTCCATCGCTCTACCGACTGAGCCACTGACGACCTCTTGTAGTTGCAATATTAATTTCATTATTTCCTCATCATAATTGAATTATTTTACTATTTGACTTTAGTATATTGATGATCTGAAATATAAATTAATGTTAGCTCAATTTTCGCGATGAATGGCCAAGTTTTCATATTGTTACCTTTAACGTATTTAAAATTTTTTAAGTTAACGTGACTTTATAAAAAAATAATGATTGATTAAAGTATAAACGCATATTTTAAATCATTTCTACAAGTGCAAAGAAAATGAAAATAATTTCCTGTCTTTTACTGCCAAGAATACCGTCTATTAAAAACTATCCGTTTCATGTGAAAGCACCATCATTCACTTTTATTTTAGTGATTTAAAATTTTTTTTTATAAAATTAACTCAATTTACAATTATATATTAACTTTCGTATCTTTTAAAACACCTATAAAAAATCAAATGTCAATGCACATTTAATTATTGCGGAAAAGCCCGCTCAATCAATGCAATAACCATATCAGATAAAGAAATCAATGCGGATAAAATTAATCTTTACACGTACGATAATTATACTGATATAAATTTAATAATATGCGAAATTTAAATTTCGTTGAATTTGTATATTGCTGAAAAAATAATTGTTCAATTCTACTTTCCATGTTTTGAAATCAGTGTAAGACATAGCTTAACTCTTTCTGACAATGTTAAATTTATTAAAATGATAATGAAAAAGTTAAAAGCAGTGATTTATTAATAAATTGATAAAAATTGTTTTTATAAGTTGTAATAATAGGAAGCGTATTAAAATAAAATACTGAAATAATTGTTTAAAAAGGTGATTTTAAAGCTTATTTGTCTGAGACGAGAGAAACGTATATGTATAAGAATAAATGATGCATTAAAATAATCGAAGGTAACAGTTTATTCTTTTGAAAATTTGGTAGTCTAGAGTAACATTGAAAGTTGAAAATGCTTAATGCTTTTATTTAAACTCGTAAAGTTTATACTTTCGGCACGCGTTTCTCAATTATTCCCGAAAAACGCACACACGCCTTTCTTTCACGTATACAACATATATAAACAGATGCTTCAACAACTTTGCAAAGAGAAACGCGTACAATTTTAAACTTCGTTCATTTTTCATTTGTAAATCGCCAAAAATAGCATGTTTCAATGTTAATTGCTACCAGATATATACATTCTTTATTCTAAAAGAAAAGATACAATTTATGTTATATCTATGCTATACGTTTCGTTTTTACACGCACGCGGCCTTTGATTTTCAGTATTTTAAACGAGCAAAACGTAGAACTCCGAAATAACTACCCAGCTTAAAACTAGACTAAGCTCATGGAGTCAATTACTCTGCCTTTTCATCAGAATCTCAGTATTTCTTATTAAAAACAATTTTTACATTTTTTTTTCAAATATCAGATATTATATCCAAATTACTGTGCTTCTTATTAATTATTGACAACAAGGGGATAATAAGAAGTTTTAATATCAAATTTTATTCTAATTATAGGATAACTTTCATTACAAAATTAAGTAGAAAGCCACGTTCATTTGGTCTAATACTCGATCTTTTTAGAGTTACGAGTCAATTTGCCTATATTTTAGAGATTTTTACGAAAATTTGCTTTAAATTTTTTTATTCTGATATGGATATTTTTTATTCTAATATATGAATTGTATTACATTTTAAAAAGGATTAATATTTTTTTTTATAAACACGATCTAATTGGATAATGATTATTAACCAAGAATGACAATTTAATCAATTTAATATATTTTAAAAATTTCTTGCATATACTGAATTTGGTATATATAATCTAAGATATTATTAGCATTCACCATTATTTGGAATGGCATGATAAAAAAGTATATTATATATTTAATTTCTGGATTCAATGAAAAGATTTTTTTAGACCAGAAGCTAGTTTTTTCAAAGAAACATACATACATATTGAGATTTTCAATGGCTCATTCTGTAGATCGATGGATTCGTAAGTTTAATAAGCCGCGTTTAAACCCCGGTCTCGTACGATTGGTACAAGCACCATTATAAATCACATGTGCTTTGTTCATAAACGCTGAAAACCTTCGTCACTAATTAGCATCGCAATGCCAGTACAAATAAAGCGACGCAAAAAAACATATATTATTATTTTATTTTGTTGAAAGAAAATAAAGAAGATCGAACGTGATAGTGAATTTATGGAAATTTTATAACAATGTGGATGTTACACAAAGAATATCGTCTTTTCTTGAATGCGAGATAGCAGAAATCGTGCCTTCTCTATATCACGAAAAACTGGCCCAAAAGATTTCTTTAAAATCAAATTTGAATAATGTTATCTTAAATCTTCTAGTCTATTCTTCAAAGATTCTTTACTTCTTTCCGTGACAAGTTCTGACTTATAAAATAATCTGAAGGTTATTTATAAGGATGAAGAATTTGGGAAACGAATTGGATGATATGTCATGGGCGAGATTGTAAGAAGAAATTTTTGGGATGCAAATTTTATAAATCTTGGATTAAATCAGTTTCAAAAGAGGAGCTCGAAAATCTTTCGGAAACCTCAAAAATTGTAATTATGTCCTGCTAATCACTGGTATGATTAAAAATTTTTTAAAATCAGAATTTAACATCAATCTCAATTTGAACTTCTTGAATTTTCATATAGACTAACTGCCTCGATAACTTAAAGCATTATTATAAAGAACATTTCACAAAGATATATAATGGAATGCTGATATAAAAAAAGATGCAATGAAAGTACGATGGTTGATTATTATTGGTAATTGAAAAAAGATTGTAAAGTAAAGAAGATAAAAGGCAAAAGAAATCCACTGTATAGATCTTTTTAAGGTCGAAGAGTGCGTCATGAAAGTACAAGAAACGATTAAAATCTATAATAAAGTGAAATACAATAACATCTAAGAACAGCACAGATAAAAAGAGAATAAAATATTATTCTGTATGTAAGAGGTGTGAAATCTAAATAATATATAGTATTTAAATATTACTTTTGTATAAATAAATCCACAGAAAAATTTTTCAAGATTAATTTTAAAAAAAGTAAATGAAAACAATATTAAAAATTTTATTATTTCAGATTTTTTTGTTCGTATAGTATATTTTTGTATGTTGTAATGCATTTTAATATGACGAATTACTCTCAAATGATGTTTTTAGTAGTGTTTTAGTATTTAATAGTTTTTCTATTTAATATTAATTTTTAAAAAAAAGTTCATGATTTTTTGGTGATATTTAAACGTCCAATAGCACATTAATTTTTATTCCTAAAGTGTTCAACTCATACTCTATCTTTCAAATTAAAATTGCAATTTAAATTATGCAGTTAATATTGTTTTCCATGTTTTTAGATTTTTTTTATAATTTTCTTCAAATGTGATGTTTTGATTATTTTCTATATAGATAACTTAACGGATTACAGTATAATTCCTTCCGCATAAGAGAAATTCTTGCAATTTTCAAGCTGACTCTATAAGACTTAAATATCCATCATCAATATACTCAGTAATTTCATTATAAATTTAAAAATTTTTATTTATATCATCATTATCTCTTTTAATTTTCCAACAGGCTTTTTTACTTCCTTTATCTATGAACCAACCATTGAATCGTCAACAGAAATTAATTGTTTAGCATATTTTAAGAAGTATTAAAAGAAATGTGATTCCATCGCTTATATTCTACCTATCCATTCACTTCTATCATAGTATTAGTATTTTAAAAAGCTTTTGCAAAATACTTTTTGTATATTTTTTTTTCTATATAATAATAAGATTTTATAGTATACGGACCAAGCAACATATGTTTAATTATAAATTTTTAAACGTATTATTTGGTATTTCTTCACTTGTATGTTTATTGATTTCTGTAGCATTAAATAATTTATTAATTGGGTGAAGTTTTATTATAAGATGAGGATGAGGAAGTCCTCGTTTTTGAAATTCAATAGTATAAATATAAGCTAAAACTGTGCCAAATAATGTATTATTTATTTGCGGGTTTTAAAAGATTAAATTAACATTTAAGTTATCATTGTTTTTAAGTTAATAAATCAATCCGTCGCTAACAATAATCATTTTTCAATTGCGTACTATTTTTTATGTACATAATCAACGACAATGATTAATAGCCTTTAAATATTATAATTTATTTGCATTTATCATAGATTGTAGCTCCAAAGTTTCAATATTCGTTTTTAAAAACATTTAATTTAATAATTTTATTTGTAAATTTTTGTGCAAGCACATTCTGCAAAGCTGATACAAAATAAACCCATGGTTAATAATTAAGATTAACAAGTATTCAACAAAAATAGGTAGCTTGCAGAAGTTAAGGAGGAAGATTTTATATTTAAATGTATGTCGAAAGCATTGTCCAAACCTCTTAAATTTATCCACGATTTCAAGATTTTTTTTATTCATGTTTCTATTTTTGAGCGTTTTACCTGTATTTTAAAAATTGTATTACTTTACAGTTTTGGATAGTAATAATAATAAAAATGTAAAAAAATCATTATAGTTTACAAATTATTATCAAAATCACAAAAAAAATCCTATCAATATGTTAAAATTTAATAAAAGAAAATATCAAAGCCTATAGCATATACTTGCTCGATTATACTTGATTACTCTAGCAGGATTCTAGAATTTCCAACGCAAGAGAAGAAAATCTTAAGGCGCATCTAAAGAAAAAAATTAAGGTCACACTTTCAATTCTGAAAATGATTTAATGATTCTTTGAAGATTAAATACGTTTGCATGATTCAAAATTTAATAATTATAATGACATATCAATAAGGCAAACTTCTGAAGTTATCTGCTCTTTTTTTCGTAACATAATGTTTTATTCTCCATCTATAATTTCAAAATAAGGCTAAGAAAATAATCACGTGGAATGAGAAGCATTATATGAGTCGAAGAGGTATTATAAGAGGCTCCAGATTGTTTAAAAGAATAAATACCTCATATGTTAAGCGAAGTAGGAGGCAGGGTAAGAGGCGTTGCAAGAGGCGAGTATGATCTGTCAGAGGTCATATTATCGATATTTCTCAAAAATAAATTGAGACTCAATTAAGGGAACAAAAGGCTGGAGGAGACATTCTTCAGAAATCTTTTAGCTGATATTTGTGATGATATAAGAGGTATTCATATCAAGGTATTAAGAGGCAAGGGAAGCAGAGAAAAACAGAGAATGATATTTTTACGAGGCACATTGAGGCTCAAATAAACAACGTACTTTTATTTTATACTTTTATCAAAATATGAGAACTATAAGATGAGGAGTTTAATGAGATTACTAAATATTGAGGTTTGTATTATATTATATAAAGAAATAATTTCTCTAATTGGTAGACAATTAATTTATATATATAACCAATAACAATAGAATTTTGAGGACTGTCCTGAGAGTTACAAAACATCCTCGAAACTTGCCGACGAAAGGTCCTGGAACCTTATGCTAAACACAAATATATGTATATTAAAAATATACGATAAAAAATTAGAATTATTATGAAAAATCGATTTTATTGATTTGAATTGAAGCAAAGAAGAAAGTGATTGGAATCACAGTGAATATTGCGTAAGATATTAATGGAGAGCATCACTATTGTAATTGATTTATCACGCCTCTATTTAATTGTACGCAAGGTTGTAGTTAAGGAAAGGAAAGATGATAATCAATGGTAAGTTAATTTCAACGTTTGTAAAGAATTTTTGTATACATAAAGCATTTAATGACTCACATCCTGGAAAATGTCATTACGGCAGAGTAATCATGGTATTCAAAAAAGATAAACAAATAAGTTTTATATATATATATATTCTTCTAAATATTGTATACTCATTGTACGTAAACTGTAAAAATTAAAAATCCAATAAGCTTGATAATAATTTATTCAGATTAAAAGAATACTTTTTACTACAAAGCTCTGTACGGTCAAAAGCTGTAAATAAAAACCATAAAAACTGGTTTCTCTCAATGCGTCTCTCGCTATATATGAGCTCAGAAGAACAAGTTTGATTCACAATCGTATGTCCATGAATTTTTCCTATTTGAAAGTTGTTAAAGATAGAGATGAGAAAAGAGTTGTAACATATACTATATGATATAGCACTCAAAACATATTGACTCGTTTACGTGCCCGCTCAATGTGACCTTAGCTCTACAAAAAAGAATCAGAAGTATTATTCTGTAAAGGTATCACTTGTTAAATGACTTTTAAAATATAGAAATAAGAAAACATAGCTTGTGAAATTAATCTTTCGTTTTCAATTATAATTGCACATTCACTTGACATGCCATTTGTTAAAACTAATGGTTTTCGAATAAATAATAAGAAATACGATAAGGCAAGAAGCAGTCAGCAGAACATCCAGTCTACGTTTAGTAAAAATTTTTTTTTAATGATTACATTGAAAACTATATGATCATAAAACGGAAGTCAATTTTTACAAAACATCTTAAAATTCAGACAAATCTACTTTCAACAAAAATCAAGCGTTATATTAAATTCACGCGACTTTTTTTTCCGAAATTAGGAAGAAATCCGAGACGCAAGTTCACAACACTCTTCTTATGAGTATTATCTATAATTAATTAAATTAATTAATTATAATTAATTATCTAAAATTAATTAAAATTATGTTCGAAGTAAATAATTGTAAAAATGAATAGCGCCAAAAGTCATCATTGAAAACAATTATAATTATGGGCTTTGATATCATAACTTTTAACCATCTAATGTTGTCCTTCAATGTGTCGTTTATGTAGTTTTCATACAAAATAAGGGAAGATTTGAACAGAGTTTCGAAGTTAGATATAACACTTTCATATTTTTAAACTCATATGCAGTTGGAAAAACTAACCACCTTTGATAGAAATAATGTCGATCGTATATACCTCTTTGATCAGTCTCCTTTTTTTTGCAAATTTTTGCAAAATAGATTATAAAATACTTTTCGATTTTATTAACAATATTTAACTAACAATATTTAATCAAGAATATTTGGTTAATAATTTCGAATCGATGATATTTTTTAATGTTTTCAATTATCTGTAAGCGAAATTTTGGCTTGAGTGGCAAATGTTCATATATTACTTTCACAATATTAATAATGATTACGAAATAAATTTTTACGATGATACATCAAATTTGCTGGTATAAGAAATATTCTACGAACACACTTAGTAAATAAAAATAATGCCGTCTTGTGTTGTAAATAATAACTCAACAATTGAATTAATCAACAAATATCTTACATAAAAATATTAAAAAATGCATAATATGATTGATGAAAATTTCAAAGATTCGCTAAATTTATTTCTTAAAATGTTTAAATTATTTATATGTAAATGATCTGAATTACAATTAATCTGAATTTTAAAAATTGAAATAGCTTTTTACTATTTATAAAAACTGGAGAATATTCTAAAAATAGTAAATATTGTTACTTAGATTATACTAAATCCATTCCGAATTTTTTGTATCTGGAGTAGCGAATGAATTCTCAAGTAAAAATTATGTGAAAATGTTTATTTTTACATGCTATTGTGTGTAAATCGTATGATTCCAAGTATTAATAACAAGATAATTCCGCTTAAAAAACTGCGAACGAATTTTAAAAATAGGCTATAAAAGTACAAATTTTATATTTCCTATGATAATTAAAAAAAATAATTGAATATGTAAATGAAATATTTAATATAAACAGGATAAAAGTACTTGTTGTAATTTACATAGCGCTTTAAAAATGTGGCAGTATCATAACTAAGGCAGATGATTCTAATCGTATTCGCTAAAAAAAAGTAATATTTCATCTTCCAAATCATTATCCAATAATAAAATTAAATAAAATTAGTACATTATTTATTTATTTTTATTACAAATTGAGGTAAGTATAATATATAAGCGTATATAAGTGAATCATTATCCATGCGCTAAGACAATACATTTAAATAAATAATCATTATAAATATATGTTGGATGATGATTTCGTAAAGTTTCTCTGAATGCACAGTATTTACTTCGGGATCCATGAAGAATTAACATTTATGATCGAATTAAAGATTTAAGTTGGTTATAAAAAAAATAATAGTATATTATGCACCTAGGGAGGTAAAATAAAGGACAGGCCATAGCACGAGTGAATTGACACCCGAGGCGAAGCCGAGGGTGGCAAACTCGTGCTATGGGTTGTCCATTTTACCTTCCGTGGTGCATATACAATTTTTTGCCATACCCGGGCCAAAAGTACCACTTCTGCGATTTTGAGCCGGGAGTAGAAGTGGTACTTTTGGGCAGGGTATGGCAAAAAAATATAAATGCTTTTGAATTGATCCAAAAAGGCGTTATTTACTTTTATAAACAAAGCCATAAGCCTTATTAAATCTTTATAGAAAATGAAATTTAAAATTCATAAAGTTTTGTAACTCGTATTTATTGGTGATTGGTAATCATAAAATAAGAGTATTTTTAGTATAAATCCTTTAGCTAAAAGCTTAATAAAGTGTAAGTTTACAACAAGATATTAGTTCTCCTACTTTTTGATCTTTATTCTAATTAAAAAATAGGTGTAAATTATTGAATTACGTAAATTTGCAAAAAAACACTTACTTTGATTTTGAATTTGATCAGTTGCATGCGTGACACTTGCATTATTACTTAGAAGTTTGTGTTGATTGATATTGCTACCACTGCTACTATTATGGCTTAAACCAGTCCATAGAATAACGAGCAAAGTGACCAGTAGAACAATTGCAAAGCCGACGGCAACCTCGACCAGCCTATGCATCGCACAGTTACTCATTTCTCACTTTGCAATTTTCACCTCAAGATTCTGCCTCTGAATGTTGCTTTATTTAATAATTATTTAATCTCCACTCTCCTTTTCCTTTTTTTCCTTTCAAGTGTGTCCTCTGCAACATCAAAGCGAGATAGCTTGATTCTTTGTTTTTCTAACTCAGAACAAAATAGAGTTAACCAGCTAGTAAATGAACACCTTCAACCTATAGATCAACGGTTTAAGTTTTTTTTAGATTAATTAATATTACAAATTACAATAACTCCAAAATTTACTGAACTAATATTTTTAAAAATAATTAACTTACACGAAAAAACTTGATTAGAAGTAAAAAAACAAATGTTAAAAATAATTAATTATTTTGTTTATTTACTAATTGATGTTCATTTACTGATAGTTTGACTTTAAGTTCAAAAGTAAGGAGAGTTACAAAGTCAGGATGGTTCTGTTGTAGTTACAATACGATTTAATTTTATTAGCAATTATTAAATTATTATAGAATTAATAAAAGTAAAAAAAAAACATATTTTACGAACATATCATGCAATGATTCCAAAAGAACTTTAAATTAATTTATGCTATCTTTCATGAATCAATTTATTTTTATTTCTTGTCGTATTTTTGCAAGAGTATTTGATACGAAATATGTTAGAAATATTTTTTTTAGCTAATTTAATGAATTATTCAAAAAGTTAATTAAAAAGATTAATCTACGCCTTGTCGTAAGTGTTTCATTCAATAGCTGTTTTACTTTACTTTCTAAATATGAATTTCCAAATTGAAATAAATGGATTTTAGTTATCACCAAATATCCATTAAATAAAAATATTTTTAAATATTTTTATACGATGATTTTATAAAATTTGTAAAATTTATAAAAATGATAAATTATGTATAATTATCTTTTGTTTGCATTTACCTGTAGGGCAAGCAATTGGATAACTGGAAATACAGCAAGCATCGAAAACATTACTATTATAGACTATCTCAATACTACTCTTGGTAAGTCTCTTAAGGATTCAGATGTTTTGATGATAAGATTTGAAGACACGCTAACGGCTGCTCCTTGTTATAAACTTATGATGTATACTTGGACTCTGAAAAAAATGAAAAATCACACACTTTGATTTAAAATATTCATAAATACAAGCGATTAAAATATTTAAATTACTGATAACAACGTTCAATAATACAATACTTATGATGAATATCTGATTAATCGCTAATCAATCAGTGTTTTTGTCAATATTTTGGATACTTATTTGACTTTTAAATTATAGATTGTTATCTTTCTAATAAAATACTATTAAAAAAAAAAAACTTTATTGACAAACGTGGGTGGATAGAGTACGCAATCATATTAATTATAATTAACGTTGGAACGCAAATCATTAGCAGTTTAAAAAAAAAGGAAAATCGTCGATTCATATCTGACTTGGATGTTTCCTATTTCTCGAATTTTAATCAGATATAAATAATATAATTATATATTATTTTTGCATTTTCTATCTCACTACATAGTGAGAAAAATGCACGCTAAAATTGTTAAGCATTTTATAATTAAAAAAAATGATAATTTTTCTTTTATTATAAGAAGTTATCGAGGCATTATGGACCATCAAAACAAACCCCCCACCACAGCACCCTAGAGGTTACTGACCAGAGATCATTGACCTCTGAGAAAACGGAGTGGGGGGTTTGTTTTGAGGGTTCATAGCCCCAATCTATTTAAAATATATTTATCGTAGATAAAATTGTTAATTCATAATTTACATAATTATCGCAAGCATTGAAAATTTTATATATGACGTTACGGTAAATTATAGGAAATTCAAGTACTACAAGATTGTTATATCAAGTGTACTTAATCTCAAAGAATTCATAAAAAAAACGCAATTAGTTGCATATTACCAGAAATAATAAAAGATAATGGTTCAATTATTTATTTTTGGTGCATGGGCTTCGAGAGAAAAAATAAGGGGCTTAATGTAATTAGCATAAATAGTTATAGAGATTTGCCACTATCTGTAGCTATTCGTCATCAATAACAGCAGTGTTTTATTGAGGCAAATCTTATCAATGTCAAAAGTGATATGACACTAGGAATAATCGCAAACGATACTGATTATGGAATTCAATAGTTTTTCCGTTTCATTAATTTCTACTAATCATAAAAATTTATGAAAGTGGAAAAGAAAAAAATTTTCATAAAAATCAATTGTAATTAACGAAATTGGTCAATGGCTACATTTTGAGAAAATTGTCAAAATTCATCATTCTTAAAATAAAATATACAACCTTTTAAATAAATTATAAAGCATTAATGTTAGTTATAAATATTATGTGTGTAAAGTGATTCCGAACAAAATTACTGAATTATTTAATATTAAAATTTTACGAATAATTGAGTTATGCTAGATAATAAAAAAGAATACAGAGTATTGTGTAGTAACGATAAATATTTTTCCATCACACTGTTATTACTTTTATTATCATTGTAATTGCTACTATTATTTTTACTCTATTATTAGATAATTATTTTAATTATTATCACACGAAAGAGTGTTGAATTTAAAAGTCAAAAATTTACTAATCGTGTAATTTTTTTTCTCGAAAAGTGTAATTATGTGAAATGCAGCAAGATGAGTTTTATAATTCCATATATTTATACATGCGAGATCATACGAATATAAATACTATGCTGATTTCGTAATCTCATTATCTCAGCGATTTCAAGCTCGGGACTCCTATGTTCCTATCACTCGAATTGCGACGATACCAAGTGATTCATATTAATTTAAATATTGTAGCATTGAAACCGCGCGAAGAATATTATTTTAATGTTACAGAAATTTGTTTTTCAGATCTGATATCAATTTTTTTTTCAAATAAGAAGATATCGAAGTTCTGTTATATCTTAGTTTAAAATTTGTTTCCGTGAAGTTATTCACGTTTGTTATGTATTAATGAATTTTTACTCATCAGCAACGTGATAAAATATTGTCAATATGAGTTAATCTCCCGCCAAAGCAAATTTGCTTATTTGACAGTCAGGTTGGTAAAACAGAATTCGTTTTTGACAATATAATTTCCAGTACACTTTGACCTCATTAAATTAAAATTATTTTCAAACTTTCTTGTTGTAGAATGAATATTAATTAAAAAAATTTTTTTTATTTATAATGAGAATTAAATTTATGGTAACAACATGAAAACCCGACTAATAATATGTAATTAAAATTTATTTAAATCAATTAATATTTATTCCAATCAACAAATTTTAATATCTTTGGCACGAAAATCTCTCTATAAAATATGATTATTTAGAAAACTATGGACGATGTTGATCTTGCAATAAATATGAGAAAAGTGGTAAAAATGCCAAAGATTTTAGAAAATTATTTTAAAAAACATTATAATCACTTATAAATAAAGTTTAGTATATTTAATTAAAATTTAGTTTATTTTAAATCTATACTTTATTCGTGTCTACCTAACCTCAACCTCGCTTTGCACGTGTTGATCGGAGTACTGGATATTCATACCATATATATGATTGAGTTGGCGTACAAAATAGTGATCGGCAATTGCGATTTAATAGATAATCCCTTTTAAGCGTAACATTTTTTTATTACGTCAATTATTTTAATGGTGTCTATTTTAACTGATTAAAATCATTTTTTTCCATCATGTAAAGTCATCTTATTCTTCTGCGATTAATCAATGGATCGAGGACGTTACTACTTTTCAGTTTTTTTTTATAGCTGTATATAATAAATTAATGTGGTAAGGAAATAAAATTTCTTTTTCCGAACAGATGTGTATTCCAACATGATTGAACCTAACGCGAACAATGGCTTTCTTTAAAAGTTAAATTTAAAATTGAAATTAAAAAGAAAATAATACTTTTGTTTTATTGAAAATATACACTAGGTATATTTAAATTCATTGCGAAGTCTTGGAGTATAGAACGTTCTAATGTTTATATTAATAGAACATACGCATGAATGTCTGCAGAATGTAGTTTGAAAAAACATTGTATGTTTGTATTAGCCGAGAGACAAAGCTTAGTCTTAAAGAGAGTTTATTAAAAAAAATTATCTGTCATTATCGTTACTTGGAAGCAAGAGTAGATTTACGAGTTTTAATGCGCGAGTATCAAGCGTGGGGCAACTCAAGGTCTTTCTTTCTTATATTTTAGAATTTTTTAAAAAAAGTAACAATATTAATTCGATAAATTCAATCATCGCAATAATGAAAATTTTTACCGAAATTGCAGAATTTTTTTTTTTATACCGGGTATTTTAAATCAACTGGAATTAACTCAAGTTAAAAAGAAATACGTATGGATGCTTTCTCATTTATTATTTTGAAGTTTGTTATTTTTAACGTTATGTTCAATTTATTATTTCCATTAGGGTAATTAAATATATATGTGCTTTCAGAGACATACACGTAACAGTATTGAATTCGCATATAAATTTAATAATATTTAATTGAAAGATTTTTAAAAAATTAATAATTTTCTTATCAATGACTCTTAGATGAGGATAAATTAATTTTATCGATTCGCCTTTAAGAAAAATTTGAATAACTTGAAAAATTAAAGCTTAGCATAGAGAATACAATTTTTAAGTTTTTTGAACTTTTCTTGATAATGAAGCGATAAAATTAATTTATTCTCATCAGGAAAAACATTGCTTTTTATTGTACGAGGTGCGCCTATCTCTTTATTTCTAGTAGCCGTTGTTAGTTTTTACAAGCAAATTCATTTTTTATTAGAGAAAAATAAACTTTTGATACTATAACACATCCATAGCACTGGAACAAAGTTTTGTTGCTATAAATAAATTCAATAATATTTAATAACTTTTATCTTCAAGATTAAATATCTAAATGCAAAATTAATTTTTAAAAATAATATTCTTGAAGTAAAAATACTTTCTAATTTCATTAAATACTTTTGAAATTTTCGGTACCGAGATAAATCGTCAATTATTTAATGTAAGTTTAATCATTTAAAGTCGAATCAATTAAGGAACTTTTTTTATTAGGTATTTTCTTCTCTCTTTCTTAAACTTTTTACGAGTTCAAAATTCTCTTGTTACATTCATAATCCCAACGGCACATTGTATCATGATGAATTTTGTAAAAAGCCGTTGAAATCAGACCATAATTAACTGATGACACTGGTATATTGACCCTATACGAATTAATGCGCACAATAAGCTGTATGGCAAATATAGTCTTAACACGTGGTTGGAAATGCCCCGGGCAGACTTGTAATTGCTGACTAAGAGGACACCTCGCGTATTATTGCTACAGTCTTCTTTTCCTTTTATTTTATTTAGTTATTATTATTATTATAATTTCATTTTAGCTATTGTCACGTAAGTTTTGTGATATCCATTGATGACCTTTTTTTCTTATCAGTAAAGTAGGTCCATCAATGTTTTCGTGTATTATTCTCAAAAAGATTTGAATGAAAGATTCTAACTTATAATTTTTCAGCGGCTCTGGTAAAATTTCTACCATTTAAAAAATGTCACTCTTGGAGATTGATCCCTGGTTCTCGAGCACTCGGGCATGCTCGCTCTGACGCACAAAATCTTTTGTCTACTAAGCTCGGGCGACTACTCTATATTGCAGTGTAAGTAAAAAAAATAAGGAAAAGAAAAAAAACCACTGCCAATACATTGTCGCCAAGCCTTCTCAAATTTAAGTAACAGCTTCTTAATAAATGTCAAACAGCAAAAAATATTTTATAAGAGTTTATGCACTTCTGTTATTGATATTTTGAAAATTATCATTTTTTTTCTCTTCGATTCTTAATTAAATAATGAAAATAGATAATGTTAAATTTTAAAAAATTAATCAGAATTAAAAACATGAAAAATAATTACAATTTTATAAATATTTTTATGTTATGAATTTACCTTTTACAGATTATTTGAAGCAGATTAGTATCTTTTTAAAATTAATGACAAATTCCATACATGGGAAATTTTATGTCGATTCTTTTGGTATAAAAATAAAAATCGCTAAAATACTAGAAACATGTTTCAAAATTTTTGGAGGTCAAGGTCAAAGCAATTAAAAGTTATGGAAGACTGAAAATTATATTTTTTAAAAATATAATATGCAAATTATTTCAGCGTACCTCATTGATGAAAAAATACATTAAATCCAAGAACCATCCAAGATAATTCATCTCATAATATTTTTTTGTTTTTTTTTTTATTAAAAAGAAGTGGCCCACGGTCTAAAAGGAGAAATTACTTTTGTAAGAGTCTGAAAAATGGTAATTATTTGTTGTATAGTCAGGTTTTTTAATTTTATTCCAAGAAAAGTATTAATTTTTAGAAAAAATGCATAAAAATATTTTTTATAGAAAATTATGTGTAAGATATCCGAGTTTTCATAGATTAAAATCCAAGTTATTGTAAAGCGTATTCGCTAAAAAATTAACAGAAACAGACATAAAAATTCAAAGTTTCATTTTTATTCTATGAGATTCAGTAGATAATGATATGCAAAAATTTAAGATTCTCTACATAATTTTCAATAGAATATATTCCAGTACATTTTATCTAAATATCAATACTTTTAGCAGAAAAAAATCAGAAATATTTAGGTGCAGCCAAAAATGACTATTTTTTTAGACTTTTTTGCAAAGTTAAGATAGATGGTCCGTGAAGTTAACGATCAGGGATTTAAACGAAGCTTTAGAAGATCGTTTTTTTGAAGTAGAAAAAAAAAATTCTGCCAAAATCTTAACCCTTCTCAACGATACAATTTTATAAACGAGCTCTTCAAGAATGTCGAAATTAACTTGCACTCTTATGAGAAATTAATTAGGAAGCAGGTTCTAAAGCTAATTTTAGAAAAACTGGAGATTCAATAAAAAATACTCTAAAAGTGTCCTTTAAATATTAAGCCTTCCACTGGCATTTTAAAAACAAGGTTTCAACATTCGTTATGTTCAGATATTTAAGAAATTAAGTTGCATTTTCTATATGGTAATATCCGTCGTGCAGACAATTAGCACGCGCTAAATTCAAATATAGTTGTAAAATAAGCTTATTTTAAAGTTTTTTACTGTTGGATTTAATTTATGAAAATTGTCATTAAATTTAAAATAGTTCTTGAAATAAATGAAATATACAAATAAATGATTAAATAAAGCATCATATGCAAGTTAGTAAATATAAACTGACGTATATATGCGGCTGTGCAAGCACGTGGTAAGAAAATGAGTAACGTTAATCAACTGAGACATAAGTGTACTACATCAAACTAGCTTCACGGATCAGCTACTCAAAGTAACTTCAGATTATTTTTTCTACTTGGGCTACGTGCCATTTCTTTGTAATTAATAAAAAAAAGAAAAAATGAGCCGTTAAAAAAAGAGATTTATCCTGGCCGGTCTTGTGAAAAAAATTTCTAGATTACACAGCAGATACATCTGCTGAAAAATCTGAAGGACTCTTTCCAGATTTAACGTAGAATTGTTTGTAAAGTAATCTTTAGAAATTTTTATCAGTTTATTTATAAAATTTTCTACTGTAGGCGAAAATAGCTTTTCGCCTACAGTAGAAAGAACAAAGATAAAGGTGAATCAAGTACGATGGAGCTGTATTATGGTGTCTTCTTTTTCTACGCGTTTTTATTTTATATTATGTTCATACCCATTTTAAAATAGAAGGTGTTGCCGTTATATTGCCGAAATATTGATAATTGTAAGCAATATTTTGACAATAGCCATGTCTAATATATTCTCCATGCTTTGGATTTTAACGCAAATGGTTGTGTTTTCAAATATTTACTAACACATGTTGGACTACTGTGTGATATTTTTTATTTCTATAATCCTATAAAACATGTAAGACCGACTTCCATCGCTAAAGCTTTATACAGTGAGCTCATCTTCCGATGATTTTTTTGCTTTGTACAAAGTTAATATCCTCTCATATGAAATATCAGAAACTTTTCTGTTGATTTTCTCACGGATAAATTGACATGAAAGTATTCATGTAAGATAACATAATACTTTTTTCTACAAAAAGTTGCATATAAAAACTGATTATAGCACTTAAATTTATGAAGACGATTTTAAAAAGAAATCTACAGAGAACTTTGAAGGATTGTCTACTACACGGAATATTGCAGACAACAAACAAAACCTTGTAGGAAAACGTAGCACATAATTCTCGAGCATTAACTACAAATAACTTTACAGTAATTTCTACAAATTATTTTTATAAAGATGTTAGTCTTACTTTTTTTTATTTCATTCAATAATTTAAACTCATGATATTTGTAAGAAAAAAAATTTAATTGGACTATTAATTATTACGAATTTTTCATAATCGATGAGACATTATGTTAATCACAAGTCAATTCATGTATTACATGTACTTTTGTATTTTATAGTAAGATTTAAATCTAGCTATCATAATTTTTACTTTATTTTTATATAAAATTAAGTATAGCTGCACTATTTATTTGGAATTATTGCATAAATGTGAACATTTAATTATCTTTAGTAGTTATTTATATAGTTCTGATAATTATTAAAAAAAGGCTACTATATTGATTTATAGGGGAAAAGTGTGTAATTAACTAAGCTAATAATATGTCATTAAGCAATCCAAACGCCAATTTTTTTATATAAGTAAAATATCATATAATACATACGTTGGTTAAATCAAAGTTGACTGTTATCGATCTTTTCATGGGTTCAGTTTTGATACACTAATAACTGATAAAATTAAAAAAATTTAAAAAATATATATAAATTGTTGAAATCCCTTTCAAACATATTTTTTACATAATTTTATTCATATTTTTCGCCTCTTTTATGGTCCCAGTGTTAACAATTGGTTGGATTAGTTTTGATCGTTGACACAAATTAATTTTTTTCAAAGACTACGAGTTTTTTTGAAAGACAAAATTGATATTTATTAATAAATATTTGTTAATAAACTTTAACTATGAAAATAAAAAATAATGACTCCTATGAATAATAAAATATTTTTGATATATTGATTGAATATGATGATTTGTGAAGTTATATTGTAAAATTCGTTTGCATTAAAATTTGGAGTTGTGAAGTAATGGATTCAGTAATCGATCAGTATCCGGTTAATTAATCACTTTCACAAAAAATAGTATTTATAAATACTGATCTCATTTATGACCGATAGAAATGTTCTTTAATTTATTTAATCTCATTTATTATTCTTCTTTTAAAAAAATTTCATATCTTAAATATGTAAAGTTTAGTATAATACCAATTTTAAGCAATTACATCACTTTTTTCTATAAAAAAAAAAAATGATTTACGTAACAATCTGTCATATTTTCTGTTCTGACCTTTATATGAATCATCTTGCTAAGCAAAATGTGATTTTCAAAATCATATTAATCGGTTTTAAGCTATTTTCTCACTCAAAATGGATTTTTAATAAAAATAAAACTGCATTAGATAATGTAAAATGAGTTAGTAATTTTAAATGTTTTCTGCGCGATTAACATAACGATCACAACATTTAAAATTCAATTCCGAGTAGATCATTAATCTTTTCGTATTATATATATAGAAGAAAGAATGAATCACTCTTTAAAATATTTTGAATGTATAAAAAACTGTAATTGATGTTAACTTTGAAATAAATAAGAGAAATGTAATAAAAAAAAGCCGCAAACTTTTTTCTAAGTTTTTATAATCTTAACTATTGTTCTTTGATAAATGAAAGATAATGAATTAAATTAAATTAAAATTAATTGAATTTAATTTTTCATTCACGCTTTGTTTATCTCTAATGAATCTTTTTCTGGTTGTATTAATTCTTCAAGTTCTATTATTTATTTTAACCAAACTAATTTTTTATTTTTTATTTTTCAGTAATTTTAACAATTCTTTTGTTAAGAAACGTGATCATGATTACTGTTGTCAGGGAAAACCAAATGCTAGCTAATTACTATTAATCATATAATAAAATTTATGTCCTCGTAGGCCGTATTCGTGTCAGTATGTAAAGAGCATGCTAAATTTGTATTGGCATCCCATATGTCTCAGACACGCTCCTCGACTTATTGCAAGAATTATATGTCTTCCTGAGACATATTGAGACTCAATATGTCTCAGGAGAAATCAATATGGCATCACCGATCCTACTATGTTTCGTTCAATATGTCAAAGAGCAATCATATTGAACGTAGGTTAGTGAAAAAAAATGACTCGCGCTTCGACAGCAGCTATACTCATTACAAAATGTCAATCTAAGAAACAAAAGAAAAAATCAATAGAACTAAAATTTAATTTTAAAAGTATTGAAAAAAAGATTAATATTTTCAACTAATAAGTTATATTTCCTCATACGGCCTACTTCGGACATAAAATCATCTATGTCCTTTGGCCGTTTATTCAGGTGGAATCTGAATCTCGAACAATGTTTGCCGCTTGAGCAGAAATCTACCTCGGGCGCGCTTCGCGCGCCCTCGGCAATTTCAGCTCAAGCGACAAACATTGTCCTCGATTCATATTCCACCTGAATACGGCCAAAGGACATATATAACTAATATCAATCATATAGAATAATTTTATAACTATTATTAGTCAAATATTCTAATTTCTTATATACTTTTACTTAAAGGGCGCAGTAGCGTCTCGAACGGCAAGTTTTCGCAAATGCATTGAGCGCGACGTGACCTTATTTATTTTAAATTTCGTATTATAAAATTATCACACCTTGTTTAGAACTTTATAATGTTATTATATACTCACAATTATAAGCAAACGATTTTTCTCTATTTAGCTTTAATTTCTCAATTATTATTCTATTTTTAACGTAAGACAACTTGTTTAGTCCGTTGTTCTTTTTCAGAAAATATGACAGTTTTTTATGTTGCAACAAACTTTAAATGTTAAATTAAAATATAACATACAATGTTTCTTAAAATAATTTTATCCAAGTTCTCAAAACTGAATACTCGTTAAGAATTTAAGATAACGGCAAAACTAAATTTGATTCTTTTATTAACTTTTGCAATTTGAATATTAAACTTTATTGTCCACTGAAAATTTTGGCTACAATTTTAATAATAAAGAAAAACAGTGGGATTTTAATAAAAATACACTTAGGAAATTGTGAAATCAATTACGTATAGTAAAGTTTTTATCGCTTTGAATATCTGAAGCATAAAAAATAATAATTTTTACAATTCACATAAATTCTAATGTGATATTTTAGTTATAATAAAAATGCATTATTGATGGTATCAACCTAATTTACATTTTTGTCAAAGCTTTTGTCAGAAGTACGATAATAAACTTTTTGTTTTTTATATTTTTTATATTGTCTTAAACGAGAATCTACTTTTAATTCTAACGAAATTGTGTAATAAAAATTAAATGATATAATTAAAAGTTAAAATTGTTTTATATATTTCGAGTTAAGAGTTAGCTCGGTATATCTACTGCTTTCTAAACGGAGTGTAGTCAACATATTTTTTACAAAAAATAAAGTATCAAATTTTGTATAACTTTCTCTTATTAAGTTCCCATTGTACAATAACTTTATGTTACATCGATATAAAATCACTATAATCTCTAAAAAAAAAGCAAGAAAAAAGTTTTATCAAAACGTTCAAGTGTACATCGTAAATTATAATTTTTGATATGAACATAAACTTAAAAAAAGTCTTAAATGTCGCGCGAACGATATAATTTAGCCTTGGTTTGAAAATTTGCGTAAATCGAAAAAAATAAGAAATGACGAAACACCATTGTGAATAGTTTAAATTGCACAGTTGCTTTTATCTATTCGTAATTTTGAAAATAGTTACGAGTATAGTCTCTCGCGACAATGTTCGCCATCACATGAGTTAATATTACGTGTCTATTTGAATATACCACTGTCTTCGCACGCGTACATAAGCATCATTTTAATTTTCGTATTTTCATTGTTTTACAAACTTTATTTTTAGTCTAAGAACAGATTATTTTCACAAACTAATTGATGAAAAAAATTTTTTCTTTTGCGCAAAACTCGGTAACAGTAAAAGGGCAAAGTAACTATCTTCAAAAGGGCTTTTCAATGTTTTCTTTTCTTCTTTTATTTTTATTGTGTTTCTTAACGATAAAAGTTTTATACGGAAAGAAAGAAATTCATTGTTTTATCGATCGGACAAAGATATTTGCATTTTATTATTTTCTTATTTTCCAGACGACTTAATTCTATATTCTATAGCACTCATTGAGAATTGCAAAACTTTTTTTTATTATAAATTAAGAAAAATTTAATAAAAAGATATTAACACGAAATATGGAAAAATAAGTGCTTTTCTATAGAAAATTGTAAATTATTAGCAAGCTCCTATTACGTTAATCAGTTATTCCATAAAATGAAGCAAAGAGCTAAAAATAAGCGTAAGCGAAACATTAGGAGTAAGTATAGTAAATACAAGTGATAAGACATCCTACCTGTCTGTAAAAACTCAAGCTCGCTGCTGCTGCTCTCAGAAGTTCTTCAACCTTTTAAAAATCAACTTCCACTTGTAAAATCTAGAGAGCAAGAAAAGATGAAACAAAAAAACTGCAAGTATTCACCATCTCTTGAAACTAACTCACAAATTTAAAAAAAAAAAAAAAACTATGAAAGAAGAATTGTGAATTTTTTTAAGAGTATGTAAATATAAAAAATTGGCATTAAAAAACAGCACGAATGTAAAAAAAGCAAAAAAGGAGCGCGCGTACACGCGGAAATATAAAAATAAGGAGGAGAGTCCGAAAATCGCCGGTGCCGCACCGCCGAGCGCCGACGATCGGCTACTAGCTACTACTACAGTCTCGCGAGAGTGAGACTCTGACTCGAGGAGAGTGAGCGCGAATGCGAATGCGAATGGACTGCGAGAGAGAGGAGCGGAGAGGAGAGACGGGACGGACGGAGTGCGGCGAACATGCGGCTCAGGCAGGCAGGCAGGCAAGGCTCATCGAGCCTCGTACGAGGGAGTGGCAACAGCTAGTCAAACTAACTAAAGAGACTGACAAAGATAGAGTATCAACGCACGAACAAACAAAGGAAAGAAAGAAATAAGAAAGAGCAGCAGCAGCAGCAGCAGCAGCAGCTCATAGTCGACGCGTCGTCGTGTATGGGTCGCGGCCCAAGCGCGCCTCGATCGCCTCGGCGATTCTGCGTGATATTAGACGGTTGGTTTTTGGGGCCGTCGGAGTATATGCCAATAGTATTACATTCGCGTTACTGAACTTGGAGCTACTGTTTACACATACACATTCTTTCTCTTTAATTTTTTCTCATTTTCCCTTCTTTCTAACATCTTATATATGTTCTTTCTTTAAGAGCTCGATTTAGCTGTATTACTGCTCAAATATTTTAATAAATGTAGACATTAAATACTAGTATCAATATAATCTGCATACTTATAGTTTATTCACTTAGCATAAAAATCATTGATTATTACTCTTTCGACTTTCAACAATTCCTATCGACAAGCACATATTTTAAGTTATTCTAGAACACATAATTCAAATGCATATTTACTTATCTAAAAGAATATCTTGTAGTTAATATTAACGTTGAAATTATATGGAATGCAGTAATTCAATTACAATAATGCCATAAATGAAAAATTTATTAAGAATTCTTACTTACGAAAATTTTTTATTTCAATCAAACCCGTTAACAACAAAATCGTGAAAAAGAGGAAAAAAATTAATCAAAGTACTTAGTAAATGTCTTTTGATCTTTAACTTGGAGGTAGCAGTCTTTACTTGTCTTTTTAATTTTCTCAGTTGTTAATGCATCAAAAGAAATTTAAACTCTCATATTAAAATCGGAAGTAATCGATTTTAACTGGTACATTTTATAAAAAAGAGACTTACGTAGGTTCTCCAGAACGCATAGAGGTTCAATGGGTCAAACACTTTTGTTTTATATCGATTTATTGATGTTTGAAAATTAATTGAAAAAGCACCTTTTTATGGCGAAAGAATCATTTAAAAAAATACTATTATATGAATATAATTTCAGTGATTAGAAATCAATTGACTCTGTTTTTGCGAAATTACTGTACATATGACACACCCACATGAGGGTGTGTGTGTGTGAGTTTGCACACATATTTGGGTATTGTTTGTTTTATTTTTTTTAAAAGATTATGACTGAATCATAATTTTCTATTTTAATTGAAACGCTTTTATTTTATATAGATTTTTAAAATTCAATTTTTTATATTTTTTCATTAATTATATCGTTAATTGTATTTATTATCTATTGAAATTTTCAAAATAAAGAAGATTTATTAACATGCGGGTTTAAATTTTCCACTAAGAAATTTTTTATATCTATAACATGTCATATAATGTAATTCCGTTTAAATAGTATGAAAACACACAATCAAGAGATTAACTCTCCTCTATAATAGATACTGAACACATCTTTTACGCTCTTTTGATTCAGAGATAATGAAGTTTAAAATTCAAATCTTAACTTGCTACACTTTTGGAATTTTTTTATTAAACAACTTCCTTTAAAAACTTATACTTTTAAATATATTTTTACCAATAAGTACGATATATTGAAATAAAACTGATTTTATTGATTGA
The DNA here is from genome assembly GCA_017163975.1 of Anastatus disparis. NCBI lineage: Eukaryota > Metazoa > Arthropoda > Insecta > Hymenoptera > Eupelmidae > Anastatus > Anastatus disparis. The sequence continues at coordinate 1,717,302 of JAFFSR010000009.1, forward strand.
TAGTGAAATTCGAACAGGTTATTACTAATGATAAAACCTCAACTTTTTTAAGTATGCAAAATTAGATTAAATTTATTTACATTATTGAAAAAACGAGTTCTATAAAAAGATCTTTTTTCTATGATCCTCGATAACTCAAGTGAATCTCTATTAATCGCTTTAAAATTTAACAGAGCTACGTTTCTGTAATGTATACAAGATGATAACGTATCATTTAAAAGTTCACGAGGTCAATTAGTTGTAGAGATATTCAAGATTAATATTTATTTTAGTCATTTCTTTCAAATTACTGTATTTCATTCATTAATTCATATTAATATCATCTTACATGTTTTATTTTATTTGTTTTCAGTTTAATTTAAATAAAACGATAAAATTTTATACTTTATTAACCAATTGTTATTTTTTTGGCAATGTTTATGTCTTATTTTCCAGCTTTTCAAAGTTGGGATATTTGCCAAAATGTACGAAGGACTGATTAATGATGATCTAAAAGGTTCCATTTCATTAAGTTGTTGGTGTTTATGATCATCGAATTTAAAGCATTACCCAATATTCATTGATAAACTTTTAAAAATGGTATTCACACGAATTGTGAGAACCTGAAAAATTACGCAAATTAACCGGTTTCAAATTTTTACGATACAGTGTTGATAGATTTTTGGTGAGAAAAGAGTACATATCTTTAATAGCAAAATTTATTTAAATAAATTGTTAAAATATTTAAAAAATTATTACAACGTTGATGATGTAGTAAAGATATTTAGAAAATAAAAACCTTAGGCTGCGCAAGTGGCCTCTGTGTAATGACTGAACCAGGGCTTTTATGGAAGTTTCGATAAATCACGAAAATGTCGAAATAAAAAGGTAAAATGATGTACTTTTGTTGTACTTCTTTTTTATTTTTATTTCAATATTTTAGCGATGTATTATCGAAACTTGTATCAAGTGCTAGGTTTCCTCCTAACAATACCGAGCTGAGAGAAAAAGTAGTTTGCACGAGTGCTTTTTAATTAATGTGTTTTCATTAAAAACATTTATAGAGCAAGTGTTAGTTTCTACGAGATGATCCTTCTTATGACTTATTCGGAGTGGCTGAGACCTAACTGAATTCATCCATCTCAGATGACGTAATTCGGGTCAAGAGTTATAAAATCTTTTGAAAAGGCAATAATTTGGATTGTAGAGGAATTGCCCTGTAGAAAAAATAATTTTAATAAAAAATGCTTGATTATATTTTTTGTTTGTTCAGACTGGTAATTCTGTAACTGTGATGGTTTCTGTGATATATCTTTTTTTTTATTGTCTTATTGGAAAATTTCAGATTGAAGTTTAGGTAACACTGAATTTGAGATCTTATATTAAAACTTGATGCAAATATTGAAAAAAAATTAATTGCATAAGATTTCACCTCAGATTTCATTTAACATCCGATTAAAACAATAAAATTTTTCTTAATTCTATATAAATTATACATATATTATACATTTGTAAAAAGTAAACTTTTTTACTTTAAGAGCATCAATCTGCTAATAGATTCTTATTCCATATTAACTTATGCCTTCATCATAATATCCAAATGTAAATACTATCCGAAAAAGTAAAAAATGTTTCAAAGGAGTTGTTCCTTTAACAGAGAATCATTAAAAAATATAAAATTCTATACTCATTAAAGATTATTTTTCTAATTATAAGTAACATATAATGCTTTTGAAATTATTTATTTAATATGAAAAGAAGAAGAAAAAAACGTAAAAGTTAAAATAGTTCCATTCATCGTAATTAATTTTTTCGTATGTAGGCAATGTAAAATTTGAAAAAATTTTATGATGTTTATACTAGAGTTCAAGCAATGTGATACAAAATAAATTCACTATTCTTTTTAAGATAAAAAAAAAACAATATTTTACAAACTAATGCAATAATTTATTTTAGCATGAACTTTAGAATAGTTTAGATGAGTGGAATATGTTGATCACCGCGCTCGTGTGATCGATAAATTTCCCTTATTTAATTCAATGACTCATGTATTTGCTATATAAAAGGGTGCGAGGAATCTTAAGAATTTTTTCAGGTAAGTAGATTCTTCATTTCTAGCAGAGATATCACCTAAGATCTCATCTGGGATCTGACTATAGGGGATTTGTTATAGGGTAGACGTTTTAAATCAGATTTATTTTGAATATGCTCATAAAATTCTAATTAAGTACGAGAATGCTAATCCTTTTTAGAGAAGCAGGTCATGCTGAGTCTCTTCTATACTGTCAGCTTTCACAGCATGGTGCTACACATCATATTCCTATGTCTCATGCAAGGTTATACCCTATAGACCTGATTCTAGTTAACTATAACATGGTATTGAATGCACACCAACTTTGCAGAAAACTTTAGCAGTCAGCACAATTTCATTACTGTACAGGTGACGCTAATATATTCATTCATATTTTCATCCAAAGTTTTTTAAATAAAACGGTTAAATTTTACAAATGTTGTATTTTTTTGTGATTTTGGAAAAAATACAAGAGTTTAACTTTAGATGCAATCATGTTGTTTTCTTTTTTTTCAAAAATTTTCGATCAAAATAGGAACAAATCTATTACCTTTGAATAATCATATTTCTTGCAATATTCAAATAATTAAATGTCTAATTCAGGTAAGCAAGAATCTGAGAAACGAGTAAAAAGTGGGGGTGGACCCTTTTTATGAATACATGTGAAGATGGGTTTTTTATTGCGAAATAGAGTAAAAAAATAAAGTACGTAGATATAAGTTTGCTGTACCCATATAATCTGTATCTAAAAATGCTATCATACGGGATAGCATTACCGTCAACGATTTCAACAGACATAGACAATAATTTTATATAATTATGAACACTACATTGACATTTTGGGAAAAATTATAACGTGTCATTAATTTGATGTTACACTATAATGTAAAACATACCCAAGAGTTAAAATTCAGTTTCAACAATTTGATTCGTGTTAGTAGTATCAGGATAATCTTCAGAATTGTAAGAGAGTGTGATTGGACTTTGAAGTTAATTGTAACGGTCTAAATAAACAAGGCGGAAGCCATCCATCTATAAAATTTAGATTTTAATAAAAAGAAAATTAATAGATATTTTAACGAAATACCATTGAGCAGGATGAGAAAAGCTTTTGAATTTGATAAGATTTTGAAGAACAAAGATCGGAAATCTAGAAAGCAATATTTTTGAAATTTAATTCTCGGATTACTACTGAAGATTAAAAAATTAAAAATAAACGATCAATTTGACATAATTTTTTTCATTATTTACAGTAACAAGCTTATTTTTCTAATACCTAATGTTGTAACATATTTTAAAATTCACACTACACAAGATTTTTATTGTTATTACATTTGATGTATAAGATTTACAGGAATCTAAATTTCGGTACACTATTTCAGTATATACAAATAATGGAGAAAAAGAAGGTTGTTTCTAGTAAAACAACAAAACGCGTAAGTACAAATGATTTGCAAAGAGGAAAAATTTAAAGAACTGCAACGTTTGCTAGAATGCGGACTGATGTTTACCGATATATTCTAAGTGTTTCGTTAGGAATTAATAATTTTAATAACGTGAAAAATCATTTAATTTCTGAAATTCAAGCTCATGGCTATCCACAAACCACGAGTCCATGCGACAATGATCGCATAACTTAAATGTAAAAATTTCTTCTATCTAACTGTACTGTACAAGATCCCTTAGGATATTAAATTTGGAAAATATTTCAATATTTTCTTATAAAGATAAACGATTCCACAGATAAAGAGCAGTGCATTATCAGTAACTGCTCGTCGAATCCAATCGATTTACTAACCATGGTTATGATTTTCAATAATATCAGTAATACGTAATTAATGAGTTGCGTATATGAATACGTAGTTTACTGAACATAGTTTGCTTTCACTAAATGTATCTCTGATGTCTTCGGTATTTTAACTAATCAAAATAAATACAATAAACAAGCATAGATTCACTATTTTATTTCACCACGTACACTGTCATCTCCACTTGAAGCTCGTCTATCAAAAAGTGATTTAGAATAAAAGAGGTAATAAACGTAATATAATTGAAAGATTTTATTTTGATAATCATGATGAAGTGTTGGAGTCGGTAGCTATTTGAAGGCTCTGTGTCAAAAAGTTTTTTGGAATATAAAAATATAAATAAAAATATTAATGAAAATAGGCTGTTTAGATTTGGACAAAGCTAGCTTTATCCAAAACTAAGCAGCGTATTTTGTTAGCGCTAAGAGGAAGTGCGAGGGTCTTGAGCAACATAAAGACATGATGATTTACAGGAAGATTGATTTCCTTGCTCGTTTGCATTGGAATATCTTTAACTAGGATAAATTGTAAATGGATGGAGTTTAAATTAAAGTTAGAAGTTATAAACTCTTGCAGTGATCTCTGTATTATGAAGCACATTGGTACCTTTCCTCTTTGAGCATCTAATAAGATTGAATTCATCCTTTATACTAGTACATGATAAAATATAGTCATAATAGCAAAATACAGCAAACCATAGGTTTCACGAAGAATTAATCGACAATATTTTCCAATGAACATTTATTCGTAGTGGCTGCTACTATCGTGTAAAAAAGACTCGGTTTCAGCTTGTCGTTTTTCTTGGATTATATATTGACAATAATCGATGTTTAATTAAATTTAATGTTATAAAGCACTTTGGTGAGCTCTACTTCCCAGACTTCTGGTGCGACGCAATACTTGATGATGTCAGACACTCAAATATGTATGCGTATGCACTTAGCAAAAGCACAGCCATTGCGGAGGGGATAATATCCGACCAAACAAAGACAGCATACAAAACATTCGTATAAATTTAATAAATTATATGATAATAGAAATTTTTATACATATTTTTAGTCAAATTAATTATTGAATAATCAAATTTAAAAATACATTTATTTATTTTAACTACTTATAATTGAAAAATTAAAATCAAAACATTGTTCAATTTCAAATGATCACATACTTCATAAATTTCACTGTAACAATTAATAAACATAAACTGAATTTATTTTAATTTAAAAATATGTTAAATTTCAATTTTCGAATCAGTGTATAATATGGACTCAATGGTTCATCCATTCGCAAAAAAGGGTTATGACTTTACGTTATAAGAACTTTGAGAATACGGCGCATATTTGATTGATTATTAAAATTTGCATTCCTTTCGTATATAACTTAGGCGATACGCTAAAGAAATTTTTTCTGAATATTATCAACTTTTACCAGATTTATAAAATACTATTTGAAATTTTGAGAATATAAAGCAAAAAAATGAAGACAAGTACTATAGTAGATGGTAACATAGTAGCACGTTCTCTAATCGAACATTTTCTTAAAATAACGGCAATGTTGCAAACGAATTTCTACTCGTGAAATACGCTTCTCGTTTTGTTTTCAATTCGTGGTTATAATTCTAAAAATGTAATACCAAGGAAAATGGATAAATTAAATAAAATTAGTTTTCTTTTTCAAACTTTGTCCCTTTGCCGTATGCTTTACTGTTTTTAATTTATTTTATTTCTTTTGATTGAATTCAAATTTTCTAGTTTGTAAATTAGGAAATTAAATAAAGTTTTTGTTTTTTTAAATAAATATTTATTTGAAATAAAAGGAGAGTCGAATTTCACACGTAGAAATACGTTTGTAACGTTGCAAAATCTTCATATCTGAAGATAGTCTGTAACGACAAATGGATCAAAATTGCTTAACAAAATTGCATATATTTTATAAATTTCTCTATATAAATTGTATAATGTTTAAGGATTTCTCATACATTTGCTTAAATATCATCGAAATAAAGTACAATGATGCGCGAGGTTGTTTTATCCTTTTTAATAAATCTGAATAAATAAATAGTTGTTGCATAGTCTAGGAAATAAAGAGGTGTTAGCAGTAAATTTAGAGGATAGCATTTATAAAGAAACATGGCGTTGTCGAAATTACGACTACCTAATAAGCTGCAGAGAGTGAAATATAAAAAAAGAGCGAAGAAAGAGAAAGGAAAAGAAAAGCAAAAGAAGAATGTTCTCGGCCATCCCAGTCATTAACCCCATATATACTCGACGGTAACACATACGCATGCTTTTTAATCAAAGATTTTTTTAAAATACACTAGCAACTTGCAAACGCACATTGCCACGCGTCAACTTTAAATCTCGTTTCATTTTATTTGGTGCTTTATTTTGTTTTTACAAATTTATCATTTATTATTTTATTTTATTCTAACTTTAAAATTTCAAAATTAAAAATTTATCAAAGGGCAAAGATTGCAAGGAAGTTTTTAGAGATCAAATTTCCAACATTATTATCGATTCTTTTGCAGGATCTTAGGAATACAAATGTAACCACGAACTCAAAACAAAACAAGAGTTTGACGCACGGAAACACGTTTGCAACATTGCCGTTATTTTTCAAAAATGTTCGATTAAAAAGCATGCAAATATGTTGTCGTCGAGTATATACACAGCACAAAGAAAAGTAAGAGAGTCAGAGAAAATAAGAAGACGTGTACAACTACAAAAAATTATTGACATTTTTTTCTTATGCTTATAGTTTTCAACTGAATATTGCTAAAATTTTCCTACATTTATAAAAGTTATTTTTTACACTATTTCTTTACAATTGTACTTACAATACACTTCGATTGGCGTTATCATAATTTTAAATTTATTAAATTAAACATTTAAGAACTTTCTAAAGTATAATGTAAATATATATCTATGGGTAAAAATTGAAAGATAAGCAAGGCGAAAAAAATCAGCAAATCGACATACTTTAAGAATAAACTTTACGAGACTTTAATGGCCTGCATTTGATGCCTACTATAACACAAGATACTTGTTGCAACCAAGGTCGTCTTTTTCATGTATAGTCAGCACTGAATGCGCTGCCGATGTCCGCGACATAAAAAGAACAAATAAAATATATATTAAATATATGTATACATGTGTGCCCATACACATTTTAAACCTACGTTCACTAATCTACCCTTATCATCATTTTAATTCTATTATTTCAAATATTTAGTACAAAATTTTATTTTACAACTTATGATTAATATTTTTATTAAATAATAGTTTTCTTTTCAAATTTTATAAATAATTATAAATTTTATTTTGCTCATTCAAATTTAAACAAAAACTAAAAAGAAAATTAATCACGCAATCACTTTTATAATTAAAAACTCTTGTAATTATATTGAAATCTCCAATTTGTCATTTTTGCAGGTTAATAAATCTTAAAAACTGATGAATAATTAAAAAAATATAGGAAGTTAAATATTAAAATGTGCTCATTTTTGAAAATAATAAAAATCTTTAATATCACAGACTTTTATTCACAACTTTTAAATAAAATCTCTTTCCTATTTAGAATTATCCATAGAGTTATAAAGATAGCTTGAACGCTCGCATGGACCAACATCCGACAACATTGAAGGATAAAACGAACATGCAGGTTCTTCTTCTGTCGCCGTATCACTTAGCAAATGGAAGGGATGAGAGGGAAAAGAGTGAACATCAGCTATACGTGCTTATACCCTAGACTTAATATCGTCGCTTCTAACGAAGCACATTTCGATTTTCAAGCGGAAACTAATGCTTTTCACATTAGCGATGAATACTAGCAAATCACATTTCGCAGCTTTTGCTGCAAAGAAAAGCAGATTTAGATTGTTCCACGAAGACTAACATATTTAAACGCTGTTTCTTCGATAATAGTACATTTGAAATGTGCTTCTTTTCGTGGACCAATCTAAATGTCCTATTCTTCGCAGCAAAGTGCGAGATGTACTAGTTTTTGTGGAGTTTATATTTTTCTTTCTAAATTTTTAATACAAATTTACAATTTTTTAGTAATTTATAGAACGATATATTTTAAGAAATTGTAATATAATTCTGTATGATTTATAGCATGGTCAACAACAATAAATTTCTAAAGTTTATTGTTTTTTATCAAATTAAATACTTTTTAATCGATAACATTGATATACAGGACTAGAGCCAATATCAATTTATCTAATTATTCTTTATCGGATTTATTATTTTTTAACGTTTTTAGGACTGATAGAGTGCCGTTTAAGGATCACGCAATGTACGAATGCTTCTAGCAAAATTGCAAAATACATTTTAATCATGATCTGATCTAGTTTTCATGATGGGCAGAAAAATTGAAATAGAATTATTTGAAAAAATTATGCTACCAGGATATTCCTAAATCCGTTAAATTAATCTTTTGGAAACGGAAGATCCCTTTAGTACTTTATCAAATGTGAAAATCGATTAAATTAACCTTTGTGAAGTATAAATCAATCAAATTTATTTTTAAAATTGTAAAACTATTTTTACACAATTAAAATGTATACTACACATTATTATTTTACAGTTGAATCACGCACATGATTATATATTTTTTCTTGATCTGATTTTCTTTCTTTTCACTCACATTTACATATTATTATACTATTACACTAATTTCAAAAAAATCTCTAATGTATTTGAATTTTAAAGATTAAATATAATTTTATGTAACTAATTGAATTTATATTTTAAAAAATTTTAATTTTTGATAAAATAGTTTTATTTTTATACGATTTTAGTGTCACGGATTTTCCTATAACTTTATATATCTTTATGCAAAAAGTTATAAAGAAAGCCGTGAAAGTTCGGTTTAATGATTGATCATTCCAAAATTATGAGTTATTTTGTTTGAATTTTACAGATGATTCCGAAAAGTAATTATTTGAATATTCTTGATAAATTAAGATTAAAGTCTTTTGATTTTTTTGGTTTAAAAGTTTTAGGAGCATAAGAAACAAAATTTAGTATATTTTTATAAAGATTGAAGTTTATTCCATGCTCATTGGAATGATCGAGCGATAGTATGGAAGCTTGCGGCTTTTATCACAATTTTATTTACCAAAACATATCCGAAAGTTAAAGATCCCAAACAAGTGACATTCACCTAGTTAGTTAGAAATAACTAATTAACATTAATTATATTGAACCTGTTAAACAAAAATATAAATATATTCAATAACTCTGCAATACTTTTGAAATGAGAATTTGCTGTCTACTAACTGAGAAAGTTATTAAAAGAAATAAAAATTTATTAATTTTTTAAATCAAACCATCCTGGTAATTTCATAAATAAAAATAACTATGGATAATGAAAATTTGGATCCATTGGTAAATGAAAAACATAAAAAATTTTGAAGAACAAATAATTTAATGGTCTTTAATAAATAAACAGGAAATTTTTTAATATAAGTTTTATTTCATAACATTTTTCTGTTATTTAATTATCTTTGTTGGATGCAGTCCATTCAGAGAATTTGGTTGAAATATAAAATGGATAAATCAAAGGCACCGTTAGCATCAGAGTTCCAAGAATCACTTTTTCCTATAACAAATAGAAAAATAAATTAATTATAATAATAAGAGATTAATTTTAATTAAATTAGAAAATATAAGACATTCAAATAAGAAAAAATGTCTTTAAACTTGTACTTATATGATTTCAAGTGCTGTTTTGTCATAATTCACATGATACTGTGAAGACAGATAACATGAAAATAAGGAATAGTATATATAACTTTGGCAAAAAACAAATGAATTATGACAATGACTATTATATTAATTATTTGTTAAAAGTATATAATTAAAGGGTCTAAGACATTTTTCAATAAAATTTTATTTTTTGACTTACCCCTGGTAGAAATTGGAACATTCTTACCAATCAGTCAAAAAAATAATTAAAGGGAGATAGAGGTCAGTAACATTTTTAATAAATGTAAGCCATTGTGTAAATAATTATACTTGAAAGAGATAACTTTTTATATATAAACTTTCCTACTTTTCATATTTATTAAATCTTTTAAAAATTAAAGATTATTGCAATGTTATAATTTTTTTTTTAAACAGTTATCCCAAGTATAATTTTTCTTATGATTTTTTGTTTGTGGATAAGTTAGGAATTTTATTGACCTTTATTTTCTTTTGAAAGAAGTACTAGTCTAAAATTATTTTGTTAAAATCAAGTAAATAAGGGTTTAAACAATTTAAAAACTTATCCAAATTCATAAAAGTAGAAATGCATTCAAAGATTAATAAAGGATGATGAAATTTCTACTTTGTCTAATAATAAATAATTGAATGAATAATGAGATTCAAAAGCACGATTAAAAAAATCTCCACATACTTTGTAGAATTATTTTTATAAATTTTCAGAAAGTTTTATTTCTAAATTTGGAAGTTTTGAAGATTCATGTTGAAACAAAAAAAAAAAGAATACTCCTGTACACGAATCTTGACAGCTTATATTAACTAATAAAATTTTCTGAAAATTCAACAACATAATATTTATAGAGTACTATAAGATGTCATAAAACTTTTTTTTAAATTGTGCTATCGAATATAATTATTTATACAATTAATTATTATTAAGTAAGGCAGAAAATTGATCAACCTTCTATTATCTTTAAACATAGAGTTTGAAAGTTCTGATTAATAGAGACAGAATCGGATGCATGCAATAATTGACATACTCAATTGATAATTCGTCTCTTCTTTTAATACTTCAAAAAATCATTAATTCATTATTCAATTTTTATCAGAAACAATTATACTTTTTTTAATTGTAATGTATTCAAACATACATATGCATACACATGCAGGTGTGTCTGTAAGCATATGTGTGTATACTCAAATTTAATCAGGAATTTTCACTTAAAACTTTAGTATTTAATGACATAAAAAACAAAACTGATTTTAGTAACTTATTATCGAGTTGTTAATAATTTAATAGGATTATATATTAGGATTTATACACTATAAAAAAGTTAATTGAGATTTATATAAATAATATTTTGGAAATTATGATGCACTTAAAATTTCAACTAACACTTCTAAATATTTAATATGGAACATTCAATTTCTAATCTATTTTAAAAAAAAGGGTTTTAAAACACTTTAGACACGATTCTTCTTATAATATTCAATTATACTCACTGGAGAAGATATTTGAGTTCCTAGTTTACTATTTAAGTCTTTACCTTGTCAAAAAGAATACAGTTATTTAATTTGAAGATATTTATTCTTTTAATAACAATCATATTTTGACAGTGATACTTCTTTTTAATGCCTGATAATTTTAATTAAACTATTATTGTAAATTACTGTTTGCAAAACAACTGGAGTAAAGAAGTGTAAAAAGTAGTATAAAATACAATCAAATAATAAAAAAGATGGAGTTAAATTATAGTTTTTGAAATTAATATTTTTTTTTCAACTGTGAAAATGTTAATAATTCATCAGGTACAAAAATGAGAAAATATTTGTTTTATTTAATTAAGAGTTATTTCCATTGTATTATTTAATGCATGAAATTTGTATAAAATTATAATGAATTCTTAAATTTTTATAACTTAGGGATTAAAATTATGAAAATAATTATTTTGATATAGCACATCACTTATTGGATTGACATTAGAGTACAGTGGAACCAGTAAAAGTACTTTTACAAGAAAAAGGCCAAATATAAGCTTCTTTGTTGAAAGTAAATAAGCCCTAAATAATTTCAAATAAACATTATATTACTGATTTCATCGCATACTTACAATTGTGATAGAAATATCAACAAGTAATAATGCTTGAACGAAATAAAAATTTGTTGAAAATCAAGTTTTAAAAGCCTATTAGACTTCAAATAAAATTTATCATATAACAAAATTTATATTTACTACATATCTAATAAATTTATTTATATTGATTGATAATTCATTTTCTGGTAAGTAATCTTTAAAAGTTCAGAATTATTTAAACTATAAAAAGTACGTTAAGGCGACTACGGAAGTTCGGTTCGATTTCATTTTGTAGTTTACAAATTACTCTTTCAATTTCTAAAATTTTTTGAATTTTTTAATTTTCCACCATTTATTATAATCCGTAGAATGGTGGAAAATTAAAAAATCTGAAAAATTTTACATATTGAAAGAGTAATTTGTAAACTCAAAAATAAAACCTAACCTAAAATCCGAAGTCGCCTTAACAGCAAGCTGTAATGTATATTTACTCATAAATACTTGAATTATATTTATCTTACTAACAAACATTTAATTTCTAAATAACTATAACCTAATTTTTTGTGTTCTGCAGTTGATATAAATTTTGAGGACTTGCATTGTAATATATTGTATTTCATATTTATTTATGAATTTTAATTTTAGAAATATTTATTTCTAAGTATATACCCGAGAAAGTTATATTGATTACGTAAGACAAAGATAAATAGAACATTTTCAAAATTCTTACCGCAAGTGGAACCCGATGTCTTGGCTTTGTAACCATAGAATCATAATTTCGACATTGTTGAACGGTAACATTCAAAACTTTTGATGAATTTCTTGCTAAACTTTGAATAGCATACATTTTTATTTTATTAAATAATACTTTAAATATTTCAAAAAACTTTAATCACGCAGATTTTTTCTATCTACGCTACAATTTGCGTACTCGTGATTTGTATGCTATTTCTACAATGCAGACGGTTTACTTCAACAATGTCCGGAGTCCAGAATCATAAATACAAGTTCCGCAACTTCCAGAGTGGGGAGAGTTTCCTTCGAGAAGGTTAAAAGTTTTTTGCTTCTGCCACGAGTTAAGGCGATGTGATCGAGTTTCGAGGAGAGGTAATTTCAAAAATATGTAGTAGAATATATATTCTTAACACCTTTTGTCACTATATAGTGACAAAAGGTGTTAACAAATTGTTATGGTTTGATAATTATTAATAAATAATTCAAACGAACAAATTTACTAACAAAAATTTAGTTTCTATTTTTTTACGAATTTAAAAAAAATTAGTCTTGACACACAATTTATTTCTTAGATAAAAAGTGGTAAATAAAGTGAAATAACATTTGGAATATAAAATTGCAAAATGGGTAGACTTATTCTCATGAAATTAATTATCACTTATAATTAATAAAATTTCAATTTTTTATCGCACACACGAAATTTATTTACATTACTTGCAATAAAATTTATATTAATTTAAATAATTGTGCGCTACACAATTTCGTCAATGGTACTGACTAGGAGAGTATCACATCTCCGGATCACGGATTTTGCTCTAACTTTGAGATAGGTTTTCAGATGTCAAAATATGGAAAAAGCCAGAGTTATAGACCCCAACGCTCAATATTTCTCTAGTTGCAGGCAATTAAAGAAAATCACTAAAAAAGTTACTAGATTTTTAAACGCTTATAATTCTTTAACATTAATAGCTAGACGCTTGTAACTGTTTTTAAATGAAAGCTACGTTCAAATCCTTTCGAAAAAGCACCTATGGCATATCAAAATATTATTTTTTCCCAAAGTTACAGCGTTATAAGAATTTGAGCTGAATTTCCTTTTAAAAATATTAACTAATGATAAATGTTAAAATGTAGTACAATTTTCATAACGCTGTAACTTTGGGAAAAAATAATATTTTGATATGCTATAGGTGCTTTTTCGAAAGGATTTGAACGTAGCTTTCATTTAAAAACAGTTACAAGCGTCTAGCTATTAATGCTAAAGAATTATAAGCGTTTAAAAATCCAGTAACTTTTTTAGTGATTTTCTTTAATTGCCTGCAACTAGAGAAATATTGAGCGTTGGGGTCTATAACTCTGGCTTTTTCCATATTTTGACATCTGAAAACCTATCTCAAAGTTAGAGCAAAATCCGTGATCCGGAGATGTGATACTCTCCTAGTGAGTAAAATTTTTGAGATTTCCTAATCTAATTTTAAAACTTATGCAGTTAATAATTTTACTGTGATTAAAATCTTTCAAATATTACTTTAATTATTATTGAAATCATTGACCTTCAGGATTTTTGGGAATTTTATTGTCAAACTTTTAACAAGCAAAATTTTAATTTTATAATTTGGAAAACAACAAATTGAAGCTTGCTTTCTCTACTTTGATTCTAGTAAATGTAAATTTATTAAAAACATTTTTAGACTGGATTATTCATATTTCTATTAGCTTCTTCTTTTACATTTTGCTTAAAATAAGACTACAAACACATTTGAACTGTACACCATAAAAAATAGCGAATTTCGTCGTCAAGTTTTCGCGAGCGTTGAAATGTATATTCAAAGGATAGTGTTCACTATCAAAGAACAACGTTGAAATATACTAATTTTTGTGGAGTAATTAAAATGCTTAGAGCATATACTCCTGGAGGGAGTAAGTTAAATGAGGAAAGCGTGGTTAGTTTTTGTCGAATGTAAGAGAGAGAGAAAAGTAAGAGATACCATTCCTGACTCTCTCACACTATGATGCGGTTGGCTGTTCGAACTCCCCTCCAAACCAAAGCATAAACGTAATTTTCAACATATGTAATTTTCGAAAAACGTTATACATGCCGGGGACAACCATTTTTTTTTATTTATTAAAAGTTAAAAAATATAAATGCACAAATATTAATGTAAATGTAGATGAATTAATAAATATTTTAACCTAAGTTGAAAATGGTAGATATAGATGATTATTTGTAACTTTTCAGAATTAAATTTCCAGAGACTCGTTGGTCTAGAGGCAAAGTCTTTTGCTTGTCACACAAATAGCACGGGTTCGATTCCCATCATCGCTTTTTTTTTTTTTTTTTTTTTTAATTTATAAAACAATATTTTTTTTAAGCAGTATAAAATTTTTTTATTTCTATGTAGCGACTTAAAATTACTTAGTTTAATATAATTTCTTTTTCAACATCAAGTAAATAAATAACAATACTTTTAGTTATGAAACAGAATAGAAAATAATTTAATGTTTCTTTTGTTTGAAAAAAAATTAATGTATTACTTTTTATTAAAATAGCTTTATATTATTATGAAAATATTGAAATTTATTTAACTAATAATTTTTTATGGTTTTTATAATAAAAAGGATTGTAAATGTTTTAAAACCATTAATAATTAAATTGAAAAAAAATTTATTTAATGAAAGACAATACTTAGTATGGATTTTAGAAAAAATAATTAAAAAAAGTTTATGATCAAATTTTATTTAATGATATTTAAATAGGAAGCTAAAGCTTTACCATTAAGCCAACGATTCAGTACTCATATTTAAAAAGTTTCATATAATCATCTGCCAACTTTTTGTAATTTTGGTATGAATGTTAATCCATTTATGTTTATAATATAATTTTAAAAATGTTTAAATGTAATTATTAAATTAAATAAAAATTTGATTATTATCTTGATTTTTAAAATTTAGTTTTTTATTTCTCTCATAATTTTTTCAAACATTTAATTATGAATTTCATATAAAAATATTTTTTCGATATTTTTCATTACAATGTCGTTTGCGTTTTTATAAAATTTTTTTATAATACATACAATTGCAAGAAATTGAATAAAAAAAATTCTAAATGAATACTGATTTATTTCTGTTAAGTAGAAATGCACAATAAATAAATAAAATATATAAATCGAAACAAGAAAAAACAATTATTTTAAAATAACTCTTTTTATTTATTTAATTACATAAAGTTTTAATATTTTATAATAATAAAATTGTAAACATAACATTTTCATGCAACAATAGATAATACCTACATAATTAAAAAAATTTGTTAAATATATATTATTGATTTTTAAATAATATTAATTTGGTTAAGGTGCGTCGAACTTTTTTAACAGATGCAACTTTAGTCTTCTCATGATGTTTGATTCTAATTAAAAAATATTTGCTCAATAAAAGTTTCAGAAGATGCAATCTATGCAAATGAGGATCATTTGTGTGTCTTATCTGCAAAACTGTTTCAGGAATATTGTTCAATGTACATTTAATCAAATTACTATAAATTCCTTTTCGTGATTTATAATAGTCTCTAAACATTTTTTCTGCTATTTTGCAAACAGTAATTACACCACTAGAGGGTTTACATAAACCTCCTCGATTTTTTCTCTCTAAAATATTCGATCCACTTGATTCATTTATATCACGTGTCAATAATATAGGGCAAATGTCACATTTGGTTCGTCGTAATAATGATCTTAATATAGCTCCAACTATATATATTACTACACCACTAATATATTGATTATTTGATCCTGGACCATAAAAATTATCTTTTTCAATTAATTTCCCATTTTCATCACACTCAATGCTTCTACATTCATACATGGCATCATCAATTTCAACACATTCTAATTTCTTTTCTAATGTAGTCTCAGGCACTTTTAAAAGTGTTGTATTATCCAAAAGTAAACAATTAGCGTAATCAGATCCTTTAATATCAGCGTGTAGTAGTAACTTTTTAAAAATATGAATAAATTTATAAGCAGTAGGATTATTACTATGGCCTCCCTTGCTTCTTACAGCACTAAAATATACCTCTAAATGATCCTGAGACAGTTTATAAGTTAACAAGTAACCATCATTTTTTTCGTAATAATTATGAAAAATGTCAAGAACACTTTGTAAAGATATGATCATCCTAACGAATCCAGTTCTTTTCCTTGAATTTATAACTGAGGTACCATTTTTCATTTTTAAATTTTTTAGATAAGTTGTTATATCCTTAACTTTTTTTATTATGGAATCAATATTTTTTTTTGATATGCCAGCTTTCGATGGATTTATTGTAAATAACTCACGAGAGTTAAGAATATCAAAAGCAGTATCGACTTTCTGTGAAAATGTAGCCGTCCCTTCTATGTCTATGAATTGAGGAAGTTTTAAATCATCTCGACAATGTTTTAGGGCATCACTTGTACTTTTGCTCAATGTTTGAGCTGCAACTCTGACATTCATTGGGCACGTGTGCCATTGTAAATGTTCTTGAGACATTTTAGTGATTTTCAAACCTTGAAAAGTCTGAAAATTAACTAAAGACTCAATATGAGACCAAGAAATAAGATTTCCATCTAAATCATATAAATCTTGTGTAGCAATGGTATTTCAAATCAGTTTTAAATCATGACATCCATCTACAATAATGAAAATTTTTTCATTACTTATCGGATGTTTAAAATAGTGATTCATAGGATTTATATTAACTGACAACTCCGCACCCAATTCTTTACACATTGTAAAATTCGACTGCAATCCATCGAAAGTCAAAGAGGTAACTTTTGCATAAATATTTTGCAAAGCTACTAAATTATCTTTCACTATCTGAGCTTTATCCATTCCCGTCAACGAATTGCAAAAATAAAATGAAGTTGGAATTTTCCAATTAGCAGTCTCACAAACTATCATTAGTACTAAAACGTTTTCTGCTGGAGGTATTTCATTTTGATCTATACCTTTACCTACATCTATATATCCATATTCTTTGCCGTTAATTAATTCAATAGCTTTCTTTATCTTCATTTCATCCATCACTAAATTTAACAATACAGGTTTGCTACATTTTTCTATTTTTAATGAATCAATTTTATTTTTTATAGCTTCAATACTTGAAGCATTAATTCCAGAAAAACATTCAATGTTTTTGTGCCATTGTTTAATTGATGCAGGGTGAGGCAAATTGTTAAAAAAGATATTACGTACGTAATTATATGCTTTTGGAGAATAAAAGTTCAAAGTAGCAGCAAATTTTTTAAGAGCATCTGGAAAAGCTTTGGTGGTGCGTTTTTTATATAAAAGACGTTGAAAAAGTTGTTGTGCAGTCTCAGGTACAGTTTCCTATAATTACCATAAAATATTTCGTGTAATACAAATAAATGGAATTATTAAATAATGTTTTTATTTGCAAAGTTTAAAAAATAATGTCACACATTTGAAAATATTTTAATTTTTGTAATCAATACAGTTGAATTCAAACTTTCAAAAACTCTATTTATAAATAAGTTAAAATTTCAAAAAGTAACTTCTTTATAAAAATTTTTCATGTTACAACATTAGCACAAAACTTATTTCATATTTAATAAAATAATTTTTTGGTACGATTTTATGTATATGAAATTTTTCAACAAAATTTATAACTCTGTGAATTATAATCTAAAAATTATATTTATAAAAGACAATTAAGAGCTTCTTTGAAATATTTAAATATAGATTTTACTATTAGCAGCTAATCATCTTATGTAAAAAACATTTTATATGTGTGCAACATTAGACATTTAAGGCGACTACGGAAGTTCGGTTCGATTTCATTTTGTAGTTTACAAATTACTCTTTCAGTTTCTAAAATTTTTTGAATTTTTTAATTTTCCACCATTTATTATAATCCGTAGAATGGTGGAAAATTAAAAAATCTGAATAATTTTACATATTGAAAGAGTAATTTGTAAACTCAAAAATAAAACATAACCTAAAATCCGAAGTCGCCTTAATATATAAAAAATTAACAAAAATAGATACAAAAAGAGCACAAGATTAAAGTTGAATAAGATTCTTGTAAAAGATAAATTTTAATTTCTTTAATTATAACATATAAGAATTCCATTTTAACGTAAAGGTGTTTTTTTCAATTAATAGTTCTTTCATAATTATAATATGTGCAAAAAATTTTTTGATTTTCAATAATATTTATGAAGTTTATTTTAAATATTTTTAGATATACGTATGAATGAAACTGAAATTTTTTTTTTCATTTGTAAAGATTTTAACGTCCGAATAAAAGATACCATCAACGTTAAATTTCACAAAAAAATAATAAATTTTTTTGGATTACAACCGTTACACGCTAATTAATACATTAACAAAAACTTTAATATTCAGGTGTCACATTTTCTTACAACTTTAGCATATTTTTTTATAGATAAAACTGAATTTGCCAGAATCATTCGATAAAATAAAAAATTTGTTCAAAGTTATGGGCGACTTGTGTTAAATTAAAAAAATTTTTCGGTAAATTGGAATTTCTTTCAATATTATACACATTTGGAACTAATATTTATAATACATTTTCACTGCAAGTATTTAAACGTTACAAAATTTTTAAATTAAAAAAACCTTTTTTTACATTAAAACGTTAATAAAATAAATTTTATATAAAATAAAATGAATTTTTGGTACGGTTGTATTTATAGCTCGCATAAGTGATGAAATATTTTCGTATATTCATTTTTTATTACTTACAGAACACCTTTTCATTGAATATATAATAGATTAATTTTATATTACATTTTATTTGGAAATGTTAAGGAATTAAATTAATTCTCAATATATTAATGGAATAGAAAAAATATGTATATATGGATATATTTTAAACAAGAATTAATTAATTTGATAATTTCATTAGTCTTAGAGGGAGTATTAGTAAAAGGAGTGTTAGGGTTTAAAAGGAGTATTTAGTACTTTTTAAAGGAGTTTTAAAGAAGGGAAAATTTAATATGAATACACATATTT
Organism: Anastatus disparis; assembly: GCA_017163975.1. Taxonomy (NCBI): domain Eukaryota; kingdom Metazoa; phylum Arthropoda; class Insecta; order Hymenoptera; family Eupelmidae; genus Anastatus; species Anastatus disparis. Next base: position 1,736,716 of record JAFFSR010000009.1, read on the forward strand.
TTTATAAATTTTTTATTAATTATTTTATTGCGTATATTATTCATACATCAAGTATTTTTAAACTTTATTATAATTACATGATTATTGAAACTGTATTAAATACATGATTAAACTTCATTTATTATATATTACAATTGAATTAACAGCTATTTACAAATTTATAAAGGTACACAAACGATTATACCTTGAAAAAATTACGATGGGATTTTATTAAAATGGTTCAATTGCAATGCAATATTTTTTTATGTACATATTGCAAGCAAGCCTTACAGAAATCAATTACACTTGTCTTATATGATTGCGTGTATGTATATATGTATACAAAAGTTAAAATTTTTATCTGTTTTACAATGATTTATCCTAATTGTCGTTAAAATGTATTTTAGGTTACTGAAATGACTTAAAAATTAAATTTTTTTACCTTATTGCGTGTATATATAAAATTACGTCTTGTATAAACAAAATAACTATTCTATAATTGTAAGTACAATAAATGAATATTGAATGGAACGATTTAAAATTGATTATTCTTTTGTGTTCATTCTCAAAAATGATTCAATGTTTATAAAAAAATCACTTTTTATGTTACCTACTTTACTATGAATCTCTCTCTCTCTCTCTCTCTCTCTCTCTCTCTCTCTCTCTCTCTCTCTCTATATATATATATATACATTTTAATATGTTAATTAGCTTAACCCTTTGAGGGGCACATTTTTATCTGAAAAAAACGTTTATTCACGTTAATTATTTAAAAAAAAACTTAAATTATATAAATTATTGACTAATTGTGCCGGGCCCTAATACATTAGAGTTGCAAGAGTCTACAAAGTGCTTATATACATTTACAAGTTGACAAAATGTACTGCAAGTACGAGAAAAACAAAAACGAAAGAGGTGGTACATATATGTACCACTGCCCCTCAAAGGGTTAATAACTAAACAACAATTACTATACAATTTGAGTGATAGTATACACCCACACACACACACACACATATATACATATATATAGATATTTCTTTAGATGATAATTAGCTTATCTTAATATCTAAACATTGCAATAATTGATACAAACTTAAATAATAGTATCTATAAACAAGAAATTAATTTTACTTTTTCTGTTGAAATATTAATCCACATAATTTTATACACATAATTCTTAATATGATAATTAACCTACTTTTTATTTCTTATTGTAAAAATAATGAATATAAACTGAAATGATCATTTTCAAATATCAATATTACTTACTTGAAGAATCAATGAAACTTTCCCGGTTAAAAAGAATCACTTGATTAATCGTGTGATTATTCACGGGATTAATCACAAAATTTATCATGAAATTAATTACATGATTTATCACGAAAGTTATCACAGGATTAATTATGTGCTTAATCACGTGATTAATCATGTAATATTATCGAGAATTAAATCCCGTAATAAATCCCATGAATTGAAATTTGGGTAAAAACTATAATTTTTTTTTTCTAAAGAGAAAATTCAAAAGTAGTTAAGCTACAGGATAATAATTATTTTTTTATTTTTCATTAAAACCTACAAAAATACCTCTATTCATTAGTTGAAATAGAGTATGAGAAATCAGGCGAAATAATCATTATTTTAGATCAAACGAAACTGTCAGTTTATATGCTCTGAACTGTCTTATTCTTTTCGTGCGCATTCGCTTACCATAAAGAAATCAATCGCTAAAAAGCGCGGTAGCCCTCTAACGAGCAATCATCAGTACTATTATATATATTCATATCAATTTGTATAATAGTACTGATGATTGCTCGTTAGAGGACTACCGCGCTTTTTAGCGATTGATTTCTTTATGGTATGCAAATGCGCACGAAAAGAATAAGACAGTTCAGAGCATATAAACTGACAGTTTCGTTTGATCTAAAATAATGATTATTTCGCCTGATTTCTCATACTCTATTTCAACTAATGAATAGAGGTATTTTTGTAGGTTTTAATGAAAAATAAAAAATAATTATTATCCTGTAGCTTAACTACTTTTGAATTTTCTTTTAAAAAAAATTATATAATTTTACCCAAATTTCAATTCATGGTTTAATATTTTTAATAAAAATATTTTAAGAAATATCAGCTGATAATCACGTGATTTCTCACATGACTAATCACGGGATTTATTACGGGATTTATTACGGGATTTGATTCTCGATAATATTACATGATTAATCACGTGATTAAGCACATAATTAATCCTGTGATAACTTTCGTGATAAATCATGTAATTAATTTCATGATAAATTTTTTGATTAATCCCGTGAATAATCACATGATTAATCAAGTAATTCTTTTTAACCGGGTTATCTGGTATTAATCTTTCATTTTTTACATGAGAAATTAAAGATTTCATACTTTTTACTTTTGTTGTATTACGATAAATTTTCATCTTTAAACTTTTTATTTCTTTACGATATTTCATTATTACCATACAACATCTCAGCTGGTGATGCCTGTAGGTCTTCTTTGAAAGCAGTACGTAAGCCTAGCAAGGCTAACGGTAGTCTTTCTGGCCATTGCGTGTGTGGTGCGCACATAAGTGCTACTTTAAGCGTGCGATGTAATCTTTTCACTATACCGTTTGATTGTGGGTGATAAGGTGTGGTGTGAATGTGAGTCGCACCTGTTATTCTGGCCATAAGTGTGTATATATAAATATTAGATTTCGCACGCAAGCGGGATTAATTGAGTAGAGCTAAAAAGGAAGAAGAAGAATAAATTACAGGCTTAAAAAACGAAGAAAAACAAAAGGATCAAAGAAAGGAAGTGTTTTCTTTCTTTGTGCCGATATACAGCATAAACATACGGAAGCGCCTAACCGCCACCTCTCGGCATTTGTGAGCGAGTGCCTAAAAACCATAATTTCGCACATTCGCTTGAGCGTATACGCATCGAAGCGTATATGTAAATTTTTTACAAAAATTTTATATTTTTAGAAGCTTTATATAAAGTTAATATAATTTTTTTTTAAATTGTTTTTTTAGATAATGGCGGATCGTCAAGAAGAATGGAATAAACGAAAGCTCATACGTCAGGAAAAAATTGAATTGTATGAAAAATTTTATCGCGCAAACAGGAATGAGTTTGATAAAGAATACCAAGAGCTGCTAAATAGATTGGAACAAATCAATGTGATGATTCATCAGTGTCAAACTGATATAAGAACCTCAGAAAATGGAGTGTCTAATATGAAAGTTAGTATTCAAAAATGGAAACAAAAAGTAGAAAATCCTGTGAATAATGAACAACAGCTCTATAATGATGAAGAACTGAATGAATTTAAAATCGCCTTAAGAAGCGAAGAAATGGATTTGGAAAATGAAACAGCTAAGTTGCAAGAATACAAAAGCAATTTATTACGTATAATGGAGCAAAAAAAGGAGTTAAAACAAGATAAGAGTTTACGAGACCACGCATTTTAGGTATAAATAAAACAAACATTTTTTAATATAATTTTATATATTTTATTTTATTTTAGAGATTTTAGATTTATACTGATCAAAGTTTAAAATAAAACACTGAAGAAAAAAATTCCAACTTCCCGAGATTAATTTTAAGTATTAAAGTAGTTCTATTTTATTTTTACTTTTACTCAATTTTAAGACCGTTGTTATTTGCACGTCAGATTTAGTTTTTTAACAAAAGAAGTATCACATTTTAACTTAGAGCATATACTCCTGGAAGGGGTATGCCGTGTTATAAAATCGTGGTCGTTTTTCGTATTGTGCGAGAAAGAAATAAGATAAGATCTACCATTCCTGTCTCTCTCGCACTATGCTATGATTGGTTGCGCGATTCTCCCAGTTTTTTCTGCTCAAAGTAAACAAAATGCGCGCTTCAATCATTGAAATAGAGTATGAGAAATCAGGCGAAATAATCATTATTTTAGATCAAACGAAACTGTCAGTTTATATGCTCTGAACTGTCTTATTCTTTTCGTGCGCATTCGCTTACCATAAAGAAATCAATCGCTAAAAAGCGCGGTAGCCCTCTAACGAGCAATCATCAGTACTATTATATATATTCATATCAATTTGTATAATAGTACTGATGATTGCTCGTTAGAGGGCTACCGCGCTTTTTAGCGATTGATTTCTTTATGGTATGCAAATGCGCACGAAAAGAATAAGACAGTTCAGAGCATATAAACTGACAGTTTCGTTTGATCTAAAATAATGATTATTTCGCCTGATTTCTCATACTCTATTTCAACTAATGAATAGAGGTATTTTTGTAGGTTTTAATGAAAAATAAAAAAATAATTATTATCCTGTAGCTTAACTACTTTTGAATTTTCTCTTTAGAAAGAAAAATTATAGTTTTTACCCAAATTTCAATTCATGGTTTAATATTTTTAATAAAAATATTTTATGAAATATCAGCTGATAATCACGTGATTTCTCACATGACTAATCACGGAATTTATTACGGGATTTATTACGGGATTTAATTCTCGATAATATTACATGATTAATCACGTGATTAAGCACATAATTAATCCTGTGATAACTTTCGTGATAAATCATGTAATTAATTTCATGATAAATTTTGTGATTAATCCCGTGAATAATCACATGATTAATCAAGTAATTCTTTTTAACCGGGTTATCTGGTATTAATCTTCAATTTTTTACATGAGAAATTAAAGATTTCATACTTTTTACGTTTGTTGTATTACGATAAATTTTCATCTTTAAACTTTTTATTTCTTTACGATATTTCATTATTAATTTACGTTGTGATGATATCTTCTTTTCTGCCTTCCTTAAAAATTTTTTTATTTCAATGATGTTTGCATAATCAACAGATTGTAAATCAACTTTTCCTAATGATTTCTTTCTATCACTAGAACTTTTTACATCCAAATTGTTAGAACTGTAAAAAATTTGGAACATTTGTTTAAAATATTTACTTGTAACTATACAGTATTCATAATTTTGTAATCTTACCTTTCATTCTTACTGCAATTTACAACTTTTATTGAATCATTTATACAATCAATAGTTACATTGTTAATATTAGACGTATTATAATTCACCGATTTCATGTCTACTTCTTTTAATGACTTGCTTATGTCGAAATCATTTTTCACATCTACATTGTTAGAGCTGTAAAAAAAAATTTAAATAATTTAAAATATTAATTTGCTTCTAATTGAGTACTTTTGTTTATTTTATCATTAATCTTACCTTTTATTTTCACTAAAATTAACAACTTCCATTGAATCATTCACATAATCTATACTCAAATCACTAACACTATTCATACTACAATTATTCAAATTAGGAATCTTAGCTGAATCAATTTGGTACTGATTAGGAACATTACTAAAATCTTCATCGGTAGCACTTAAATCAGAACAGACATTATTACATGCAGGGTCTGTAGTTTTACGTATCTGTGTCGAATGTTGAAAACTAGGAGTATTCAAATCCACATATTCATTTGATTCATTCAATCTACTTGTTTCTACATTATTAGTAATGACATTGTTTGATATAAATTTGTATATACTTTCATATTTATCTACTATTGCTTTCCTAATAAAATAAAATATTTCATTACAAGATTTTTTCATAAATTTTGTTATTAAAAGTTACAATAATTTTATACATACTGGGCAATACTTTTAAAGTTCCTAAAAATTGAAGGCCTACTTCCTTCTTGTAATAAAAAATTTTTTGCTTCTAAAGTTTTATAAAAACAGGTATCATCAAAATGTAAATCACATATATACAGATTTTTAATTTTTAATAAGTCATTCACTTTATCACCAAAATTTTCTTTTAGAGCTTGGATCCACATATTTTTATACTCTTCATTTTTTGGAAATCTATTAAATAATTATAATTAAAATACTAAATTTCGCGTTAAGTTAACCTACAAATATTTGATTTTATAAAGAAACAAATACGAATTTTCGAAAACCAAGTATTTCACATCCTTGCATTACTTCATCTAGTCTACAATTAGGAACAACACATTTTCTAACCATTTTACTTTTTGTCTTTTAATATTATTTATATTTTACCGATACACATAAAAAGATTTTAAATGATTGAAGCGCGCATTTTGTTTACTTTGAGCAGAAAAAACTGGGAGAATCGCGCAACCAATCATAGCATAGTGCGAGAGAGACGGGAATGGTAGATCTTATCTTATTTCTTTCTCGCACAATACGAAAAACGACCACGATTTTATAACACGGCATACTCCCTCCAGGAGTATATGCTCTAAGTTAAAATGTGATACTTCTTTTGTTAAAAAACTAAATCTGTCGTGCAAATAACAACGGTCTTAAAATTGAGTAAAAGTAAAAATAAAATAGAACTACTTTAATACTTGAAATTAATCTCGGGAAGTTGGAATTTTTTTCTTCAGTGTTTTATTTTAAACTTTGATCAGTATAAATCTAAAATCTCTAAAATAAAATAAAATATATAAAATTATTTTAAAAAATGTTTGTTTTATTTATACCTAAAATGCGTGGTCTCGTAAACTCTTATCTTGTTCTAACTCCTTTTTTTCCTCCATTATACGTAATAAATTGCTTTTGTATTCTTGCAACTTAGCTGTTTCATTTTCCAAATCCATTTCTTCGCTTCTTAAGGCGATTTTAAATTCATTCAGTTCTTCATCATTATAGAGCTGTTGTTCATTATTCACAGGATTTTCTACTTTTGTTTCCATTTTTGAATACTAACTTTCATATTAGACACTCCATTTTCTGAGGTTCTTATATCAGTTTGACACTGATGAATCATCACATTGATTTGTTCCAATCTATTTAGCAGCTCTTGGTATTCTTTATCAAACTCATTCCTGTTTGCGCGATAAAATTTTTCATACAATTCAATTTTTTCCTGACGTATGAGCTTTCGTTTATTCCATTCTTCTTGACGATCCGCCATTATCTAAAAAAACAATTTAAAAAAAAATTATATTAACTTTATATAAAGCTTCTAAAAATATAAAATTTTTGTAAAAAATTTACATATACGCTTCGATGCGTATACGCTCAAGCGAATGCGAAATTATGGTTTTTAGGCACTCGCTCACAAATGCCGAGAGGTGGCGGTTAGGCGCTTCCGTATGTTTATGCTGTATATCGGCACAAAGAAAGAAAACACTTCCTTTCTTTGATCCTTTTGTTTTTCTTCGTTTTTTAAGCCTGTAATTTATTCTTCTTCTTCCTTTTCAGCTCTACTCAATTAATCCCGCTTGCGTGCGAAATCTAATATTTATATATACACACTTATGGCCAGAATAACAGGTGCGACTCACATTCACACCACACCTTATCACCCACAATCAAACGGTATAGTGAAAAGATTACATCGCACGCTTAAAGTAGCACTTATGTGCGCACCACACACGCAATGGCCAGAAAGACTACCGTTAGCCTTGCTAGAGCTTACGTACTGCTTTCAAAGAAGACCTACAGGCATCACCAGCTGAGATGTTGTATGGTAATAATGAAATATCGTAAAGAAATAAAAAGTTTAAAGATGAAAATTTATCGTAATACAACAAAAGTAAAAAGTATGAAATCTTTAATTTCTCATGTAAAAAATGAAAGATTAATACCAGATAACCCGGTTAAAAAGAATTACTTGATTAATCATGTGATTATTCACGGGATTAATCACAAAATTTATCATGAAATTAATTACATGATTTATCACGAAAGTTATCACAGGATTAATTATGTGCTTAATCACGTGATTAATCATGTAATATTATCGAGAATTAAATCCCGTAATAAATCCCGTAATAAATCCCGTGATTAGTCATGTGAGAAATCACGTGATTATCAGCTGATATTTCTTAAAATATTTTTATTAAAAATATTAAACCATGAATTGAAATTTGGGTAAAAACTATAATTTTTTTTCTAAAGAGAAAATTCAAAAGTAGTTAAGCTACAGGATAATAATTATTTTTTTATTTTCATTAAAACCTACAAAAATACCTCTATTCATTAGTTGAAATAGAGTATGAGAAATCAGGCGAAATAATCATTATTTTAGATCAAACGAAACTGTCAGTTTATATGCTCTGAACTGTCTTATTCTTTTCGTGCGCATTTGCATACCATAAAGAATCAATCGCTAAAAAGCGCGGTAGTCCTCTAACGAGCAATCATCAGTACTATTATACAAATTGATATGAATATATATAATAGTACTGATGATTGCTCGTTAGAGGGCTACCGCGCTTTTAGCGATTGATTTCTTTATGGTAAGCGAATGCGCACGAAAAGAATAAGACAGTTCAGAGCATATAAACTGACAGTTTCGTTTGATCTAAAATAATGATTATTTCGCCTGATTTCTCATACTCTATTTCAACTAATGAATAGAGGTATTTTTGTAGGTTTTAATGAAAATAAAAAATAATTATTATCCTGTAGCTTAACTACTTTTGAATTTTCTCTTTAGAAAAAAAATTATAGTTTTTACCCAAATTTCAATTCATGGTTTAATATTTTTAATAAAAATATTTTAAGAAATATCAGCTGATAATCACGTGATTTCTCACATGACTAATCACGGGATTTATTACGGGATTTATTACGGGATTTAATTCTCGATAATATTACATGATTAATCACGTGATTAAGCACATAATTAATCCTGTGATAACTTTCGTGATAAATCATGTAATTAATTTCATGATAAATTTTGTGATTAATCCCGTGAATAATCACATGATTAATCAAGTAATTCTTTTTAACCGGGTTATCTGGTATTAATCTTTCATTTTTTACATGAGAAATTAAAGATTTCATACTTTTTACTTTTGTTGTATCACGATAAATTTTCATCTTTCTTTACGATATTTCATTATTACCATACAACATCTCAGCTGGTGATGCCTGTAGGTCTTCTTTGAAAGCAGTACGTAAGCCTAGCAAGGCTAACGGTAGTCTTTCTGGCCATTGCGTGTGTGGTGCGCACATAAGTGCTACTTTAAGCGTGCGATGTAATCTTTTCACTATACCGTTTGATTGTGGGTGATAAGGTGTGGTGTGAATGTGAGTCGCACCTGTTATTCTGGCCATAAGTGTGTATATATAAATATTAGATTTCGCACGCAAGCGGGATTAATTGAGTAGAGCTGAAAAGGAAGAAGAAGAATAAATTACAGGCTTAAAAAACGAAGAAAAAACAAAGGATCAAAGAAAGGAAGTGTTTTCTTTCTTTGTGCCGATATACAGCATAAACATACGGAAGCGCCTAACCGCCACCTCTCGGCATTTGTGAGCGAGTGCCTAAAAACCATAATTTCGCACATTCGCTTGAGCGTATACGCATCGAAGCGTATATGTAAATTTTTTTACAAAAATTTTATATTTTTAGAAGCTTTATATAAAGTTAATATAATTTTTTTTTTAAATTGTTTTTTTAGATAATGGCGGATCGTCAAGAAGAATGGAATAAACGAAAGCTCATACGTCAGGAAAAAATTGAATTGTATGAAAAATTTTATCGCGCAAACAGGAATGAGTTTGATAAAGAATACCAAGAGCTGCTAAATAGATTGGAACAAATCAATGTGATGATTCATCAGTGTCAAACTGATATAAGAACCTCAGAAAATGGAGTGTCTAATATGAAAGTTAGTATTCAAAAATGGAAACAAAAAGTAGAAAATCCTGTGAATAATGAACAACAGCTCTATAATGATGAAGAACTGAATGAATTTAAAATCGCCTTAAGAAGCGAAGAAATGGATTTGGAAAATGAAACAGCTAAGTTGCAAGAATACAAAAGCAATTTATTACGTATAATGGAGGAAAAAAAGGAGTTAGAACAAGATAAGAGTTTACGAGACCACGCATTTTAGGTATAAATAAAACAAACATTTTTTAAAATAATTTTATATATTTTATTTTATTTTAGAGATTTTAGATTTATACTGATCAAAGTTTAAAATAAAACACTGAAGAAAAAAATTCCAACTTCCTGAGATTAATTTTAAGTATTAAAGTAGTTCTATTTTATTTTTACTTTTACTCAATTTTAAGACCGTTGTTATTTGCACGACAGATTTAGTTTTTTAACAAAAGAAGTATCACATTTTAACTTAGAGCATATACTCCTGGAGGGAGTATGCCGTGTTATAAAATCGTGGTCGTTTTTCGTATTGTGCGAGAAAGAAATAAGATAAGATCTACCTTCCCGTCTCTCTCGCACTATGCTATGATTGGTTGCGCGATTCTCCCAGTTTTTTCTGCTCAAAGTAAACAAAATGCGCGCTTCAATCATTGAAATAGAGTATGAGAATCAGGCGAAATAATCATTATTTTAGATCAAACGAAACTGTCAGTTTATATGCTCTGAACTGTCTTATTCTTTTCGTGCGCATTCGCTTACCATAAAGAAATCAATCGCTAAAAAGCGCGGTAGCCCTCTAACGAGCAATCATCAGTACTATTATATATATTCATATCAATTTGTATAATAGTACTGATGATTGCTCGTTAGAGGGCTACCGCGCTTTTTAGCGATTGATTTCTTTATGGTATGCAAATGCGCACGAAAAGAATAAGACAGTTCAGAGCATATAAACTGACAGTTTCGTTTGATCTAAAATAATGATTATTTCGCCTGATTTCTCATACTCTATTTCAACTAATGAATAGAGGTATTTTTGTAGGTTTTAATGAAAATAAAAAAATAATTATTATCCTGTAGCTTAACTACTTTTGAATTTTCTCTTTAGAAAGAAAAATTATAGTTTTTACCCAAATTTCAATTCATGGTTTAATATTTTTAATAAAAATATTTTATGAAATATCAGCTGATAATCACGTGATTTCTCACATGACTAATCACGGAATTTATTACGGGATTTATTACGGGATTTAATTCTCGATAATATTACATGATTAATCACGTGATTAAGCACATAATTAATCCTGTGATAACTTTCGTGATAAATCATGTAATTAATTTCATGATAAATTTTGTGATTAATCCCGTGAATAATCACATGATTATTCAAGTAATTCTTTTTAACCGGGTTATCTGGTATTAATCTTCAATTTTTTACATGAGAAATTAAAGATTTCATACTTTTTACGTTTGTTGTATTACGATAAATTTTCATCTTTAAACTTTTTATTTCTTTACGATATTTCATTATTAATTTACGTTGTGATGATATCTTCTTTTCTGCCTTCCTTAAAAATTTTTTTATTTCAATGATGTTTGCATAATCAACAGATTGTAAATCAACTTTTCCTAATGATTTCTTTCTATCACTAGAACTTTTTACATCCAAATTGTTAGAACTGTAAAAAAATTTGGAACATTTGTTTAAAATATTTACTTGTAACTATACAGTATTCATAATTTTGTAATCTTACCTTTCATTCTTACTGCAATTTACAACTTTTATTGAATCATTTATACAATCAATAGTTACATTGTTAATATTAGACGTATTATAATTCACCGATTTCATGTCTACTTCTTTTAATGACTTGCTTATGTCGAAATCATTTTTCACATCTACATTGTTAGAGCTGTAAAAAAAAATTTAAATAATTTAAAATATTAATTTGCTTCTAATTGAGTACTTTTGTTTATTTTATCATTAATCTTACCTTTTATTTTCACTAAAATTAACAACTTCCATTGAATCATTCACATAATCTATACTCAAATCACTAACACTATTCATACTACAATTATTCAAATTAGGAATCTTAGCTGAATCAATTTGGTACTGATTAGGAACATTACTAAAATCTTCATCGGTAGCACTTAAATCAGAACAGACATTATTACATGCAGGGTCTGTAGTTTTACGTATCTGTGTCGAATGTTGAAAACTAGGAGTATTCAAATCCACATATTCATTTGATTAATTCAATCTACTTGTTTCTACATTATTAGTAATGACATTGTTTGATATAAATTTGTATATACTTTCATATTTATCTACTATTGCTTTCCTAATAAAATAAAATATTTCATTACAAGATTTTTTCATAAATTTTGTTATTAAAAGTTACAATAATTTTATACATACTGGGCAATACTTTTAAAGTTCCTAAAAATTGAAGGCCTACTTCCTTCTTGTAATAAAAATTTTTTGCTTCTAAAGTTTTATAAAAACAGGTATCATCAAAATGTAAATCACATATATACAGATTTTTAATTTTTAATAAGTCATTCACTTTATCACCAAAATTTTCTTTTAGAGCTTGGATCCACATATTTTTATACTCTTCATTTTTTGGAAATCTATTAAATAATTATAATTAAAATACTAAATTTCGCGTTAAGTTAACCTACAAATATTTGATTTTATAAAGAGACAAATACGAACTTTCGAAAACCAAGTATTTCACATCCTTGCATTACTTCATCTAGTCTACAATTAGGAACAACACATTTTCTAACCATTTTACTTTTTGTCTTTTAATATTATTTATATTTTACCGATACACATAAAAAGATTTTAAATGATTGAAGCGCGCATTTTGTTTACTTTGAGCAGAAAAAACTGGGAGAATCGCGCAACCAATCATAGCATAGTGCGAGAGAGACGGGAAGGTAGATCTTATCTTATTTCTTTCTCGCACAATACGAAAAACGACCACGATTTTATAACACGGCATACTCCCTCCAGGAGTATATGCTCTAAGTTAAAATGTGATACTTCTTTTGTTAAAAAACTAAATCTGTCGTGCAAATAACAACGGTCTTAAAATTGAGTAAAAGTAAAAATAAAATAGAACTACTTTAATACTTAAAATTAATCTCGGGAAGTTGGAATTTTTTTCTTCAGTGTTTTATTTTAAACTTTGATCAGTATAAATCTAAAATCTCTAAAATAAAATAAAATATATAAAATTATTTTAAAAATGTTTGTTTTATTTATACCTAAAATGCGTGGTCTCGTAAACTCTTATCTTGTTCTAACTCCTTTTTTTCCTCCATTATACGTAATAAATTGCTTTTGTATTCTTGCAACTTAGCTGTTTCATTTTCCAAATCCATTTCTTCGCTTCTTAAGGCGATTTTAAATTCATTCAGTTCTTCATCATTATAGAGCTGTTGTTCATTATTCACAGGATTTTCTACTTTTTGTTTCCATTTTTGAATACTAACTTTCATATTAGACACTCCATTTTCTGAGGTTCTTATATCAGTTTGACACTGATGAATCATCACATTGATTTGTTCCAATCTATTTAGCAGCTCTTGGTATTCTTTATCAAACTCATTCCTGTTTGCGCGATAAAATTTTTCATACAATTCAATTTTTTCCTGACGTATGAGCTTTCGTTTATTCCATTCTTCTTGACGATCCGCCATTATCTAAAAAACAATTTAAAAAAAAATTATATTAACTTTATATAAAGCTTCTAAAAATATAAAATTTTTGTAAAAAATTTACATATACGCTTCGATGCGTATACGCTCAAGCGAATGTGCGAAATTATGGTTTTTAGGCACTCGCTCACAAATGCCGAGAGGTGGCGGTTAGGCGCTTCCGTATGTTTATGCTGTATATCGGCACAAAGAAAGAAAACACTTCCTTTCTTTGATCCTTTTGTTTTTCTTCGTTTTTTAAGCCTGTAATTTATTCTTCTTCTTCCTTTTCAGCTCTACTCAATTAATCCCGCTTGCGTGCGAAATCTAATATTTATATATACACACTTATGGCCAGAATAACAGGTGCGACTCACATTCACACCACACCTTATCACCCACAATCAAACGGTATAGTGAAAAGATTACATCGCACGCTTAAAGTAGCACTTATGTGCGCACCACACACGCAATGGCCAGAAAGACTACCGTTAGCCTTGCTGAGGCTTACGTACTGCTTTCAAAGAAGACCTACAGGCATCACCAGCTGAGATGTTGTATGGTAATAATGAAATATCGTAAAGAAATAAAAAGTTTAAAGATGAAAATTTATCGTAATACAACAAAAGTAAAAAGTATGAAATCTTTAATTTCTCATGTAAAAAATGAAAGATTAATACCAGATAACCCGGTTAAAAAGAATTACTTGATTAATCATGTGATTATTCACGGGATTAATCACAAAATTTATCATGAAATTAATTACATGATTTATCACGAAAGTTATCACAGGATTAATTATGTGCTTAATCACGTGATTAATCATGTAATATTATCGAGAATTAAATCCGTAATAAATCCGTAATAAATCCGTGATTAGTCATGTGAGAAATCACGTGATTATCAGCTGATATTTCTTAAAATATTTTTATTAAAAATATTAAACCATGAATTGAAATTTGGGTAAAAACTATAATTTTTTTTCTAAAGAGAAAATTCAAAAGTAGTTAAGCTACAGGATAATAATTATTTTTTATTTTTCATTAAAACCTACAAAAATACCTCTATTCATTAGTTGAAATAGAGTATGAGAAATCAGGCGAAATAATCATTATTTTAGATCAAACGAAACTGTCAGTTTATATGCTCTGAACTGTCTTATTCTTTTCGTGCGCATTTGCATACCATAAAGAAATCAATCGCTAAAAAGCGCGGTAGTCCTCTAACGAGCAATCATCAGTACTATTATACAAATTGATATGAATATATATAATAGTACTGATGATTGCTCGTTAGAGGGCTACCGCGCTTTTTAGCGATTGATTTCTTTATGGTAAGCGAATGCGCACGAAAAGAATAAGACAGTTCAGAGCATATAAACTGACAGTTTCGTTTGATCTAAAATAATGATTATTTCGCCTGATTTCTCATACTCTATTTCAACTAATGAATAGAGGTATTTTTGTAGGTTTTAATGAAAATAAAAAATAATTATTATCCTGTAGCTTAACTACTTTTGAATTTTCTCTTTAGAAAAAAAAAATTATAGTTTTTACCCAAATTTCAATTCATGGTTTAATATTTTTAATAAAAATATTTTAAGAAATATCAGCTGATAATCACGTGATTTCTCACATGACTAATCACGGGATTTATTACGGGATTTATTACGGGATTTAATTCTCGATAATATTACATGATTAATCACGTGATTAAGCACATAATTAATCCTGTGATAACTTTCGTGATAAATCATGTAATTAATTTCATGATAAATTTTGTGATTAATCCCGTGAATAATCACATGATTAATCAAGTAATTCTTTTTAACCGGGTTATCTGGTATTAATCTTTCATTTTTTACATGAGAAATTAAAGATTTCATACTTTTTACTTTTGTTGTATCACGATAAATTTTCATCTTTCTTTACGATATTTCATTATTACCATACAACATCTCAGCTGGTGATGCCTGTAGGTCTTCTTTGAAAGCAGTACGTAAGCCTAGCAAGGCTAACGGTAGTCTTTCTGGCCATTGCGTGTGGTGCGCACATAAGTGCTACTTTAAGCGTGCGATGTAATCTTTTCACTATACCGTTTGATTGTGGGTGATAAGGTGTGGTGTGAATGTGAGTCGCACCTGTTATTCTGGCCATAAGTGTGTATATATAAATATTAGATTTCGCACGCAAGCGGGATTAATTGAGTAGAGCTGAAAAGGAAGAAGAAGAATAAATTACAGGCTTAAAAAACGAAGAAAAACAAAAGGATCAAAGAAAGGAAGTGTTTTCTTTCTTTGTGCCGATATACAGCATAAACATACGGAAGCGCCTAACCGCCACCTCTCGGCATTTGTGAGCGAGTGCCTAAAAACCATAATTTCGCACATTCGCTTGAGCGTATACGCATCGAAGCGTATATGTAAATTTTTTTACAAAAATTTTATATTTTTAGAAGCTTTATATAAAGTTAATATAATTTTTTTTTTAAATTGTTTTTTTAGATAATGGCGGATCGTCAAGAAGAATGGAATAAACGAAAGCTCATACGTCAGGAAAAAATTGAATTGTATGAAAAATTTTATCGCGCAAACAGGAATGAGTTTGATAAAGAATACCAAGAGCTGCTAAATAGATTGGAACAAATCAATGTGATGATTCATCAGTGTCAAACTGATATAAGAACCTCAGAAAATGGAGTGTCTAATATGAAAGTTAGTATTCAAAAATGGAAACAAAAAGTAGAAAATCCTGTGAATAATGAACAACAGCTCTATAATGATGAAGAACTGAATGAATTTAAAATCGCCTTAAGAAGCGAAGAAATGGATTTGGAAAATGAAACAGCTAAGTTGCAAGAATACAAAAGCAATTTATTACGTATAATGGAGGAAAAAAGGAGTTAGAACAAGATAAGAGTTTACGAGACCACGCATTTTAGGTATAAATAAAACAAACATTTTTTAAAATAATTTTATATATTTTATTTTATTTTAGAGATTTTAGATTTATACTGATCAAAGTTTAAAATAAAACACTGAAGAAAAAAATTCCAACTTCCCGAGATTAATTTTAAGTATTAAAGTAGTTCTATTTTATTTTTACTTTTACTCAATTTTAAGACCGTTGTTATTTGCACGACAGATTTAGTTTTTTAACAAAAGAAGTATCACATTTTAACTTAGAGCATATACTCCTGGAGGGAGTATGCCGTGTTATAAAATCGTGGTCGTTTTTCGTATTGTGCGAGAAAGAAATAAGATAAGATCTACCTTCCCGTCTCTCTCGCACTATGCTATGATTGGTTGCGCGATTCTCCCAGTTTTTTCTGCTCAAAGTAAACAAAATGCGCGCTTCAATCATTGAAATAGAGTATGAGAAATCAGGCGAAATAATCATTATTTTAGATCAAACGAAACTGTCAGTTTATATGCTCTGAACTGTCTTATTCTTTTCGTGCGCATTCGCTTACCATAAAGAAATCAATCGCTAAAAAGCGCGGTAGCCCTCTAACGAGCAATCATCAGTACTATTATATATATTCATATCAATTTGTATAATAGTACTGATGATTGCTCGTTAGAGGGCTACCGCGCTTTTTAGCGATTGATTTCTTTATGGTATGCAAATGCGCACGAAAAGAATAAGACAGTTCAGAGCATATAAACTGACA
Source organism: Anastatus disparis (assembly GCA_017163975.1). Taxonomy (NCBI): domain Eukaryota; kingdom Metazoa; phylum Arthropoda; class Insecta; order Hymenoptera; family Eupelmidae; genus Anastatus; species Anastatus disparis. Next base: position 1,753,752 of record JAFFSR010000009.1, read on the forward strand.
GTTTCGTTTGATCTAAAATAATGATTATTTCGCCTGATTTCTCATACTCTATTTCAACTAATGAATAGAGGTATTTTTGTAGGTTTTAATGAAAATAAAAAAATAATTATTATCCTGTAGCTTAACTACTTTTGAATTTTCTCTTTAGAAAAAAAAATTATAGTTTTTACCCAAATTTCAATTCATGGTTTAATATTTTTAATAAAAATATTTTATGAAATATCAGCTGATAATCACGTGATTTCTCACATGACTAATCACGGAATTTATTACGGGATTTATTACGGGATTTAATTCTCGATAATATTACATGATTAATCACGTGATTAAGCACATAATTAATCCTGTGATAACTTTCGTGATAAATCATGTAATTAATTTCATGATAAATTTTGTGATTAATCCCGTGAATAATCACATGATTAATCAAGTAATTCTTTTTAACCGGGTTATCTGGTATTAATCTTTCATTTTTTACATGAGAAATTAAATATTTCATACTTTTTACGTTTGTTGTATTACGATAAATTTTCATCTTTAAACTTTTTATTTCTTTACGATATTTCATTATTAATTTACGTTGTGATGATATCTTCTTTTCTGCCTTCCTTAATAATTTTTTTATTTCAATGATGTTTGCATAATCAACAGATTGTAAATCAACTTTTCCTAATGATTTCTTTCTATCACTAGAACTTTTTACATCCAAATTGTTAGAACTGTAAAAAAATTTGGAACATTTGTTTAAAATATTTACTTGTAACTATACAGTATTCATAATTTTGTAATCTTACCTTTCATTCTTACTGCAATTTACAACTTTTATTGAATCATTTATACAATCAATAGTTACATTGTTAATATTAGACGTATTATAATTCACAGATTTCATGTCTACTTCTTTTAATGACTTGCTTATGTCGAAATCATTTTTCACATCTACATTGTTAGAGCTGTAAAAAAAAATTTAAATAATTTAAAATATTAATTTGCTTCTAATTGAGTACTTTTGTTTATTTTATCATTAATCTTACCTTTTATTTTCACTAAAATTAACAACTTCCATTGAATCATTCACATAATCTATACTCAAATCACTAACACTATTCATACTACAATTATTCAAATTAGGAATATTAGCTGAATCAATTTGGTACTGATTAGGAACATTACTAAAATCTTCATCGGTAGCACTTAAATCAGAACAGACATTATTACATGCAGGGTCTGTAGTTTTACGTATCTGTGTCGAATGTTGAAAACTAGGAGTATTCAAATCCACATATTCATTTGATTCATTCAATCTACTTGTTTCTACATTATTAGTAATGACATTGTTTGATATAAATTTGTATATACTTTCATATTTATCTACTATTGCTTTCCTAATAAAATAAAATATTTCATTACAAGATTTTTTCATAAATTTTGTTATTAAAAGTTACAATAATTTTATACATACTGGGCAATACTTTTAAAGTTCCTAAAAATTGAAGGCCTACTTCCTTCTTGTAATAAAAAATTTTTTGCTTCTAAAGTTTTATAAAAACAGGTATCATCAAAATGTAAATCACATATATACAGATTTTTAATTTTTAATAAGTCATTCACTTTATCACCAAAATTTTCTTTTAGAGCTTGGATCCACATATTTTTATACTCTTCATTTTTTGGAAATCTATTAAATAATTATAATTAAAATACTAAATTTCGCGTTAAGTTAACCTACAAATATTTGATTTTATAAAGAGACAAATACGAACTTTCGAAAACCAAGTATTTCACATCCTTGCATTACTTCATCTAGTCTACAATTAGGAACAACACATTTTCTAACCATTTTACTTTTTGTCTTTTAATATTATTTATATTTTACCGATACACATAAAAAGATTTTAAATGATTGAAGCGCGCATTTTGTTTACTTTGAGCAGAAAAAACTGGGAGAATCGCGCAACCAATCATAGCATAGTGCGAGAGAGACGGGAAGGTAGATCTTATCTTATTTCTTTCTCGCACAATACGAAAAACGACCACGATTTTATAACACGGCATACTCCCTCCAGGAGTATATGCTCTAAGTTAAAATGTGATACTTCTTTTGTTAAAAAACTAAATCTGTCGTGCAAATAACAACGGTCTTAAAATTGAGTAAAAGTAAAAATAAAATAGAACTACTTTAATACTTAAAATTAATCTCGGGAAGTTGGAATTTTTTTCTTCAGTGTTTTATTTTAAACTTTGATCAGTATAAATCTAAAATCTCTAAAATAAAATAAAATATATAAAATTATTTTAAAAAATGTTTGTTTTATTTATACCTAAAATGCGTGGTCTCGTAAACTCTTATCTTGTTCTAACTCCTTTTTTTCCTCCATTATACGTAATAAATTGCTTTTGTATTCTTGCAACTTAGCTGTTTCATTTTCCAAATCCATTTCTTCGCTTCTTAAGGCGATTTTAAATTCATTCAGTTCTTCATCATTATAGAGCTGTTGTTCATTATTCACAGGATTTTCTACTTTTTGTTTCCATTTTTGAATACTAACTTTCATATTAGACACTCCATTTTCTGAGGTTCTTATATCAGTTTGACACTGATGAATCATCACATTGATTTGTTCCAATCTATTTAGCAGCTCTTGGTATTCTTTATCAAACTCATTCCTGTTTGCGCGATAAAATTTTTCATACAATTCAATTTTTTCCTGACGTATGAGCTTTCGTTTATTCCATTCTTCTTGACGATCCGCCATTATCTAAAAAAACAATTTAAAAAAAAATTATATTAACTTTATATAAAGCTTCTAAAAATATAAAATTTTTGTAAAAAAATTTACATATACGCTTCGATGCGTATACGCTCAAGCAGAATGTGCGAAATTATGGTTTTTAGGCACTCGCTCACAAATGCCGAGAGGTGGCGGTTAGGCGCTTCCGTATGTTTATGCTGTATATCGGCACAAAGAAAGAAAACACTTCCTTTCTTTGATCCTTTTGTTTTTCTTCGTTTTTTAAGCCTGTAATTTATTCTTCTTCTTCCTTTTCAGCTCTACTCAATTAATCCCGCTTGCGTGCGAAATCTAATATTTATATATACACACTTATGGCCAGAATAACAGGTGCGACTCACATTCACACCACACCTTATCACCCACAATCAAACGGTATAGTGAAAAGATTACATCGCACGCTTAAAGTAGCACTTATGTGCGCACCACACACGCAATGGCCAGAAAGACTACCGTTAGCCTTGCTAGGCTTACGTACTGCTTTCAAAGAAGACCTACAGGCATCACCAGCTGAGATGTTGTATGGTAATAATGAAATATCGTAAAGAAATAAAAAGTTTAAAGATGAAAATTTATCGTAATACAACAAAAGTAAAAAGTATGAAATCTTTAATTTCTCATGTAAAAAATGAAAGATTAATACCAGATAACCCGGTTAAAAAGAATTACTTGATTAATCATGTGATTATTCACGGGATTAATCACAAAATTTATCATGAAATTAATTACATGATTTATCACGAAAGTTATCACAGGATTAATTATGTGCTTAATCACGTGATTAATCATGTAATATTATCGAGAATTAAATCCCGTAATAAATCCCGTAATAAATCCCGTGATTAGTCATGTGAGAAATCACGTGATTATCAGCTGATATTTCTTAAAATATTTTTATTAAAAATATTAAACCATGAATTGAAATTTGGGTAAAAACTATAATTTTTTTTTTCTAAAGAGAAAATTCAAAAGTAGTTAAGCTACAGGATAATAATTATTTTTTTATTTTTCATTAAAACCTACAAAAATACCTCTATTCATTAGTTGAAATAGAGTATGAGAAATCAGGCGAAATAATCATTATTTTAGATCAAACGAAACTGTCAGTTTATATGCTCTGAACTGTCTTATTCTTTTCGTGCGCATTTGCATACCATAAAGAAATCAATCGCTAAAAAGCGCGGTAGTCCTCTAACGAGCAATCATCAGTACTATTATACAAATTGATATGAATATATATAATAGTACTGATGATTGCTCGTTAGAGGGCTACCGCGCTTTTTAGCGATTGATTTCTTTATGGTAAGCGAATGCGCACGAAAAGAATAAGACAGTTCAGAGCATATAAACTGACAGTTTCGTTTGATCTAAAATAATGATTATTTCGCCTGATTTCTCATACTCTATTTCAATGATTGAAGCGCGCATTTTGTTTACTTTGAGCAGAAAAAACTGGGAGAATCGAGCAACCAATCATAGCATAGTGCGAGAGAGACAGGAATGGTAGATTTTATCTTATTCCTTTCTCGCACAATAGGAAAAACGACCACGATTTTATAACACGGCATACCCCCTCCAGGAGTATATGCTCTAAGTTAAAATGTGATACTTCTTTTGTTAAAAAACTAAATCTGTCGTGCAAATAACAACGGTCTTAAAATTGAGTAAAAGTAAAAATAAAATAGAACTACTTTAATACTTAAAATTAATCTCGGGAAGTTGGAATTTTTTTCTTCAGTGTTTTATTTTAAACTTTGATCAGTATAAATCTAAAATCTCTAAAATAAAATAAAATATATAAAATTATTTTAAAAAATGTTTGTTTTATTTATACCTAAAATGCGTGGTCTCGTAAACTCTTATCTTGTTCTAACTCCTTTTTTTCCTCCATTATACGTAATAAATTGCTTTTGTATTCTTGCAACTTAGCTGTTTCATTTTCCAAATCCATTTCTTCGCTTCTTAAGGCGATTTTAAATTCATTCAGTTCTTCATCATTATAGAGCTGTTGTTCATTATTCACAGGATTTTCTACTTTTTGTTTCCATTTTTGAATACTAACTTTCATATTAGACACTCCATTTTCTGAGGTTCTTATATCAGTTTGACACTGATGAATCATCACATTGATTTGTTCCAATCTTATTTAGCAGCTCTTGGTATTCTTTATCAAACTCATTCCTGTTTGCGCGATAAAATTTTTCATACAATTCAATTTTTTCCTGACGTATGAGCTTTCGTTTATTCCATTCTTCTTGACGATCCGCCATTATCTAAAAAAACAATTTAAAAAAAAAATTATATTAACTTTATATAAAGCTTCTAAAAATATAAAATTTTTGTAAAAAAATTTACATATACGCTTCGATGCGTATACGCTCAAGCGAATGTGCGAAATTATGGTTTTTAGGCACTCGCTCACAAATGCCGAGAGGTGGCGGTTAGGCGCTTCCGTATGTTTATGCTGTATATCGGCACAAAGAAAGAAAACACTTCCTTTCTTTGATCCTTTTGTTTTTCTTCGTTTTTAAGCCTGTAATTTATTCTTCTTCTTCCTTTTCAGCTCTACTCAATTAATCCCGCTTGCGTGCGAAATCTAATATTTATATATACACACTTATGGCCAGAATAACAGGTGCGACTCACATTCACACCACACCTTATCACCCACAATCAAACGGTATAGTGAAAAGATTACATCGCACGCTTAAAGTAGCACTTATGTGCGCACCACACACGCAATGGCCAGAAAGACTACCGTTAGCCTTGCTAGGCTTACGTACTGCTTTCAAAGAAGACCTACAGGCATCACCAGCTGAGATGTTGTATGGTACAACACTCAGAATTCCAGGAGATTTCTTCATCACAAACAGCAGTCCTGCAGAACCACACATCTTCATAGAGAAGTTAAGGACACTTTTCAAACAGATTAGAGCCGTACCAGCTTCCATGCACGCCAAGTACAATGCATTTCAACACAAAGATTTAAGCAACTGTACTCATGTTTTTATGCGAGATGACACAGTACGCAAGCCTCTACAACCACCTTACACAGGCCCTCATGAAGTGATAGAAAGAATCAGTGACAAAATCTACACCATCAAAGTACATGGAACAATGAAAACGGTATCTACGGACGCTTTAAAACCTGCTCACCTGGAAACGAATGAAGAGAAACCACCAACTCGAAAACAACCATCACAAACTCAACAACAACAAGAAGAACAAACGATCGCAGACGACAACCAAAACGCATCACAACAAAATGAAATAAAATCTAAACTGAAACATATCCCAGGCATACTTAGGAAAAAAGTATCGTTTCTTTCCCCTAATGGCAAAGAAACTAGGAAGGAGTACATGGGAACATACACCCAACGTTAATTGATTCTTTCCGAATTTTTTAAAATGTTCCAATAGAAACATAGAAAGCAGCGGAATGGTTCAATGAAAGTTCAGGATTTCAAAACATTCGGAAAGAATCCATTAACGGTGGGTGTACATAACTCCCGCGCAAGGCACATAGCGCCACAGGAAACAAAGTATAGAAACGCGAGCCTGGAACCCCTACTGAAAAAAATCTTGTGGTAACCACATGACATACTATATGGTTTTCACATGGTTACCACATGATTACCACATGTTTACCACATGGTTACCACATATTATTTTGACGGGGTGATCATGTGGTAACCATGTGGTAACCATGTGGTGACCATGTGAAAACCATGTGAGTAAGAAAAAAATAGTTGAAAAAAATATGCAAATTTTATTATTTTACGTAATAAATACTCACCTGCTGTCAAAATCAGCAAACTAAAGAAAATTTTTATGAAAATATAAATATTATTGATTATTATATAATTAAATTTAATATAAATATTTTTATATAATTAAATTTATTTGCGTTTTTCATTGCAACCATAAAAACATCTCTGTTCATTGAATAGAATAGAACGTGAGAAAGCAGGTCGAATGATCGTCGTTTTAGACAAAATTAAACTGTTTATAAACTCTAAAGTCTTTTATTCTTTTCGTGCGCGTTCGCTTGCTATAAGAAAGTCAATAGGTAGAAAGCGGAGCATCCCCCTAACGGTTAATCACCAGTACTATTATATACATGTGTATATTCATATTCAATAACTAACCACTAGGGGGCTACCACTCTTTTTATGTATTGACTTTCTTATGGCAAGCGAACGCGCACGAAAAGAATAAAAGACTTTAGAGCTTATAAACAGTTTAATTTTGTCTAAAACGACGATCATTCGGCCTGCTTTCTCACGTTCTTCTATTCAATGAACAGAGATATTTTTGTGGTTGCAATGAAAAACGCAAATAAATTTAATTATATAAAAATATTTATATTAAATTTAATTATATAATAATCAATAATATTTATATTTTCATAGAAATTTTCTTTAGCTTGCTGATTTTGACAGCAGGTGAGTATTTATTACGTGAAATAATAAATTTTGCATATTTTTTTTAACTATTTTTTTCTTACTCACATGGTTTTCACATGGTCACCACATGGTTACCACATGGTTACCACATGATCACCCCGTCAAAATAATATGTGGTAACCATGTGGTAAACATGTGGTAATCATGTGGTAACCATGTGAAAACCATATAGTATGTCATGTGGTTACCACAAGATTTTTTTCAGTAGGGACGACGCGATTGCGTACGGAAGGAACAACGAAGAAGCAGAACCTCACAAGCCGCCATTCTGCTCACCTCGTGCTCGCAATCGAACTTAACACAATATTAGTTTTTAAGGACTTTTGTTAATATTAGTGTGTATAATAAATAAATATTCTTTAAGTTATCCGTAGAGATTTATTCTGAATAAATTGTAACCAACCAAAAGTTTCAAAACACTATGTCAAGAGTAGAATTTTAGTTTGATGTTGTGAGAAAGTGTAAACTCCGCTTTTTACTGATTCAAAATAATAAATTATACTTTTTATCATTTGATTGTCTAATTTTTACTCTTTGGAGTTTAGAGTGTATGATTATCAGGTGATCATCATATAAAAATCATTAGCCCAGCAAAATCTCATAAAAATATTTATGTAATACAATATATCTTATTATGTAAAAACTAATTTTATTTTTAGAATAATAATATAATGAAAAAAAAATTCTATTTTAATCATATTGAAAATATGCAAATATCAAAAAAGTCAAAATTTATCATAACTTTTTCATATGAAAACGTTAAGCTATAAAATGCTTAACAAAAATATAACATTATAATTTCCAAGAGAAACGATGGATGCAGCCCGAGAATATAAATCAAGGTTGAAGTATTAATCAAAGGCACCGTTAGCATCAGAGTTCCAAGAATCACTTTTTCCTAGAACAAATAAAAAAATAAATTAATTATAATAAAAGAGATTAATTTTAAGGCTGTCGTGCAAATAACAACAACCTATCTTAATTTGTTCAAAAACGAATTATTTTTTTCCATGTAGCATTTAAAAAATCATTTGTAATATAACCCTTTGAATCATTGAGAGTAGTATGCATTTGCTTATCTCGTGGCCTATGAATTAAAATTTATTTTTTACTTGTAGCCCACCTTATAATCTACTTCCCGCCCCTCAGTTACTAGCTGATAAATTAGAAAAATACATACCCCAATTATCGCTCTCTTATTTTAATCTATAGGAACATTCTTCTCACGCTCAAACAATCACAATCTCTACGAGTTTATGTTTTTCTCTCAATACACACACGTAAATATTTACATATGTATATATTTCTGCACAATGTTAAAAATAAAACATGACCTCCATTTAGGGAATATCAAATTAACCTAAAAAATTCTATGAATGTCAATATTTTATGAAAACACAGAGGAGAATTATTTCCTCTAGAGACAATTAAAAAAAGAAAACAGCATCCAATATTTGGAATTTTTATATTTTTAAATAGTGGCATTATAGTTTGAATTTGTTTATTGTATCGGTTCATGTCGTCATTATTGTCATTGGAGTATTATTACCGTGGGTGCGTTTGATTTACAGGAGAATTTATTGTACTTTCCTATTTATACTACGATTTAAGGAACAGTATGAACTCAACGGTTATTATTCCGTTCCTTAGACAATAGCTTAAATGTAAAAACAATACATACACAATAGAAAAATAGAGTAGTATTGTAGGCGCACTGTAAATTAAACACACCCCTTGTCTCGCGAAGTTACGAGGAATAGACCTTATTCAAGATCCATCCATCTTCGTGTATACCTCGACTGTAGGGTGCATTCGAATGTAAACATGGCCGCCGGTGTATTATGCGACAAGTCTTTCTACGACATCAAACACAGTCTCCTATCACTTTGGACGTAATGAGCGCTCAAAAATATGCGCAAGAAAGACCCAGGTAAAGCAGTTTATAAAGTTTACAAAAAATTAAATTACTTCAAGTATTTAACTTGAAGCAAGTTCAAAAGAAGAATTAACCAGTTTGTCATGTCCTTTACTGTGCTGGAGCCCCCTCGCCCTTCTATATACAGTGTGTCTGTGTGTATTTTGTGCGTTTATAACTGATAACTACATGTCAACTGTGCGAAAAATTCATTCGATTTACTTTTATATGAAAAGGCATTTGTGTAAAAAATCATAATATTGTCATTTCTGACATGTCTGACGTTTTTCCCGAATTTAGGTCGCAATGGGTTAGCGATTCGGGAGGCTCTCTCGACCACCCCCTGTACTCGTGCTTTTTTAAGGGCAAATCTTACTCTCATGTTGTGCGACTCGGAGCCTTTATTTTTTATTTATTTTAAAAAAAAAGTGAAAAATATTGCAGTGTAGCTATTGTATAGCATATCTACTTGAATTATTGTAAGCAACGATCAGCTGGCTTAGCAAACTCTTTCAGCTGACGTTACTTCATCCGATCATCCTCGAAAGAAAAAAAAACAAAAAAAAGAATTGTCGTCGACGACTGAGTTATCGATAATGATAGTGATATCTACTTCGTGTGAAAACAGTGGCGATTTCGTGCTATTAAAAATTGTATCTTGTTGAAAGAAAAGAATCGTGAGAAAGGAATAGAGAATAAGTGCGCGCGCGAGAGTGAGAAAGAGATACAGATAGAAGTGGACTGGTTTTTATGAAATCGTGAATTTAGAATCCTCGTGACGCATGTATTGATGTGTTTTTATGTATAAAAGCGGAATAAGTGGAAAATCTATGATATTAAGGATGATTTGTATTCGATTTGATTTTTTGTTTATAATTCGATAATGGTATTTAAGTGAGGTTCTAATTGATTATTGCAATATGTAAAAAATGACAATTGCTCAAAAACTCATTATTTTACAATCGGAAAAACAGAGCTCTGAAAATCTTCATGTTTTTATTTCAAGGCTAGAGTTTCTGACCTCAATATTATTGATTTCATATTGTATAATATTTAAATGTATCCATTAGTTTTTCTCAAAAATCAATGAAAATTTAGAATTGAAAATATGCTTCATTCTAATATTTTCAGTTTTTCCATTTTTAAAATATGATAAAATAATTTATTTATTCAATAGTCAATATTACTGTAAGGAAAATTAATGAATACTTGTTAAACATGTAATAATTTTGAACATTTTGCAATAATTAAAAAAAATATATTCTTTGATTCAATTAAAAGTTCATATTTATAAATAATTAAACTAAAATTTTTTTATTTAAAATAAATTTTATAAATAAATTTTAAATTTGAATGTTTTATTTAAAATAAATTATTTAATATTGATTATATTTTTCAGGCAGGCGTCTGGGTAAGCAATGAATGTATTTCGGGCCTTAATTCCGTGTGCACTGCAGCGCAGTGGCGAAAGTGGACTTGGTGGAGAAGAAGACAACAGCAGCGGTGGTTGCTGGTTTACAGGAAGAGGACCAGACAATGACTCACGTATGACACAGAGAATGGGAGCATCTGCTTCTTCAAGCCTTGCACCCGTTGGAGGAGATTCGGTGCAGGCAGCAAGGCTCTCTGCCTCTGGGAATCCTGATCCACTAAGTATTATAGTCAGGTAAATAAACAATAGATCAAACAGAATATGAGTTAAAGATAATTAATTTTGTTTTTGTACAATACCTTTTTAGTAAGTAAACATATAAAATTGCTAGAAACTTGTTTATATATAAGTGTATACATATATCAAATTAGAATTTCCAAAACTAATTAAAATCTTAGTCGTAAGTTGATTTGCACAATTATTTATTATATTTAAGTGATTATTACTTTATTCATTCTTGTAAGTTAGCTCATGAATTTCACACATGTAAGTTATAGCCAATTTAACACCTTGGATATAATTTTCGATTGAAATAGATTCTAAGTTTGAATGATGGTTATCATTATAGCCACTAGAAAGTTAATAGTTACTGAATAAATGTTTAAAACTTTTTTATATTGAATATTAAATTACTAGAAATATTACCTGATGGGCATTACAACAATGTTACTTGCTGGACAATTTTTGCCAAAAATTGAAACTGCAGGCATTGTACTACCTTCAGCAACATAAATAGGTGATTTATTAAAAACCTGTAAAAGTGTGTAAACTTCAGATTACACTTTTTTAAGTATTAAGAAATTTCAATTTAAAATATAAATTTTTCAATAATGTATGGTAATAGAAATTATTGATTTTATGATTTCAATACATGGTTTTAATGTTGTGTAAATTTTTGTGAACTAATAGGTGAATTTGATTTGTATTAATAAATTTCAATAATGGAAATAATTAGTTGAGTAAAAAAACATATAAACAAGAAAAATGAGAATATTAGATGATTTTTGTATTGAGATGAATATTGAGATTTAACGTTGATTTTTTCTCAGTATTAAAAATATTTTAGTGTGGTGTATTAATTTTCGCAATTTTAGTAATAAAATCATAAAATTTTTATAAAAAAATAAATTGTCTAATACCGTTTTGATTGCTGTAGCTGCAGCTTCATAATGATTTGATAAAGGATCTTCTTGCCAAGGTTCAAAACCAAGATTTAATTTTAATGTGTATGTATTTGCACTTTTGTTACGATGCCATACTTTTTCAATATGTCTCTCAAATTGTCTGCAAGTTCTTCTGATATTTTGATTAAGTACTAAACGTACTGAAAATCTAGCTTTAATTCTAAAAAAAAATATTTTATCCATTTTCATACTTTATTATTTATGTAAATAATAATAATTATGTTTATTATGTATATTATATTTACTTGTTAGGTATTGAAGCACAATCATCTTTATCTGCTCCAGCAGATATTATATGAAAGGCATTTACTGTGAAACTTGGTAAACGTGTTTTATGCATTATGATTCGAGATGTTATCTCTTTATGGCTAAGAGCTTTAATATTATTTTCTCGTTTAATAGATTCAGCAGGAAAAAACTGCTTTTTGCAGAGCTCATTATCTATTTCTGTGATTGGTTTTACATCTTTTAAAAACTAAAATTCATTTTTAATTTCAGTGTAAACAAAGTAATATACGTAGCGAAAAAGAACACTTATTTTAACAATATAAAACAAATGAATATTTTTATTTTAAGAAGATTGAATAAATTTACCTCCTCAATTACAAGTTTACCATCTTTATCCACAAGAGACCCCATTATATTAACTCCATCCATAAGTGGTTGATTAAAAGCTCCACCATAAGTTCCACTATGTACTCTTTTTTCACCACAGATTATTTTGAGAGAAAAATTGCAAAGACCACGATATCCATATTTCAAACAAGGCATTTCATTTATTCTTTTATCAATAGTCATACAAATGTATTCTACGTTAGTGAAAAATTTGCGATTTCTTTGTAGAGCATTAAGTAAACTTTTACTGTATGATTCTGATGTTCCTTCTATCACAAATTTTATATTCACTGGTACAGGATTTTTGCTCAACTTGTAAACCTTTAAAGCATTAAACCAACAAAGTAATGGAGCTTTATTATCTGAAATACCACAAGCGTATAATCTTCCACCTTTTTCAATCATTTTGAAAGGAGAGTAATCACTATTATTCTCAGTTTCAGCAGGTAATACATTATCTAAAAAAATTATTTTAAAATTTTAAAAAGAAAAAATTTATTGATTCTATTAGTAATATAATTATAAACCAATGTTTCCATAGACGCATATAGTTTTATATTCCTCATCTACAAAATACTCTGCAAATATGACTGGTGGAAGACCTGTAGAGTTTTCATCATTACCATCCATTAAATCAATTGTGGCTCCTAACATTTCTAATTTATCCGAACAAAATTGTAACTACAAGTATTGATATAACAATATTAATATAGAATTCTACTAATTTTTTATGTACATATTTCAAATATTACCATTTTCAAAACATCATTAACATGCTCTGGTGTAAATACTGATGGGATTGATACAGCCTCTTTTAATTCATTAATGAATAGTTTTTTATTTTCTTCTACCAATTTAAAGAGCTGAGGTATTTTAGTTTTTGGTGCTATTCTTTCATCATCATCATAATTCATTGTAAAAATTTAATTTATGTTAATGACCTTCAAATAATAACCAATTTTAATAAATCTTAATATCAAATTGTTTATTTATCTAAAATGATTATTTAACTGATAGATATTTAAAATATTGAACCTAACTTCACTTATGTTTACACTCCTCAAAATTGTAATATGATGAAAGAGATGTTCAGATGTAATCACTTTTTTGTTTTACTCTCGGTCCAAGGTAGACTTTTGACAACAGACGTGCGTTGATAGATTGCCGAGAAAAAATTTTGTTTCAAAGTACAAATAATTCAAACCAAAATAATTTAATCTAATTATTAATATTGACTTGAATTGTGGTTATAATTAAATTACCAAATAAGACAAAAATTTTTAAAGATTTTTTAAAAATAGAAATAACTTTATTAATGCATAAGTTTCTTATAATACCGATTTTTCAAAAGATATTGATTTATATAATGATTTTATTAATATATTTAAGACACCATCAATATTTGATTATCTGAAGATCAAATTAATAATGAGAAAACTATAAATAAAGTAAAAAGTTACTTGTCAATATAAACAAATAAAAAATCCATAATTATCTAACTTGATTTTAATATAATAATTAACTTTTTAGGGAGCGAAAAAAGCGAGTGACCGGTTTTGCAACACTGCGCAAAAAGTTCATACGAAGGCGACGCTCGTCCAAGGCTTGTGATCATGGTCGTATTATACGTGAGCTCATATCAACGTGGAGTCCATTAGAGGCTGGTGCTTTACTCGAAGAGTATGAGGCGTTAGCTGCGCTCAAAGACTTGCACGTTCAAGCTGAACTAGCGAGGCCACCAGCCGCAACATTTAAACAGGATCTCTCGACACTTTATGACTACAAATATTGCACGGATGTTGATCTCGTTTATAGAGGCGCTTGTTTTCCAGTACATCGAGCTCTGCTCTCAGTTCGATGTCCTTACTTCAGAGACCTGCTTGCCGGATGCCCAGGTCAATATACATACTATTCTTATATAAAACTATGAAAAAAGTCGTATACTTTCAATCTAATATCCGTTTTTTTCGAGTTGAAGTAGTTTTTTATGTACTGTAAAGACTTTTAGGAAAATTTGCATTTGCTTTAAGGCTTTACGATTTTCAAATTAATTATCTCAAAAGATTTTTACCTAAAGTATGTAATTGTTGAAATCGAAGTTTGTCCAAAAAGGGTAATTAGTTCACTTTAAATTTTATCTTAATTATTATTCATTCAAAACTTGCACCAGGAATTTCTATCAAGTGCTATAAAATATTATTTAAGAAAAATATGAAAGAAAATATATTATTATATATACATTACATATCTCTTATGGAGGAATCATTATAATACCGTAATTAATTTCGACAATATGTTTTTCATATCTTACACTATAAAATATATATGCCCTACTTTATAAAAATCAATTAACTTTTTTTTTAACTAATATTAATAAAATCAAGGCATTTAATCTTGTGAAATCCGATAAAATACTTGCATTTATGAGATTTTTGCATCCGGAATTTCCTATAAAATGCTATAAAGTAAACATATTTAATCTTATAAAATCCGATATAATACATATGACAATAAAATCTAATTGATGTTTTATAAGTAAACCCTAATGAAATGCGATTTTAACTGTAAACGATTGTTTTTTATAATATTCAGTTTATAAAATACGCAAATTATTTAAAACTTATGAATCATATAAAATATTTTATTGGGAACTTTTTTATCTCAATAAACTATATTTTATCGGAATTTATCGATCTCTTTCAACGGAAAAATTTATTCATTTTTATACTTTATTTTTCAAACATATTTGTATTCATTTATTTTATATAATTTAATTCTTTGGGATTTTAAAAATCAAAACAAAATATAGATTATGTGGATTATGCAAAATCCATCCTGACCTTTTTATATTTACTTCATTGATTTAATTTTTGAGTAAAAGCTATTTAAAAATATTTGTTTTTACGTGCGATTATACATAAGTTGTACGATTCCATGTAATAATAACAAGATCGCTTCTTCTAAAATTGTGGATGAATTTAAACAAATAAAGATAATATTGCTAGTAAATTTCATTTTAAAGTAACGAATTTTCTGAAATTTCTATTAATATTGAGAAAAATAAGATTTAAAAAATATCAATGTATATACTAAGGATTTTAAATGTATTTATATATTTTAGTTCCTAAAAATTTGATATTTTAGATAAATATTAGTTTAATATACTTAACAATTTGGTTGCAGGTTACGGTGCTCGAATATGTTTAGAACTTCGCAGTCACAACATCGAAGTGTCGATGTTCTCCGCTTTATTGCGTTATCTTTACACAGGCGACGTATGTTCTCATGACGGCTCCTTAGATGCGAATCTACTGCGACGACTTGGGGAAGAATTTGGCAATCCGAATCCTCTTGAGCACGATTTGCGATATTTGCTCGAAACAGGCAATTATGCGGACGCAGCTCTTGTTTTTACTTCGGACAGCGATTACCAAAGACCAGACAGTGGCAGCTCCGAGTATGGCTTCAGACCGAAACTTGAATTACCCTGCCACAAAGCTATACTCTCAGCTCGATCACCTTTTTTCCGCAATCTTATTCAAAGACGTACGAGATCAGGTGAAGACCAAACAGAACGTGCTCTTCATATACCAACGAGAATAGTTCTCGATGAAACGGTCATACCGAAAAGGTATGCTCACGTTTTGTTGCATGCTGTGTACTTGGATACGGTCGACCTTTCACTGATACTGAGGGGTACTAGTTGCGGAAATAGTGCCGGAAGTTTGGGCGAGGTAATGTCTCTTCTCTTTTTAAATCAAGCAGTAACTTGGTCAGTACAATAACGTGGTTGCTTACTAAAATTTATGAAAAAATCAAAAGTGTTCATAAATAATAAAAATGAATTCTAGTTATTTGAAATTATTAAAAAATTATAGACATCTAAAAACTTTAAAATGTGAAGTGAATGGGCTTATAAAATATAAGCACAGTCACTGTAACGTTTTAGTAGTGAGTTGAAACAATTAAAAAAATTTTTTTTATGAATGAAAATATTTTATATGAATAACTAAAAGTTTATTTAATAATTATTAAATCAATTTATGAAAATCGATTAAAAATTTGAAGTCGTTCATTTACTGACCAAGTCGCCCTATATAGATAAATGGGATACTTTAACATTAATTGAACAAATAATTTCTGGAAATGAATTCAAATTTGGCATAATAGTTATTTACGATAATAGAAACAAGATACAAAATTTATTTTAACCATTTTTCAAAAGTTTAAAAAGGTTGAATATTAAATTTTTAAAAATATTTAAATTATGCAAAATTGATATTAAACGAACTTTTCAAGGTTCAGGCGTTAACACATACAGGTCGAATGCGCCCCAGTCCGTTAGAAGAAGCTATGGAATTATATCAAATCGGTAGGTTTCTCGAATTAGATATTCTCTCACAAGGCTGTGAAGATCTCATTTTAGAATGGCTTACCTTAGATTCTCTTCCAACTGTCCTTAAGTGAGTATTTTTACATATTTGTTTAATAATATAAATAAATCTATACTAAATTAAGTAAATTGTTGATATTTCAATAATAAAAAAAATATTGATTTAATTTGAAAATAAAATATTTAACTGACAAAATAAGTAAAAGAGAAAATTGTAGACAATATTAATTTTTCTTGATCTTATACGAATGCATAGTTATAAATTCTATTATTGTATCAATGTAGATGGGGCAGTCAACCACATGGTTCAGCGTGGGTACATCGACAAGCACTGCATTATCTTCGCGAAGAATTCCAACCCGTAGCTTCTTCTCCGATTTTGCATCAGCTTGATCACGCACATCTTTCGAATGTATTACAGAGTCATTTTCTTCAAGCTAGCGAATTGGAAATTCTTCAAGCGGTGCTCAAGTGGGGTGAACAGGAACTTGTACGACGCATGGAGGATCGTGAGCCTAATTTACTCAGTCACACTGTTCATTCGGTCGCGCGGAAAGGCGTAAAAAAGCGAGATCTAAGTGATATTGAATTAAGAGAGATACTCAGTGAACTTTTGCCACTTGTTAGAATGGATCATGTTCTACCGCCAAATAACGAAATACTCTCACAGGTTATTATCACTGCGTTTATTTAATTTCACTTAAAGATTGTCTTTGAATAATGTCCTATAACTTTTGTCCTTTTTCATTTGTTGTTTTTCGTCAGAAAATTTCATATTGACATTGTTTTTTGCTAAAAAAATCGTCCAAATTAATGAAGAGTTCTCATTATTTTTCATAATTTTAATGCAATAAAAGGAAATTTTAGGTATATAATTAATTCTTTTTATATGAGCTTTTATTTTTAATTGATAGAGAATTAGAAAAAGTACGCTATACTACTGCGTTGTCGAATATTGTTAATATTCAAAAAATGTTTCTGACCATTGGAATTCTTCCTGAAATTTCTTAAACATTAATTAAAGGACAAGCTTATTTTTCAAATTGAAAAATGTTTCTTTGTAGAAAGCTACAGATGTTTTTTTATGTATTTTGACAATAAAACTTTTTTCATTTTGAAGTATATGATAATATCTTAGACTTGAGATATCATAAACTTTAAAATGTTTGTCTTATGCTTCACAAACCCACTGTGTAACTTTAACGTACCGGTTATTGAAAGTCTTCTGCAGTGTGCATGATTCTGACCGTTTATATACCATTTTTCTTTCTGTTTATAAAAATTTAAATACTTTTGTTTAAAAAAAAAAACAATTATTTTTAATACAAAAATGCTCTGCTAAAACTTTAGTACAAGTCACAAGATTAAACTAAAATAAGCAACAAAAAATATTTTTCTATTTACTTAAACAAAAATTTTGAAATGATCATTGCCTTATGAAGCATTAGATTGATATTTCAAGATGTACTCATGAAAAAATTAATGTCTTAAATTGAAAAAACAGTGTATTTTGAAATGAAAAAAGTTTTATAACTGTTAAAATAGAAAAATCTATAGCTTAATAAAATAAAATATAACTAAAAAAAAGCATATAATTTTTAAGGCTTCAATAAACTATTTACTTATTTAAGAAAATTACTCTATTTTAGTATAATTAATATTTTTAGATAAACTATGCTTACAAAGCAGAATGATACTTTCTAAATACAAATTCACAAATTGAATATTTTTAATCTAAACGTTTCTTTCATTTCTTATCTGAAACGATTAGATTTTTAAAAACCACTTCCTCTTGATGCTGGTAGATGTCCTTTATTGATGTCGCCTGACAAAGTACAATATTTACTAAATAAAAATAAGTAAATATATTCACAAATTTATGTTTATTTATATAGGCTATTAGAAGAGGATTAGTATCTACTCCACCAAGTCATATGATAGGTGACGAAAGAGAAAACTTAAGAATAAATGCCTGGATTAGAGGAGGGAAAAAGAATGGATTATTCGTACGGCCTCGTCTTTTTATGCCATATTACGAAGAAATAAAGGTAAATAGCTTTTCACATGATATTTTAAATATTTATCTAATTTATTGTAAATGATGAAAATTGTACAAAATTTAATTTGAAATTTTGTAATCAGGCTCTAGTCGAAGAACAAATGGTTCAAGAAACAGAACTAGTAAGACTAAGAAGGGCACGATACATTCCTGATATCCCTGATACATTGTATATGGTAGATGAAAAGCCAAGGGTAATGGGAGCTGCTGGTGTCGATATTTTAGCAGCTGCACTTCCCGGTAATAATGAAAATTAATTACTTAAATAAAACCGCAACTATTAGTTTTACAATGCATTAAATAGTTATACACATTTAATTTTTAATTATTATAAAAATATTCGTTTAACAATATATGCCCTTCTACAGTTCCAGATTCTGTTACCATGTCAGCTATGCTGAAACGTGAACAAAAACTACGACAATCTCCTAGCTGTCAACGGGCTATTAGCTTACCGCTTTCATCGCGTCATGAAATTAACAAACAATTACGATTGCGTGTCGTTAGAGAATTCAATTTACCTGATGCGGTAGCTGATCTTCTCGAAGTGAGTAATTTATAATTTATAAATAATGATAATTATGTAATTTTTATTCTTAACTGATTGTTACATTGTTACTTTAATATCACAAAATTTTTTATTTTTGTTATCTTTTTTTTTGGAATGAATTAATATAATAGATACTTTTTTTATTAAAATCTATACTATATCTCTACTACTGTGTACATTCATAATCATATAATTATCGCTGAATTTTACACAAAATCGAAAAGTAAAAACCTAAATGTTTTTATTTACTTCCTTGTACTATCAAATTATCGGCCTTTCTTTAAACGTTTTCTAAAAATTGGTTAAAAAATCTGCTATTCTTTAGCATTATAAAACCTTTTTATATAAATATTATAAGAAAGAGAACGTTTTAAATATTCGTTGAAGTATGTTACACTATCATATTTAAATATTATTAAGGTGATGTAATAGGATATATGTTTGATACATTATCATCAACATAATAGTTTTCTGGATTTTTTATCTTTATTCAAAAACTTTTTCTAATATCTCTATTTCATGCGTTTTATTAGTTGAAGAGGAAAGGTATAATATAGAGATATTTTTAAACTTTTGAATCGAAAATCAATTTTTGAAAAAATATAATTTTGGTATTTTACATCCCCTTAATATTACATTTTTTTAATTTTTTTAACAAAATCTACAAATATCAAAAGGCTTTAGTGTTTTTTATTCCAAAGCTACAGTTTTTATGAATCTATTTTTTTCTAACGAACAAAAAATATTTTTAGAAACATAAAATGAGTGATAAATACGCAATAATTAATTCGCTAACCATCCATGCTTTACAAAAGTATGCAAGACGTGAAGTAATTTATCTTCATAGATTTGTCCCTTGCCGATACTTAAAAAGGCTTCTTCATTTTTAATATTATTTACATCAGGCGCAGAACCTCGCGTTGCCTTAATTACCTGTATCATCATAATACATTGAGGAAATTTAAGCGGAGCACACTCCAATAATAGTCTATCAAATTCTTCTCTAGTAAAATCTTTGGTATCGACTTTAAGTGATTTCAATGTATCAATAAATGATTCATAATAGAGGGTTATAAGATCATTAAGATGATTTTCGATGACATCTTTTTTTGAACTGGATATGATGAAGAAAATGAGATCTTTCATGCCGTAATCGAACGCGCTTAATTGGAAATCCACCATCTTCATATTCAGAATTTTACCATTATTACTGTAGCGGAACATCATGTTGTTTACCCAAAAGTCATTGTGTAAGAATGTACACCATCGTTCTGAAAATAATTAAAATAAGATCATAGTTGAATTCAACATGATATAAATAATTATATTAAATATGAATTTACCAATTTGAGGTTTATTCTCTTTCTCGTATTTTTCACAATGTTCCAATGTTTTGAAAACGCTGTCCATATAAGGGTGAGCTTCATCCATTTTTTTTAAATTGTCGACAGCTTTGTGTATCATTTCCATAACACATCTCATAGCAACCTCATTAGCTGATTGGATAAGACCTGGTGTTATTTTTTCCTCGAATTCTTTAGGATTTTTTATCCTATAGCCACACGTTATAGCATGAAGTTTGGCAAGTTCACGAACACCATATTTCATATGCTCTAAATCCATGCCTGTGATACGATCCTGTGTCGAATAGCCTAAATAGTTTAAATTTTCTAGAACTATTGATGCTTGACCGTCAAATTTCTCAGTTTCAGTCAGACTTAAACGTCCACCATAGAAGTGAGGCACAAGCTTGATAAGTTCATTTTCACCAATCCCACTATTTAGCTGTTAATCAAAAGTTTTAGCTATTACATTGATTGTATAGTATAATTAATTACTAGTAAATAAATTCTATTCTATTTCTCATAAAAAAAACGTTTCAAAAACGTTTCTCGTACAAACATGTTTTATAATTTTTCAAAATTAAAATGGAAAATTTTGGAAAATCTGACTTTATAACATTAAAAATTGAGAGAAAAATACATGAAAAATGCTTATTACACATTTTTCAGACAATCAAGTATCACAAATATAAGTTGAAAATATTAAGATTTGTCGTTTATGCGCTGTGCTGAGGAGAGTTGGCGTGAAATGTCTAGTGTGTGTGCGTGTATGGGACCTTTCATGCATTTCAAATTTTTGCATGATAAAAAATGAAAAATTGCTAAAGTTTTGAGAACATATTCTATTTGAAACCCAAAACGTACAAAAAAATTCTTATACATAAAGGTCAAAGTAATAAAAAATTATAGAATATTGAAAATCATAATTTTTCACTATTATTTACTAAATGAATATTTTGAGTTTTTATTTTAAAGTAATTAATTTTTGGCAAAATGTTATGGCAGAAGTTACCATATGAAAGAACTGAATTGATTATAAAGTTACTAATGTGCCAAGATAGCTGAAACAATCGCACGACTTACAAGGAGAGTGCATTGCATTTGGGTCTTGGATTTTCTTCTAGCTTTGGGATCTTTTTTCTTACATAAAATTATGAAAAAAGCCGCGTCCATTCGGTCCAACGCTCGATTTTTTCCGAGTTATGAGCAGTTTTGTCTGTTTTGTTAAAAAAATTGCATCTGCTTTATAATTTTACAGTTTTCGAACTACTTATTCTAGAAGGTTTTTACTGATTGCATATTAAAGTTGAGACTAAAACCTTTCGATTAAAAAAAAAACGCGTCCAAAAAGCTCTAGTTGTTAAAAACTTATGAAGGGATGAAAATTGAAATGAATTTCTGACTAAAATGTTGCATTTATTTTTTATGCATTTTTTGAGCTAAATATTTGCGCTATTTTTATTCGCCCATAACTTTTTAATGACTTGAGCTTTTTGGACACGTTTTTTTTTTAATCGAAAGGTTTTAATCTCAACTTTAATATGCAATCAGTAAAAACCTTCTAGAATAAGTAGTTCAAAAACTGTAAAATTATAAAGCAGATGCAATTTTTTCAACAAAACAGACAAAACTGTTCATAACTCGGGAAAAATCGAGCGTTGGAACGAATGGACGCGGCTTTTTTCATGATTTTATGTAAGAAAAAAGATCCCAAAGCTAGAAAAAAATCCAAGACCCAAATGCAATGCACTCTCCTTGTTAGTCATATGCGCTTTATAATTTTTAGTGAAGGATTGTACGATGAAGAAAGAAACATCATAGAAATATTATACACATAAAATCAAAGATTATCAACTTCATACAAAATCATTAACTCACTTGTCTTTATACATACAAAATAAAGTTGTTATTTTTAATTTAATTTTTCTCTTAGAAATCGTAATTATTTAAAAATTTCATTCAATATTTATTAAAATATATTTTAACTTATAATAAAACTTAAAATATTATAATTAGTTTGAATAATTACAAAAAATTGGAAACCAAATTATAAATTCCAATTCGCGTTTCATTTCTTTTTGTCATAAAAAGTTATTATAGTAAAAGACATAAAATTCAAATTTTCATCAGACAAATTTTTATATACGTTTTAGTTTAGGCACATTAGAAGTACACAAATCTGCGCTGCGGTCAATGAGCATCGCATTTTTTATTTATTCTAGCCCTTGGTGGAATTGGCAAACAAACGTCACCAGAAAAGGCCGTGGCTTACTTTGCGATTTTCATTAAAAACGAATTGTCGGTAATAGCGAATAAAGGTTTGAGAAAATAGTTTCTATTGCTCACAAAATTTGCAAAGTAAAACTTCCTGGTATTTGCTGTAATATTCTTACTATACTTCCTAAACATTTTTTATCGTTTAACAAAAGATGTTGAATAAATCGCTAGTAAACTAGCGGCTGTATAGCTAAAGAAAAAGTTGAGCGCTCTGCTAACCCAATATCGCTGAATGCAGTATTCCGGTACGTAATAGATGAAAGCAGCTGTGCCAAATACAATAATAAAGTCAATTATCGGCTAATACGATAAGAGGAAAGCACCAGACACCAGTTGACAATATCGTTCAACACTAGGCGTATATACATGCGCAAATGCGCCAAAACAAGATTATATAATTATAAGTAGTAATATCATGTGTATCCGCGATCGCGTTTCTGGTTCACTCACCTACACTTCACTACGTGAGTGACCTGACATCAAATAAATAAGAAAATATAGTAAATTGCAATTGTTGGGCGCATATTTAGAACTCAAAAAACGTACGCTTTTAGTAATATTGAATAATTGCTATTAAATGATATATAAATAATGCGACATGAAATTTAATATTAATAATTTAGAGGTTTCTGCGGAATTATTAGTATATGAAAATTTAATATGCTTATTATTAAAATTGAGACCGCTTGCTAAACTTATGATTGACAGTGAAATGAAGTTATTTGTTGTAAAAATAAGCCAATTAAGCAAAATTATCTATTTGCTGAAAGTTATTGTACAAATAAACAATTTAATATATTTGTAAACAAGAAAAAAATAACTTTGAAAAGAAAAAAATTTACGTAAATGAAACAATATAATGAAAAAGAAAAGAGGAATGAAAAAAAATTTTTAACGTTATTTTCAATTGTACGTATATTAATGACCTAAAATTTAATATTTATTATTACAAATGAAATTTACTTGTTTCTAAATAATGATTTACAATCTACACACATATACTACGTTGTTATAAAAAAATGAGTTCCATCCCTTTAAAACTGTACAAATTTTTTTGACGTTTTTTTCCACAGAATGAATTCTAAGATACGACCTTTTTAGAATGAATTTTAAAATATCTATTTAAAATTACAAAAGAAGATATAAACCGACGTAATATGAAAGGAATTTTATTTTTAATAAAAAAACAACATAACTGAACTAAATAATATAAAATTTAATAGTGAGAAAGCAGGAACATATCTCAAATTGCTATGTGTGAATCTAAAAGATTGAGATGATATCATAAACTTTACAAAAAACAAAAATAATTAAATTTTATTAGAAAGGGGCTGTGCCTAAATCACGTAAGGCAAATTTAGTTAATATTCGACCTCCTATCCCCACACGTAAGAATACGTAAGATTTTATAGTTTTTAATCCCCCCCCCCCTCCACGCCCAACTGTATAAGCGAAAATAATTTTTTTAATATCTACTGCTACTTGAATGAAAAATAAATAAATTTTTTCATTGAAAATAAATGTATTTATTAATTTATTTACATATAATTCTTTGAATATTTCTCTGCGATCCAAGGATTTATTAAAAGCGATCGTCATTTGTCAATATTCAAATATGCAGATGACTCATGAGAATGCATACGTATAAGATGTACCCTCGACTCTTTTTCTCCAATTTTAAAATCACGCGATCTAATAGGATGATTCCGTTAATTTCTTCATTTTTATTGGAGAATTTTCAAATCGAAGAAAAAGAACACCCAAGAATATGTTTCCGTCGACTGTACATATTAGAACCCTACCCCCCACGTAGGATATGATAAGAAAATACCTGACCCCCCCTCCTCCTACTAACCTTACGTAATTTAGGTACAGTCCCAAAATATTAATGCACATCACAACTTGGAAAATTATCAAAACAACGATATTAATTGTAAAAGAATTTTAAACTCATTAGACAAAAATATGCGCTTATCGACATAAATAATGATAGGAAATCTAGCCTTGACTTACGTATCACAAATTTGAATTTATTAAACAAAATTAGCTTGTTTGTACGTGACGAAATACATTGATTCTATTATTACCCTTTCTTAACTATTCTTGGACTCTTACAAACCCTTTTGGGATTGTTAATGTTCTAAGAACGACTTTTCAATTTAACATCACAATTTTCCGAATTTATTGCTTTTACTACTAAAAAAAACACTGTTTTCACCCGGAACGTAACAAACAAATTCTTATCATAATCAATAAAAAAATTCATACATACATTTAATTAAAAAATCAGATAAAGTGAATTTACGATCTATTCTTAACAATCTGTAAATTATTTTGAAAATTTATTAAAAACCATTTACTGTAAACATGTTCAAATTAACATTATCAAGTTATTTCGAAAGGAATTTATAAAAACACCTTTTTGATCGAAAATGATACGACATATCTCTTTTCAACTGAAAATGAAACAACTATTTTCGACTAAAAATGGAAGAACATCTTCCCAGTGACCATCGAAATGGTCTCGTATCTTAAAAATCAATAATTTTATCTATTCTTTTTTTCCTCACATAAAAAGAAGACCATTATAATCGAGATTTTCCTTTTTTCTCAGTTCAAAAACAGAAACGAAAGCATATACATTTTAGTTATTATAAAAAATTATAAGAAATCATTTGACTGCTAATTATTTTTTCGATCACTAAACTTCGAAATATAAAACAATACTATTATGAGTTTATGAATAACTGACCTGTAATTCTAGAAAAGCTGGTGCTATTTTTGTATAAAAATACAGTTCTTTCTGAAATGTCACAGGGGTGTTAAAAAGATCTAATAGATAATCCGATTTAGGTGGCATTTTTGCTACTAGATGATGATCCTCTTGCTTTCCATTTTTTGTAACAGTCACGTTTACCGCTAAGATGAGACTTCCAAAATTTTCACCGGGATCCGTTAAATGTTTCCAGTCATTGATTTGTACTGTTAAGGGTGAACCGAGCGTCTGCTGCAGCAAACCTTCCACGTCCTTCAGCGGCAATGTCTCGTTTAATTCCGGCATTTCTATAATAATAAAAAGTCAAGACTATTAGAACGTTACTAATCTAATGAACCTTTAGACTTCCGGGATTTGAGATGTAAAAATGTTTTTTGAAAGTACCCAAACGTGTGTCTCGTATCATGTATCAACTGCATAGCATGTTTACATCATGGATACGATATATCGATTCCTGGTCGTCTAAAAGTTTATATTTGTTGCATATTCCTATTATTACGTATAACAATAATTATTATCAAATGATACAAATAAATTATTTGTTTTTGGTTGTTCCCGAATTTTATTAGATTGGATACAACATGCATTTATTGGAAATTTCGAAATATTTTATGTTAATATATATTTAAATAGTGTTTTGTTCACTTGTTACAATTCTAAATATCAATTGTATTATATTACAAACTTAAAAATTTCTCTACAATTTAAAAAAATATTAAGAAAGCGTCATTCGAAATTTTAAAGTCTATATTAAGCTCAAAAAAATAATGGACTTTCAAAAAATCGAACCCCACCCATTACTAATACCTGGTTTTCCATTTTTTTTTTTACATGAAGCCTAAAATAGGCTGAGAGAGCTTAAAAATATCCGAAAATCTTGTAACCCAAGGTTATACTCGAATTTCAAAAATTGAAAGTTTTATGTGTTATGACTCAGTGTGTAAATTACATAACGATTATCTGTTTGCAAGTTATATCTTTATGCTTAAATAACTAATTTTCTTTCAAAAACTTATTAAATTTATTTTCAAGAATTGAATCTTCAACCTTGAGTAAAACAAATATCATCCAATAATCATAAAATCAATCTGATATGTCTCTTTGCAACTTATTTCTGTTCGATCAAGTCAAAAAGCCAGGGTCGATTAGTCGGTAAATGGACGGTTAATGAAATTTTCGACTTTTAAATAACAAAAATAATTTAAATTTATCAACTTTTCATGGAACTAGATACAATCAAACGTTTTAATTAATTTTTACCACTTTTAAATAAAAAAATTTATTTCAATCTTAATGAAAATACTTATAATAGCTCAAAATTTGATGAAAACAATATGCAATATATCCTAACAAAAAGAAAAACAAACAGAATATAATTAACTTAATAGTATTTATATTTTTTTATTTTATTATGTTTAATAAAGTTTATAACAATTAATTATAAACTTTAGCCCCAAGTTGCCTTTTTATTACCACAATGTAAAAATAAATTTTTTTAAATTAATTAAATATGATTGAAACTCATATTTTTCAAACGCCAAATTAAATTCATAAAATAAATTTGTTTTTTTTAATCATATTTGACAAGTAAGATCGGAATTGACAAGTAGCACCTTCTATGATAAATTATTTGGTGCATTAGATTTTAAAGTAGTCTCTTAAGTAAGCATACGGTCTATCATAATAAAGTTTTATTGGACAGTATCTTATTGATTGAAAAAATGGTTCTATTATCTTTTATTTACATACCAGAAGAGTGTCAGGGTTTTGCGTCACCGATTTTGCTCAAATTTTGGAAGATAATTCTGGATGCATAAACATAAATCAAACCAAAATTTAAGACTTGAACGTTCAATATTTTCTTAGTTACAGACAATTAAAGAAAGTCAATGCAAAAGTTACTAGATTTTCAAACACTTATAATTCTTCAGCATTGATAGCTACAAGTTTAAAACTTTTTTTAAATAAAAACTGAGCTCAAATACTTTCGAAATAACACTTATAGTATATCGAAACATTATTTTTCTTCAAAGTTACAACGTAATAAAAATTGGATCACATTTTGGCTCTTATTATTAATTAATGTTTTAAAAAGGAGATTTAGGTCAAATTTTTATTACGCCGTAACTTTAAAAAAAGATAATGTTTCGATATACTATAAGTGTTATTTCGAAAGTATATTTGGGCACAGTTTTTATTTTAAAAAATTTGAGCTTTCAGTTATTAATGCTGAAGAACTACAAGTGCTTTAAAATTTAGTAACTTTTTCAGTGACTTTTTTTAATTGTCCGTAACTAGGAAAATATTGAACGTTCAAGTCTTAAATTTTGGTTTGATTTATGTTTATGCATCCAGAATTATCTTCCAAAATTTAAAGAAAATCGGTGACCCAAAACCTTGACACTCTTCTATTTAGTATTAAATGGTATCTTTTTATTTGAAGAAACAATGTAGATTTTTTAAAATATTCCGCACATTTTATAAAGCTTGTACGTAAAATTAAATTTAGAAGTAATAGAAACGACGAAATTTAGTTATTTATATTTTATTTATTTATTATTAATATTACTATCAAATTTTAAATTTTTAATACAAAGTATCGATTAAAATGTCAATATTTTATACTGAATATTAATGCACATAAGTGTGATTACTATATGTCAAGTGAATAATTTGACGAGTGGAAAATTAATAACATAAAACAAATGCTAACGCACGAGGTGAAGACAAGTTATAGCTTTGATATAAAAAAACGTTTACAATTCATTAGAATTATGCACGTTTCAATTGATAGACAGTTTGAACGTTAGCACCGGCCGCTTAAACTAAATGCATCGCATGCGCACTAAAAATAAACGCGTATAATTAAATTACACCAACGATCAAAAAACCTATCGAATGAAGAAACGTATACGTACTTTTTTACTGAGAACAACTTGAACCGAGTGCGGTCAAACTTTACACAATATAATTAGTTTTTTCACACGTTATGCACCATATTTTTGTAATAAACACATAGGAAATGTATTTTTCTGAACTTTCAAAGTATTTTTCCGTTTATTTATATATGAAAGCTCACTTTGTACTCACAAAACAATAAGAAAGAGCATTTTACTTTCTGTATTAAAAAAAACGTTTCAGTCGTATCAAGTTTTTAAACACTTCTTTACTTTCAATCTTATATTATCATTTTATTAAGTGAAAAATTATCTAATTGCGCTTTTAATTTTTAACTTTGATTTCATTGTTCCAATCTATATTCATCTTAAGAATGATACCACTCAAGAGATATTATGTATTCTTGATTTTGCATGATACTATCTATTGCATCATTTCCTTTTTAAAACGGCCAAAGACTAGGGCAATTACCTTGCATTTTTTTACATTCAATCAGACATTTAAATGACTTTTACAATTTTAATATAATTAAATTTTCATATAAAAAAATGTAAATATATAAAGCCATCATATTATAAATTTAAATACATTTCATCTTGTCACAATTCATTTTCTTAATTATTATTTAAACATTAATAAAAAAGACCACTTTATGCTCTTATTTATCAACTACTTATTATAAAATGAATGATAATAGCCAAAGTGTTTATACGCGGAGAGAATTTTTATAAAATTTCCAATGGGGTTCTGCATAAAAATTCTAGCGACGTTTTCCTCTTTATTATTGCAATTACATCTTATCTGGTAGAAAATTGAGCAGAATTCTCGGCGGAATTCCTGGTCAATTTTCTACCAAGGTATAGTCAAAATAATTAGACAGATTTAAAATTTTTTGTTTGTATTCAATAATATTTAAAGATAATATCTATTAAATAACATAAAAATATATTATATTCCACGATTGTAGAGAGGCTTACTGTAATTCTTATAGGAAAATTCTGCATGAGTATTGAAGCACGTGCTTTAGTAAAATCTGACTAATTTTTTGTAACCATTGAAAAAAAGATTAATTTGACTAATCTTTGATTTGAAGTATGAATGGATATAAAATGACACGTGTAAGATTAATAACACTAACAATGAAATAGAAAAAAATGTTTGATTA
Source organism: Anastatus disparis (assembly GCA_017163975.1). Taxonomy (NCBI): domain Eukaryota; kingdom Metazoa; phylum Arthropoda; class Insecta; order Hymenoptera; family Eupelmidae; genus Anastatus; species Anastatus disparis. Next base: position 1,783,617 of record JAFFSR010000009.1, read on the forward strand.
ATCCATTAATTATCTGACGAAATATGACAAAAAATTAAGTAGCAAAAAAAATCATCAGATAAAACACAATATTACAAAATTAAGCGTTTAAGTGATAGATAACCGTGATACTTATTTAATTAAAAATTATTTATCACGACACGTATTTAATTAATAATTACATTTTTTTTAATGAAAAATCTTTTTCTTCATTATAATGCTCAATAGCAAAAAAGGTGAGAAAAAAACAAAGATTGAATGACATCGCTTATATCTGTAAGAACTCGTACTGATAAATGAAGTATAAGTATGAATTAAAAATCAAATCAATAAAGTGTCGTAGAAATATGCGGAAGACAGTATACAATGATTCAATATCAATAAAAGATTTCGTGAGATGATGCCGGTGCATTAAAATGCACCTCTGCCGACTTATAATTTATGAATATTCATACTCATCAAGAGAATTTTTTCAAAAAATTTTTTTTTTCATATGGCTACGCGTATCTTTCTAAAGAGATGCGATCTTAGCGTCGGTTATTTGGATTTCTAAAGCAGTTATATGATTTTCTTTATATTGATGCACTTAATAAGTAATCTTATCTCGAATAAAGAGTGCAAATGTTCCCGAGGAATTATGGCTTGTCATTTTAATATTTTTTTAAACAAAGATTCATGACATCAAGGATTAATGATAGTTTAAGAATTTTTATTCTTTTATTATTTACAAGTCTTTTGAAGTAATGTCATTGTAAAATAATTCTCAGCTAGAGTGATGTTTAAAAATATCTGTTATATGACGCAATTTGATAAAATACATTTTAATACATATGTTCAAATAAAACAAAGTTTTAAAAACAAATTAATATGAAAACTAACTTGGAAAATTAGTTTATCTAATAAAAACGCAGAAATGCAGAAACGAGAATAAATGTAAATGGAGATAAAAATTGAATCGATATTTTAATGAAAAAAAGTTTAAAGATATAGCGATGCGTCTAAGTATTACAACAACGTTTGCATTATTTCCCACTATCAATTGATAATAATCGTATAAGTCGTATCATGTTGATAAATAGTGTCATAAGTTTACTTACTAGATAAATGCTGTTAAGTATGACTTCTTATTTTAATGAAATTAAAATAAAAAAACTTCAAGCGGATACGCATTTAAAGCTCTATTCATCGTGTGCACGACAAAGTCCGTGAGGGAATGTTCACGTGCCAAGTTTATTTCGGATCTTTTGAAATTGCTATGACTATATGGTTTACTAAAGAACCGAAATTGTTACTCACGTTATACATTTTATGTATGTAATTTATTTTTCATTACTTCATTTTTTTTAATATTAAAGTGCATCACATATTATTTGTTGCGCGTATTTATTTTTAATAAATTGTCAGCATTTTTCATAAGAAACGTTTATTTTTTTATTGTTTTAATTTTTCTCTTATGTAACAGTATTCAATGGTACATTAAGTTTGTTGCTCCAACTGAAATATTTAAGAGCATTATTAATAGAATTTTATTGAATAATAATTGTTTTATACATTCTTAAGACTTTTCAATTATTCAGACATTAAAATACATATAAAAATAATGCAGAATTGCATAATTTTGTCTTATAAAAGTGATTTTTATATGGATGTATACTTTTCCAAATGGGGGTTTATGGTGACCAAAATATTAAATTTCTATAGCATCTCCCGCGTACTTACCAAACGAATCATTAATTTAAAGTAATCGATAGCTATTAAAATTTCTGGTCGTTCTAAAACCTTATATTCCTTGTTTCGATTTCCATAAACCCTCAAATTCGAAAATAATTATTTTGATTCGCAATAATACGAAATTTTAAATGTGAAATCTGGAGTATAATGAATTAACGCAACTATCAATTAAAATTAATTCATTAGATTTTGAAAGCTAACGTTCGTATTACATTTTAATGATAATTATTAGGTTGAAATATTATCCATAATTCTTTCGTCGAATTATTGAATATTGTACAATATATGCATTGCCTTTTTTCACAATTAGTTATTTAATATAAGTGATGTTTACTTTCTTTTCTCAGTTTCACGTTGTTTTGTTGAGTAACGCCCTGATGTTGATATTGCTCTATATATAATTGCAATAATTTTATTGTATAAAATGTAATAATATTATTATACTTTAATATAAGCTGCAGACAAAAGATCTAAGACTGCTGATTAAACCTTTTTCTTTTTTTTTTCTTTTTTTTAACTGATGTTCTCGCGAAAAAGAAATGCCACTTAACCTTAAGATATTACGTAAAAGAATTTGACTTCCGTGTCTATATTACTTTGGTCAATCCGTCACGGCACTATGATTAATTGACTGTAATTATTATTCAGGCATTTTAACATTGTATAACACGTTAAAACTCTTGAAGAAATTCACGTGAGAGATTAAATGCAGTTTATTGTCAATGAACGCTCGCAATGCACTTTCATGCAGATAATCTTTCTAATATTTTTTATAATTCAACTCGCTCGGAAACAATTTATTTTTTATTCCTTATTTAATGCTATAACACAGACAATTTTATAAATTTTTAAATAGTTTTTTTTGCTAATAATTATACTTTGCGATAGTATTAAATTAGCTTTAAAATAAAAAGGTTAAAAATACTAAATAAGCTTAAAGTAAAAAGATTATTTTAATGACAAGAAATGCTTACAATACAAATTTATTAGCTATACATTTTTAGCGAATAATGGAAAATGCAATAAAATTTCAAAGCGTTTTGTCAATGTTTTAAAATTCCGTTTGTAATTAGCAAAAAATTAGTTAAAATTTAATGATTTATCTATGAACACGCGGTAAAAATAACTTTTAGTGTAAACTTTTTTTAAGCATTTAATTTGTACAAGCATCGCTAAAAAAGTTATTTTTTTCCATTTGTATACAATTCGGTAAGTCATGAGTATTATTAATCAGTTAATGTTTACGATTTGTAATTTATTTTTAATATTTACGCAATTATGGATTATAAAAATTGAAATTCAAATATTATTAATGAATGAAGTATTGATAATAATCGTAAATGATCGTTATTGCCTTGCAGCAAAATATACGTATCCACTGTTGATATTCCCCAGTTTTATAAAATACAATGACCGCTTTTTAATTATTTTTCAAAATTATTTATTCAGATTATATTTATGAATGCATGATTCATTTAATCGATAACTTTCTTTATCCGAGAATTAAAAAAAAGAAGAAAAAAAATTGCATGTTGTGATTGTGATTTATATCAGAGGTCAGTTTCAAATGAGAATTAAGAATTCATTAATATTTTGTAAATAAAAGAAATTATTGCACCGATTTTATTTATGCAACCAATACCTGCTATTCAAAGAGCTGATAATATTTTCAAAACACACTAACAGTTGTACATTTGCAGAATGAGGTAAGAATATTCATTAGAAAATGCATAAAACAAAAATGGAAATATGCTTTATAAATAACAAAAAAAAATATTGTTTATCTACGTATTTTAATTTGTTTAATTATTTTTGTTTTCAAGAAATATAAAAAATTGCATTATTAATAACTGAAAATTTTTTTTTACAATAAAATTTCCATGCACAATCTAAAAATCTATCTATATATAAGCTCAAAATATTTATTTAATAAAATCCTTCGAACATTAAAAAAATCATCCTTCGAATCGAACTAAAATAGTTTTTTTTTTTTTTACTGAAAATCATGAAGAAAGATGTGTACTTTCGATTTTTTTTTAAATGCACGAGTCGTGTCATGTGATTTTTTTTAACAAAAATTTCAATTTTAAAGAAGTTAAATTGAAAGTTAAACTCGTTTAAAAAGTATAAGGAAATAAAAAAATTAAACATAATATATTATAATTAATGATAAAGTCAAATTTCATGCTTATTTATAATACAGTTTTCCGTACTTTACAATTTTTCAACTAATTGACCTTTTTAATATTTTCTTGTATTGAAATAATTTAATTTCAACTTCTGCAAGAATTGACGTTTTAGAATAAGTCTTAGAAGCATTTGTCGAAGATGCATATTCTTTTACATAATAGTAATTTTAAAAAAGTCATGCAATATAGCATATAACTGTAGAATTATTGGATTTTGGACCAAAATAATGCAATTTGTTTTCATAATTTTAACTAACAAAAGATATTCCAAAATTATAAATGTATTTATTAATAAAATTCTTGGCACTATCCTTATTAGATATATTCATTAATAAACTCGTTAAATTTTGTTTGTATAATACATTATTAAAATAGCAAAATATATTAGTCTATCAGAATCGGTAACAAATTGCAAAAGAATTTTAAAACTACAGAACACATGACAATTTTATTTTATCTTTCAGTTAAAGTAATTAAAGTATCTTTTGTTAAATTGTTCTTTGTGTCAAGCTAATTAAAATGCATAGTCTTAAGTATTTTTTCAAATATTTGAATCTTTAATACGTTCCGGAATCGACTAGCTATGACTAAACAATACCTGCAACGTTGTTATTAATTTATTTTAAAAATATATGCAGTTTTTAAAAATGAACTTACGAAAAATATCTTACGGTTATGTATCTCTCGCGATATTTACATGTTTTGTTACCGATGAATGATTTTACGTACAATACTTTACAGCTATAACAAAAAAAATTTCCCTTGGAGAAAGTTTAATAATAATGACAAAAACTTTATTTTATCTTATAAAAAGATATTAAGTTAGCATGTGCAAATTATTATCTGCGTTCGGTATTACATTTAGTTAACATTATAAACTTTATTTAATAGTCATTCTAAATTTAAAATTTTAACGTTAAGTAAATCTGCTTCCGTTATGGTTTATTATAATAATTATTTCGTGTATATTGAGTTTTTAAATTTTTACATTTGCGATTGGTGCATAAATAAGGAAATCGGTGCTTTTACTTTTTCTAGAATACATTAAAAATTTTAGTGCTGAAAGAAGAAAAGCAATGTTTTCAATAATTAAACTTAAGAGAATAAAAAAAAAGAAAAATTTTGTAATTCAAAGGTTTTTTTAACAGTTTTATAAATCTAATCATGCTTTGATTATTAAAATTTTATTTTGTCAATATTGCGATGAGCTTTTTTTAAAAAAAAATTACCAGTTTCATATAGTATCGATTACTATAGTAACCTGATAGCATAAAAAAAAATATAAAATATTACTATATGAAATTTTTCAATATATAATGTACTGTTTTCAAAATTGTAAAATCTACTATGCAACAGCTATACTTTGTAACAAAAAGCTAATTTAAATATTTTATCTTTCTTCTACAATTGCGGATAATTGGCGCAATCGCAAAATATAATAAAAGAAATTGGACATAATACAACAGTGATTGAATTTAGTGGCTATCGTCAATTCAATGAAGGGATAAATTTTATTCGTATAATATAACTGTCTTTGTTGATAAATCTAATGGTCGATGCTTAATTATGTATTAATGAAAAATTATGGCATTTTTAATTCGCTGTTGCAAGTGATGGCCTATATGCAATTGTATTGAGCAGCATAATTTCATTTTAAATTAAAGCTTAAAACACTTTACATTACGATTTTTTTTTTTGTTAGTTCATTAAAATGGTTACGAATTCAAAAGAGAACTTTCTCACTGTGTATAAAGCTTTTAGATCATTGCAATTACTTATGACTTTTATTAGGTAATTACTCTCGGTTTATGAAGTAAATATTATTTATCATAGCTTAAAATGTTATTTATATTGAAATTTCGATTGATATTAAGTTTTTGAATATTTCGATCACTATCGATGTAAATATACAAAATTTATTCAATTAGAATAAACAAGTGATAATGTAGACAGCGGAGAAAAATATTATTATTGAAATATAAATAATTCAACTATTGTCAAACAAGTCTGAGTCATTACACAAAACACATTGGAGGTCTTCACATTTTTATAAAATCAGCACTTGACACCGATTGATAATACTCGTATTATTCCTATTTTCATACTAATGTTACAATAAATGCATATGCCGTCCTTTTATTTATTTTTTTTTATTTTTAAGAATATGTCGTTGCACTTTAAGCGACTCACCAATATGATTATCAGTATAGAAAGAATCGTGTATGCAATGAACTTAAAATACAACCGAATGACTCTTGAATATAGAAATAATATTAAAAAAAGCAAGAGCGGTCAAATGAATGTCTTGGAAATTAGAGCAAGAACTTATTTATACGAAGAGTGTTCCTATCGAGGCTACGTCAGAAAGACGACTGACAAACGGCTCGCAAATATTAAACTTACCCGCTTGACTTTGACCCTCCGTTATTAACTGCTGATGCTTACTGCTACTTATGTTACTGCTGACTAACTGACTATTATTACTTTATTCGAGTAGCTCTCCGAGTAGTACTCCGTCCTGCTACTATACTGCTATTGCTCGTCGTGTGTATAGAAATTTTAGTTTGTTAATGCGTAACTACAGAACTGGGGAACGAACTCTGGCGAGCGCGGAATATTGTCTTGACTCTCGAATCGCCACCAATCGTCTTCGTTTTCCGCACTCGGCGAACGTTACTCTTACGTCACTTTAAGCTCTTTAGCTAGACGGAAGGTGAAAACTTTTTACTCTGAGTATACGACTTTACACTATCTTCAATAATCAAGACTTTCCTTTTTATATTCACTGGCACAAAGCTACAATTAAATTAATATAAACTAGCATTATTAATGCATAAATCATATTTCACAGATTTTTCCTCTATTTTAACGGAAATTCCATCCCTAAGAATTATGAAAATTAAATCTCAGATGCTTTTAATAAAATTGAAAGTTTAAATTAAACTTTTGTTAGGTTTGAATCGATCTTCATGTTTTTAATGACTGCGCACTGTTCTTTTAATAACATTGTTCGAATTTGTAATGATGATGTTCCTATTATGATAAAACGCAAAAGAAAAATTGTTATCTTTACTCATTAAAATATTGTCTACATTTGATAAAAGATTCTTCGGTGATATTGTCAAGTATCTATGCACTCGACGAAACGATTATAAAGTAACCTAGTTTATTTCATTGTTAAAGAAGTTTTCTTTAAAACTTGCAGATGAAATTTTAACTTTTCATCCGTTGTAGATAACAGATTGCCAACTTACAGTGAAATTATCTATTTTTATTATATTTTATAAAATTTAAGTTTAACAATGAAGCTAATTATATTTTTAAAATAATAGTTTTATGTTCTAAAATTATGGAGTTGTAGTTTTTAATTATTTAAAACAAATCATCTAGTCATGAATTATTAAAATATAAACTACGTTCTCTGAATTGGAAACGAACAATTACAAAGTAAACTGTTTTCTATTATAAAATTAATTGAAATAGAAATCATTCAGAGTATTGCACACGCTTTTTTCGTGATCTTAAAGTGTTCAGAGTGTTTACAACCCTACTTCGTCGCGCAAGAAAAGAAAGAATTTTTGTAATCTTAAAATTTTTGCTAAAAAATTTTAATTATTTTATTTAATACTATATTTATTTTTATTTTTCATTAGTGTAAAAATACTGAATGCTTTAGTATGTTTTTTCAAAGAGAATTTTACTTTGCACATCTTATTAAATAAAATAATTTTTTTTATTATTGAAAAATTGAAAAAAAAGACACTAAATGATATTCAATGACGTTCAAAATCCAATCATCTCTAATTTTGTCACAAAATTTTTTCGTACAATACATATGCCATAAAAATCGGACATTACAATAATTTTTCTTTGAAAAAACAAATTACTTTTAATTCACGGTTATTTGCATCCTAAACTTATGAATTTCAAGTAATTTTTTTAACCATCTTTTTTATTTCATTTGTTATATAAGATTATTTTGATGGATTGATATTTTAAGATTAAATCTTCAATTTTATTTTTGGTTTATCAAAAAACGATCATTTTATTACCAAATTATAAGCATAAATGATAATAAATGATATTTTTTTGATAAAAATCTTCGCCGTAATGTCAAGATTTTGAGTTTCTGTAATTTTTTCATCTTTAATTCGATTAATGATTTTATATTTTTTAAATATTTATAGAAATTTTTTGCATAAAAAGGCACATGAATAAAATTTCGAATAAAAATAATATAAAATAAAATCATTAAAATCTGAATAGTAATAAAATTGAAATATTTGTAAAATTCATTCCTAACTTATGATTTTTAAGCTTATAAGATAATGTTATAGTAAATATAAATTTAATTTTTCATCTTTTCTTTTTTTCTATTTTTTTCAAACCCTTTTTTTTCAGTTAATTTATGGTAATAAATTTCAAAATTCATTAACCTTTGTACATTTTAAACAACAGTAACGCAACTTTTTTATAATTGAATATGAAATATCAATATATATTAAGGTACATCCTCTGCCTGCAACTTCTCGCTTCAATAACTAATTTTAATAAAAAATTGATTTCTTTCGTAATTAACTTTTAATTCGTTATTAACTTAATATATTTTATTTCAAATGCAGATAGTTTTTCCATTTTGTAAAATTGAAACCATCACATTATTCATCAGAGTCGCATTTGTGTTGAAAATATCTTGATATCGTTTTTCAGTAAAATCGATAGCATACACAGTATAATATCATTAATTTTGACTATATTTATAATTGTTGCATTATTCAAAGAACTTTTCAAATATATTTTATTGTTGAAAAGATCTTATGCTAAATAACTAATTCCTATTAGTTATTATTATTCTTAATATTATTATAATCATTATCAAATTAATTATTTTTAATTGTCAATAGGATATATAAACTTTGACAGTGTTCTATTTTAGTATAATGACGCTCTTATAAAACATGTGATAAAAAATATTATTTTTTTTAACAAATGAAAAAAAATATAATTATTATTATTACAAAGTTTCCTTTACAGTGTGTGACAGAAATATTTTTAGTAATAAGCGCAGCTTTGGTACTAAAATTATGTCAAATACGTAATTTATTTCACAATTATCTTTTTTACTCTAATTTATCAATATACGTTCGCATGATATTTTAAATAAATAATTAATAATATATTTTCCTTATAAAGGATAAAGTGTCATATTTAATTATGCTTATCTTAAGTATATATTTAACGAAAAAACCAAAACGTGCTCTGAAAAAAACGCTATGGTTGGAAAATCCAGGAAAAATAATATTATTAAATTATTAATATTATTCTATTCATCTGCATTGATCGGTGTAGCATGTCTACACCGATCAACACAGAGCTTAATAAGAATAAACTTTAAAAAAAACGAATATATTAAAAGAAAATTTGGTAAAAAAATTAGAAATTTTGGTCAAAAAGTGGTTTAAAATAATTAATGGAATAAATTGAGTTTTGACTCTGAATTTTCCTACAAGCTAGCATCAGCACAATGCAGAAGAATTCTATTATGGTCACAATAAGGCAGTTATAGTACTCCACATAGCGTTGAAAAATTGAATTAAAATACCAACAATATTTCTATCCCAAGTGCTATTAAACGACATATTTTTTAGAATTATATGATTTTATAAAAATTCTTTTCGTTCATTGTAAACATAGTAGTAATATAAAATGACTAAGCTCTGGACATGCCTACGACCGATCCAACGAGAGAATAAAATCCTCAACTATACCAATATAATAGAATTCTTCTGCACTATACTGATGATGGGTTATAAGAGAATTCGGAGCCGAGCGCCAATTATTTTTTCATTAAGTTTTTTTACACCTTTTTTTGGCCAAAATTCCTAAATTTCCTTACAAAAAATATTTATTTTTCAATAGTTTGTTTTCATTGCACTCTACTGTCGGTGCAAACGTGAAAATAAATACCATTCGATAATTAGGAGAGTTAAAAGATATTATTCTCTCATTAGATCTTCGTATGTCTGAGTTTTAGTGACTCTATATTAAGATTGAAAACGGTGAAAAAATTTTTCATACAAAATTTATTATTATTAATATGCGTTAATTTTATCACTAAGAAATGTTTAAAATATTTCTACCATTAATTTTATGACATAATAGACGTGTTTTAAATCGTGAATCTTTAAGCGATCATTGACAAAAACTAATTTATTTAATTATTTAAAATTGCATAGATAAATGACAATACGTTAGTGAAAAATCGAATGTCAATTTTCATACTTAAATGCATTATAATAATCTAACAATTTTCATGAGTAAAGCCAATGATAACGTAGTCATTGAAAGTGTATTATACTGTTATTTTAATAATATGAATTATATTGTTTAAATAACATTAAAAAGTCAGGAATTTTCATAAAAATGTTATTCAAAATAAATAAATAAATTCATCATTTTAAAAGTATTATTCACATTAATAGTTTTACATACCTGAAAAATAAAAAAATTGCTTAAAAAAATAAAACATTCATCGGCGTGAGCTTAAATTGTTTTTATCTTATGCATCACCCTCTAAAAATTTGAGAACAATTAGTGATTTACTTTAAATATATTCTTAAAAACACGTGTCAAAAACCATAAAAAAAGAATTATTTTTTATATAAAAGTATATACCACATTTTTTATCGACATTATGGATTTTAATACAAAAGCTTTATTAAAAGTGAGATAAAGCGAGTGTCGAGATTTCGAGTTGCCGATTTTGCTCAAATTTTGAGAAATAATTCTGAATGTAAAAATATGAAGAAAGACAAAGTTTTAGACTCTAACGCTCAATATTTCTCTAGTTACTGGCTATCAAAGAATGTTACTGGAAAAGTTACTAAATTTTAAAACATTTATATATTTCTTCAGCATTAATAGGTAGAAGTTTAAAACTTATTTTAAATGAAATTCGAGCTCAAACTTTTTCAGAAAAGCAGTTATAGTATATAAAAATTATAGCGTAATAAAAATATTAATTAATAATAAAAGCTGAAATTTGGTCCAATTTTTATTACTTTGTTATTTTAGAATGAAATAATATTTAGATATACTGCAACTTCGAAAGGGTTTGAGCTCAGCTTTCATTAAGCTTCTAGCTATTAAAGCTGAAAAACTAAATGAAGAAAAATGATTTTACTATTTAATTATTTTTAGTAAAATTTATTAAGGGGATGTAAAATACCGCCTTTACAGTTTTCCGAATTTTTAAATCTTCAATCCAAAAGTTTTAAAAATATCTCTATATCACAGCCTTTCAATTGAGCTAACAAAAAGCCTAATATAAAGATACATTGAAAATTATTTGAATAAAGATTTTAAAAAATTGAGAAAACTGCAATGTCGGTAACTATGTACAAATCATATACCCTATTGCATTACCTTAAACTAAATTTAAGGTGTGAATTTAATATGTTATAATTTTTTTTCAGAATGCAGCATGTTATAGTTTATGCGAGCCAGATGCAAACTCTGTAAGCGCGGATGAGGAATGCAGCTCGTTACTAGGTTTAAGCAGTGGTCATGATGGTTCAACACTCGGCGCCTCGGCTATGTGTTACGGACGCAATATGACTTTTCCAAGACACGGCGCATCATACGGACATCGACATCACGAGCTACCCGCCATTGTTACCGAAGGAGACAACTACAGAGTTTCTGCCGAGGTAAATTCTATATATGTCTATATAAATTATTCAGGCGTCAAATAGAGTTTATTTAATTAGGTCTTATATCAGTATAGTTTTATTTGACTGATGCTACTACGCGGTAATCTCTTCTATTTTACATGTGTGCGCAAATATTGTCAATTGAGACCCAGATGTGGGTCAGCATTTTAAAATTCTAATGCTGCGCATTACTCGCTCTCTGGAACTTCTTAAAGATGGATCGAATTTAACATAAGTGATCATTACGGAAAGTTACATTATTATTTCTAGTCTATTTTATTAATGTAACGCACTAAAATTACTTTTTTTATATTATTTTCATTTTTTTATTTATTTGGAAACAATTTTATCGCAGACAACGATAGGTATCACTTATGCAGCAATTCTACCCTTGATATTAATCCTGTTGCGGACTATGATATCGTTAACAATTTCTATGAACAGCTTTAAAAAAGTTAGTTTTTTCTTTCGAGAAATACCATATTTGATGTAAAATGTATTTGTTTAAAGAAATTATCAAAATAATTTTATGATTTACAACCTGTTTTTTTTTCAAATATAACTAAAAATAACAAAAAAAAAACCTACTTAATACGTCATTTAAAAAAATTAATATTTTGAAAGTTATTCGCATTTAAAAATGGAAAATTTTTGCTTTTTACCAATGTTAAATTACAGGTCTAATAAGTAATCTAGAGCTATAATTTGAAGACGTAGTTTTTTTTATAATTCCTAATAAAGTGATTTTATAAGCAGAAATTTTAAAAGCTGCAATGAATAAATAAGTAGTATTTAAGAGAGTTTTATTGTGTTGTAGGCGCAATAGTTCCACCCGAAAGACGCTACTTAGAACTTATAATGGTAATCAAGCTCGCTAAAATGCTAATAACATTTAATTTATTAATTTGTTGTAGATAGCATATATAAGATTTTTTTTTAATTGAGCTATATTTAAAAAAAAAAAATAGGTTCTAAATAAAAAGCTCCTTATTTTGATAATTTGCTTAAACAATATGATTAAACAAATAATCGCAAACCAACAACACCACTCGAACGAAAATTATAGGGACATGTTTGTAATCTATTAATCAAAATCTGTTAGAATCATTTTATTTGAACCTTCGCCTATAAATTGTAAACGGCAACATAACTCGCTTCTGGTCTATAAAAATGATTAATGAGTAAGCTCAATTGAAAGGGGACAGCATTACAAGCAATGTTTGCTATGATGGAACATACATATGCATATTTATTATATCTTTTGAATATATTATTATCATTACAGAATATATATATATATATATATATATATATATATATATATATATATATATATATATATATATATATATATTGATCGTATAGAAAATTTATTCATAGTATACAAATTTTTAAACATATTAATATTTATTATATTGAAAACGCATTTATTTACACTCTTTTATCACTTTTTGGTATGTGACAAAAGAAACAATTATGCGGATCTAAGAACAGTTTCTTTAAAAATTTTCTACGATATGGTAATATTGATTATAACAAGCTAAGTTTGTTAATTCTTTCGTGACAATCAACATATTCTTACTAGTTTTTTATACAATGATAGACACTAGAAAAAATGAATTCCTTTCTTTACTTGATGTCATAATTACAACATCTGTATTAATTGTATAACTTTTGAATGAAATAGAATTATACACGACTACTTCCTCATCCAATGACATATGCATTTTTCACTGGATTGGCTTTTTTTCTTGAATTCTCAAAGAGTAATGATTTTTGAAGAACCACTTTCATATAGCTCATAAAACGTAATTGCAAATTAATTTTGTGTTTTACAAATGTTCATTCTAAGTCGGTGGGTTTGATAATGCCTTAATATCTTGTAGTCAACCACTTTTACGAAAAATAGAATAATGTACTTATTTTATTTATTCTTATTAAAAAAAGAATTTCATATTTTAAAAAACATTTGAATTATATTATATTTTCATTTTCAAGCAATAAAATTACTTACGCTTGTGAAAAAATAATATATTGTACAATGAGTAAGATGTAGTTGTACACGCGGAAGTGTTGCGACATGTCTTTCAAATGCGCAATATATAACTACATCTCAATCGTTTTATAGACAAATTTTTTTCACAAGTCTATAAAAAAATGCATTATATGAAGTGATGAGAAGAGAAGAAAGTTGGGCTATGAAACAGGTGATATGCTGCCCCAACTTTTATCCTTTTAAACCAGACCAAAATAAATTTTTAAATCTTTTTCAAAATCGAATTAGTAATCAACGATTTGTGTAAACATGATATTAAAATCTTTTTTTATTAATATATAATAATACGTATCGTGTACGAAAGGTAATCTCTAACTTTTTTATTCATAGTGAAAATTTAGTTTATAATAAAAATTAAAAACGCACTCTTTTCTTCAACTTCACATTTTTTCTTCAACCTTTTAACTATTAAAAAAATTTCGCATAAAATCTTATGTTCTTAAATCAAATTAATTTTGATTATTGAAAGACATTTTGCAAAGAATTTTTTATGTAACGCTATTCGTGAGTATCTTAAATTCGAATGAATTCTAATCTCAAATCTCTTAAAAATGTATTGTTTTGTTAATATTAGAACCTCGATAAGGTAATACTTTTTTATATAATAATATAAAACGTAAGTATCAATGTGATATAAAGATTCTTTTACATAAGAAGTTATAACACATAAGGATGATTCGGATTCTAACGCGTAAGATGTTTTGATGGCACAGTCGATAAAGTCCACACCTCCCAACCTCCCGGGTTCGATCCCACTCAAAGTAAGATTTTTCTCGAAGTTATTGTTATTTAGAATATAATTAAAAATGTTCATATAAATAAAAAAATACTTAGAAGAAATAAATAATTCAAAAAGACTAAAATTTATTTTCAACATAGTAATTTTTCTTACAGAGCGAATGTGTCATAATGTTACTATATTATATAGTAATTTCTCAAGTTTTCATCAAATTTTATTAAGATACTACTTTTAGTGTAAAGTATAGATTTTGAAATTTTAATAAATTTTCTAATAATTTATGAAAAAATAAAAATAAAAGGAAAAGTTTGCTTAATATCCACTTACACGTATACAATACATACATGTATGTACATGAGATCAAAAGCTTGCCATGTCCTCGTTGACTCTTGGTAATGCCGAGAGCTAGTAATTTACCGATGGTTCTCTTATATCTAGATATTTTACTCCCCTTCATGTAGATTCTGATTTTTTATTACAAAGTCTATAAGGATTCTTAGGTAATATAATAGAAGAAATTGTAACTCATGCTGGTTGACCTGGATTTCACTTCTAAATTATTGAGTTTTTACCCACTATGGAGAATATTTTTTTAGGAATAAAAGTAAGTTACTTTTCATAATTGAAAAAAAAAATTTGAAATCCTTATATTCGTGATCAGCGATTCTAAAAATCCCCATTTATAAAGTTAGTGTAAATACCTTTTTGAAAAATTCAATTCTCCATGTTGAAATTACCAAATCTGATCTTAGAATCATAATCAGTGATCCCAAAAACTTCCTAGAAACATATTAGATATGAAAAATTTAGTTCAATTTTGAATAATTTAAAAAATATTTTTTGATGGTTATTAGAATTTTACAAAATTATATAAATTGTATTCTACAGTTTTCGCTTATAATACTTTTATTTTCAAAAAATTTGAGGTCACTGAAAACAATAATTTTTCATATGAATATGTAGTTGGGAATTAAAAAAATAAAAATAAATGAATAAAAATTTGATTGACCATATTTTTCTAAGAACAAAATGAATGTGAATTTTTTTATTACGTTTTAGCATCACGCTGAAAGCAACTCGTGTAGCGAAAGCCACTTATCAGGTATAATGCCAGATGTGGCAATGGCCACTGCTTCGTTTGGTGCTCTCCAGCTTGCTGAGCAACAAGAACTGGAGCTCGATCTTGGCGACGGTGCCTCTCATTTGCTCCAACAACAGCAGCAACAGTCATCGCACCAGCAATCTCAGCATCATCAGCAACAGCAGCAACAGCAACAAGCCTTGTCATCAGGCGGCGCCGGTCAGCATCACCGTCCCTTGCTTCCGCATCAACGCCAAAGACACTTTTCCGGAATGCCACCAGCGCCGTATATGTATCATCGCTCAGCTGGTGGCTTGCCGCGCTTTATTTAAAAAACCAATCTCTTTATCGAAGTTTTTGTCAGTGAGCTCGAAAAAAGCTCGAAAGACTTTGGCTTCGTTCCGAAAATGAAAGAGATTACGTCTCAGAAAAGCTAAAACTGGAAGGAGATACATTTTCAAATTCTGTATAAATAAAGATATCAAGATATAAATAATATAAATACCAAATATATTTGTAGTTAAGATGCAGAAGATTGTTAAAACATAATAGTTTTTAAAATTTGAGGTTTGTATAAAATTTAAAAAAACAATACGAATTAATTTTAATTCAGTTTTAACTTTCAAACCTTCCATTTTCGGAATTCAAATAAGTTTGGTCTTTCGATGATCTATTTTTATCAAAAACTGTACTTTTGTCTTAATTTATCAAGTAAAGTGACATCGATATCGAAAAAAAAACGTAAGAAAGCATGAACAAATCATCAAAAATAAATAAAAGAACTCGTATCTCGTGTAAGAAATGTATATACTGCCTACTGTAATCCGTAATTTTATTACACCACCGAGATGCACACGTCAAAATGATCGCGCGTGCATATGGCTATACAGAATGCTAAAATGTCCCACTGTACTTTTCGTCTATAGCTTAGGAAATTAAAAGTTTCTTTGTTTTCACTTATTCATTGCTTAATCTTTTGTAATATAGTACGTACAATTTTTAGAAAATTAAAATTTAAGCATTAATATAATTTATATTTTATAATTATAACGGTAAATAATCTTTACTTGAGTGAAAAGATGATTCTAAGAATTAATCAATTTAACTTAAACATATATTATGAGATTGGCTAAATTTTAAGAAAACTTTGTTGATTATTAATTTTTAATCGTATTTTTGTATACAAAATATACCGTCTGATTGAATTTTGGAAGCATAGTTGATTGGGTACTGATTCTTGATATTTTCTGTAATCGAGTTCAGGTACCAAAATCAAACTCTGGTACAATGTTTTTTTAATTCTGTTTAGAACTTTCTTTTGAGAGAATTATTCAGAAGTTAAGATTTCTCCGTAATAATTAAAACTAATGAATCTGAGATGAACTAAAAGATGAGAAAAATTATTTTTCAGATATATTTTCGTGTTTTAAAAATTATGAACTGTATTTTTTCCATTGAAGAGTTCAAATATACATAAAAATATCCTAAAAAGTTTGCTGGACTCATTTACTTTTTTTTTCTAAAGAAAAATTTTTTAGTTTCTTTCTAAAACACGATATCTCTTTAACGGTAAATTATAAGTCAATAATTTTATTTTATATTGTAAAGTTAAAATTAAGGAAAGTGCTTTTTTACACATATGAATAACTAATTTTTTTATTAAGTAGAGCATTTTTTTTATTCTATCTCAGATTTATTTATATTCAGGAAACTAATAAAAAATGACCTATATTTTAGTTTTATGACAATATAAATAACTTTAAAATATTTCCATTTGTGTTAAAACTAAAAATTTTTATTAAAAGAATATTTGTTTTTATAAAATTTGTCAAAACAATAATTTTGGAATACACACTGATAAAATCGGTCCTATTAGTAAGCTTTATTTTTTTTCGTTTTAAGTTTGAGAAAAGTTAAATTTTGTGAAAAATTGCTACTTTGTTCGTAAATTAGTTTATTTTTTTGTACTATATCTGTTTAAATAATATTCGTTTCTAAGAAAATATTGTTATAAAAAATATATAGTTTTAATTAACAAATCAAAGATTATTATTAATTTATACTATTTTACTGAAATAATATTTAATATTTTCAGTATTGAAATTCATTATTAAATTTCTACTCTTTAGTTTTAATTTATTTCATATAATTATTGGTTATATTATAAAAATAGTAATTTGCCTCAAGTTTTTTATCAAACACAAAAAGCTTTATAAATAAATTTGTTGAAACATTTGAAACAAATAAATTTCATGTTGGTTTGGATCATAATAATTGATTACATCCCAAATATAAATAATGCAGCAATTAATTGTACGATACCATCTTATGTAATGAAAAAACTACATTACAGAATTTAGGCAATGGATTTCTCTTTGGTCATTCTTTTTTCCACCTCTCTCACTTTCTTATTCTTTTTTTATCTCTTTATGCAGATTATGTATAGCCATAAGTAACGCGCGAGCGCCCACTTGTGTTCACGTATCATTGCTCGGGTGCGAACGTGCATGCATCTTTATATTTAACTGATATTTTGCGCAATTTAAAAATCAGTTACATACTGTATTCGTAAATGTATGCGTGCGAGTGTGTGAAGAACGTATGTGCGAGAGTGTATTTATCGAAACAACGATAATCGTATTTAAAAAAATTATGCTGATATACTATTGGTAACAGCCCAGTGGTCTTTCCGCGTTGCGATTTCCGCGAAAATATAGAATTAATTTGTTTAACATTTTACAATTCTTGCGTTATCTTTTAAATTAAAGAAAATTTATTGCAGTTTGTATTATTCTATAAGTTCTCTTTTAATTCATTGATTTTATTACAATTTTCTTCTCTTTTTTTGGCTAGTGATTTTCATTACATCTTCTTAATGTACAATTGCAATTACTTTTTGATAATATATCAATCGTTCTTAGTCTCTTAACATCTATCTTCCATGGATATATAAGTAAATATAAAAATATTTTTCTGCAATACTTATTGCGGAATTTCACGCGAATTCGAAAAATAAAAACCAGTTTCAGCTTATAAAAAAACGTCTTAAAAATTTCTTTGAAACAGTTAAAGATAACAGTTTTCCTGCAGTTTAAAAAACGTGCAGTACGAGAATTTACGCGTTAATGATATCAAGAATTAATACTCGTGTGCAAATGTAAGCGTTAAAAACGAGAGCAGACATGTAACGTACATGGCGTCATCGTTTATATTTGTATAATATTAAATACATGAAACTATATATAAATATATACATACGTGTTTTTAATAGTTAAATGCACAAAGGGTGTTAACGATATGAATAATAAAATTTATAATCACATAATATTCTATAATGTTTGTCATTTAATTAATGTTAATTCTTATTCATTTTCTTCAATTTTTCTTATAAACGAATTTAAAGTTGATGTAATAGCTATATACCTTAATAGGTTTCAAACATTTTGCAAACATCATAATATTATCAAATAATATTATTCACAGTAAAATTAATGTTTATATTGTGATTCAGGGCAATCATGCATAAAAATTTCTACTAAAAATAATATTTTTTATAGATTTTGGAATTAGGTAACGAAAAAAATGCACCTTTGCATATTTATCCAATATGCATTTTTTCTGTCAATATTTTTCGACTAATCCCTGGAAAATAAGATTTTAACCACCTTATAGTATATATTTTGATAGCGGAAGTACCGAAATCCATATTTCAAGATATGATTCAATGAATTCTTTTATTTTTCAAATACTTAATTACCGTGCATATTTATAAAAATCACTGAGATATATTTGGAATATTGCACACTATAGTATATAAATTTTTAATTTAATCTCTTTGAAAAAAAATTGAACGTATAACGCAAAAAAATCGCCCAGAATGATGCAAAAACTTTGAGAAAAATTTATTAATTTAAAGCTTTACTGTTTTAAAAAACTTGCATTTGTTCTGAAATTGTCACAATAAAAAATGAGGATTATAATGTTGAAAGGATTTGATTAAAAAATTAAATTAACACCAAACCTTGGAATTAGAGCGAACGAATTTATCTTAAAACGTTAACGACCATTTGGCCATTTATTTAATTGACGTTAGCAATAGACATATTTCTACCGTGATTTTATTTAATTTGACTTGTCTGATGGCATTTATAAGATAAAAGAACGTTTTAAAATAAATTTGTTCGTTCAAATTCCAAGTTTTAGTGTTAATTTATTTATCCATGTGATATTTTTATATTTTAGAAAATAATTACTAGTGCACTACTCAGTCCAGAATCTATCGAGTCGATATTAAAGTCTAAAACTGTTTTTGTTCATATTTTTATATGAGAAAACATCCTTCCTAATTTTAATAAAATTTATGATCTGAGATTCAGTTTCTCTCCCGGGCAGCGAAACATTTCATGAGCTTAAGCGCGGATCATCACAAATTAGATAATCAGTATTTAATAAAAGAATTCTCATAACATCTTCTTTATTCCTTTTTGATTTTTTTTTGTAAACGTACAGCAATTTTCTATTTTATGTATTTTAAAAGAAAATTCTAAACATAAAAAGAGAGATCATTTTAAAAATTTAGTCATGATAAGTAATTTCCTTTAATAAAATATTTAAAGGAATTTCAATGTTAAATTTGAATAAAGAATTAAAATTTTAAATAGGAAATCATAGTACATGCATTAATAAAAAGTGGAGGATATGAATTTGAAATGCATTTATCAATGTAACTTCAAGTAATAATTAATAAATAAAAAAAAAACAGTTGAAATTAAAATTTTTCTCTGCGGTATCTTTTATGATACGATGCGTGAAAGTCTCATGACGGTTCCTCTAGCATCTTTTAGCTATAAAAATATGTATTAAAAGGTCGTTGAAATCTATGTAAAGCTATAATAAATTAATCATCTGAATTTCAAAGGGATGTTTTTCTCATCTATTGATTCTGCTTATTGTAATTAAACATATAGAAGTAACTTTTATTACAGACAAGAAAAAAATGAATTTTATGATTGAAATTTCGTTGGACACCCTTTTTGCTTGTAACTGCTTATGTAAAAATACACTATGAAAAAAGATAAAAAAATAACGTAAAAGCAGTCAGTTATATTGTCATAACTTTTTGGGCTAGAATCTCAAGTCGAAGGCTAACTATGTTATACATGTCTCTATTGTATCAAGGGGCTTACATAACTTAAGTGTAGCAAAACAAAAAAAAAGTATATAACATTAATAATAGCCTTATAGCGTTATATTTAGACACAAGAAAAACACACACACACAGAATTACGTGTGTGCACAGTCGTGTATGTAAAGTATGTGCGATTCAATGTGTGCGTGAGGCGTTCGTATGCGTGTGTGTATGTAATGTATATATACATACACAAATTGAAGTCATTTTGTGAGAAAATTATTGTTATTTATGATCTTATTAATATGGTATCATACATAATACTAAATTACAGTGTAGTCTTAAAAGAACTTCTACTTTAGTAGTAATATTTAAAAAAAAAAAATACTGGCTTAAGTATCAAACAGCCGAATTTTTTACTTTAAAAAGTTTAACGCACTTTCAAATGTTTTTAAATTTTCAATTTTTTTCTATCTTATGAACACAAATATTTCATACTTTTTATGCATCTCCTTGAATTTTGCATAATTTCTAAGATCGGTTCAATGATTTAAATAAGACTTTATAAAAGACTGCATTTGATTTACGTTATATAATTAAAGTTATTACTTTTAAATATAAGAATATCGTGAAAGTGCAAAAAAAAAAAGAAGTTATTAATGTAAAACATTACCGCATATTTTATTTTGTATAGACATAAAAAGTACAGTTGTTTGTATTCTTGTTATGGTCTAATTCTTGATATATACATTCATTCAATATTTATTTGTAGACAGAGCGCGAGGAAATTTGGTACTGGAAATTCGAATTATGGTAAGCGTATGGTGATTTTTTTAATTATTTGAATACTTTTATTTTTTAATTAATTTAAAATAAATTAAATATATTCAAAAAATTATAGTAATATGTGTAATAAAAAGAATGTTTTATGAGTTTGAAATATTGTTATAAGATTTCGATTTCAGTGCGAAGAAGGCAATGTTACAAATGTTTTAAGAAACGTTGTAGTTGGTGTTTGATTCAAAAAAAGTTGTATCTAGTTAATAATTTTAAAAATTGTAAATGTCTCGAAAAGTTAATTAACCCTCTATCCGTAACCTAGGTTATCAATGGAACAAGCCAATTTCCAGGTCAAATATCTCGTTATCGCTGATGCTATATGCACGACAGATGTAATGTCCTAGAGATTTTTCGTTTTTTTTTATAAATTTTTAACCAACTTCAAATCATGGCTAAAAATTTAATAAGTTGTTTTCAATTTAAGCTCTCTTTTTCCTTTTTTTTTACTTTTTAAAATTTTATTAATGTAAAATGCAAATCTTATAATTTAATTTGTTTAATTTTTCTATCAATTAATTTTTCTATACTATATATTTTTATTAATTTATTAATTATTGTGTTTTTCTAAAATTCATCGTGCAATTTTTTTAAGTGGTTAAATTGCTTATTTGTACGATAATTATTATCATTGTTTGTCGTACATTTGTCGTGCAAATAGACACGGCCTTTTACGGGGTACAGAAGGTTAAAATAAACAAAGGTGATAATATGATTTAAATTTTTTATATAATTGATAATTTAGCATATCTGCGAAAATTATGGTTAATTTTTTGTCGGCGAAATCTGATGAAAAATAATGTTTTCGAATTATAAAGTACATACAACTTTTTTTTAACCAAACATTAGTTGAACATTTTAAGGCACACACAAATCTTTTTCGTGGAAAATGTTTCGTTTTTTTTTATTTATTCGAAAATATTAATAAAAAATATATGTTACTTTTAATAAATAATATTTGTGACACTTATCTACAACAAATATTTTTAAAAATCACTATATTCGTTTTTTTCATGAGTAAAAACAAGAATTAGTACAGTACCTTTGCTGTTTGTGACTATGTACAGATGATTAGCAGTTGTAGTACAATATTGTGTAACTGAACCTTACTTCCTTGAGATATGATAAAAGAAAAAAAAAGAAAAAGAAAGCGAGTAGTTTAATGAATCGCTACAGGCAAGTTAGGGTATTCGAATGAACGACATTTTTGGTGGCCAAATAGACGGCGCATCATCCTTAAAGGACCAATTTAACTAGTAATTGATTAATCCTAGAAAAAAAATTAAAAAAAAAAGCTACTTTATACAGTATTTATAGCCGCATAATTTAATTTTAATTTTTTGTTAAATGCTTAACTCAGTGATCATATAATTCTATACTATTGCATTACTTAACGTTTCTGCTATTCTAAAAGTTCAAGTTAATTCACAATACTTAAAATGTAAAAATGTTGAAATCAAATTTCTTGATATTATTCAATACTATAAAATTGTGTGAATCTGCACTTTACTAAAATTTTTAATATTAACTTTGATGACTGTTAAGTTACAATCTAAAAAATTTTTAGTTAATTAACTATTCAGTAAAATTGAAAATTAGGTACTATAAATACATTGATTTTTATGATTTGAACTATTTCTAAAGATGAATTTATAAAATATTAATGAATTAAACGTTAAATTTATTTTAGCAAATGTATTATACCAAATTATTTATAAGAATTGATTAAATCTGAAATCGAAAAAATTGTGGTTAACAAATTCTGAATATATCTTTAATTTCGAAGGAATTTTGTAAAAAAAAATATGAGACAGTACAAATATGGAGTATGTCATAAAGTATATTTACCAAATGATGTCGATATAAAGCTCAGAAAAGATATTCATAGGTGTTTCAAATTATATGAAAATTTATTAAAGGAATTAGTTTACTATATGCCTTTAGCTGGGCAAAAAATTAAATATTTATTAGATTATATGATGAAATGATAAAAAATTGTGTTTTCAAAGCAATGACATTGCGAAACTAATTTATTTGAAATTATTAAAATTTTTTATCATTCTAGAAAAATGATGTATTTTGTGACGTAATGCGGAATTATACTGTATAAATGTTGAATGCTGACATGTCGTTCGTACCTTTTGCTCATCGATTATATGCTATTAAATTTCCAGTTGTTAAATTATATGTAAGCAACAGTGTTTGTTAGATCAGTTATTATTGTCGGTTTAGAGTGAAGAACCCTTGATTTATTGATTTAAGGAATTTTTTTTAAAAAAAGTGCAATCTGAAAATAAAATTGTAAAAAGTTTGTTCTGAAGAAGTAGAAAATAATGAAAAATCAACCAAGTTGTGTGAATTGCTCCTTGCTTTCAATACCTGATGTCTGTATAAATTGATCTTAACAAAATATATTAAAGCACAATACTTCTGAATATGAATTAATATTTTATGACTATTATATATTATCAACCTTATCGAGAAAAGCTTGATTAATATATTTCTTGTATTTTAAGAAAACAAAGTTTGAACTTTTTTTTTTTAAGTAGATAGAAAATTGTTTACCTGAGATTGAAAGTAGCATAAATCTCGTTATATAAAAAAAGTAATTATAATCGTATTATAATTGTACATATTATGTAGAATTATATAATGGAGTATAATTAAAATAAAGGTATAATTTTTTGCTAACAAATATTTCCATTCCTTGAAGATTTTCGACAGTATGACTTAATAGAAAGAATTAGACTTTTTTAGAAAAATTATTAAGTAAATTATGGATTAGAGTTCTTTCAGAATATGTATAACAATTCTTGTTATTTATTTATTATATATTTATACATACCTATACATATAGAAAGAAATAAATATAAAAAGGTCTTTATTTTATATTTTTATGATGATAGATACGACATATTGTATATTGTATCTATCAAATTTATACTTAATTGACAGTTTCTTTGTCCTAAAATCTTTCATTCAACATTTTTTATAAAGCTTACTATTTTTAGCTTTGGTTTCTTTACAAAAGAAACTTTTTTGTATTACAATTATAACAATATTATGGAAATATGTTCAAAGTAATTAAATATGTATGTGTGCATGCATGCATGCGTGGATTGTTACACAAGCATGTAGGTTTGTGCATGTTTTTAAATGCGCCTTTGCATATTTACTAAATACACTCTAAAAAATTTTAGGTAATACATCAAAATTTTTTCTGATAAACAATTTTTGTTAAGTTACATATTTATTCTCCGCATATCCATCTACATACATATTGCAAAAATCTACCAATATTTTCATCAATTTGTTCCTTCATCTTTCATAATGTCAAATTCATACAGTTGTACTATTCAAAATTACGTCTTATTCACCAATTCCCCCATAGAAATTTTTATTTTATAAATTAATACAAAAATTATTTGTAAATTTTGAAACTAAAAATTTTATTTCTGGGTTAAAATACTTTCGTGTGTTATAATTACAAACAATTTTTCGTAACCATAGAGTGTACGGCTTTTTCAACGAGATAGTGATTCAATCATAATTATTCATTTTAGTTGATGTTTTTGTTATTTGATATTAAATTAAAGTTCCTGTAGTAAATCATAGAAGGAATTCTTTGAAATAAAATAGTAATAAATTAATATCTTACATAAAAATAAATTAAATAAGGTAAAATCAGGAGTCGTGGGAGAAACGTAAAGTGGAATATATGACTGGAGAGCCAATAAAACTGCATTTTTTGTGAATTAAAATCGAACTTTCAAAGTATGTTCCACAGAGTTATCGATTCCTCAGTATCCTAAAAATCAACTCACTACGAATTAATTCATTTTTATTTGAAAAAAAATTTAATTGAATTTTTAAAGCTATAAATTTAAGGAGTCTCATATATGCTAGCTACAGTTTGCTATAGTTTGTTGTTCATAAAAATCAAAAGTTTAAAAAATTCTTCAATATTTTGAAAAACATTAATTTATACCTGGAAAAAGATTTTTGCAAATTTTTAGTTATCCTTATCGGCTGATTTTATTATTTATGCTCACTTGAAGTTTATCTTTTTACTACTATGAGATACAAAACCCGCGGACTTCGAGTGATCACATATAAAAAAAATTAGTTGATAAGACTACTTGAAAATTTGCAGAAATTTTTTTCTAGATATAAATTAATTTTTATAAAAATTTTGAAGAGTTCTTTAAACTTTTAATTTTTATGAACAACAAACTATAGCTGACATGTGAGACTCCTTAAAGATATATATGCAATTTACGTTTATTAATGAAACATGCCAATCGAAAAAAAATTAAAATTTTTCCATATTCTTAAAAAAGCTTATCTGATACCACTCGCTAAGTCAACGTGGTCAAAAACTCCTTCACAAGGGTTTTAGCCAAGCTCTGTAAGATCGAAACTACTTGAAAAAGTACCACTTTTTCAGCAGTTTCTTTTAAAAAGCAACTTTTTACATATCAAACAAGTTTCGGTAAGTGTCCTGTCTCTGAATTTTTTTCGTAAATATCTAGACAATGTTACTGATTCTTATATGAACAGAACCGATACTTGTAAGAGTTTTATTTTAGCAGACTGGAGCAAATTTTATCAATTATTAATGATTGAGGCAACTCACAGAAAAAATTATACATTGTGTAAAAAATTTATTTGTAAATTATAAAATTTACTGATTCTCAGAACCATTTTAAAGTACAGACTTGAATGCAATAGTAATATTTATGATTATGATAAATTGGTGAAATGTTCTGTGATTGGAATATAATTCGGGTATAAGGTAATTTAGAAATAAAAACAGCTTTTTTTGTAAAAAAAAGATATATTTTAATAACCATAACAATAAATAATTCATATCTCATAAATTTTTAAAGGCTATAATATTAATAATTTGTTTTTATAACTTTATGTGAATCACATTTACATAAAGTAATTTACATAGATATCACGCAGGCAGTATTTGATAGTACTTTGAACTTAGCATGAGTACGATAGTTTCAATATGTTTGTAAATTTCTCCAATCATTTATACTTCATAAAACATTAATATTTTATCATAAACATTTTTCCAGAAATTTTAAAATTTTATTTATTTAAAATTCATGCATATCTTACATTAGGAAGACTATGTAATCTGAACAGTAAAAATAATTATCGGCAAGTTTTTACAATTTGTATCATAAAAAATTGATTATATTAACATCTTCTAATCATAAGAATTTATCTAATAGATTCTATCTCAACGCTAATTTCATAAAGTTCTATCTAAAGTTACTTTCACATGGCCTTATTTTGCAGCATCATTTTGTCAAAGTTTTATTTTGGAGCATTGTTTCGATATGATTATAACATGGAATAGTATCTCATAGTCTTAACTTAAGGTGATATAATAGGGTATATGATTTATACATAATTATTGACATTGTAGTTTCTTGGAATTTTTGTACCTTTATTCAAAAAATTTTTTATCTTCGTTTCATGTTCTTTATCAAGTGGAAGAGTATAATATAAAGATATTTTAAAAACTTTTGGATTGACCCTCCGTGGGTAACATAAAATTTTGATACACCTCGGGTAGTATGGGTCCTAAAAGTTCTGTTAATATTTTAGTTAAGGATTTAACTAAAATATTTAAAATACTTTGAAATAAAAATATAATTATTTAATATTCACTGTATTAATTAGTTAACACTTCTGTCATTTTAAGTTTTTTCATGAGTTGATTTATTTTGTACATTTAGAACCAAGATGCAATTTTAAGGACTTAGTTCCTACCATTGCACATATAGAAACCGCATTTCAAAGTAGACCTTACCGAAACGATCCACCGATACAAAACTTTGCTGAAACAATGCTGTGAGACAGAACCATATTACTAAAAACAAACTAACTTTACAGTCAAAATTTCATCAAAAATCTAAAATCAATCTATTTTACAATGATAAAAATAAAAATTCTTCAGACAATTGTTTTTATTGTTCAGTATACACATAAATGGATGATTAAAAGTTGATGCGTATTAAAACATTGATCGTATCTTATTTACCCACAAATAGCAATACGCTGATAAAGTTTGTTATAGTTCAAAAATTCAGTTTTCATTTTCATTTTGATATCATTGTAAAGAAATGAAGAAAATATTCACGATTAAATTCAAAATTCGACACTACTTAATATTTAAGCTAAAATTTAATGATCCTATAATCACCTTTAGCGCTTTGGAGCTATCAATCCCCTAAAAATATCGAAACTATTACCATCAGGATGAACCGAGAAAACATTTCCGTCTTTTCCTTTGACTTCCAAAAAACCATATTTATCAATTCCTAAAATTTTAACTTCTTGTAACGAATCATCTGCATTTACAATCGTAATTTCTGCATCACTAAAAATAATATTTTTTATAGATTATATTATACAATTATTTAATGTTTTAATGTAATGTTATAAAAATAATATGAAATAATTACGTGTGCAGCCAGTATTTGTAGTAAAGTTCGTAAAAGTGTTCCAAATGACCTTCTTGTACAATATTTATTAAACTTTCTAATTCGCTAAAGATCAAAGCTAAAAATCGTTCCGGGGTCAGTTTTTTTAATTTTTTGTTATTTGCTTTATTGTATTCTTTTATTAAATCGTTAATACAAGTTGTTGGTATACTATTCGAAAGGTTGATTCCAGTCCCTGTGAATTAAACATATTTATTATTTTTAATATCATCAAAGTTAAATAAATAATTGAAAGTTTCCAAAATAAATACCTATGTTACAAACAGCAGTTGTTGACTGTATAAGAGATGAAACCGTTAAGCCTCCAATTTTGTAAGCATTTCCAGAATAGATGTCATTAGGCCATTTTATTCTAAGATCTATGTCCTATTTGAAAAAAAACATACCTTATTTTTATTATTATATTAAACTAATATAATAGAATTTTAAAATAAAATATTAGTAAATGTATGCACACATATCATCAAGGTATGAAATACTAAACGCAAAAAAACTTTAAAAATTTTATATATCTGAAAAAAAAAAAAATTTTAATCAAAGATCAAAGGAGTAAAAAATTTTAATTTGTCTAAAATAATTTTATTTCATAACATATTTTTATTTTTTAAAATCATTTTCAAAAATTTTTAAAGAATAAATTTGCAGAATTGTAAATAAATATATTATTTTAAAACAGATTAATTTAACATAAAAGTTATCATTCTAGAGAATCAAATTTCTTGTAGTCTGATTCACTTTAACGATTACTAAAAAGAAGTAATAAAAATTAATTGTTAAAGTGGTTCAATGATCATAATTATGCAGAGATTATACAATAAAATATGATTTCATAACTCTTTGTCGGAAATAATCTTGATTTTTTAAATATTTATTGTAACAAAATTAAACGAAGTGTGGAAAGCAAAATTTAACTATTTCTTTTTAGTAAAAAGTAATTAAAAATTAAAATAATTGAAAATTAATCTTAACTCAAGATTCTTCAACTTTTGTTTCGAGAAAAATATTAAAAATTTTAAACAAAACATTTGTAAATAACAAAAGGAGGATGATACCAGTGCGTAGTGGAGATACTCCTTTTTATTTATCTTCTACACGATACCATTGAATCACATTAAAAAGCCACCTTGACTGGGATATTATTCTGAGATATCGAAAAAGGTGGGTCACGATGAGTTAATTAGATTCTATGAATTTTTTATTCATTTAAATAAAATATTATTTTTAGTTGTTTGGCTTTCAATAAATTCGATATAAAGAATTTTTAGTACAAATAAAAATTATAAATATCTATTTTTATTTTTTTTAAATAATTCGTAATGAGATTGATTTCTTAAATATTTAAAAAAGCTAAAGCAAGTAGCATAGATGTAAATAGTCGGACGCAATGAATTGTAATTTTATTTTGAAAAAAGCTTGAATTTATCAAACACCTACGCGATTCTTTTTGAGAAATTAAGTAATACGTTTGAATCAATATAATTAGTTCTTTCTAATCTTAAAATCACTGTTTTTCTTATTTAGTATTCAAACATAATTATGAAATATTTTAATACTACCGTAAAATAAATAAGATCATAAATATTAAATTACCTCATATCCTGGAATAGAAGCAACAGCAGACACTATAGCTACCGTCGTGATATGTTGAAGAAGTGATATTTTTTCTCCGAGTACGGAATTTAATGGAATGTGAAGTTGTAAAGTAAACATAACACAGCCTTCAGGACTTAACCATGCATTTTTACTTCGACCTTGAGAAAAAATTTTTTCATTTTTTTTACAATTTTAAAATAATTTATTTTTTAATTATTATATGTAGAATAATTTGTACAATTTAAAATTTATTCAGAAAATTTTAATTTTTTATTTTGTTAATTTAATAGTATTATGTCACTTACCCTGGCCTCTGGTTTGTCGATGTGGAATAACTGCTAAACCATGATGCAAACATGTACCATTTACGACGTCGTTAGAAGATGTCATAACGTCTGCATATATTACTAAACGACCGAGCGATTCTGTGCTGAGATTCTGCAATAAAATTCAAAATTCTTTAATACTCATTTTTAGTTTATTTATAAAAAAATTATTGATAATTTATGTATTTTAAAATATTTTATTAACAGAAAAATATTCGATAAATTGTTAGTAGATTTAATTAATACCTCAAAATATTCAACAGTCGAAAAGTTTTCGGGACACCTGTGCACCATAACTGGCAAAAATTTCGATGATGCGGGTTTATGTTCAGTCGTTGTACCACAAAATTGTAGTTCTAATTTTGCCGTTCTAAACACGTCGTTTGGTTCCATTTTATCCTTCAACTTCTTTAGCATTTCTAACTTTAACTATATGAATAAAAAACACATTATGAACAAATAATCGCGAACTTTATCTTAAAAAATATGTCTGAATAGTAAAAAAATTAAGAGTACTGGCATATTCAGGATTTTATGTATCACAGAAAGAAATAAAATAAAATTATAAAAAACGTAAATTTAAGATTCGCTCTGATACATATGTTTTCTTTACCCTGGTCAATTAAAAGGAAGAAATTATAATTAAAAATGATATTGCGAAAACAAAATATACAGTACCTCATGTCGGCCAAGAAAAAAAGCTGGCGTGTAGATGGGCGGTTGTTTTGGTTTGGAATTGACTTCAACACCGAGGTGAGCACTTAATAAATCACTGAAGATTTCGAGGCGCGTTACGTTGCTTTGTTTGAGAGCGCTGAATTTGCTTTCTTCGAATTCATACTGCGAAGGATCGGCTTCGAGATGAATCTGGGAAAAAACGGCTTTGCCACCACTTTCGGGCAAATCAGCGAGCAAGATGCTTGGAGTATGCCAAGTTTCTTCCGATCCCAGCACTTTTACATGAAACGTATGGATTTTTCCTTCTCGATCGCTGATATTTGCCGATACCGGGGTTGGAGGAGTCGCTGATCTAAAATTTCGTATGTTATAATTACGTTAATTATTCAATTACAGCAATTAGGATTATTATTTTTATTATTAATACTATCGATCTTCTTATTATTGTTCTGGAAGAAAGTAAAAAACCTTAATAGTCATGACATAAGTAACTGAGAATAAAAGTTAAGAGAAAAAACAGGAGAAAAGCAAATTCATGAAAATAATACACAATGCTGAGAAACTTTTCAAAGTTGGCTGTACTTGACTGAAACTACATAACCAGATATCGTACAAGTCGTAAACATGTTTAGTAGACTTAATAATCCAACGGATAATTAATGAAAATTCATCAAAGTTTCATCAAAGTATCTCAATATTTTAATGAAACAAAATAATAGGAGCTTATCAAACTACAAGAAATTATATGCAAGCTTATACTGATGCAAGATTTTGAAATCGCAAAGGTTTCCTATAGACTTGTGGATTTGCAATTAAGCTATATGAAGATTCAACCATACTGGAAGACTCACAAGAAAACAAATCTTTTTGTCTAGTAACTTTCTAATATAATAATAAAACTGCTGAAACCAGTAGAAAAATAAATTGATTACAAATTTTACTCAATTTTTGGAATAAGCTTTCGGATTTCAATGAATGTTTTATTGTTTAGAATAAAAAGTTTCTGAACAATTGTATACGAAATTAATTAGTGATTATTTTTTTACAATTGATATTTAGAAGAAAAAAATAATTATTCTTGAACCATCTAAATTATTTATTAGATATTCTTTTTTAGTTTATTAATATTTTCACGGGATTCCACGTTTCTGTTCTTTGGATTAAGCATCTTCTTTGATTAATAAAATACTTTATCCATAAGTTTTTGAAAATGGAAAATGCACATTATTAAGATCCGAATAACTTTCTAGAAATTCGTAAATTAATTATAAAAAATATTAGGTTTATGCTTCGCAAAAAAATGTAAAAAAATTTATATTTAAAGTATTATATTAGCAACCCAAAATTTTCCATAATTAATTAATAGATATACTTGAAATTTTAATTAACTGATGCTTATATTAAAAGCTAATGCTTTTTTTAAAACTATTGTTCTGATTTTAAATATTAATATAATTACTCGAGGGAAAGTAAGAATACTGTCAACTTTTAATATCCTTAAAGTTGCTATACTTTTTACAATTTCGAAGATACAAGACATTTGTTTAGTAGTCGTGTCTAATACAGTTTCTGAAAATGAAATTTTAAAAATAGTATGTTTACCTTGAATCCTCTAAGTCGTGAGTAAATTTGGTTTTGACTGGTGATGCTTGATAACAAAAGACGTGATGCATCATGCGAACGTGTTTCCATTTCCCATATGAAAAGCGTACCAATTCATTTTCTCGAACTTCAGCTGTTTTAAATGCCGGAAGAAAAGATTTTAAAATATCAGAGCAAAGCGCTAAAAGCTTTCCACCTTTTATTATATATTCAACAACTTGTGATGCCACATCGCTGCCAACATTACCGCACACAATCATCAGATTTGCTTCATCTATCCAAATATCATTTTGAGCCTCTTGTGTTGACAATGAATAAATTACGTACCTACAAATATATACCACATCTGAGAAAAAGCTTTTTATTATATCAAACTAAAGAAATATTATTAATTACAAAGTCAATTTATTGTTTTCTCATTACGACGATTTATAGGAATTATTTTGCGGATTTAATAAATACTTTTAATCTGCTAAGACATTTGGTCAACATATTAAAATCTAAATTAAAATAAACAAAATAAGCAACATGAACAAATATTTTTAAAAGAATGCCTTACAAGTTTGGAGGGAAGGAAACAGAATTCTACGCTCGTAACCCTTATGGAAGAACTTTGCAGAACACTAGGTAGAAATTCTGCATAGCGTCCTGTACAATTTCCCCAGAGTTATTTCGTAAGAGAATTTTTTAAATTCTAATTTTACTTTAATGTTGTTAAATCAAATTATATTCGTAATATTTTTTAATAAAATTCACAATAATTAATACATAAATATGTAGATGACTAAAGCGGAATTTAATACCTTTTGTTTTACTCTTCTGTTATTCTCAGTTTTCTCTTAAATGGATTTATTGATTACTTTCAAATATTAAAGAAGCTTTTGAAATTAAAAAATAAAGGAAAAGCTTTATTTTTTAAAAACACACGTATGGCAAGTGTCAATTCGGTGGTCTAGGATAAAAATCTCGTAGAAAATTAAAATAATAAATAAATAAAGAAATAGTGGAAATAACAGAAGAATAAAACGGATATCAGAGCCAGTATGCGACAGTCTATTAACAACAGTTTACTAATCATATTAGTCAAATTAAGAGAATGCCAAAATCTTCTAATCTTTTCAGAAAGCTAATAAATTACTTTAATTAAAAATTTGATATTGTTCAACAGGTATATTTTTTTTTATGACATAACATTTTTAAATTGTTAAATTACATCCTTTAGAGTAATAGTTACAATACGACATTAAAATCATGTAATTGAAAATTTTCATTAATTTTAACAATAAACAGATTAAGTTAAAAAAGTATTCGAAAAATTTTGCGGATGAACACTTTTTTCAGCTTTAAGTATAATATCTATTTATTTTTAGTTTTCAACCTTTTTTATAAATTAAATAATAGAATATTAGATTAATTTAGATCATATGAATTGATTTACATAAAACATCTGAAAGAACTGTAACATTTAACTCAACTTAAAATTTAAATAATTTAATTTTAAGTAAAGTTTGATCTTTCCTAATACATAAAATCTATATTAAATGTTTATTGATTTCAATCATATTTGTTTGTTTGAAACATTAGCGCCCCTTTGGGATAGCGTTTTCCATGTCGATACAGTAGATGTAAAAAATTAAGAAAAAAATCAATTAATTACACAATTTTTTTACAAAGAATAATTGAATAATAAAATAAAGTTTACCAAGAATAATTGAATAATAATAAAATTTATCAATATTTAATAAATGATTTTTAAAAAAATATAGTGCACATTCTAAAGAAATATTTTACATGATTTTCCAAATATTTATGTAATAATGAATTTGGTATTTTTCATTTTTAAAAAATAAAGAAAATGATATATCTTATAAGTTTGGTCTTAAATTACAGAAATGCTTTATTCCCTGAAAAAATCTAACTGCAAAGATATTTTTTTTTTTATAAAAATTCTAATAAACGAGATTTTACTTATATATTTATGTAAAATTTAAATATTATGATTATATATAATGATATAGAATGATGATTTTTTAAAATAGTTTTGAGAAAAAAATGAAATATAAAAACATATACACGTGCATGCACAAAATCACATACACATATCCTCATATATACATACATTATTTTAGAACATTAATAATAACTAAAAATAGTTTATCATACTTATGGTCTTTGAGAACTGTGTTGAGTACGCTTTGAACGTTGTCACTTGCAACTGCACTATCTGCATATATTAATATGTTTGGTGGTTTAGATGATTTATTTATATCAATTTCAACTTTTTTTGGCGATGAAAAGCTGCAAAAATTTTCAGAGGTATATTAAATGTGAATTTTTTTCTTAATTTTTTATAAATAAAAAGAGAAACACATACTTCACTGTACTAGTTGAAAGCAAAGATCCAGATGATGCAAAATTAGAGGTCATTTTGTCATTTGTTTTTTTTGTATGTTGCACAGATCTTGCTGGAGTAAAATCACACAAATTTTTTCTTGGACTTTCTTCTATAATAAATTCTTGAGATCTTGAGGAACTTAAATTTGATAATGAGTCTACAGATAAATCTATTAGTGAAGAATTAAAGTCCAATGAATTCGTCAATGCTTGAGACAGCCTCGAGGCAGTTCCATTGAATATAGCATTTGCGAATGCTGGAGTCGGAGGAGGAGTTGATGGGACTGATGAGTTTACAAGGCAGTTTTCTATAGAAAATGAATATATGAATCTTATTATTTATTTTTAATTCATAAGGTTACTATTTATAATATATTAATAAAAATGTACCTGCTGTATCATTCGGAGTTGATATTTCTAAAATAGTTGGTATTTGCAGCGTAATTGGTTTACTTCCAGGAGATACAACCAAACCTGGGACTTCTTTTACCTCCATAGGCTCATTTTGCTGAGATACTAATCTTGCTATACTGCTAACAAGCCTTAACTTTTTAACATACATTTCCCATTGTGAACTACCAATTAATTCTAGAAAAATTTGCTATGTAAATTTATGTTTTAAATAAATTTTAAATTATTTATTTAATAACTTAAAAATATTTACTTTTACTTTCTAGAAGATTAAAACGTTCATAATTATATACACAAGGTTTGCCAGATACTGAAACAGCTAAACGTACAAAATATTATAAAGTTAATCTATGAAAATAAATGTATAGAAGTAACTGTATTTACATTCAATGCGTGTCACAACTAATCCATTATTAATGAAGCATTGTCCCTGCATTAGTGTTGTAGAGAATTTCGTTATATGTTCCAAATCAGTTTCTAATATTACTCCAAAAATATCATCAGATGTCCAAGTAACAAGTAAGCCATAATCTTCAAGCTAGTAATCATTCAATTATTTAGCAGACTTCATATTTTGTATTTTTTAGTATTAAGTTTTGTTAAAAATTATATTACTTAAAAAAAATATAGTTAACATACTTTTGTTGCTTTTGAAGATGCTAATGGAATATAATTATTTAAATCAGCTTCAATAAGTACATGCATTTTTGTAGTTTGTTGTAAAATTGTATGCGCATCATTATGTGTAAATAAAGGAAAAATAGTTCGTCCGCATGGATATAATAACCAATTCGATACATCAACTTTTTGCTGCAACAAACATGTATTTATATCAAAACTGAAACTTTATTCTTAATATAATTTAATCAATAAACTATTATTCGAGAATATTTTCATAGAAATATTTAATATAAACAGCTATAAAGAAAAGTCAACTAAAATATATAAAAGACTTATGAATAAATTTTTAAAAGTATAAGCATAAATTATTTCTTTTAAGATATATATATATAAAATATTTAGTTTGTTACTTACTTGAGGATATATTGTACATAATCGTTTGTCTCCTTGATACCAGAGAAGATCTCCTAGTTTTGCAAGATTGTTATTACTACAAAAATGAGAGCTCAGTACGTTTTTACTGATGTTATTACTATTTTGCAACTTGTTTTTAATACCATTGTTATCTAACAACAAAATATTAAAATTTTATATATGATTCATATGAATTCCATATTTTTTTTACAAAGTAATTTTTGTACAATGAATTACAAACCTCCTTTAATTGACGATTGAGTTGCAAGATGAAGCATTACTGAAGGTTTTGTAGTTTCTGAGCTCTGAAGAATTGTTTGGAGATGTAATCTCAAGGATGATAATCTCCATGACTGCACCCACGTAGCAATCATATAGAAAATTGTAAATATCATCCCGATGCAATGATTTAATTGCCAGGTAAAGACAAAAGGATCTTCAGTTCAAATAACATCGAAGCATTTT
Organism: Anastatus disparis; assembly: GCA_017163975.1. Classification (NCBI taxonomy): domain Eukaryota; kingdom Metazoa; phylum Arthropoda; class Insecta; order Hymenoptera; family Eupelmidae; genus Anastatus; species Anastatus disparis. The sequence goes on from JAFFSR010000009.1 coordinate 1,820,097, forward strand.
GGAAGATTTTGATCTGTTAGATAAAATATTTTATAAAATAATACTATATGTTTTTTAAGTCGAAGTAATTTTTGATTCTTTATTTAATTTATAAAGCATTTTTGAGTAAATCTTAACTTAAAACATACATATCATATTATAATAATTATGTTGCAATCAAGAATTTTAAAAAAAGGTTAAAATAAATCGAAATTTCAATCATATACATAAAATCAATAACTTAAAATTCTTGATAAAAAATTTTAAAATTTTATGTGTTAAAAATATACCAAAGCATTGAAGAAAAAAAAATAAAAATTTTACTACTCATTTATTTTCAATTATTTAAAGTTGTCAAATCGATTATTAATATTTATCTCATAATACATATACACTCACGAAGACAAAAATAAGGAACAGGTACTTTGTCAACATGAACAAGGCATAGCAGACGACAACGGCCGGGAATTGTTACGATCGTGAATTTACAAAGACAGAGTGAACACCCTATGAGCAGAAAGCTCACAGGGATTAAAATGAGAAAGCGATAGTTGCAGTCTATACTTCTTTGTTTAAATTGTCTATTGGCGCAAAAAAGCAGGGTGTTAAACGATAAACTTTATACTATTGTTTTTATCCAAAACAACAATTAAAATTTTAATAATATATTACATGGTTCACTACAACAAGAACAAGCCTCTACGAGGGAAAGGAAACAGTAAAAGAATTTGGGATTCTGCAGGTTATGTTTTGGTGGTGTTATGTCAGTGCAGCTACCATTTCCCACGTTCGAAATAAAGGTCAGGAATGAAACCTGCAATTGATTTAAATTAATATATTAACTTTATTTATTGTCTTTTTTATAAATGCAAATTTAATACATATCTAAGTTTGTATAATAGACAGAAATACACTGTAAACCCCAATAGAGATAAAAAAAGTTATCTGTAATAAAATTTAAGTTTTTCGAATATTCGTAAAAAAACATAATAAAAGTATTCCTACTAAAAATTCTAGCTGAGAAATCAGATAATTTCTCATGCCAAAATTTCATGTAATTTTAATCGTTTTGTAGGTATTGCAAACCATTTTTTATCAATTAAAGACTATTTTTCAAAATTTTAGACTTAAAAAATTAAAAAAAAAAATTTTATTTTGAAAATTTGGTCTGATTTAAAAAAAAAATTTTAAGTACAAAATTTTAATAAATAGACTCCAATTGATTAAAAATTGGTTTGCAATACTTGAAAAAAGAAAAAAGTCATCACCTGAGATTTTGGGCATGAGAAATCCCTACTGAGATTTTTCAGTGGGGATTATAATTTTTGCACTTTGAAAATCGTATTTTCATATTTTTATAATTGAATATTTTTTGTATTTTATTAAGCATCATTTAATTAATAATTACATACACCTTGTAATTTATTTTTTTTTTATTTGAGACTTTAAGATCATTACATATATACTTTTTGCTCTTATGTAACTGTTAACTTTTGTGTTAAACAATACTTTTTTTTTGTTAAAAGTAAGATATCTTTTAATTTTCCATAATGAAATAGTAATGATTCAAGAGCACACATATATCTCATGTTCAATGAGTTGTTATTATTGGCAATAAATTGATTTTTAAAACTATATTTAAATTATTCTAAAATTAGAAACTTTAGTTTCTGGTCTATTCTATTTGCTGAAATTTCGGATTTTTTTTTTTTTTGTTATAAATAACTTTTGGCCACAGCTATGACAACGTCTTTAGTCCCTATTTTTTATTATAGTTACAGTATTGAATAGTAAGTAACATTTGTTTGAATGTATCTTAGAAAAACTACCCAAACCCATTTTTTTGATCGGAATATAAACAGCACTTCGTCGCAATATTGGTCGTGAATATCTTTTCGCTCGTATTTTTGTTATAGGCACAAAGATTTTTGAGAATTTTTTTTCAAAATTTTTTTAGTTTTATTATATACCTCTATAAGAGCGATGGGTTTTACAGCTGCAGCAACATCAGTAGATAACATGGAGACAGCTTGAAATCTAGAATTGCGATGTAATTTGTCCCACTGTTTTTATCATACATTGCGTGATAGATCACATTATCATTTTTTTATCAATATCGTAATCCAAGTTTCAATTCTAGAAAAATTTTTTATACCACATCCCTTCTCTGTTGAAAAAAACACGTGAAAAAAAACATCTGAAATTTGCAGGTGCATTTTGTTTCACTTTTTACATTGTTTTTTTCATATATTTTCCCCTTAAAGTATTTATTTATGTGTTTTTTTCATGTATTTATTTAATGTTTTATCCATGCTTTTTTCATGTTGTTTTTTTTTGCAAATTTCTAAATGAAATCAATACATGGATAGCTAGTAATTAAATGTCTTTAAATGTGAAAAAACAGTGTATGACTTGATTTAGAAAAACACATGAAAGGTGTTTTTTTCGGGTTTTTTTTAACAGTTTTACTCCAAATCTTTTTATACCAAATCTAATTCGTTTAGATTTAACAAGCTACTTCAAAGCGTATCGCCTACAATATTTTTTAATAATTAATAATGCTCATGAAATAAAACTAAGTTAAAAAATACTATTTATTCCCAGAGCACTTTGTTAACTCGAAAAGCGGGCCGAACGAAAGATATATCTTACGTCTAAAATTTAGCGGGAGATAAGTACTTTTCTCCCATTAAATTTCATTTCTCCCGCAAAATAAAAAAATTAATAAAATTTAATATATTATTGAAAATTTATAAAAAAAAAAATGTAATTTTTATTTTTTTCAATTGAGTTCCCTATTTTTAAGTTAATAAAGTGACCACGGTTGAGGTGGGAATAAAGCACCTCATGCAACTCGGGAGCAAAATCTATTTTTCCCTAATTGCGTAATGTACTATTTTTATATCATCAATGATATATCATTTGTTTATTATAATTTTATCAAATTAGAAATATAAATACTATTTTTCCATGAAAGCTCATGTTAAATTTTTTCTATTAATTTTAGTTATGGCCTCATATTTATCAAACATCTATGATAAGCTTGACACTTATACATATCTTAATATTTTTTACTAGCATTTCTATAATTTTAAAAATTTATTCAATCCTTAATTTTAATATATAATCATAAATTTATTAAAATTCTTTAGGCAGAATTAAAAAAATTAAATTATTTTAAATTTTTTCATCGACAAACATTAATATACTTAATACAAATTGATTATTAAAATAATGCAAAGATGAAGAACAAATGATCAGATTAAAATTAAAATATTGGTACTGTATTATAATACATTTTTACTGATTGTCAAGAAAAGACTTCTTTTATCTTAATTCTATAAATAAAACTTTTTCGGGCTTGAGAAATAAAACAAAGTCAATTTTTGCTGATGCAATATTAATTTAATAAAATATTTGAAAAAATAAGCTCATTTTTAGTTGCCTTAAATTATATACAAAAATAAACTTTCAAACAAAAATTATAAAGTTCAACAATCGAATTTTCAAAATGGCGTTATTCTTCATGTTGAGAATCCATATTTACAAAATATAATTATGTCTTGCATGGTCCACGATGCATAAAGTGAATACCTAAAATCAAAGATAAATCGAGATAAATCATATATTAAAATTGACATAAACCAACTTACAATAAGAATAGTTTTCACACAAATCTTCTCAAAATTTCAGAAAATAATTTTTTTTAAAAAGTGAGATCCATGTTATAGTGTTTGTCCAATAACTTTTGAAAAGACAATACGTGCACGCACATATCCATATACATATGTTAGCATTTTTAAGATTGCATTTTTTTTTAAAGTATAATTATTAAATTTATTAAATTAAATAGTTTCAAATTTGATATTATATTTAAATATTGCCATTGAAATAGAATTATTTGGATTCCTTACGTAATCTTACGTAGGGAAGTTATGTAATCTAATTTATAAGTTACGTAATATGATTTTTTAATGTATTTAACGAAAATATGGACCAAATTCGGTTATTTATCGCGTAGGAGATTTCTTACCAATTAGATTTGTACCAATTTGTTACGTAATTTTGTTACAAATTGTGTAAAATTGTCATTTATTATTGTGAAAATAGCAAAAAAGTGGAAAAAATTAAACACCGAAATTAAACTGAATAAGCATATTTTTAGATTTGTGACACAGAAATTTCAACGCATAATCTTAGGATTTATCTCTTAAATACTTAACTATTGCAGTTTCAAATCTATATATTCAAAGAAGATAAAATCTTATATTAATTTATAAATAGTTATTTTTTGCTCTAACATGACTTACAAGGAGAGTGCATTGCATTTGGGTCTTGGATTTCCTTCTAACTTTGGGATAATTTTTCTTACATGAAATTATGAAAAAAGTCGCGTCTATTCGGTCCAACGCTCGATTTTTTACAGTTTTTAAGCTACTTATTCTATAAGGTTTTTACTCATTGCATATTAAAGTAGAGATTAAAACCTTTTGATTAAAAAAAACGTCCAAAAAGCTCAAGTTGTTCAAAAGGAAAAAAATTAAAATTAAATTGAATGAATGAAAAACAGACTAAAATACAGCATTTATTTTTTTTTGCATATTTTCAGCTAAATATTTGCGCTATTTTTATTCCCTTATAACTTTTAAACAACTTGAGCTTTTTGGACACGTATTTTTTTAAATCGAGAGGTTTTAATCTCAACTTTAATATGCAATGAGTAAAAACCTTATAGAATAAGTAGTTCGAAAACTGTAGAACTATAAAGCGGATGCAAATTCTTTAGCAAAACAGACAAAACTGCTGATAACTCGGAAAAAATCGAGCGTTGGACCGAATGGACGCGGCTTTTTTCATGATTTTATGTTCGAAAAAATATCCTAAAGTTAGAAGAAAATGCAATGCACTCTCCTTGATAGTTAATACTTATTTCTATTCGCAGTAATAAACGATATTTTTACGTAATAAAATTACATTACAAGTTTGCATTTTCTGTTTTGTAAAAAGTTAGCTAATTACAAAATATGATAAAATATTTAAAATATAATGCAGTATTTTAGTTTTGTTATAATATTATAACGAAACGTTGCATTTGAATTTTATCATATACTCTTTTTTCAAGAGTTAATACTTTAAAAAATTACTTTAGATTTATTATAATTGGAATAGATTTTTTAAATATTTTTTAAGAATTTTGGTTGAGATTAAAAAAATTTTTTTATAAATAATTTGACGATATAAAAACATGAACTTTCTTAATTTTAAATAGTGTACAACGAAATTCATTTTGAGATTGATTACCTAAATGCTTTAGAAGTTTAAAATAAACTTTTCTTTTTATCAATCGTTATAAAAATTTCAAGTTCATATTTTCTCAATTATGATAAAATTAATATATTTAGATTTGAAAGTATACATTTCTAGGAATGAAATACTGCGAGTAATGCAAAAAAATAAAAGTTACTTCTAATCAATATATTTATCTCTTTCTCACATGTAAAAAAATAAAAGAGTATAGTCCGTGCAAAATGTAGTGAACTAGAATTAGTTTGAATGCTCTATGATTGAACGATAAAACACGGATTCAATGTTTTTGTTTAAAAACCTTTTTTAGAGTTTGTAAAAGATCCACTTTATAGAGAGCACGTACTCTCCTTGTCAGTAAAAAAAATAATTAATTAATTTAAAATAAATATAAAAATTTATGAAAATTTTCTTTCTTACTGTATTTATGACATCTGTCAGCACACTGGAGCATTCCAAGATTTGGATAAGTGACTCCGTTGTTTCCGCAAACTGGATTTAAATCATCTGTCGTGGCACATACGCAACCCTCAGGTAACAGCGGTTCTTGACCAAAAGATCCGAAGACCATCAGCGCTAAAATCACTAAATACTTCAAGTAAATTAATCATTTCATATTGTTATCCACTGGAAATTTTTTAACAATTTTTAAAATTTATTAAAAATATTTTATTTAACATATACAAATTTTTAACATCAAATTGATTGTTTATTATTTATGTTTACTTTAAATGAAATATAACAAAATGCAAAATTATTTATTATTGATATTTAATTGCAGTATAATAGTAAAATAAATTTTTTTTTATTTTAACATAATATGATTAACCACTGACAAATTAATTTAGTAATAAATATTGCACAGATTTATTCTGAATTTAAGTAGTCTTTTTACAAACTGCATAAATTCAAAATAAAATAAATATTTTGGTATAAGAAATGATGTTTAATTCAGTAATATTTAATCTTACCCGTAGAGATTATCAGAATGATAGAAAGTTGTTTTGACATTGTAGTGTATTTTTGATATGAGTATTTTTAATTTTGCGAGTATTAATATATCGGAGAAGTGTAGCTGTCGTGGCGCTCGCTAATGAAGTAGAAGTATCACTGTTTCAAGTACAGCAACCAATATCCAAAGAATATACATTGAAAGATGATCTTCTACGCGTTATTACAATGTTTATCTTTATGAAAGAGCGAGATAGAAAAAAAGAGAGAGAAAAAAAAGAGTGGACGAGAAATAGAAAGAGAAAGAGAATTGATTTGAATTATCAATTTAAATGATTTGAATTGTAAATACTTTTTTATATTTCTATACTTACGAAAACAACATCTACTTATGTAAATTAAGTCACTACAACAATGACACGTGCTCAAAATAAACTGCTATAAATTTATTCAAATTCATTAAAAATTTATGTTTCAATGAAAAACTTTATAGATGCGTAGAATACTTATATTTTCCTGATTTTATTAGAATTTTCCAATTTAACAAAAATAGGATAGAAAATTAAAATAAAAGAATATTGATTTTCAAGATTATTTACTTGTTTCACCTTTATTTTTTTAAACATTTTTGGAAATTACTTTAAAAAATATTTTAGAACAACAGTATTACCTGTTAATTCTTTTCATTTAATTTGAATTTTCACTGTTTTTTAAATCTTATAATACTAATAATATTAAATATTATTAGAATAATTTTTTAACCAAAGCAATTGATATTGTTTAACTTTCATGTATTATGATTTTAAATTAGTTCTTAGAATATTTAATTAACAAAGAAACTTAGCATTATTTCATTGATAAAAGATTTGTAAATTATTATTCTCATTTCGTTTTTATAAGTTAACATTCAATTAAGTAAAACATGTTATTGAATTTGATATGCATTTGAAATAAATTTTTTAAATGAAGTAGTATTAAATTGACTGAAAAATTAATAGTTTAAAAATTTCATAAATCGAAGTTGATATGGAAGAAATCCTTTTATCGATTTTTATCGATTAATGTATAAGATGTGCGTCAATATGTTTTCAAACTTACTATTTTACCAACAAAAGGATAGTTTATTTAAATGATTTACATTATATTAACAATTTTATATATAATAAAGTAATATCTGTGTTACTGTAGTTGAATATTGTGTAATTATTTTTATATGAAAAATTCATTATAAACAAATCCTATACACATACAAGAAATGATTAAAGTTCTTTAAAATGTTTCTTAAATTTCCTATGAAAAACTATCAATGTTAGGATTACTAATGCGGGTATTTACAAATTACAGAAAACTGGTTTCATTTAAAACGATAAGTTGTTTTATAAATAAAATTATAAGAAAATAAATTATTGATTTTGCAATGAAAAAAAAAAAGTCAACGTTATTAGAAACGTCGTATGGAATAGTATCATAATGATGGTACCTGCAACAATTTTAATAAGTTTTAAGAATCTGTATAAGAGGAAAACTATAAAAGCAAACGATCTTGTGGTTTCCTCTCAGTCTGGTTTTGTCTAGTTTATGCAGATCTTGCTTGGGATTTTAAAGATATTGATTCTCGAAAGATTCTTCGAGCCAAGATGACGCGCTCTGTGTTGACTTGTTTTTTATTGTTTATCAGTGAGTTTCTTTCCTTGTACATACATAATGTTACATTTTTTTCTTTTTTTTTCATAAGGTAATGTAAAAAATTGAATTAAAATTTACTTTTTGCTCATGTAAGTTTTTGTGAAAGAAAAAACTTCATTTTTTTAAACAAAGTTGATAAAGAATTCTATTTACTGATGTATTTATTAATAATAAAATAAAGAAGCAAATAAATTACTCGACTGGAAATCCCCTTAGTAAGCTTATAATTAACGCTACCGTTTATAAAGTATTTGTAAATATGAGATCACACTGTTACACATAACTTCAATCATAAGAATAGAATCTAATATTAGACATTGTAAGAATTAATACGAAATTCCGATACTTGACTTATTTTTTAATGATCATCTAAGAATTTCCAAAGATAGAATGGATATATTGATCATAGTAAAATATTTTTCATGTGGATCTTCAAGGTCGTTTTAAAGTATATTAATCTATTCAAAATTTAGAAATTTTATTAATCTATTCAATATTTTGGAATTTCATTGAAAAACTTTTATTTATATTTCAGTTTTCACGGGCTTCTGCCAGTCACAGGTAAGAATCTACAAAACAAGTAATGAAAATTTTTGAAGTTTAGAATTTTAAACTTTTCAAATATCACTTCTAACACTCACATTATCTAGCAATTTAATGTTTTAATAAATAGTTATTGAAAATTTTAAATTAACACATTTTATTTTATCAGCTATGAAAAATGCTTGGTTTTATATAATAATTATTCTGATATTTATTGCAAAATACCGGCACATATTTGTATACTTATTGTATGCATGGAAGATAAGTTTTAGTATGCATATCATAAACTTTATAATACATATGATAATTTCCTCGTGTATATACTAATTTTTACATAGAATTTCAAAATAAAACCTCAAAGTCAAAATAAAATATGATAATTTTACTCGGTGAATTTCTCTTAAGTAAATTTTAATAAAATATAAATTTGATAATTTTAAAAAATTTTGATTAAAGAATTCCTTCTCGCCTCAAGACGGTTTCTTGTTTCCGGGCGAAGCAGACCGGTCCGATAAATATCCATTAGATCCAAACTCGGGCCGTACGACTAAGCGACCTTCCACCGCAACAGAACCCACGCCCACTACTACTTCAGCAGCATCAGAAAGTGCTTATGCACAATGTATTGCAAGATGCCGGGTACATTTATTTAAATTATTTTAATAACTTTATACAAATTTATCCTTCTTTTTTATTTGACATTTATGCTTCTTTAGTATTTAATATTAAAATTATTTTAAAAATTTCTTAAAATCACAAAAAAAATTGAATTTTATTTTTTATTTAGTGTTTATTAGTATTTAATATTGAAAAAATAAATGGTCTTTGTTTGATTTTATTAGTCGACGTCCGAATACAATCCACTCTGTGGAACCGACAATACTCAATATTCAAATCCAGGAAGATTAAGCTGTGCAAAAGCCTGTGGAAGAAGTAAGCATTGCATATATGATAATTTTTTTATAAGTGATTAAAAAAAATGGCAATATATAAAATTTTAATATTTATTTTTTAGACGTTGAAATTCGAAACTATGGTTCGTGCAACACCGACGGCGTGAGAGGATAAAAAATTAAAATATTCATATTTCATGACATCATACATCGTAAATTCATCATAAAATAGCTTGTTTTTCAATTTAAAAGACTGTTGTAAATCATGGTATAAATATACTTATCAATTATTATATTTAGAAATATTTTGAATAAAACGATTTTTACTATCAAAACTTTTTACTTTAATTTTTCAAAATATTCAAATTATTATAAGAATACTTAAATTTAAATTATAACTTTTCAAATCCATACTAAACTGCATTGAATATTGAAAAAAATAATTTATATTTTTTACTTAATCAGAACGTTTATCTAGAATTACGTTTTTCATGATGTTCGAAAGCAATTGACGCATGAAATAAATATAATTATAAGCAATTGACGTAGAAAATGTTTTTCTTAACGTGTCCTTAAATTGTAATGATATTTTGTCATAATCTTAAAAGAAAATCCCAAATGACGCAATGAATTTTTCATCACAAAAAAATAACTTTTATTATTTGATTTTCGAAAATATTTACTATTAATTAGAAAAGTTATAATTTTTTAGTTATCAATTTTATTTGTTTAAAAAGCTGAAGTTCAAAAGTTTTAAGAGAATAAAAATAGTGCAAATATTTAGATAAAAATATGCATAGAAAATGAAAATTGCATTCAGCTGCATTTTAATCTAAATTTCATTTTAATTTTCATCCCTTCATAACTTTTGAATGATTTTAGCTTTTTGAACACGTTTTTTCTTAATCGAAAGTTTTTAATCTCAACTTTAATATGCAATTAATAAAAACCTTTTAGAGTAAGTACTTAAAAAAATGTACAATCATAAAAAAGATGCAAATTTTTAAAAATTTAGACAAAACTGATGATAACTTGGCAAAAATTGAGAGTTGCACCGTAGGAATAAAGTTTTTTTCATAATTTTATATAAGAAAAAATATCTCAAAGTTGGGAGAAAATCCGAGACTTAAGTGTCATAACCTCTCCTTGTTAGTCCAACACCATTTCAGTGCATGAGTAGATTTTTGAGGTCTTATATCTCTGGAACTAAAGGTATGCTCAATTCCAAATTTTGAAAATATTTATGTTTTATCATGAACAATCATTTAGTCATAAATTATAATCCTTTTATTGAAGGTGACCGAAAAATTGATTTTTGCTCTTTAAAAAACTGCTGTTATTATGTAAACCATCTTTCTCAAATATATATTTTAATATTTTTAATAATGTCAAATTGAATAACATTTAATACAAATACTTATAATTACAATATTTATATTTTTATCTATATACACTTGACTTACATTTAAATTTAAATTAATGTGCCAATATGACTGACACTCAAAATAGCACAAGGTATTAAGTAAATTAGACGATTATTATATGAGTAAAAAAGGAAGCACTAAAATTTTGTAATAAGTAATGCTGTCATATTTGGAATACAATGCTTTTTTTGTGTGAGCTCGAATTCGTTCTCGTAGAAAAATTATTTTAGTGGAAAAATTGTCATCCTACTCTAATATTCTTCGCTATTTTATGTTTCGGATCTTTCGAATAAAACCGGCAGTTGTGATTGTCAAAAATTTACACCTGTTATATTCTAAATAAGTACAACACATATCGATTTGCTATCGATCAAACTAATCTAAATACAAGCAGTAAAAACTTTTAATTTAAAATTCATGCTGATAGTTCCTTTTGTTAATTTAGCTAACTATCGTACAAGTTAATAAAAAAACAGCTGTGACCACCAGTGTGACGATTTAATAAGGAAACACATGTTTTTTTGTTAATTACAATAACTTCTATTTGGTTTCTTTATAAAGAATGAAAATATGATATTATAGTTCTTGAAAATAGAAAAATAAACTTCATTTCAATGGAAGAATAAAACAAAATGTATTATTGAAAATTGACACATATTTTATTCCAAGAGTTGAATTATTAAAAATATATGAAGAGTATGTTAATAGTTTTGTTCTTTATATAAAATAAAATTTTGAATTCATTTTTTCCTCAAAGTGAAAATTGCTTTCCTGTTATTGAAAAGTATAAATACTGAACATTATTCTTTATAAAAGAATGAGTTTCTGAGGAAAAAGTAAGGCAAGTATATTATTCGTTTAAAAAAAATGAACTTTTATAATGTTTGCATTGATTTTTGTTAATTTTAACTGCTTTTCGATAAAAATATTCGTTTATTTTAAAAAATCAATAATATGACAATGAATGAACGTTACGTAAACTATCATTTTACATGTTAATTATAATTTTGTTCACAAATGATTTAAAGGTATTTTGAATTTTATATTAAACAAATGAAATAAAACAATTGTTTTTATTTACTCAACTGTATAAAGGTGATAAAAAATTCTTATCTGCATTTATTTTTTGAAACCATTGAAATTACAAGATAGGATACCTACGTATCGGACTATAAAATAGTTCGTGCTTTGTCATCGCATGCATAAAAGTACGTGATTTTTAAAATAAACGTTTGTTACATTTTTTGCGTTAATTTTAAAATTTGATTTTTTTAGTACGACAAAAATGAAGCAACACGTTGTGGCTTTGGTTTTATTTTTCGCCAGTGAGTAATTGGATTTCGTTTTTTATTATATATTTTACTGTGAACTAATTAAAAGATTTCTAAATACTTTAAATAAAATTGTAACATATGTTAAAAAAATAGAAAAAATTCCATATTGATAAATTATAATACAATTTATCTATAGATAGTTTTATAGTGTATTGAAAAATTTTAAAGAATAAATAATTGTGATTTGTAATTTTGTCTAATTTCAAAATGACAAAATTTAAGAATAAGTAAACAATATTTTAAAAAAAGATTTACATTTTTATGTTAACTTTGATGCAAATAAAATGTAAATATAGAATTAAAATTTTGATAAAAAACGAGGAAAACGTATGTTTTTATAATTAGCATTGTAAATTACTGTAAAATAAAATGCAACCAAAAATTTATTTTTCACTTTTGTAAGAATTTTTAATTGATTATCATCATCGATTGTAATCATTATTAAAAAAGTTATTTACAATGTTCCTGTCAGATTTGCGACATTTTTCTTAGTTGTTAAATAAAGATTATGTGTCCTTTCTTCGCGGTACGCGCTCCATATATAAAATAGGGCTTCTAAAACTTATTAGCTCAGATTAGACCGTGACCTCTTTGAGTGCGCATCGGCAGTTTTATAAAAGGACGAAAGCTTGTACCGTCTTTGTTGAAATAATAAGTCTTTCTGTACGCACCTCATCCTTATAACTTTTAAATATATTTTTATTCTTATTGTGTTCTTCAAAATTACGCATTTATTTATTTACCCGTTCCTATTAACTTAACAATTTTGGCGACCGTGACAGGACGGGGTTCAGTGTTTTGTGTGTAATTTTTGAAGTTTTAAGTGCATTTTGCTGTCATTTAGAATAAAAATGGAAAAAGCCAAGAAAATGAGAACCGCGCAACGTGCCGCGTTTACGAAGACATTGAATTCGTTAAACGAACTTTTCGCCGACGAAGCTAATTTAGATATCGATCGGATAACCGTGGTTTTTGAAAATTTGGTTGAAAAAATGACAGATTTGGATTCGAGCTCTAAACATGTAATTAATTTACTGATTGATACTGACGCGGATGGTGGTGCAATTCAGAAAGAATATGATGATGCCGATCATTATAAGAACAAGTTTCTTGATGTTAAATTAAAGGTTACCAACTCTTTGAAAAGAGTGAATACACAGTCTCTAAATTCAGTGGCACCTGTTGTGCAAATAGACAATAAAAAGACATATAAATTACCAAAAATTGAACTGTGTAAATTTAGTGGTGACATACGCGAATGGCTTCAGTTTTGGAGCTTGTTCAAAAAGATCCATGAAGATGGAAATATTACCAATGAGGATAAATTCCAATATTTAATACAAGCTATGGTGCCGGATTCACGCGCAGCAGAACTAGTCAGAAGTTTTCCGCCTACAGGAGAAAATTACAATAAAGTAATTGATAGTTTGAAAAGTCGGTTTGGTAATGAAAATTTGCAAATCGAAGTTTATGTGCGTGAACTTTTACAGCTTGTATTGCAAAACGCGTTGAAGTCTAAAAGCCTTCCTCTTTCTAGTTTATATGACCGAATTGAGTCGCATTTAAGAGCGCTTGAATCGCTCGGCGTCACTACGGATAAATGTGCCGCGATGCTTTATCCTCTAGTGGAATCGTCGCTGCCTGAAGAATTATTACGCGCGTGGCAAAGAAGCAGTTATATAAATAATGCTACGGTGCAAGATAGAGAAAATTCTTCGGATCAGTGTAAAGATCGTTTGGCTCAATTAATTAAGTTTATAGAGGGAGAAGTACAAAATGAACTGCGCATATCTATGGCCGTTAAAGGTTTTGACTTAAAGAATGATACGGTAGAGCACAGAAAGTCCAAAACGCGCAACGAGCATAAAGACGTTCCGAGTGCTATAGGTTTGCTTACAGCAAATAAAGAAAAAGTGTATAAGTGTATATTCTGCAGTTCGTCGGAACATAAGAGTGCTAACTGTGAGAATGCAAAAAAGATGAGTTTATCAGAGAGACAAGAATTAGCTAAGAAAAATAATGCATGTTTTAACTGTTTATATATTGGACACAATTGCAATAAATGTCGTGTAAAGTTGTGCTGCGCTTGGTGTTCGCGTAAGCACGTTATTTTAATGTGTCCAAATTTTGATAAAAAAGACAGTGTAAAAAGTGAAGTTACAAATAAAAAACATGATAGTGAAACTTTAAACAAAACAGAAAAAAGTGTCAATGTTCTCTCTGCTTTTACTTTCTGCGACAATCCAGAAGTGTTTTTACAAACGATATGCGTGAAATTGATAAACGGAAATAATGAAATGTTAGTTCGCGCTATTATTGACTCAGGTTCGCAGAAATCGTACATCACAAAGGACGCGGCGTCAAAAATAGGTTATGACGCCATTGAAGAAATGTTAATAAGTCACTCGCTTTTCGGTGGTAATAAAACGGACGTTATAGCACATAAAAAGTATCGTGTTCAATTGGATAGCTTAGTTGATAGCTATAGTTGCAGTTTTGTTGCTTTAGATCAAGAAATTATTTGTCGACAAATTCCACTAACAAGGAACGGCCCGTGGTTCGACGAATTAAAAAATTTGAATATTTCCGTTAGCGATATTCAAAACAAGGACAAAACGATATCCATTCTCATAGGCGCTGACATCGCCGGTCGTTTATATACAGGAAAAAGACATGAGCTTAGTAATGGATTAGTCGCCATCGAGACTTTGCTTGGTTGGACTGTTATGGGTTCTTTTTCTCAAACCGAAAAACGCGAGGATACAATTTTCACTGCAATATCGATGTTTGCCAATGTTGACGTAATTTCTAACATGTGGTCTTTAGATGTCTTAGGAATACAAGATCCTTTAGAGAAAAAATCCCAATCAGACTATAATAAAGAGATTGTTGATTCACTTTTGAAAACGGTGAAGATAAACGATGAACAGCGATACGAGGTACAGTTACCATTCTTAGAAAGTCATCCAGCTTTAAGCGATAACAAGAAAATGGCTTTAAAACGTCTTGAATCTTGTACTAGGAAATTGAAAGCGGATAATCTTTACGAAGAGTATAATCTTATTTTTGAAGAATGGATTGCAGAAAGTATTATTGAACGTGTACCTGAAGCTGAATTAAACAATTGGGGAAGATACTTACCACATCGAGGCGTCATCAAAGAAGGTAGTACAACTAGATTGCGCCCGGTTTTCGACGCGTCCGCGAAAGATAACAATTCTGTAAGTCTGAATGATTGTTTGCATAGAGGTCCGAATTTAATTGAACTTGTAACGAATAATTTATTACGTTTTAGAAAAAATGTTATAGGCGTTATATCGGATGTAAGAAAAGCATTTTTACAAATAAGTATATGTAAACGCGATCGTGATTTTTTGCGATTTTTATGGCTTGATAAAGATAATAATATTATTGTTTTAAGACATTGTAGAGTTGTATTCGGCGTTTCTTCAAGCCCTTTTATTCTCGGCGCGATAATAAACTTACATTTGAATAGAATAATTGATTCTTTATCTAAAAATGAAAATTCTTATACGTTTAACAAAGAAAATATTATAAAATTGTCTGAAAGTTTCTATATAGATAACTGCGTTACAAGTATTGATACAATGAATGATTTACATGTATTTATTAATGAGGCAACAGAATGTATGAAATTAGCTAATATGGAACTGCGAGGGTGGGAGTATAATGGTGATAATACTCTAAATAATCAAACCGCGGTATTAGGCCTTTCTTGGAATAAAATATCCGATACTTTGTCTGTAAATGTTCCAACGTTAAATGAATCATACTTTGATAAAGTAACAAAAAGAAGTATACTCTCATTAGCTCATCGTATTTTTGATCCGCTTGGATTTGTTTGTCCCGCTACGCTTAACCCGCGACTTTTATTGCAAGAAATGTGGAATGAAAATTTAACATGGGACGTTGAAGTACCGTTAAATATAAAACAAAAATATTTAAAATGGGCAAACGAGATTAATAAATTAAAAAATATTGAAATACCTAGGAATTTTTTAAATGAAATTAATGGGAATAATAGCGTGAGTATACACACTTTTTGTGACGCCAGTAAACACGCGTATGCTACGGTTATTTTTATTCGCGTTGAAAATGACAACGGTGTCACAGTAAGATTTCTACAAGCAAAGAATAGAGTAGCTCCGAAAAACAAAGTAAATTCAGACGCGCGTCAAAGCATACCTCGCTTAGAGCTTTTGGCTGCTACTATAGGAGTGAGATTAACTACAGACGTTTTAAAAAATATAAATATTGAAAATGTTGAAAATTATTATTGGTCAGACTCTACCACGGTTTTAAGTTGGATTACTAAAAATAACAATTGGGGAACATTCGTTCTTAATAGAGTCAATGAAATTCGTAAATATTCGAAACAAGAGCAATGGCGGCATATTCCCGGTAATATGAATCCTGCTGATTTACCGTCGCGAGGGTGCACAGTTGAGCAACTTATAATTTCTCGATGGTGGGAGGGACCTACCTGGTTAAAAGAAAAATCGGAAAATTGGCCCAACTGTGATTTAGAATTCGATGAAAATGAAATAAATCGAGAACTAAGAAAGTCGCAAAGTAAAAAACGCGATGATGTTTTTACAACATTACTGTGTAACAATACGGAGTGTACATGGTATGATCGCTTTTCTGATTATATTAAAATTATCCGTGTTTTTGCATGGATGAAAAGGTTTCATTTTAATTGCACAAATAATGCTAAGCTACGCATATATGGAAATCTTAGTTTTAAAGAAATTAATGATTCTGAGAATTCGATATTAAGACTAATACAAGAAGAATCTTTTTCAAGTGTAAACGACTCGCGCATTAAACATTTATCTCCTTTTATAGATAATGGATTAATTCGTTTACAAACAAAGATTATTTTACGCGATGATTCTTATAATTTTAAATGCCCAATGGTTTTGCCAAATAAACATAAAATTGTAGATTTAATAATAAAAGAAAAACATGAAAGTCTTAATCACGCGGGCGTAGAAATAACTATGAACTCGCTAAGAGAACGTTTTTGGGTACTAGGTGGTCGTAAAACAATACGAAAAATTATTGAAAAATGCATTAGTTGTCGTAGACACGATTCTAAACATTATGAATCTGAGTGCCCGCCGTTACCCATGAATCGAATAAGAGACGCGGCCGTATTTGAGATAGTAGGTGTAGATTTTACTGGGCCTGTATATTTAAAGGGTGGCGAAAAATCTTGGATATGTTTGTTCACTTGCGCAGTTTTTAGAGCTGTACATTTAGAGCTCGTTACATCACTATCGACCCCATCGTTTTTAATGGCATTTAGGCGTTATATTGCGCGAAGAGGGCGTCCGTCCATAGTTTATTCGGACAACGGAACAAACTTTGTGGGTCTAAATAATGAATTTAAAAAATTAAATTTTGAAAAAATTGCAAAATTAGTAACTACTCAACAAATAGAGTGGAAGTTCAATCCTCCTGCTGCTCCATGGTGGGGAGGATTCTGGGAAAGAATGAATGGTACTTTAAAACGTCTATTGCGTCGTACTTTAAAAAGGTCTTGTTTAGATTACGAAGAGATGCTTACGGTTTTGCTTGATTGCGAATCTATTATTAATTCGAGACCGATTACCTTTTTGTCAGACAAAAGCGGTGAACTCATGCCTCTCACGCCTTCGATGTTTTTACAGGAAATAAAAGAGATCGGAGTTTTAGACTTTGATAATATAGAAAAATGTAGTTTATCTAAAAGATACTTTTATAGACAAAAAATTAAAGATGACTTAAGAAACCGATTTCGCAGCGAGTATTTAGGGGCATTAGTGCATCGCAAAAAGAACAAAAAAGATTCTAGACAAATAGAAGTCGGTGATGTAGTATTGATTGAAAGCGTAAATGATAAACGTTTGAACTGGCCGTTAGCATATGTCAAAGAACTATTTTTTGGCAAAGATGGAAATATTAGAGTGTTACGTTTAGCTACTTCTACTGGAGAATTGATTAGGCCCGTTCAGAAGGTTTATCCTTTAGAGCTTAAATATAATAAATGTGAATCTGATATCAACGAAATCATTGTAAATAATTATAAATGTAACGAGAATGAAAATAATACTGTTAAACGCAAAGAATTGAAACAAAACTGCGAAATAAGTAACAGCGAAACCATGAAAAATTATGTCACACGAAGCGGAAGACAGGTAAAAAAGCCAGAAAGATTGGCCTGTATTTAGATACCTTTTAATATATTATTCTTTACTATTTACATTATGTTTTTTTTTTCTTGTCTACTTTATTCTTATATTAAGTGCGCTTTAATATTGTAATTGATTGAGATGGAAATTTTGTTGTAACCATCTCAATGGTGGGAGAATGTCAGATTTGCGACATTTTTCTTAGTTGTTAAATAAAGATTATGTGTCCTTTCTTCGCGGTACGCGCTCCATATATAAAATAGGGCTTCTAAAACTTATTAGCTCAGATTAGACCGTGACCTCTTTGAGTGCGCATCGGCAGTTTTATAAAAGGACGAAAGCTTGTACCGTCTTTGTTGAAATAATAAGTCTTTCTGTACGCACCTCATCCTTATAACTTTTAAATATATTTTTATTCTTATTGTGTTCTTCAAAATTACGCATTTATTTATTTACCCGTTCCTATTAACTTAACAAAATTTCTATCAAAATTATTTTATTGCAATTTGAGAAAAAAAGTCATGATTAATTTTTACAAAATTATTAATTTTCTTTATCTTTCTTTGGATTTAAAATGTTTCAAATTATAATTGCTCGAGTTCATTTTTTTTCTTCTTCTTTAACGTTACTATATTTATGCTATTTGTGATGCTAATCAGCGACGGGCTCGTAAGTGTGTTTGTGAACTTCAGCACATGTAACGTACAGTCGTGCTGCTTTTATCAATCGGCTGCCGAGAGCGGGATTCGAACTCAGAACCCCGAGATTACGAATCCAACGCTCAGATAAGATATCTAAAAGATAATATTTTTCTAAGTTATATATTTTAAATTATACATAAATTATATATTTTTGTAAAATAAAATTTATCACATTAAGAATACCAATTTGCGAGATAAATGTTTATTCTAGGTTATTTTATATGATTTTATATTAATATTCTAATATAGTTTCCTTCATTACTTGAAAAACAGTAAATATTTATAAGGAAATTGTTCTTTTATAAAAGGTCTGGGTGCTCAGTCTAAGACACCTATTGTTGGTAAAACGACCCGGTATCAAAGATGATCTTTCTATTTTTATTTTTTAATTAGCATATACTTTTTCAATAATTTTTTGCTAAAAGAACGGTTTCTTTAAAAAAATTTTTACTTTTTATAAGTAGAAAATTATATTTTTATAATAAAGAGGGTATGAATCAACCTGGAATAAACATTTATCTTGCGAATTGGCGCTTTTAAGATGAGGAAGTTTATTTTGCAAAAATATATAATTTATGTACATTTCATAATGAGATCTTACCTGAGATCTTATGTGAAAAAATTTTTCCAATAATTATATCAAATTTTAGCATGAGATTTCATCTGTTACTGGTGAGATTTTACAGAGGGATACATATTATTCTTATCAGGGTCACTAAAAATTTGTATATTCGAGAACTAATTTATTATGGATAATAAAATATAGGAATAGTCCTAACGAATTTTAAAATTATGTCAATATGAAATCAGTCAATCTTTTTACTGTTTTATTACGTGAAAATATTTTAAAAAATAAATATGAAATAGTTTAATTTTGTTTAATAGAAATCAGAGCTAACAGTTTTCAAAGCTGATATTTAATAATCCTATTTAAATACTGACAAAAGTTTAAAATTAATCAAAATGTAATAGGGTATATGATTTATACATAGTTATCGACATTCCAATTCTCCAAATTTTTTATTTTTAAACAAAAATTTTAAAAAATATTTTAACATCGGGCTTTTTATTAATTAAAATAGAAGTATATAATATAGTTTTTAAAAAAAGTTTATATTATATACTTTGTATTTTACATCACTTTAAGCAAGTTTTGCGAGAATTTTCATTTAAAATTCATACTTTACTTAGCGCTTTTTTACTTAACTCCTTATCTTTTTATAAAAGTCAGAAGGTCTTTTAACCCTTGTATAAAGTTTACTTCTTTTTAATATATTTTCACGTGCTATAAAACACTGTTTTGTGTAAAAAAATAATACTTAAGATGTTTGGATGTTTATTTATTCTCAATATTACTAACATGTATGTTTTAATTTACAGTTATTAGTTATGTTGCGAATGTAATGGCTCAGGTAATTGAACTTTTTATAGCAATAATTTTATATTAAACTTAAATATAAGTTTCAATAAAGGGAATCAAATGAAAAATTTAAAGAATTCCGTGTAATAACAGTTAAATGTAACACCAATTTCTTAATACCTGTTTCACAAGTTGTTTAAACATTTAATTTACTCTTCAAAAAGACTTGAAATATGAATTTGTTAAGAGCAAAGCCGGATTAAAGCTGAATAAGGTCTGAGGTTACATAAACGCAAAGCCCAGGAGAGCAAATTTTAGAACATCAAACTATGTTAAATAAATTAGAATTTAAAATGGATTTAAACGATAAAAGTTGCA
Source organism: Anastatus disparis (assembly GCA_017163975.1). Lineage (NCBI taxonomy): Eukaryota > Metazoa > Arthropoda > Insecta > Hymenoptera > Eupelmidae > Anastatus > Anastatus disparis. The sequence continues at coordinate 1,840,847 of JAFFSR010000009.1, forward strand.
AAATTGTATTACATTATTACATTAAAATACATAAACATCTTATAAAATTAATTTATTAAAAATATTTTTGTTTTAACTTTAATTTATCAACATTTTGGATCGAATCGTTTATCTGCAATTATTTTTTGAAATTACTGTAAACGGGTTAATAAAGAGATTCGACACTTATTCTCATTATTATAATTAAAATTAATGATTTTATTAATCAGCACTTACAAATTTTATTCAAAGTTGCACCTCCTCTCCTCCCTTTAGTCTTGATATTGTTTTGGACTTACAGAACAGTACACTATTTCATCCTATTTGATACTCATCAAGAATGAAGTATAAATAAATTTCCGACGAATCGTTGACGCAATAATAAAAATGGTTAAAATAAATTATTTCGCTCAAAGCAATCATTAGGTTCCTTTTATTAAAACTAATTATAAAACAACAATCAGTGATTTATGATTGTTAATTATGATTTCAATAAACAGGATGACATTGTCTTTCCTGGACCAACAGAGCGTCCTTCTCGTTTTCCCATCAGAACCACAAGACCTACTAGGACCACTCCAAGGCCCACAACACAAAGAACTACAGATAGACCAGTAACTCAAGATACTACAACTACTTCATCCGGTAGCGGAGTTTCTCCAACCATAGAAGAATACAACACTTGTGTTAATAACTGTCAGGTACATTTCATTAAATTCTTTAAAAAATTAACATTCATCATTTACTTTTTAATTAATATGAAAAACTTGACTATAGCGTTTAGTATGCGCTAAATGGTATTTATGCAATCATCGATTCTTTTTATAAATATTGTATAATTTCTTCTTTTTAGACAACATCCGAATACAACCCAGTTTGTGGAACGGATGGTGTTGTTTATTCGAATCCTGGAAGATTGGGTTGTGCTCAAAGATGCGGAAATCGTAAGTTTTTATTTATTACTGTTAAAAATAATGTTTTTTAGAATACCGACTACATAAATTATTCGCCTCATTAATTATTATTACAGCGGTTGAAAAACTGAAAAATGGCCAATGCGTTGATAATCCAAGAGGTTAAAAGGTCAAGCAGTGGATTAAATCTATAATAGCAAGTTTGATAAAAAATAATGTTAATCTTAGAATATAATAGCTATTTGTACACAAAAACAGAATAAAATTACGTATTAACAATGTAATGTAATTAACTATGTTTGTTTTTTTTTTTGAAATTTTTATTAAAATTTTCAATAACAAAATTTATAGGCATTATGTATATATGTATGTAAATTTATATACATTTTCAATATATGTAAATGTGTTTATAAAATCATAAATAATGAAGAATCAATACATATTTATGCAATTACATTATTATACATTGAAACGTTATTAGTTTCATAAACAATTTTTTACAAAATAGAACTCTAAATAATGAAAAAATTTCCACAATTGTTTTTACATTTCGATACATTATTGATTTCATCAAACGAAGACAATTTAATTAAATTTAAAGCAATCAATAGGCTTCGATTACCTATCTATAGGCCAAACCCTTTACTCAAATGAACTCGCTTGGATACGTCTTTGTGGTTGTCGTAAGAGTATAATATGCTGGAATGAAATAAACTATCTTAAGTAAAAGGTTGAACTTTAAGAAAATACTTCATTTAGAAAATTCTAACGAAAAATCATATATTTCTCTATATTAAAAAATGCAACTTTATGTTAATACAATTGACGTTTTGATACACTGCTATGTAAAAAGATTATAAAACTAGTAATTTGTTATTTAGAGAGTAAAAAAGATTCAATTTTTATTTTTTAATAATAATAGAATCTAAGGCAGTATGAGATTGTTTTAAAATGTTATTCCCTTTACACAGCTATATGTACAAAGATAAAAGAATCATTTAAAAAACAAAAAAAAAAAAAGTAAAAATAATCAACAAATGCAATTAATTATTAACTAAGCATGGAACTATTGTTATCAGCCCAATGTACTCTTCTTGATATTTCGAAGTTGTCACCGTGGAGGCCGTAAAGATGACGCGCTAGAATGTCAGCGCGATCTTCTTCGGCGCGTATCGCCATGCGTCTATAAGTTCTTACAGCGAGGACACAGCTGCCAATTAGAATTATTTGAATTATCAACAAGAAAACTAACAGAAGAAGTGCTAAACTTGAATCCATGCAGAATCGGCCGTCCGAGTATTCTAAAAATCAGATATTTTCTTTTAGTCTGCTGTCTGATTTAAATAATTTTAAAATAGTTTTTATTTCTTTATTAAAATATATCAATAATTCAAGTTATTTAAAGATGTTCTTCCATAATTTTTGTAATGCGAGAGTAGAATGTGCGAAAAATAAATTCAAAGAAAAAAAAAATTTGTTTTTGAACAAACTAAGACAATAGATGTTATTTTAGTGTTAATTAAAAATATTAATTTTTTTTATTTTTGGTCTGATTTTATTTAAACGAAGCTTATTTTCTTTACTAAGGAATTTTAGGAGGAGTATCCATGAAAAATTTTAAACATGATTAACCAGTGCAACATAATACCGATTTGTTTGAAGAAAAAAGATAAATTCCAATAAAATAACTCGATATTATGCAGTATTGTTTATTTAAATTTTTCCATGGGTACTTTCTTGAAAATTTTTAATGAAAAAAATAAGCTTTTTTTAATAAGGTTATACCAAAAACAAAAAGTTTATAGAAGAAATAGATGTCTTTTTAATTAACAATTGAAGAGCCACTATGGTATCTATTTTTTAAAAACAAATTGTTTCGTTTTCTTCAAATTTATATTTTGTATGTATTCTATTTTCATATCACTAAAATTAATATAACACTGCTTTAAAAATCACTTATAAAATAATCTATTTGATAGACAAAATGTAAATAAAATGTAAGCAAAATTTACCAGATCCAGCAATAACGTATGAGTCCGAATCATTTTTAGCCCTCAGGGGATTTGGGTATATGTCTGAGTTATCGAATCGTGTGTCCTGAACGATAATTTGGGTCCGGATTGGTAATTCGTCCATGGTTTTATTACCCGTTAACTTCTTTTTATATAATTCTGTGACCTTTCCTTTCGTTACATACGATTCGACTGATGAACGTCTTTTCCGTCCATAAGATACCTCATCATTGCCACACCTTACCTAGAAATTTTCATTTTTTATTACTTTATCTTTTCAACTTTTTACAATTGCTACTCTTAATTGTGCAATTCGTGAGAATAAAAGATTTTTAAATTATATAATTCTCTTTTTATTATTTTCTGGACGATAAGTAATTTTTATTATATCTTTTTACTTAAAAATAATCTCGATATTATATTTGTTATTCATATTAAAAAAAATTCTCAAAAATTTATCTAAATGAAGTTTAGTTAAAAGAGAATACATTAAGAATTAGTACACAGATGCTTAAAATATTTTATTTTACATCGAAGCAACGTTAAATTACACTGAGAAAAATTCTATCGTAAAAATTACTATTTTAGAAAGTAGCCATGGGACATACTTTATATGTATAAAAATTACTATTTTAAATTGTAAAAATTGCTATTTTAAATAGAAAATATTTAGATGATTCAGAATTTTCTAAATTTTTACTATTTCAAATAGTAATTTTTGTACATATAAAGTGTGTCCCATGGCTACTATATCAAATAGTAATTTTTATGATAGAATTTTTCTCCGTGTACAAAACTAAAGTTCTTTTTATCTCGATTACATTATTTACACAGATGTATATACTTACTGGCTCGCATTTATCAAGACAAAATTTCACAATGGCGTTAAAGAGTACGTGTTGGCTACTGGGAAATTTGAAGGCTTCGAATTGGGCAACGAGTGAACGGTTGTCCGTCGGATCTTTTTGTAATGCTGGTAATATCGACGTTATATTACATCCCATTTCGTCGATCAGACTAAGTGAGGAATCACCTGAAGATGTACTGGCTACCAGGTTCACCGCCATCATATCGAATGGACCTATAAACGAAATTATAATGTTTAACATCATAATCATGATTTAATTAAATATTTTAAGCTGCTTATATTTTTTATTGATTTTGATTAATTAACGAAGTTGAGGAGAAAGAAAATTTATGAAATGTATTTTAAGTTCCTTATAAGCTTTAATACGAAGTCTTTATATTATTTAAAATCGCAGAAATTACCCTCGTTAGGTGTCATTTGAATTTTGAGAATGAGTTTTTGGCCAAGCTGGGTAACATTGGCGCGTCTTAAAGATCTAGCATCTAAGATATTCATGGTAACGGTTGGTACTTCAGAGGATTTGTTCATCACAGTCGATACTATAGGAGGCAGGCCTGCACTGTTCTCGCAAAATATTAAAATTAAACATTTTTTTTATAAATTATTATATTTACAATTATTATTCATACGTACTTGGAATCAATAAAAGTAAAACCAGAATTGACCGTAACGTTTTGTGGTCCGGGTAAGTCACCACCTTCCAGCGAACAGCCCACTCGGACGGCTTGGTCACCAAGTCGTTGAATTATTGGGTTGAATTGAATTATCACCGTCGACCAGATTGATGCTTTCGTCCTAATGATACAAACTTTTAATATTTCTCTTTCTTTTTCTGGCTCTAATCAAATTATATTTCAATCTTTTACTTTTATTACAAATATTATTATATTGTTAATTTTATTTTCTAGATTTTGCTCACAATAAAAATACTATTGTCATTGATACTGAAATTTCTTCATTTTTATTTTAACTAAAAAAATATGAATTTCTGAATGAAAGACAAGTTTTAAAAAAAGGACTTAAATATAACATTAAAGGTCTCAAAAATTATCTTTGTAAGATATTCAATGTATCGATTCAATATATATAAAGATATTATATCCTAAATTGAAGCTATAAAGAATTAATGAAGATATATTACTATTATCGAGGATCATAAAAAAACAATTCCTCTTTTAACTTTCTATTGACTGATTATTTAGTCGACTATTCTGAAGAATATTGGGAAGCTAATTAATGAATAGCCTTTCTTTTAACGTCGATGTACTTATGCTATCAATGCAATGCTGACTAGCGACGGAGATGTGCAGCCTGTTTATGAACAAAGCAGATGATACAGTGGTGTTAGCATCAATTGAGTTGGATCAGGATTTTAATTCAGGTCATCGGGCTACGGATCCATCGCTTTACAAAGTAAAGACCTCTAATGAATAGCTTAAGACTGTTACCCCTACTTTATATTGATGAATTAATCATGGGCTGTTTAAATAAAAGCACTAACATAACCTTTAATATTTTACAAATTTAACTTTTTTATATTCAATTACTTATGAAAATTTCAGATATCATAAATAAAAAATTTAAATAAAAATTAATAATTATATTTATTATACACGCATTTATGCATATATATTAAAATTATACAACATAAAATATTTTTAATTGGGGGCATAAGAATTAAGACTAAGGAAAATTGTTAAAGGTGAACTTGTGTTAAAAGTAGGACATATAGATAATATTTGATTGTGCGCTTAGAGGTCGGTCATTGAGAAAAATACTTGTATGCATATCCATTAATCTTCACCGCGTTATGACGAAAATTATCAAAATTTTTTATTTCTATAGAGCATGGAGACGTAGTAATCGGAGTACAGTAATAAATCTATATAATTATATGGTAAGCAGACGACGATAATACATGAATAATTGAGAGCTCTTCATTGACTCACTCAGTAAAGCGATGGATTCGTAATCTTGAGATCCCGAGTTGGAATCCCGCTCTCGGCAACCAATTAATACAAGCACCACTTTACGTTACATGTGCTGAAGTTCACAAACACACTAAAACGAACTCCGTCGCTAAATTAACATTCTAATGATAGCATAAATACAATGTCGTTAAATAAAATAAAATATATATAAATTATTTAGAACTTTTCAATGAAATAGTACATTATGCAATCAGGGAGAAATTAGGCTTTATTCCTAAAAAATGGTTTAATATTAATATTTAATAAAAAAAATTCAAATTTATTCAATTTTATAAGTTTTAAAATTGAGTGGATTTGAATTTTTTTATTATATATTAATAATAGACTATTGTTGAAGTAAGAATAAAGCACAATATGCAACTCGGGAATAAAATCAAATTTCTCTTGCCATTTTACTTTGCCACCGTTAGTTTTGAAGTTAAAGGTAAAACTCTTTGTGTTTTCAGTTTTTCATCTAGGTATGGCAGAAACATATGCAAGGGAATGTACATTCTAAATGAAAAATTACATTAATTTTAAACAAATACAAGAAAGAATTAACATAAAACGTTCACAAATCTCATTTTATTTCGGAGATATAAGAGAGTTAACTAATTTACTTGTGTTACGTGGGCGGGATCTTATCGCATCGCCCACAAGAAGACTGCATTGTTAGTTATTTACCTTAGCTACTCCTAAAGTAATTTATATGAATGCATAAAGTTATTAGAGTGAAAATAAAAAAATACATATTACGTCCAGTGAAGTCAAAAGATGCGTGCGGGGGATCTAAATAGCGCAATCGATAAAATAAAAATTTTCTGTAATATCTAATGAGAGTTTACAAATAAATAAGACAAGGACAATATTTTCTGCGTCATTTAATGATTAAAATGGAGAAAATTATTCCAATACTTGTAGACTTACTGCAATGCAAAAATATTGAAGCATTAATACTGTTATTTGTTGTAAAGTTCATTTAATAATTAAAAAATCTCTACTATTGTTTTTCCACAATATTTCATATGTAAAAATTTCATACAATTTTGTCGAAACGAATAGTTCAGGATCAATATTTTTGTTTTCAAAAAGAATTTATAACATCAATACAGTTTTATGATATTGCCCATCTACCAAATTATGTCCACAAATTGGGTACTTGAGCTTGCATATCGATAGTTAAAATTTCTTTTTAAATATATAATTAGATTATTTTTTTCTTTATGATTTAATTTATCTGTGTTAAAATGTCTGTGTGAAATATAAATAATTATTTATATTTCACACAGACATTTTTAGTAGGGTATGATTTCTCAAAGAACTTCAAAGGGAAAACCATTGCGATTGAATGCCTAATGTAAATTATTGACATGGTTAACCCTTTGAGGGGCAGTGGTACGTATTTGTCCCACCTATTTGGTTTTGGATTTTTCCGTATTTCTAAAACGTATATGCCTTTTTAAGACATCTATAAGACTTTTTGAACTCTTGAATACCTGATTTATTAGATTTTATAGAGAAATTGCAAATATTCATTAATTGAAGTATTTTTTATAAACAATTAATCTCAAAAAACCCGTTTTTTTACAGAAAAATGTGCCCCTCAAAGGGTAAAAAAGCTTTCAATTTTATTAAAAATTACTGAAATTACTCTAAAATTTAAACAACTCTATGAAAAGTATTTGTAAATATCGTTCGGTTATTAAGTAATTGAATTAAACTTGTGTGAAAAATTCGAAGCAGATCTATAAAATAATAATAAATCTCGAATTATAAAAAAGTGGATATTGTATTTAAAGGAAATATATAATTTTTAAACTATCGAAACCCGTGTTAATATATACGCTATAAATTACGGTAATCGAAAACAAATTAAGTTAATAAAGAAATGTGAATTAATGTCCTTTTAAATCTGTAATATAGGAGAATTAATAAATTTATTTAAAAAATAGATAATTTCCAAAGTTTTAAAAAGCTAATGACATATGTTTCGCACAATAAATTATGTAAAATAATTAAATCAACCATAACTTTTACCATTAACATGAGATACTAAAAAATTGAACTTGATTTCTGAAATAATTAAATATAAAATTTTTAAATTATTAAAAACGTGATAAAAATTCTAAAATTCAAACTATCCTATAAAAACCATTTGTCAACAGCTTTCAGCATTACCACAATAAAACATAACTCATGTGCAAAAATTGGAGCAAAGCCTTTAAGTAGTTTTTAAGTAATAATTTACTAATAACCCAATCATACCCACATCCATTCGTACAACATACGGGAGGGCATATGAATATATTTTTTTTAACTTTCTAAGTCTAAGCATATGTAAATCAATTGAAAATAAAAAAAAATTTTCTATATCAGGAAGAAAAAAATAAATTTCTTATATCATATGATACTAACTGATTATTTTCATCTAGAGAGAAGGCTGGTGTCAATCCACAGGTCATGACAGACGTGTCGACGTTTGTCGTGTTTGGTAACGAGAGTATTAGAATTGTCGTATTTTCACCCTGACCTTGGACACCACAAGTTTCACTGTAACCATTAGCGTACATACGGCCAACGAAAGGTTCGCTCGTCCGCAACTCGATCGTCAGTGTTGTATTTGTGCAACGTACGCTCACTAAATATTGTTTTACATTATTTTTCTTATAGTAAATGAATAAATGTGAGTTAGAATATTGAATTAGTTTCAAATTAAATATATTTACATTTTATTATTATTATATAAAATATTGTGATTACTGCCAAACGGGATAAAAAAAATTATCACTAATAATATTTTAAGTGTTATTATCTTAATGAATAAACATTAATAATGAGATTTATGTATTTATATATAACTAAAAATTGGAGTGCATTTTTTGCATATTTTAGACTCTTCCTTTCTTTCTTTTGTTATAAGTTATTTGCTGTTATGACGTTTGTTAATATTTAGCTTTCACTCATTTCTCATAAGAACAAGAGTAAATGATACAAAATACAAAACGGTTGGAAAATTGGTAAAAATGTCTCGTAAAAAAATTTAATTATTTTATTCTGACGTTTTACTATCTCTTCTAATGATTTAACCAATACTTTGACAATCGTGAAATTCAAAAATGTAAAATAAGAATTTTGTAAAGTTAAAGTGTTATTAAATTCTTTTTATTTTCAATTATATATTAACATTTCATAGATTGAAAAAAAAGTTAAAAAACTTCATTTTTTTACAGTAAATAACTTTAATTAATATCGTTTTAATAAAAAGTATTTTTCCCAACAAACATTGAAAATAAAATTCGTAAAAAATATCACTTTTTTTATTCCGCTTGGAAAACGTTGTTTAAACTTATCAATAAAATATAAGATATTTAAAAAAAAATGTTCAAGTGCCAATAATAATAAAATTTCAAGAAAATATTCTTACTGTCTATGCAGGGCTCTCTCTCCTTATAAAACGAATTAGGCATAGTTACAAGCGAACTGACGCCAGCTCCTATTGTATCCTCCGAGTAAAGAAAGCAAGTCGTCACATTATTAGAATTTGAATATTCAATTCCATAAGCTCGGCATAAAAAACCATCGTTACATTCGTCGCATCTCTGCTCGCACTTTAAATAAAATATATAATTGTTATCATAAGAAACGAATATATTAAAAAAAATTTTAAAGTGAAATGAAAAGTGGAGAAATTTTAAAAATATCATTCATGACTTTAATTCTTACCTCTTTAGAGTTTAGATTATCGACTTTCAAATCAGAATACGGCAGTGATGTGTTACGGTACTCGGCATAAGAACAAAAGTCTGTCTTTGCTGAAAATAAGCAAATTTTAAATTGCTGTATGCGTTATTTTATTTAAAAAAAAAACAATCATTGTAACATAACGTAAAGTTGTAATAAACTTTATATTATTTTCCATATTTAAATTTCAATGATTCGTACTTAATAGTTTGTGGTCAATGTGCTCTCTCGCTTTTTATAAAATTTATTTTTTCAAAATTTGTAAATATTAAAAAGTTTTATATCATTGTTCTAATTCGCATATCATATTTTCTAAAGATTTTATTATTGTATTTACAAATAGAATCAGACAGGGTTATACCCCAAGGTCAAATGAATTGTTAAATCAAATCAATCAAATCTCTCTCTTCTGAACTTTCCTCCTGTTCATTATAAACCGGTTTGAGGAAAGGCTATTGCTCACAGACAGCGCCGCTTTAAATGCTTAAAGATACTAACAAGAAGAGTATTAGCTGTTTGATCATGGATCTTCCTGCAACACTTGGATATATTTTTATACATAAAATTATGAAGAAAGGCGGGAGCCTTCGGTCTAGCATTAGATTATTCCGAAATTGTGAGCTATTTTGTTCGATTTTAATTAGTATCAATGAATATAATTCTTCAGTGAGAGCTAAGTTTCTATAACATATTTGTGGTTCAACTTTTCGAATTAAAAAAAATTTATTCTAAAAGTTCTTCATCCAAAAGGTAAATGGATATAAAGATTGTTATAAAAATGAGAATGAAATTAAACTTTTATTTCCATTGAAACATGCTGATTTTTTGTATACTTTTTTTTTCTTTATAACTATTAATTCGATTGAGCAAAAAAAAAAAATTTGATTGAGCTTTTTAGGTACAAAGTTTTTACAGTCGCAAGGGTCTAATCTTAACTTTCACTACTGTGTTGCAGAATGAACTTACAAGTTCTCATTATGTGTAATTGTATGTGTTAATATAAACAATGCTTTTTTTAAAGAAATCCTTAAAATTGAATAAAATAATCTAGTGTTAGACTGAAAGTTTGTAGCTTTGTTTATAATTTTAAGCAATAAAATATATGCGACAGTTAATGAAAAATACATGACTTTAGTTATCTTCCAAACTTAACTGAATAGTGTAAATTAATTTTGTATAATAGAGTTCATGAGACGTTGCACCATTGAAAATTTTCTAAAAGAGTTTTTTCTAAAGATATAAAAAATGGTTTGTTGGATTTTTTATTTTTCTTATCTTACATTAAGCCTATTATTTCATAAGAACATAAAATAAAAAGTAAATATTGAATAATTAAAAGAAAAACTTACAAATGTTATGGCATTGGTGTTCTAGATATTCATTTCTATAGTAGGAAGCTCTATAAGCTTGTGGTTTCGTTGCCCTTTCTATTGACAAAAGAGCACAGTTTCCAATGTTATCATCAATAGTGAAATCCAGGCTAGCGCGGAATTGAACTGCTTTACAATCCTTTCCTGTTAAATATAAATGTCTTTTTTATTATTACGGACCAAATACTTATAATTGATGAGCTTTCAATTGTTTCTCATACTTGAAGTCACATTTACAAGAAGAGACAATTATATTCAAATTACGAATTTTCATCAAAATTTCCTGAAAAGATTGCAGAAAAGCTCTGATTTTTTGAAAAATATTTTCGTCTTCAAATATATAGATTCTGTAAATGTTTTTATAAGTTTAGGGTATTTTTTTAAAATTCTTATGACATTTTTTATTTGAAACTTATACAGAATTTCCTGTAGTAATTAATACAGGTTCCCATACAATTTTTTTCAGAGTTAGCATTAAGAAAACTTTTGGAGTATGTAATAGTCTTATTCAATAATTGAAAAATTGATCTTGAAAAATTATTTTTGAATTTGGTAATTATTTGACTCTCATAGGAGGAACCAGAAATCAAGTAAACTTCGAAGTGTCAGTTTTCTGTAAAAAAATGAATTTCTGCAATGGAATTCAGAATGTTATAGTCTCATATGTTTGCTTATTCAAGACTTGTATAAGAGATCGATAAATTAATTGAAATACCATCGGGCAGTAGAAGTGGTAATAGATGATCGATTACGTAATATTCAATACTGTAAGATATTTCTTAGAACTTACCATCACATAAATTTTAAGAAAACCTGTAGCAACTACTGTAAAAAATTCTGTAAAAAGTTTTAAAGCAAAAATGTTTGAAATGCTTAAAAAATACTATTGAAGTAATTAAAACAGAACTAGAAAAAATATACTGAGCTTCATATTAAGAAAAAATTTATATATCCTAATACACTTATTGTTGTGTTCCCTTTTTGTGAAAACTATCTGATAATTTATATATTTCATTTGCTGTAAATGTAGAAATATTTTTTTCATAATTTGATTCACTGCTAAAAAACATAATGCTAAATTTTAAAATACCTCTATCGATACACATTTGGAGACACTCCAATCTGCTCATTGGTTGAGGCAAAATCATCGCTGCAGAATCAAGTAACACCGAACCTAGACTTCTTTCCACTTGCCAATATTTTGTTTTCATACAAAATTCTGGAACTGAATTAACGAATATTGTTAAAAAGATAACGTTTTCGAACTGTTATTAAAATAGGCACCAACTAAAAATTTCTCTTACCTTTCAAACAAATTTTGTGGTAGAAAGTGACATTAGGTTCGAACACTAACAACTTGTTACCATTAGTCTCTACGCTGTAACAACTACTTTTCTCAAGATCGATAATGAACGCACTGCAGTTTAGACTTATACACCTGATTACATGAAATAATAAATTATTACCTTTGATATTCTCACACAGCATGAAAGGTTGCTGTAAGGTTTTTGCAAGGTTACAGTGAAAGTTTGAAACCATACAGAAACCTTTCATGAAAGGTTCCCACTATTTATTTTTATCTGTGACAAGAACCTTAAAAATAATACACTGAATCTTGAACTAAAACTTTTCATGCTGTGCCTGTTGTAACGCTGTCAAAATTCGGATATATAGCTATTTTATAATAATATATTCATCGACTCTAAAATTTGTGATCTGAATCTTGAGATACACGACAATTTATTTGTGAAAATGAAAATTAATTCGTATGCATGCATTATTTTTAATCTTAAGTTTATTTTATTTTAGAGTAACTAATATTATAAAACATTAAAAACAATACTAATGTCGACTGGAGAATAAATCAGATGAAGAATATTTCTATCGGTCTTACAGTCAAATAAAAATTTTCTTTAGAAATAATAATTTAGGTATATTTTTTAATAATTGCAAGGATAAAGATGAAAATTATGTAAAATCGGAAGTAATTTACAAGATTAATTGTAATGATTGTGATAAATATTATATTGGATAGTTCGAATTTTTTCCAATCGTTTGATTTTAAAAATGTTGCTATTTTGGAACACTATATTAAGAATAAATTTAAAAGAGAATATTCACATTTTTGGAATAAAAATAATGTGAATTTAATGTTAGAGTCAAGTAAATTGAATAACATTTATCATCCTTTTCTGACTTAACTTTAAAATTGAGATAGGTACGAGGTGTTTCTTGATGAACGCTTGCTGTTTATACAACAGAATCTGCGATCACGATAAAGAGATAGCTTGTATTTGTTGGTTATTTAGTTTATTGATTGCACGTGTTTGGGACGTGTAATTTATATTGGTGGCGGATTTAAATTAACTAATGGTGGTGGTAGGGGATATTAATATATTTTTAGGTATAAATGGGTTTAACATATTTAATTGAATTCACTCCCTGAGGATGAACAGTAGCGTGCTCGAAAACTGGACAGTTTGAAGAAGAGTGAAATTTCCAATCAATCAAGGATTTTTGGTGGTGGAGGCAGTCAGATTGTCCTTTACTAATCTTATTAATTTTCAGGTTTCAACGGAGTTAATTTTAAGTTTTTATTTCAGATTCTTCGAGGGTGATTATAAAAAGGGCCTTTCTGACTGCTTATCTTTATTTATTTATTATTACTATATATTTTTATTTGACTTTAAGACCGATAGAAATATTCTTCATCTAACTAAATTATACATACTTTTATGGTTTCTTCTTTGAATTTTAAAATTAAGAGAAGATGTTACTTTTTCATTATGACTTTATTGATGAATGATATTGATTTTACTTCTAAATTAGTACACTAAAGATATATATTTAAATTATTATAAATTCGAAACGCTTGGTTTTTAGAATCAGTACTTTTTTAAAATTTATAAATTTATAGAAACGAACAATTATGTCATTTTCTTGTTCGAATCTATAATAAATTTGTGTAAAAAAATCCTCCACGAATTCATTGCGAATTTTTCTCATTATTCACGAATATAACTCTTTTGTTTAACCAAGTTGCACAAAGCATCTTTTCATGGTTTTCCCATGAAGAGAATAAGAAATCTAAAATAAACTCAAGAAGTCTTTATTAAATTTTAATAGTGTTATTAAAATTCTAATGGATTTTTTCACATAAAAAAATTAAAGAAAAATAAAATATGATTGCACGATTGAAAGTACTTAAGGTTTTTACTTTGAGATTCAATTAAGCATTGTCAATTAATTGTCGAAATTAAAATACAATATATTTATAAGCTTTCTCTGAGCCTTATGAAATGCAGATGGAAAACAAAGAAAGAGTAGCATCCTTTTGAGTGTAAAATTAATATTGATGAATGACTAATAAAAAAAAAAATTGTTTCGACCAAAAGCACAATTAAAAATTTTAAATAAATGCGTCAGAAAGGTTAAAATTTAGTCCTTACTTTTCGAAACAGGCAACGACAATCCCATGAGAATCTACACCGGTGTAAAGTAGCTCGGGATTCTTAATGTATTCTGGCTTTGCACCGCGGACCTTCTCCCAAGCTATATCTTGGCACATTATCGTATCTTCTGCAATTTTAGAATTTTTATTGTTTTACTGTTATTTAATGTTTATAAAAGTTAATTTACTACCATCCACCAAATATAAAATTGCAATAATTTGTGTAAATATTAAACTAATTAATTTGAATTTATTGCCATTTTATGTTAATTTTATGTTAATTCTGCATGTACTTGTTTTAAATTATTCGGATATTATCTTATCCTATTTATTTGTAAAAAAAGAGAAAAATTTTTGGGCTTTATTATTTAAATGCGTAAACTATTCATATGTTGATTTAAAGCAATAATACTGCTACTTTGAAATAACCTTTTATAAATTTTTTGTTTCTGTTACAAACAAAAAAGATTAATTTTAATATAATAAGAAAACCGTGACATTTTTACTCAAGGCTGAAACATGCATTAAATTTGAAGTAAAGTACTTTTAGAAATTAATTTTTTTTGCTCGTTTTTAAAATTAATTATAATTTTTCAATTTTATTGAAATGCCCAAGTATATTACGATTTATTGTAAGGAAAAAAATATTTAAAACCATAAAATTTGACAAGCTGATGTATTATCATTAAATATAAATGAAAACTTACCTTGTGTCGTAAGCGAGATGGAGAGTAAAGAAATTAGTAAGACAATATTACCAATATTAGATCTCATCTTTGTTGTTATTGAGACGCTAACGATGATTCTTAAACTACCCATTTCTTATCAGATTAACCTACACTAACATCTACTTGCCGGTATGAATCGGCGCTTCATGCCTTGCGCTGCAGCAGCAACAGGCGCACCTTACGTAATGTTATGATTAGCACGAATTATCACACTGCACACGTGCGGTACACATCACTTTGAAAAAAAAAATTTTTTTCCTTAAATTCAAGAAAAACTCTTTTCACTAATTATTAAAAGTCCATTGAAATTTCGATTGGCTGCAATAGCCATGGCAATAAAATTGCCTGTTTTTTTTAGCAATATTTCCTATTGACGAACAATTAATATAATTAGCTTTTTTTTTTTTATAATGGCTTCATGAAAAATAAGTTATTCGTTAAAGTGGCGTGGCGAATGAGTATAAAATTATCGTTAACTGGCGAAGAAAAAACAATGCCACCTGATATACCCAGCGGGAATGAAATGAAAAGTGATTGAGCTGTTGAATAGGAGTTGAGCGCTGCAAATACCGAGAGACCGTACTGCCTTACTGGCTTCGATCATTTGAGCATATAGTTGCGGCGGACACAAAAAAAAAAGCAAAAGTTTTATATATCCACCTGCATTGTCGATTTTAAAAGCGAAAGAGTTACTCGTACATGACACATCGGCACACTTCCGTCCTCAATGTATGTATATATGCGCAAGTGTAATATCATTCTAAGTGACGAACACACATACACACCTACACCTATCTATGTATAGACACATTTTCATATAAATATAAACCTCTACATATTGTAATACGCTTTTTTAAAAGTCTATCTTTTAAAAAAAAAGAAATAATGAGTTTTAGTATTCGTTTAGTTTCGTTCTTGCTTTTCTCTTTTTTTTCTTTATCATTGGATGTCAATGTGCCATAGGAGTACGGGATGATGTAGAACAGTTTTGCTCAATAGGATAATTAAATTTGATCACAGATTTTTTTTCTATTATCGAATTCCCTTATTTTAAGGTATATTATCGGATTATAAAATTGACTGTTTCATTTATTTTCAAGGACTTTGAAAGATAAATCTGCAAAAAACCAATAAAAATCAGGAAACAAGAGATGAATGTTACTTGAGTTTTCAATTTTTTATCAGTTTTTATTCCAACGTATGATAATATATTTTTTTTTGCTTACGTCCTGCTTTTAAAGTATATTGCGCAATGACAATAACAAAAAGATAAGTTTTTCTTGGGATTTAGGTGTACGTTGCATAAGTTATAACACAAAAAAAAATAATTCAAACTTTATTATAACTAAAAAAATAAGTACACAAGACCAAATCTTCCCTTATCAAATGTCAGCTGCGACTGTCAATCAGAAAAAAAAGTAGATCATTAAATAGCAAATAAAAAAACTTACGAAAAAAGTCTTAATGCCATACTAAAATGTATATATATATTCGGTGGATTCGTGCACATGTGGAATCAGAAGCGTTCGAGTACACGATCGACGCGTGACACAAATATCCACGCTGTCTTGTTGCATTATACACTCGATAAAGCGTTGAGAATGGATTGTTACCTTTTTTTTGTGTATACAATTCTTATTTCTAATTTTTTTTTTTTTTTTTTTTTTTTTGACGTAACCATCTGTATACATATAGATGCGGGCGGTTATAACGGAAAACGACAAACTTTGCATCATCGGATTAATGTACAAGCAATCCTTTTTAATGTCCTCGTTTTTTAAAGCTTTTTGTTATTACCGAGTTATATTCTTATTTATCAGAAGACGGATATGTGCTCATGTAATTATAAGACACCCATTCGATTTTTCAACATTATTGCCTAAAAAATACTTGCTCTATACGATCAATTATATAATAAATGTTACGAAAAATTCATTTTCAACTTGTGGATTATTGATTAATAATAAGCAATATTTACGTATCTATCATTTATTACAAATAAAAGATATATTAAAATTCAGTTTTACAATAAAAATTAAAAAATATTCAAATTGTAAGTCTTACGTAATGACGTGCTCGTGCTTTATATAATAAGCGTACAATTAAATAATTTTATTTTCACGCACGTTACACATTTATAAAACTTTTTGAAATGGAAACTGTAATTATGTTTACTTTCTATAATTGAAATATTGTAACGATAATGGCTAGTTTAGTATGTGAAAAGATAATTTTCCAAGATTTTTTAATGTTATTTGCAATATAATGTGGTAATTTTTAGGGTCGTTAACCATATACATATTAATTATCTTTTCATCATTTATATTAATGATTGTTTATATCGTCTAAATGTAGTTTTGAAATGTACCATTAAATAAATATAAATTTTTAAAATTTTTACTGTACGCCAGATAAATATAGCGGAGTCGATAACATCAATGTCAGAATGTTAAAAATAATGCTTAATTACGTTATTTAATCATTAGCATATACGTTCAACTTGTGTACAGAGAAGGCTGAAGTCAATGTAGCCTGACGTACGTAGAAAAGCATATATGGTTTTTATGTTAAGCGTTTAATAAACTGTTGGCAAGAAAATATTGATATTGATGCGTAAAAAAAGTTAGTATTACAATGCTGTTTAAACGCTTTCTGAAGGACGCTAAAATTAGTGATTATTTAATTTCAATTGCTTCTGATTTAGTATCTATTCATAAATCAATATTATTACAGCTTAACTTTTTTTAAAAAAAGATATTAAAAATTTTAATTTATTCTCTTTGTGTTAATACTAGCAATGCAAATATTAAATTGAAAACATGATTAAAAATTTTTAATTAAAATAAATTTCATTTTATTTTTAATTAATAATGTTTGATATAACATTGAAAAATACAGATAAATTTTTCTAATTACACAAGAAAATATTTATATAATGAAAAAGCAATTATTTTATACATTTATTAAAATATTGCCTTAAAATTCAGTTTGCATACGCTTTTATAGGATTTAAATAAAGAAAATCTAAATCTACATGATAAATGAAATTTTATCATCCATATAAAAAGGATTCATTAATTCCCCAAAAGTTTAAAAAGCTCAATTGATTAAATATCAAAGTGCTTTATGTGAACCGGAGCAATACAATACTGCGAGACAAAGATCTGAGTTTCTGATAACTTAAACATGCTCATTATTTCAATTATTATTTTTTAATCGTGAAAATTAATGTTCAGTTTAGAAACATTTCTAATAAAGTCATATCCTATTTTTGATGAATCGAATCATCTCTGATACATTTATATTTATATTTTGAAAATTATTAATATTATGTTATTTAAATTATTATTATTAATACTATGTTATTGAAATGATTAATACTATATTATTTATATCATACAAATATTTTCTTATACCTATATTCACTGATATTTTTATTGTATTTTTGCAAAGTTTTTTGTTCAAATGTTCATGACAATTATCTAATTGAAAAATAAGCCAAAAAACAGTATTAAATTCATTTTTTTTAAATTTCTATGTAAGTTAGGTATAAGAGTTAATTGAATAAAATATTGACTTTTTAAATCCACTCTAATATTGTCTTCTCTTGAGAGAGTATGCTGTAATCATATGACACCTAATATGAAGCTATGGATATGGAATATACAGTGCATTATTAAAGCCAATTAGCGGCACTCGGAACTTTTCGTGAGAATGCATATATTAATTCGTTCCATATAACGCAATGATTACTCTGCGTTTCTATTCCTTCTCATCAAATTGCATTCTAACGCATACTTAAATCAATTATTAAATTTACGTGAATCCATAAATTATAATAATTTGACTAATCATTCTATAAAGCCATTAGATTAATCCATCAAAGGCAAACGACCTGCGTAACATTGAGAGAATCACATTGCAATCAAATAAAGTCATTTTTTTTTTGTTCGAAAAAAAAGTACTTTCTAATAAAGGAATTTAGGTTTTAAGACTCAAGGCCGTATTCCAGATATTCTAGAAGATACGCATAGCGAGCACATTATGTTATGCCGTGTTGTGCGAACATATTTAATAGCGCATCGCTGCAAATGAAACACGCGGTAAAAGTGCTTTTGTTTCGGTATATCATATGCAGCCCGAGTTCAGAGATTACACCTTGACATTCTGCTGTTATGCGCTTTACATGGATTCTACATAGGAGGAACATATCGCATTTGGAGATCTTTGCATCGGCCTCGTATAACGACAATGCACTCTACATCGATCTTTATGTGCAAAATTTTACTACTCCTCTGCACTGAAAAAAAAAAATCATTAGAATTTTATGCTCACTTCAGTATAATTTATTTAAGCAAAATTTCGACATTTTAAATCAATCAAAATAAATATTATTTTTTTAAGCATATATCCAAAAAGTAAATTAAAGTTACTAATCGTAAAGAGTTTATTGCAACTCATTTACTAAAAATCAGTAATTTAATGTTACGAGAAATTGGATTTCTTCATTTTTTTCGTAATTTCATTTTGTCTAGAAGAATAAAAATTTCAAATTGCTAACAACTCGTAATTTAATTTTAGTTTTTTTACCAACCGATTAAATTTATTTTGATCTAATATGACAGATTTTTATTTAAACTTTTTTTGATTTTCAATGTTTATCAACCTATATTTTTCGAACGCTATTTTTTCAAAATCTGTGTGTATTAGATATAATGTATGCGACGTTCTTATTTGACACACATTTTCGAAAAAATATAATCTCTGGCAAGTGTACAGTAAAAATACGCACTTGTTTCATTTATGTAAGTTATTGATTTATGTAATTTAACTCTTGTTGCTGAAAATATTGATCTGTTCCAAATTTAAAAGCAATCAAAAATGAAAATAAGAATCATATTAAAAATTATAAATTCTATTGTTTATCTAATTAATGTTAATTTTAATATTTTTTATTTCGGTTTTTAATGACTTAAACCACTGACAAGTAACTACTATTATTTTAATGTATAATTGAGTTTATTGAATAGATTCTGAAAGAAAGAAATTTTAAATATAATATATAATTTTATCAGTTATTTTTAAAAAGTTTAATTTTAATGTAAACACGAAAAAGAATATCTAGCATTACACGTTCAAGATGATTTTAGTTTTATATTATTTTAAATGATCTTGTTATTTGTTTTTAGCTTGAATTAAAACGGTAAAACAAATATTGACAATATTTATAAATATTTTTAGTATCTCGATTAATGATGTTAAAATATATATAATCTATGGTTTTTAGTTTATTTGGAATAAATTTTTTTTCATTTTTTACATTTTGACAAAGTTATTTATGATTAACCATAGTCATTTTTTTAGATAAGCCAATACTATTGTTGCCCTTGTGATTCATAAATAGTTATTGCAAAAGCTAGAATTAATAAAAAATGTTTTCTATAAAGCACAAATGGTAATGACAAATTATTTCCTGTACTTAAGGTAATTCTTGGAATACAAACTTTATATATACTTTCATCATTCGTAATGATATGAGCTTTAATATTTTCATTGCATTGAATACTTTCATTATTCGTAATGATATGAGCTTTAATATTTTCATTGTATTGAATTAGATTCTGAATTTTTGATCGAGCATCATTACATAATTCTTCCGATATACATAAACTTCTTTTTATGGTTACTATAATATTAAATTTTAAAGTTAACATATGGCATGATGAACCTTTTCTAATTTTATTTAAATATTCTATTCGGTAATTCAAATAAATATTATCGTTGGTTTAATCAGTGCCCATATGCATAGCATAATTTAATACTGTAATTAGTTTGAACTTATCTTTATTATGAAGAGCTAAAATAACTTCATCAACTTAATTATTTAAATAAATTTCAGAATGAATTTTAGAAAAAAATATCCTCAGTTTTTAATGTTTCGGGTATTACATATGGATTTATATTGCCTTTACTATAATTGGTAATAGAAATAAAGCGGAGCCATCTTTATCTTTTGAACGAATATTTGTAATTAATTTAGTCCATGTTTGCGACAAAGATTAGCACATTTGGCAGCTTCAGTCGCAAAGAGTAGTACATTCAAATTTTCCCATCAAGACTTGCACACATTAAAAACCGTCTCTTGAATAATGACACATTTTAACAATATTGCGGCATGTTGCCGATTTTGCCACTTTAACGAAGTGCAGGTGAACGACCAATTTGGTTAATTAATTATATAATATACAATTATTTCCTCTTCGCATTTAATAGTAAAAAAAATGACCCGTTTATTCGGCATTTTAAATAAATGGAGTGATCGTTATCGATGAGTCAGAAATAATAACAATAATTTAAACTTTCCGTTTTAAACAATTTGTAGCAAACGTGTTTGTATTTCAAATAATAAGCTAATTTAGTAAGGTCGCTTATATTCTTGCCTATACTTTTTTAATACCTACTTTTGATTAAAATAATAAGATTTTTTTTAAAGGGATCATTTGAATTAAAGAGAATATTTTTTAACAATCAGTTACAATTGCCTCTATTTTAATGAATGATTAAAATAAGCAAAAAATATTACATTAAAATATATAAAAATGTAATTTGGCAGTTTTTATTTAGCGCTTTGAAAACTAACATTATTACAAAGACATGGGCAGCGCCCGAGTTTTAAGTCCCCTAATATCCGGAGCCGGGCCTTCTTTACAGTCATATACGTTCAATAAACGATCATGCACGCGCAGTTCATCAAAGTTAGCAGAATTTTTTTTCTATGGCATTGTATATCTATACGATTTGCGCATCACGAGCGTGGGACGGTTGGACTATTGAATTTCTATTAGCAAGTCGCTCCTTTTTTTTTCCGCGCTTTTCATCCTCTTTCTTTCGCCAACACTAATACACAAGCTGACACACACCCATGACCCATGCAAGCATACACATACACAGAGAGTTTTTCTCACAGTTCCCTAGGCTATCATATGTGTATCTTTCATTGATCTTTTGTTTCTTTGTTGACATTTTTTTCCTTTGATTTCTCCTATTTTTTACATATTGTACGTCTAGCTATTATGTAGGACACAAATCGCAAAAATCTTTTTTTTTTTTTTTTTACTCATTTTTATTGAAGTTTCGTTTCTTTCGAGACTGTAAATGTAAAACCAATTTTAATGAAAATTAATGAAAATTAATTTTAATGATATGAATTAATTGATATTGTGTTGATACAGTCAAAATCCAAATGATGCTATTTTTTAAATGATGTAACGATTGTTAAAATTATAGTATGAACTTTCGAACAAAAATTTAATTTTTAAGCATGTAGAATTTATGCGTTTTTAACGCAATAGCTAAACAAAAAATCATGTGGCAGTTTATTAAATGAGTAATAAGTTTAAAATATTGATGAAACTAGATATGGAATTAGTCAGAAATCATTCGTATAATTTAATATTTTAAAAACTTATTATATGAGTATTGGAGAAAACGATTTAAAAATAAATTAAATAACTTTTTTGCAAAATTATATTTTTTCGTATTTCGTATAAATATTACATTTATAATTGTGTTTAATAAATAATACAAGTATGAATTGAAATATTTGAGTAAAGATTCATGAATAACAATCTGTTGAACTTTTTACATAAATTGTTAAACATCGACACGTAAAACCATTGACTCATATGTGATGCAATACGAGGGAAAATGATAATTTTTATTTATTGTTTGCCTTATCTAAAAGAAGGTGGCTTACCTTGTATGAAAAAAAATAAGTCTAAAAATTGCTCGACTCACTTTTTTTTAAAATAATATATTTTTCAATGAAAAAAATTTATTCCATCAAATAATAAAAAGCGCTCCCAGCTACTTTGACATTGCGCTTTCTTATAGGAATTTTTGAAATTTAAAATTTTTCATAATACATTCTTTTTGAGTTATGAAATATATATTTTTATGTACTATTTATTGACACCTTGAACAAATAGCATATTTCATTTTAAACCGCGGAAAGTAGGACGTTTGAAAACTTTTAACAAAAAGTAATATATTTCCAAAAGCTTCCATGAAAACTAGGATATCTCACCGTTTAGTCATAGTGGGATAAAGTTAAAAATTTTTATCATTCAAGAGACAGCATATAGAAATATGCGAGTCTTTGTGGGACCAATGAAATTTGTTTCTCTTTGCGGAGAAGGATGCCCAATGTGCTAACCTTAATCGCAAATATGAACCGTGTTAGTTTTTGCCTTAAAATCGAAATTAGTTATTGTCCGTTAGAGGCGACGATATCATGGTGATTTGATTGATTATCTAAATACAGTTTAAAATTTTAAATTTTATTGAGCTAAATTAATTGTTTTTAATATAGTTGATTTTATATTTTAATTACCGCAAAGAATCTACGGTAAAAGTTTTAAAGGAAAATCTCCATTTATTTTAGATATAATAATAAAATAAAGACAAATTAAGTTAATAAATATTTTACATAAAATTTTACTGAATTTCCTTTTATTTCTGACGTAAAGTAGAATTAACGAACGTGTTTGAATAAGATATTTATTAAAAAATTAATAAAATATGTTTTTAATGAGAAATTATATAAAATAATTTTACATAAACTATTCATCTAATTTTTTGTTCTTGAATGTTAAAATACAAAATTTCAACAAATTTCATAAAAATACAGTATAAATAAAAAATTACATTAATTTTGCATCAATTTATATTTTTAATTATCCAAATGGTTGACAATCTTATAAATCATATGAAATACTACTTAATATGCTAATATTTGCTAAAAATAAGAGTAATATAATGGATCAGTTTTTTTAAATTACTTGAATCATACTATAAATTAAATAATGCTATAAAAAACGCTTAACAATAGCTTATGACTTCTTACCACAATTAGACAAAATTATGTAATAAATTTGGAAAAAACATCTCATAATTTGTGAAATAGTAATTTACTACGTACACGCACACGTACGTACAAATAAATAATTTTTGCAAATCATTTTTTTTTCATTTTATGAGTCTAAATTTGTTGAAATAAATAAAAAATAGAAACAATTTTTTATTGATATGATTCTCTTTTAACAAAAAAAATAATTACCAAATTCTATAAAAAAATATGAATAAAAGTATGAAAATTGCAACTATAAACTCAATGACTAATGGGTTTTATGCTTGTTAGTTGCATATCAGTGTAGCTCTTACGTGCCATTCATTGAAATTTTGTGTGTATGGAATTTTGAAAACAGAAATCATTTCCTTTTTTATAATCAAAATATTTTTTAAAAGTACATTTATTTTCTAGTATATTAGCATTTAATTGTTTCAATAGAGTATATTTTAAAGAATTATTTTTTTCAGTTTTTTCAATTTCGTTTAATTTTTAAGTTTTATAAAAAAATTCATTTAGCATTTCTTTTTTATCTGATTTCATTTAATAGTTTTAATATCTGCTAATTTTCTTTTGTTGACTAAGCAGTTACTAACTTTATCAAAATTATTTAATTAAAGAAAAATCTATATTTCAAGCACAAACCTTAACGATGAACTATAATTATACTTCATATACCCTTTATTAGCATGAAAATTACCATGCATACTTCAATGTATAAAAAGTTGTCTATTGCGAGGAGCAGGAAGAGCTTATGATAAATTTCACTCATGCAATATATACTTCATATAATCGCTTCTCATTATATTTACGCAAAAATGTATAAAAATTAAAATAAATATTAAAAAGTTTGATAAAATTTTTTTAATGTTTTTGTTGTCATTACAAAAATTACAAACAATGTCATATATAATAAGGAAAAATTAATGTTTCTAAAATACACTTCTAAGATTTCACTTTTAATATTTTTAATACTAATATAATATTTGCATGATGTTTCATACAACATGAAAGGTTGTCGTAAGGTTAAGATCTCAGTGAAAATTTGAAATCTTTCAAAAACAGTTCATGAAAGGTCCCCACAATGTTTTTTTTTTCTATAACAGAAAAATTTACAAAATATTTCAGAAAATGTTTCAAAATCTTGCAGTAACCTTTGCAGAAATATTCCAACAAAATATTTAAAAAAACCTTGTTACAAGTTTTTTTTTTAAACCTTTAACTGAATCTTTCACTGGAGTTTTCATGCTGCGTACGATGATTCAGTTTTTAATCTTTTATAGGCTGCTTTCCTCTTAATTATTGTTAAAATATCAACTACAAATACGTTGATTTCTTTTTCGTTCTCTGGCAGTAGTCTTTATTAATTTTAGCTTTCAAGCCCCGAAATAGGACCTGGTTTACAATTTAACAATTACTTTTTTTGTTATATGAAGAAACGTCAATTTTTTTATAAGTTGTCATAATTTAAACTATATAACTTAATGAAATTACAATGGATTATCTATTAAATAATGAATATTGTATTGTTTGTATTTTTCTTGATAGAATATGTATAAAAACTTTACATATTATGTGGAGAATCTGAAAAAGTTGCTGTGGAAAAGCACTATTTGACATATATTGTCATTCAAAAACCATAAACTTTTTATTTTATTCCTCGTAAATAATAATTTATTTTATTTTATTAATTTATCAATAATATTATTGTTAAAGAATAAATCGGATAAATAAAATGTATAGAAAAAATGTGATAATGAATATTTGACTAGCAAGGTAAACAATTATCTTAATCGCTCAAGGAGTTTAAATTCTTTATTACTTTTACTATAGCGCGTCAAATTTACACATGATAATACAAATTGACATTTAATGTAAAGGTCTATGTCGGTTTTGACATTGAAGACCGCTGTTTATAAAAGACCTGCGTGACGGCCAAGCATGAGAGAATAACATTTTTTTTCCAATTACTATATTTTTTTAATCAAACAAATAAAAGTGGATGTCAAGTACCAATGACGGTCTTACCAACCAAGGGTCTCATTATTGGGATAGTATTATTATTATCCATCACGCTAATTCATTCCGCGAGTCGTAAGTTTTATTCTTTGATATATAATTAACAAAATTTTTATTCAAAGATCAACTTACTGTAACTTCAGTGCCGCTTAAGAACAACTTTTATGAAAATATATATTTTTCATTTATTATTTCCATGAAAATTATT
Source organism: Anastatus disparis (assembly GCA_017163975.1). Taxonomy (NCBI): domain Eukaryota; kingdom Metazoa; phylum Arthropoda; class Insecta; order Hymenoptera; family Eupelmidae; genus Anastatus; species Anastatus disparis. Next base: position 1,867,015 of record JAFFSR010000009.1, read on the forward strand.
TTTTAAATAACCTTTACCTGTTTTATTATAAAAGAGTAAAGCCAGTGCATAATTTCTTAAAAGATCGATAAATTCCTTTTCGGTTTTTAATTTAGTAGTAAAAAAAAAATACTAATTATATTTGGAAGTGGAGAATTTGATTAAAGTGATCATGTTGATGATGAAAATTTTAATTTATCAAAATTTAATAAATCTTGCATAAAATAATATAACTAATTAAAAGTAATTGATTTTTATTCCTAGCACGTAGTCGTGGAGTGGCAATCGTAGTTAAACAGCCCGACCCTTCGAACTCCGGAATGACTCCGGAACCGATTATGAGCTCCGAAGATAATGCAAGAACTGAAAACAGTCCTAATGACTTAAGCCTAGCTAATTTAGCAGATTCCTTAGGAATGCTTCCCGTTATAGGCTCTATTATAAAAGCAGGTTTAAATTATATTGCTGAGATGATAATGTACTTCGATCAGATCAGCAATGGACTGATAGCAAGAATTGTCGGCGGTTCTTTGCCTTGTGTAATCAGCTTGGAAAATGGAATCAGATGCAGTGGAACCTCCAAAAAAGGTGGTGTTTATGGTGTTATAGAAGATATTGTTATGGGTATGCCGAGCACCGTACTTCCAGACCCTGTAAAAAATATTTTACTTGTAATGATCAAGCTATTTGTGAATCCGATCATCGATGTCTTTTTTGGCGGATTACCGAAACCGAATACATAAATTTTCTCCAAACAATTTTTACAATATCCTGTATCCAATATCAAAAGACTTAAACTAATTTTAATTTAATCAAATAAAATAGTTAATTTTGATAAAATAATTTTTTTAGCTCAATTATCTTTATCGTATAGGTTTAATAATACTGAAATTTCAGAGAAGATTTAACGCTGTTACACGAAGACTATGTAATTTATTACAATAATTAACCTTAAGAATAAAACATTTTTTTGAATAAAATTTTTATTTTTCCCATATCATAATACGTAAGCTGGAAAAATCTAAATTTGATTAGTATAATTATTTAATGAGGTACTTTCAATAGAAATGCGCTTCATAGAACTTGACTGCCCCATTTGACATATCACCTTTGGAGCGATAAGCATAAGCTTCTGTGAATGCATTTGCCAATATTACGCAATATGCAAAATTTTCGCATATCGTTTGGTCAAAAACTCAAAGTTTTATCGGCTCTTTTTTACCGTTGACGCAACACACATTTATAAAAGGATAGTCAGAGCTTTGTGATTCAGCAGTCAAACCATACTTTTCAAGCCATATATTTTTCATTATCTGAGAAATAATGGAAGTTACGGTGAAGGAAATTTTGTTTGTCACATTATTTGCCCTTGCAGTGTCTTCAGTTCATGCTAGGACTAGTAAGTTTTTGTGAACTATAATCAATCAGTTTACTGTATTTATTTATGTAGTTAAATCTTTTGTTTTTGCGAATTCTTATATACTTTTTAATAAAAATTCTTTCAATCGTTTGTATTAAAAACAAATTGTTGCTCAAAAGTGCTTTTTAAATATTAACAAAGTTTTAAATAATATGTTAAAATATAACTTTTATTGATATGAAAATATTGAATTGATTTAAAATCAATGTTTCCATAGTTGAAAAACGAGATGCAGATACAAACTATTTCGCAAACATGGTTGGTCAACTGAATAGTCTGGCAGAAGTGCCATTTGCAGGCCCATTAATATCGCCGTATGTAACATCTGCGAAAAATTTCATAACAAACATTGACGATAAGACCGATGGCAGTCTTAGTGCTACGGTTAACAGTGTCATGCCCTGCAATTTCAGTGGACGAAGCATCAAGTGCACAGGTCACGTCGACAAGGAGAGTGCACGAAAACTTGCCAAAAAAATTGTTGACTTGATACCTACTGAAATGTTACCACCATCGATAGCACCGATGATCAAATTGGCTAGCGATATGATTTAGGACTAATGTATTGTTTATATAATTTAAGGTATTAAAGTAATAATAATAAATTATTGTAATTTTATAAATAGTTTTGTTGTTGTTATTGTTTTCTCATTCCTTTTAATATTTTATGAAATTACATTTCTTCAAAAAACATTATGACTTACCTTTATGACATCATCAATGATAATTATTTGTAATTAGATTGATTCATATTATTAAATAATATCGTACATATTTGTGAACAAGGTTTTTTGAACAAATAACATATTATAATGTTGCATACAAGTTAGTTTATTGAATTATCATTTACAAATAACTTAAAAACTATCTATCCAAAATAATTAATCTCTAATGAAAAATATAAAAATAAAAAAATTTTTTCACAATTCAGTTAAAAATTAAACTTGGAATTGACATGCTCTTTATTAACTAGAAATCAATTAAATTTTTTTTTTTTATTTTATTTAACGTCGCTGTATTTATGCTATCATTTTGATATTAATTAGCGACGGAGGTCGTTTCAGTGTGTTTGTGAACTTCAGCACATGTAATGTACATTGGTGCTTGTGTCAAACGGCTGAGAGCGAGATTCGAACTCGAGACCTCGAGATTGCGAATCCATCTCTCTACCAACTCAGCCACTGACTACCCAAATCGAATGTTTTATTTTTTCAATGAGTTTATTATTCACTTACATGTAAAGTGTATTTCAAGGTCATATTGAATAACAATTGTTTTATTAAATTTTTTCAAAATAAGTACAAAACATAATTTCATTAAAATTAAATTAGGCCATACCCAAAAGTTTGAAAATATGGTAAAGTGTCTGTAATTCGATGAGATATTTAAGAATGAAATCGGGCAATACTTCTGATTCTCTTGCCTTCGTTATCAATTTGTCCAATGGTGGAAAGACATTGACTTTAGCAAAATCCCAGGCCAAGTGGTTTATATTCTCCATAATAATAAGAAAAATATCTAGCAATGATTTAACTGATGGATGTTGTATTAATTCATTGAGAGGTTCAAGCATGTTTTTAGCATTTTCGGATATTGCATCAAGCGGTAATAAACGCATGCTGCCAAACAGCTTTTTAAAAGGCATCATGAAAACTTTCGACACCTTTGAGACCACACCTGGAGCGTTTTTTGCTTGGGAATAATAATGTTCGTTGTCATTTCGTCTTTTTGCCACTGATGTATCATCGCTACTGACAAAGAAACCAAGCGAATCGATTACGTATGATATTAAACTCTGTGCAATAGGTTGACCATGAATATAAATCCTCTTATATATGTTAGTCAAAATATTATTTAATATTCTTAAGATTGGTTTAGGTATGTAGCTGATACCTCTATTTAATCTTGCATCATTGGAATTCAAGTTTCTAGAAATATTTGAGGTTTTGTTTCCACTTTTTATTTTTCCTGAAAAAATTTATACTTTTTATTTTCAATGAATCATTAAATATTTTTATTTTTTTACATTATTATGTATAATCGATAATTTTTCCGCTATGAAAATGATAAAAATTTAAAAATTAATACGAAAAATGTGAAACAATTATACAATTAATAAGGAAGCAATCGATGCATATAAAATTATAGAATAATACTTGTTTTGACTTTGAAAATGTAAGTTTTAAAAGTTTTATCGTAATGTCACAATAAATATGTATCAGCTAATAATGCATATCAGTTGATGTTTTATGCTTGCTTACCTTCATTACTGCTGTTACCGTATGCTTCCCAGAATAATCCAGCGATGCTAAACAAAAGTAAAAGTAATAATAAATTCTTGGACATTGTAAGAACACAGCAAGTGTGGTCTTCTCTGTGGAGTAATGGCGTGGACGCGCAAGAAGGAAAAATAGTATTCAAATGACATTTTTCTATTACGTATGCAAAAAAAATAGTCTTATCAAAAAGATACCTGACACATAGTATAGGCTAAATTAATGATGCGCTCGAATAGTTAATTATGTATTCTTGCTAAAGACTAAATTTTTTTATGCTCATTACATTATATTCATATTTATATAGCGACTGCTTTATATTTATGATTGAATATAAAGAAAAATTTAAAGTTTCATTCATCCATTTTAAAATCACACGAAAATTCGAATTCTTGAAAGGAAAAAAGAACTTTATTTAATTGATGAATAAGTTCAATAAGTTATTTTATGAAATATATCTTTCTCAAAGTAATATATTGAAAGAAGATATATTTTAAATAATTAAATAATTTTAAAACAATATTTTTTAAAAACATTAATGATAGTAAATTTAATTAGGGTAAGATTAGAAGAGTAGGGGAAAGAAAAGTAAACATTAAAAAATTATAAATAATTATGGAAAAATTTTTGTTTGAACGTATTTCCTATGACATAATTATTGGAAAATCTATTAAGCTATAAATATTTCAAAATTTGTACTTTTTTAAAAAGGATTTTTATTTATAATAATAAAATAAATGTATCTTTAAACATGTTTTGATTTTTTTTTCAACAAGACACTACAGACACAGTCTAAGCAGTATGCATTAAAAGAAAATTCATCCGAAAAGTCCTTATTATGAAATAGGTGTGCATGTGCCCTCTAAGGGTATCAACGATGTAATGGTACATGGTAATGCTTTCTTTTCTGTGTTTCTCAGTAAACTATCAATAAAAAGCCAGAATATATTGGCTAATGGAGATAATAAATCCTCGAGTTGAATAAGTACACCAACAGTTGTTTTGCCGTTTTCGGGATCGTTATCTTTTATGCTGGTACTAGGTGGTCCGTTCGTTGGATCTGGATCAGTCAATAGCGTAGAAAATGCATCTAGTTTTAAAAACATAATTATTTTACAAGTATTTTATTATGTTTTTTAATTTAAAATTCTTAAAATTAGTTGAGGGGATATAAAATACCGACATTACAGTTTTTCAAATTTTTAATTCTGAATCTAAAAGTTTCAAAAATATCATTATATCAAATTCTTCTATTTTAATTATTAAAATACTTTACGGAGATATTTAAAAAATTTTTTTAATGAGATGAGGAATCAGGAAACCTGTGACGTCATAACTATGTTTAAATCATATACCCTACTCACCTGAATTATTAAAATTGAGAGATTCGAGTATACAATAAAAATAATGATAATAATAATAAGAAGAAGAACAATGATAACAACAATAGTAATAATTACTTTGATCCCTAGGTTCCAAAGTTTCTATTATCGCATTCTTAACATCTGTACCCGTCTTGTTCAAAGTATCGGAAAAATTATCTGCGGAGCTACTTAAAACAATAGTTGACAATGCAGTAAATAGTATCAGATATTGGATTCGGTACTTCATCCTCCCAATGCTTTTTTTCTAAACGTTTTCCCACTTTCTACTGTTCGGTTCTCTGCCTAAAAAAAAGTCTATTTGAAAGTTAACGTATCCAATGTCTAAATATTAATAATTATCGGTCCTATATATAAGCTGCTAGTATTACGTCCAATTATATTGATATTAAATTTATCGTCTTTGCCTTGAAGAGAACATTAGAAAGGCTTCAGTTATTACAAAGAACATACGTATGATGTAAAAAAGTGTTCGAAAAATTTTCTCTAACCAATTATAATATTAATTATAGATACTAAATTTGATAAAATTTAAAAATTTCTGTAATATGAGTTTTCATTATATATAATCATCTGACGTAATGTGGAAGTGATTGATTAATATTGCTTGGATATATTAACGAATAATAAAATTATTGAATGATGTTAATTTATTATGTAATTTTTATTAAACCAATATATATGATGTTTAATAAATTTTCAACTGTAAAAAAACTGAAAAAATAAGAAAGTTATAGAAAATCAATGGAAACAACTAAAGTAAATTTCTGTTTAAAAAATAAATCTGATATGAAAATAAAATATATGATTATATTAATGATTACTCTTTTAATATATATCACGACAATAAATTTCTATAAAATAAACTGGAAAAAAATTGGAGTAGCGTTGCAGTAATAATTCTGCTCAATTTATCATTTGAAATTACTACGTTTAGTGTTTCATGCACGAAGATTACAAATAAAAGTAAGAAACAAGCAAATTAAACTGTCACCTTCATGAATAAAAGCTTTTATTGTACTTTTCATAAAATGTTTTTTATTTTTAGAGTATATAGAATGTTTTACATTCGTCAGCATCACAAAATAAAAATTGCTGAAATTTTGAAAATATTTTTTATTAGATACTCTAAGCACTTTGTATATCAGAGCACATTTTAATGTAAGTGCGCAAAATAAATGATTCATGCAATGCACGGCCGATATACGAATCTTTTTTTTTATTTTTTTTAACGTCACCGTATTTGTGCTACCATTGTAGTGCTAACGAGCGACGGAGATTTTCGGTGCGTATGTGAACAAAGCACATGAAAACGTACTGTGGTGCTTGTATCAATTGGCTAAGAGTGGGAATCGAACTCGAGTGATCGAGATTACGAATCCATCGCTCTACCAAGTGAGCCACCGAAGACCTCAAATAAAATGTGTTCTTAAATTCTAGTCATTTCTACCTTTTGAAATTCACAATCCTTGTTCAATTTTTACCGTGTTTAACATAAAAATATTGTTTTACCTTACTTCAAAATGAAATTTGAATTTATTTTTAATTGTGACTATGTATAAAATATAAATGTCGATTCAATTTATTTTAAACTAGAATTAGAATTCATTTTTCATGAACATTTTTCCATCTAAAGATTAAAATTAGTAATACTTAAATGAATAATGAATGGTATTTGTTCGGACAAATAGTTCGATCTTTTTTTCCAATGTACTGAGTATAATATTCACTTATATACATGTTTGCCAATGTAATTTCTGCTAACCAAAGAATATCAAGAAAATATAAACTTGAATATTATTTACCCAGAAGTTGAAATCAATACTTATTATTTTGACATTGATACTAGAATATCTTATATAGCTTAAGAAAATACTTAAGTTTTTCATGGATTAAAAATGAACAACAGCATAAAGTTTAAGTTTAAACATTAAAATTTTATCTTCAGAATTTTCTAGGTATACAATTTTTATATGAAGCACTTAAATTTCTACTTTTGCATGTAATTAATATCAATAAATAAAGCAAATTTAGAGTAATCGATTTAAAAATTTGAATAAGTATATAAAAAGTGCAAAAACATAAAAAAATCTAAGCTTATTATAAAATATATATATTTTAGTTTTAAAAGATTGCTATGAGCTTTAATTGATTTTATTTCAATTAAAGTTCAAGTATAGTTGTGGTTGAAAACGTGTTCGTTGCAATTTTATTGATAATACAATAGTAGGATGGGGATTAACAATGATGACGTTGGGCATCTGCTTGCAATAACCATCGTGTCATTGATGCTTTTTACATCTTTAACAAAAACACAATTGGTAACAAACGCAATTACTTACAAACACATGGTCGAGGCAGTTCACACTATATTTAATAATACTTGCGTTATTTTTATGTACACCGTTGAAGATCCTATGCAAGTACTTGGTAAGTTCGCTCGTACTTCACATTTTTTATTCCTGATAAAAAGTCAAATCTTATTTTATAAAGCTTTTTATTAGGAAATTTTATTTTTTACACAATACGAAAGTGTTCAAGAAAATGATAAAGTAATAATTAACAACAAATTACTACATATTTTTTAAAGATCCATATGACGCTGAACAGCTTATGTCGCTTCCACTTGCCATCGCCAGACTTCATGTTCGTACAACCGCATATGCTATCAAAACATTCAAGAAACAGGTAAAATTTATCCAAAAATTTAATGCTATTTTTAGAATTATTAATGGATTCGGATAAATCATCGAGTATTTCTGCCAGATTTACATTAGCGAAAAATTTGACATATGGCAGTAAAATAATAAAATCATGTAAATCAATTTTTTAATCATATAAAATTTATAAACATATTTTAAAGACAGACAAAGATTAAAATTAGTTTAAAAGTTAGTTATAAAGTTATATAATCCATCGAATTGAGGAAAACAGTACATTCAAAAGATCAAAAAAATTGATTCTTTTCTATTGACTTAAAATTATCGTTTTCTGGTGTAATATCTATAAAAAATTTTTACTTTTTATTGAACTACATGAAAAATAAAAATGAATTATCTTTCAAGATAACTAAAAAATTTATGAGTTGATTGATTTCATACACAATCAATTTGACTGTGTATGAAATTCGTAGTAAAAAAGGTCTCAATATTTGTAAAAAGTATTAATTGCATTTATTTCTACAGTAATAGTAATTACCACTTTATTAACTCGATACTAGACAAAAATATTTTATTTACAAATATACCACATTTCTTTATTTAAAATTTAGCGGAAGTAAATAACGACTTCACTACCGCTGAATGTCCTTAATCCCACTAAATTAGAAGTTAATTATATGGAATAAGTTAGTAAGATTGATAACAAATTATTCAATAACCTAATAGAAATTATGAGAAATTTAACAGTTTTTAATAAAAGTCGAGATATTAAAAAATTAATAAAATTTCAATTTTTTTATTGGGCTCGTTTTTTTTTTTTTTTTAATTAAAGTGGCCATTATTGAGGTAGGAATAAAGCGCATTAACTAGCTTGTGAATAAAGTTATTTCTCCCTCGAGTATCTACTTCCTTCGCTTAGCTTTGTTTGCTCTGGTAACAAACTCCTTCCCGCAGAAAAGATGCGATTTTACTCCCTAGTTGCAAAATGTACAGTTAAAGACGAATGTAATAAAGTTTTTTTTTCCTTTTGTCAAAGATTGGAGAAGAATATTTTAATTTAAAAAGGCCTTTATTTATACTGATAAACGATTCGGAGGAGCTTAGACAACAATTTTCCAAAGTAAATAAACAATTTGACTAATTAATATTAATTCTAAAAGAATGCATTTAATATATGAATTGTTATTGTAATTCGTAGGAAATAGCACCATGGATATCAATGGCTTACATAAACTGGCTAATTTTTTTTAAGGATAATACTAGTATTGAATATTTTTTCTCCGAAATATATGTGCCCCTCGATTGTATTTTCTTAATTGCGCACAAAGCTAAGGACAGCGATACTTATGAACTGACGGAAGTTTATCACATTGCCAAGGGACGAGAATTAATGATCGATCATTTTGGTACCTGGAACGAGGAAGATGGACTGTCAATAACTAGATTAGGACTTTATCAACGAAGAAGTGATTTACGTGGTCAATTGATTAGAGTAACTTCAATCCAAGTATTTTCTTTTTATTTTACTATATTATTTTTTTCTAATTCATTTTAGTTTAATGTTGATGAAAATTAAATATTTTAGTCAAATTCAGTGTATAACTTATTTAAATACTTTACTTATAATTCTGATACTTTTAAATTAAGATTAAATCAATTACGAAATTCGATTTTATTTTTTTAATTACCTTTTCTAAATAAAGTAAGTTTTTAAGATAATGAAAAATAATTAATAATTTTAGGATCCACCTGTTTCACTAATAGAACATGATGAATTTGGAAAAATGACAGGAATAAAAGGCTTTTTTGGAACAATTATTCAGATACTTCAAGAAAACATAAACTGCTCGTAAGTTTAAAAACAATACATATTTTCTTTCATATCGCGCTTATTAAAATAATTATTTTTAGTTTCGTAAATTAGTAAAAATTTTATTAAGTAAAATTTTACTTGACCTTGTTGTTGCGTATAGCTTTTACTTTCTAATAAATTATTTTCCTTATAATTAGTATGCTCAAGTGTTAATACAAATGTATTATTTTCTTATTTTCCTACGTGTGTGTACAATCTTACAAGCCGTCATAAATAAAATTTTTCTCGTCTAAAAATTATGGGATCTTTTAATTTATATTTTAAAAAACTCAAAACTTAGGATTTTTCCTAAAATTTTTAAACTTTAAATTTATCTTTTGATCTTTTCAGACATTTCTTTCAAAATGTGAGTCAATTAGTCTAATTTTGGATTCTGTAGTTATTTTATGTAATTTTTATTATTATAAAATTTCATAAAATTATTAAAAACTTGGTCACTTTCAAATCAAAGTTATAATAACTTGAAGTTAACATCTTCAAAAATTTCATATTGAAATTGATTTTTTCGTTAACTTTTTATAAACAAGTTGAGTAGCATACTCCTATTTCAATTCAGTGAAAAAATAGTACATTATACAAGCAGTAAGTAAAATACGAATTTGTCTCGAGAATGGAGTTTGCGACCTGAGCAAGCAAAGCGAATCGAGAGAAAAATAGATTTTACTTCCGTGTTACATGAAATAATTTATCTCTATCTTAATAGCACCACTTACTAACATAAAAAAGCAGACCTAATTGAAAATAATTCACTTCATAAATGGAAATTATAACAAACACATTATCTAATGGAGTTTCATCAATAAATAATGTTAATTTATGATTAAAACGAAAAATTTTAATAAAATGATTTCTATTATTTTATTCAAATTTTTAAAATGTTCTGAATATTCAATTTGAAAATTTTTTATAAATCACTACATTTAAAAAGATTTAAATTATTTATTAATTTTGATGTAAAAATTTTATCAATTTTTAATGTATTGATTGCTATTGAAATTTGACACTTTTTAAATATTTTTTTATAAATCACACGTTTATCTAATAATTTCTTATAAATTCTAGTAATTTATTTAATTTTATAAACTTCTAATTTAGAAGGTAGTATAATAGTGGTTTATAGCCCATTAAATTTTATTTAGAGAGCAATAAAGTACCATTTTGTTGACCTCTAATTTTATACTAAGAAACATCTTACTTTCAGCTGGATTTTGGCATTTATAAAGTGCTCATTTTGGTTGAAATGAGAATCTTATGTTAATATACTTAACATCACTTTAATTGATAAAACATATATTATCTTGAATATAATGAAAGGTTTATAATTAAAAAACTATGTACTTGGTAATACTGATTGAAGTATTTGTTAAAAATTTTCGACTTGCTAATATATATTTATTTGAGTAGAATGAACATATATTACAAAATCAAATCATTCGCTTGAATATTAAGAGACTGTAAAATCGTTTTTTCCTGAAAAATTGAAAAATTTATCAATTAAACCAAATCTTGTTTCTTATTAATATTGTGTTGAATTATGTAATGCAATAAAATTGTGTTTATAATTTACTTTTTTTGATGATTTGATTATGACTTTACTATCATTTTGTACAACTGACGGCCATTGTCACTTACATTATTATTTGATTCTATTAATAAATTTTATCACTGATTTTTTTTTGGACCACCAATAAAAATATATTTATTTGAGATTATAAAATTTTCTATCAGCAATCCCCTAAAGTTCTGCAAAAAAAATTAAAAATTATTAAATTTTTTTTAAACTTTTTGTTAAATTAATAAAAATTAATAATTCATATAAATATGTTTGTTAATGATTAAGAAAAATTAAATTTATGCATGAATGAATCAACTAAGTCAATATAGACGAAGAACCCACACAGCATGGAAAATTTGGAATATTTCCGGAATATTCCTATGTCCGCGAAAAACCCATGTAAAAACGGCTACGCACTTCATGTCCTCTCAAAAAATCCTCTGAATTGAAAGTGTATACTCTCATGTCCTCCGATGTCCTCTGAATTTTTTTTCAATGTACTCGCGATTATTTTGAAAAGTAAAAAAATTGCAGAGGACAGCAAGAGTACAGAAGAGAATGAAGAGAACAATGTGAGTACATAAGAGAATGAAGAGGACAATGTGAGTACATAAGAGAACTATGGAGGACAGTGAGAGTACAAAAGAGGACTCCTCAGTTCTCTTGAGTTCTCTTTTATGTCCTTTTATATCCTCTTAAGTTTTCTTTCTTGTCCTCTCAAGTTCTCCCGAGTCCTCTCAAGTCCTCCCGAGTCCTCTTAACTTCGCCCATGTACTATAAAAAATTAAAGAGTTTATTTGTGATCTTGTCCTCTTTAATGTCCTCTTTAGTCCCTCAATGTACTCTTTTTTGTCCTCCCAAGAGGACAAGAAGTGCGTATCCTCACGGTAAAAACATTTCATAAAATGTTTGAAATGTTTTTACATGGGTTTCTCGAGGACATGGGAATATTCCGGAAATATTTTAAATCTTCCATGCTGTGTGGGAAGGAAATGAAACTAGTTTTTTTTATTGGAATGAGTGTAATTGTTTTGTGAAAAATTCCATTTGATTGTAACCTTATTTCAAGATCTAGATAAAAAGAAAAAAATAAACTTTTCATAATCAAATTCAGATAGACGTACATTGAGTAAACACATATATGAATGTCTTAAACTATATTATTTATTTTTAAATTTAAAATTTTTGGAACTTTAGCATAAATGAATTTATATACTCTTAGAAAGTTACTAAAAACATTTACATAAGTTATTTAAATTTATCACAGATAAAAATATTGGTACAAATAATGGTTTGTCTCTAACTTCCATAGTATGATAACCAAATACTTTTTTTATTATGCATAAGTTAGTCAACCTACTCTCACGTTACACAACATTACTTCTTATTTTCCTGTTTTGATAATTCTTCTTGTAGTTTTTTAGCCTCTTCTTCAATGTTTTTTCGTAATTGTTCTTTAATTTTTTGTAACTGACGTTTCGTTTCTTTGCGAAAATATTCATCTTGTGAAGCAGCAGACCGTTCCTCAAAAATATCCGTTTTTGTACCATCACCTTTCCTTCTTTTCCGTTCACAATATAATCGAAAGTTTTGAGATTTACACATTAAATGTATTATATTTTTATCATTTGAAATAATGTTACGAAGCATTTCGCAATTTTGAGGTTGCAATTACTAAATTAGAGAGGTTAAAACTGAGTTTAAATTGTGTATTTATAAAAAGCTAATACTGAAGTTATCAGCATATATATATCGGCAATAAAGGTTATTTAAAAATTATCATAGAATGAATGGTGTTTCACACAGTTCTTTTCCTTTAACTTGCTTCATTTGAAATGTCAGGGTATTGAAATTCGAAATTTTTCCCAACTTGATTGAGATTTTTTCTTATACAAAGTTAAAAGAAATCAAGTCTATTTGCATCCAATTTTTCTAGAGCTACATGAATATTTTTTTATGGTCACATAAATGTTTAAATAAAGAATAAATGGTTTAAATTTACTTATCCTACGTAACTTTTTCTGAATAAAAAATCATTAGTTTATACCTGGAAAGAACAGTAAATCACAAGTCGATGCATTACGATATTCAATAAAGAACGATTCTTAGCTTGTTTGTCAGCTATTTTTTTTGTGTATTATGATAATTAAAGTTTTTGTTATTTAAATATTACATGTTTGTGATATTAAATAAAATAATAATATCATCGATTATCCTGTTGGAAAATAGTAATCTGTTTTTAGAGTTATTTATATGGAATGCGATTCCTGGGGTTCGAGATCACAAAATGGCTCATGGTCAGGAACAATTGGGATGTTAACAAGGAACGAAAGTGATCTTGCTGCTGCAGAGTTACTCATGACTGGTGATAGGCTTGAAGTTATTGAATACACGACTCCTGTATTTTCAACAAAGTTAATTCATCATTTCTTAAATTCGAATCTCCGATTCCCTCATCAAGTTACAATATTAATGCTTAATTAATATTTACTTTTTAGATGCCGAACTTTTATAAAACGACCATATTTCACTGCAATCAAGTGGACAGCGTATTCAGATCCATTTTATCTTGGCATTTGGGTATCGATACTGGCAGTTATGATTCTTTCAACCATATTTATATTAATCGGATTTCAACTATCTCCATCGCGCAAATTTTGTAGAAAGGAAGATCTGGAACAGGCCTTTGCTTATACTTTTTTTGATATCTTTGGAGCATTGTGCGCACAAGGTTTTAGATAATAATTACATTAGTTACTTTTTTCTGGAATCATAATATTTATAAGTTTGAATATTATTAAATTTCAGGCCTCGATACCGTACCGATCGATCCTATAAGAATTATTCATCTAGTTGTTTACATGACGGGTGTAATTATTTTGGCTGCATATTCGGCAGCTCTTATTAGTTTTTTAGCTGTAAAGGTTTTTGTAATGCCATTTACCTCAATGGAAGGTTTATTAGAAGATGGCTCTTATAAATTTGGAGTCGTTCAAGATTCTGCCGACTACACTTTTTTTGAGGTAATATTTGATGTTGATATTTTTTATATTACGTTCCTTATTAAATAACACGTCTATTGGAAATTATCCATTGTACAGAGAACAACAGACAAAATTTTAGAGAGAATGTATTTGGAGATTATGGAAGACAAAAGTGAATTGCCAAAAAATTATTATGAAGGCTTGAATAAAATCTGTATGGAAGAAAAGTACGCATTTATGACGACAGACAATATGTTTTCAATACTTGCACACCAGGTACCATGCATCCTTGAGCCTCTTCAAGTTATCATGCAAACGACTATGGCAATGGCTGTGCCAAAAAGAAGTCCGTTTCGTGGTATCATCAATAGCAAGTACTTTACTCATATATTAAATTTATATTTATTACAATTGTACTCTCTCTCTCTCTCTAAATTTATTTTAATCATTGTTTAATTTTTTGAGATTGCACTTGTGAATTCCTGCAATATTTTTATCTTAATAAAGCCATTATTTTTACTTCACTTAAACAGATATTTAAACTACTTTAATTATTGAAGATACTATCCATGGATATCCGATATTTAGAAGTTATAAGACAATCTTTTTTATTATTCTGATACAATACATGAAAGTAATGCAAAAGTCCATTTTCTCTATCATTCCTTAAAGGATTTAAAAAGATTTCTCTCCTAACTTGTTGATTAATTTGTGCTGATAATTAGAATGTCTTATCTCTGATTGAGTAAAGAATCATTTATTCAAATTTAGAGAGTTAAGAAAGTCTGATTTATAATATTAAGAAAATAATAAAAAAGTTTATTTAAAAATTTATTGTTAATTTCATATCCGACGTTTAATAGCATTTTACTAATGAGAGATAGTGGTGTTCTTCAGAGGGTTATTGCTACCGAATTATTACTGCAACCCAGTACGGTGTGTATTCTTTACTTTGAGCGTATAAAATAAAAAGTCTAGTTATTATAATCTAGTTTTCAACAAAAAAGAAGATATACAGTTGGAAAGTACATGTTTGTGTGCTTATTCGTGTTGATGAAATTGCACTGTTCAACTATCATTCTGATATAGTTCTGCAATAATGTATACTAAAAAAATATTACGCATCAATTTTGCTATATGCTTGTATTATTATCTCACTTTCCAGAATCACACTTAACAATTATTCTGATTTAATTCTGGAATAAAGTATATTATTGCAAGAATACTACGCAAGTCTATTTAAAATCTTATGCATGTTTCGTTGCTTATTTTATAGCCCAGAATTGTATTTAATAATCATCATTTTTATGTAATTCTGAAGCAAAGAGCTGTTACAAGAACGACACGCAACTCCGTCTCAATCATGATGCATACTTCTGTATTTATTCTTACTCCCTGAATAATAATTAACAAAAGATGTATTTGGTAGTTTGCAATTCTCATGTGATTTTATTGAAACACTTTGTAATAAGCTTTTTCCACATATTCACTGAAAATTTTCTTCAGATCTCTGTACATTCTTCCCATTGCACAGATTGCCTTTTCTAATCACCAATTAGATGAAATTTCGTTTTACTATCTGATATGGTTTCTATTCATCAAAAACCTTATAAAATGCAAAAATAAACAGTACACGTCAAAAACGTATCATATTTTAATTGAATGCATTGCAATATGAATTTTGCGATTAAGGTGCTAACTAAAAGACAAGAAAACGAAATATATCTTAACTTTAAGGCTGTTGAAGATATCTAATACAAATTATTATAGTCGTAGAGTGAAAACATCGATGCCACCGACTACAAAGTAATATATCTGAAATCACCTTGCTTTTCGAGCTCTTATTTTCTCTTATTGCATTATTATGTGTAAAGCAATTGTAAATCACGTATCATTTTATTAAAATCTAACAAAATATGAATATAAAGATCTAATAATATTATTTTTTCACAGAATAAAGATGGTTGGTCTTCTGTGGAAATTGTCGATATTCTGCCGCTTCTGCTATTGATACTTGGTGGATCATTTTTTGGACTCATATTTCTTCTCTTTGAAAAGTTAAAATATATTAAATTTCATAAGAAATTAAAGATTATGTTAAGTAGCAAATTAAATGAACAAAAATCTTTCACACAATAAAGAATGTCAATTCCTATTTTTAATCTCTCTTGTTAAAATTTGTTTACACAATATCATCACTTACAATTTATTTCCTTTTTTTGAAATTGGGTTTTATTATCTTGTGAAATAAAGAATAAAAATTAAGTATAAAATAATAAAATATTTATGTAAAAAATAAAAAGAAATCGTTTTTGGTACCTAAAATATGAAATTATTATTTACAAGATTAAAATAAAAAATTAACACTGAAAAATAAAATATCTTTATGTTTTACGTGAAATCAGTATACGGTGAATTTTTCGCAATAATTAGCAACTCGTAAAATATTAAACGGAGAAGAAAAAGTTATTAGAAAAATTGCACAATAATTGTGGTAAACAACTATTTTTTATTCTACATATTAAAAAAAATCAATATTTAAATGAAACGCGATGTTGCAATTTCAACACGCAAGATAATTGCAGTGCAAAATAATATTCTGAACTTGGATATTGAAACTGATTGAAATTGTTTTTTTTAATTAAATATGCTCTACTAATAGTAGGACTTATAATATTGTTTAAAACTTTGTTATAATATTTTTTATATGCATATCAAATAAAATCTCAACAAATTATAAATGAATATAAGATTTTATTAATTAAATTTAATGTGTAACAAGATTTCGATATTCAAAAAGTCGATTGACACGCTATGTTCTTGCGCCAAGTCTAATTAATAATCATAATCTCTTTGAACAGCAGCCCATTGCTTCCATTGATTCCACGAATTATCGATGGATATTAAGTTTATCGACTCGTCCTAAAAATAATCGATCAACATATTAGACATATTCTTAGTTTATTTTTCTAACATATTATAAAATTATTATATTTTACTGTGTACTTATTGCATATTTATAAAAATTCAAAAGTATATTTTAAAATATTACCTTAAACAAAACATTAGATTGGGTACCCCAGCTTCCAAAGAGTCGGAACCAGTCAGGATTTTTGGAATAAAGGCTGCTTGCTGCTAGAAGTCCATGTGTCAATTCCTCCAGAGAATTGGCAGATTTACCAGCAAAGCTGACAACGATTCGTGGTGGTTCTAGACCAAAGTTGCAGCGCTGCCAGTCATCGATACGAGCGATACCGCCGTTGGGACAGACCAAATTGAAGTCGGATGCTTTTGTTGTGTTTTCTACAAAATTGCAATTTGCAAGCAGTATAGAATTTTAAAAAGTTTATATGAGTTTTTTTAAAAATCCGAAATTATTTAAATCCACTATTTTTATTAAAAAAATATACTCTCTAAATATGATCCAGTAAAATTTCACTGAATTCAAGTGAAGATGGCTTTACTGAGGTTCAGTGAAATTTGACTGAATGGAATAGTGAAATATTCACTGAAATATTCATATTTTCACTGAAATTCATTGAAATATCTTCTGATTATCAAGTGAAATATCCTCGCTGATTTCAAATAGTGGATATTTCACTGAAATTTCATTGAAATTTTAGCTGAATTTCAAGTGCAGCGATTTTCACAGATCCATTCAGTGGGATTCCACTGAATTATATTTAGAGAGTACATATATATTATTTAATCTCACCTTGTTCAAGTGCAGTTAATGGTATGAAAGCTACTTGACCTTTCTCATCTAATAAACATCTGAAATTCAAAAACATATTTAATATATATTATTAAAATCATAAATTAAAAAGATGCGTTGAAAGAAAATTACGAACTTGAGAGCGCCGCGTCCTCCTTTGTAATCTTCCGCCTCGGTGGAACTACATTTAGTCATTTCAGCAAGATTCTCATCTTTTGAGGCAAGATTACCAATACATAAACTGCATAAAGATGAATTTTTCTGGGCTCCTGGTACGCATGATTTTATGAAAAATTCGGCCATGTCTTCTTCAGAATTAATCAAATGAACATTTTTCATTGCATGTATCGGTGCTATCCAGCCAGCAAAATCGTCCTTATATCCGCTGTGACAGGAATTTTTGCCTTTCAAATGACCTAAAAACATAAAACATTGAAAAGTAGCATTATTGTTAAGTAATATTGTTAGTTTTGTTGAATTTTTCTGATATACATAGAGTATTTTAAAAGTGTTTCAGAGTGATCTTACTACTTGCTATTGGTGTTTGCGATACTCAACTGTATCACAAACAAAATAAATGATTTTATCCATTTTACAATTTTTTATTTAGAAAAAAATCACTCTTTTTCTATAAATTATTAAATTTAAGAAAATTTGACTTGAAAAATAGCATTATAGACTGCAAGATTAAAATAAATTTAATTATGTGCAGTAGATCACATTTCGAAACTTTTACAACTCATTTCAAACATACTCGACAGAAGTGTAAAAAGTGCTGTATGAGCACAGGCGACTTTACCTCTTTATTGCTTCTTACAATCTGTTTATGTTAAGTACGTAAACGTAAACGCTATTATCTTATTATGCCATTATTCTTAAAAAATAATATTAAAATGTTTTATTTATATTGTTAATTTTTCAATGATTAAGGTCAAAAATTATTATCTACAAAACATAAATTCTTATCTGAAGAATCTCTACTAATTAAAGATATGATTTTTCTTATATTTTTAGGAAATGAAAAATAACTTTTTAGTCCTTAGGAGGAAAACTTTTAAAAAATTGACATGTGATATTTTAATTTTTTTTTATTACAACTGATTCGTTCGTAATAATCGTTGAATCCTCAGATCCTCACATAACATATTTCAATTTGATCTATGCGCCTCTAATGATGGCTATTGGTGCAACATCGATGAAATAGAAATCGAAAGATCACGATAATAATAGATGCAGATATATAATTTTAAGTAACTTATAATTAAGAGATAGAAAGTTCTATTTTGTTTTTGAAATTAAATATTGAAAATCATTGTAAATTGTTTAAACAATTTGATATGGGAAAAAGAAAATTGGAAAAATATAAGTTATTTAAAATGATTAATGTTTTCATTTAAATAATTAAAAATAAATTTAATTATGAATAATTTTGCCTTTTTGTAGAGAAAGTTGTTTCGATATAATTTTATTTGTTTTTTTTTTTGGTTGTATGCATTTAGACTCAAAAGAGCAATGTAAAGTAGAACTTGGATTTTAAATTTTCTCCTAACTTGGGAATAACTTTCCTTACATAAAATAATAAAAACCATTGCGTCCACTTGGTTTAATATTCAACGTTTTTAAAGGTATGATCTATTTTGTATTAATTTTTTTATTTTGAGGTCGACAAAAGCATTGTTCAAAAAAGTCCTACAGAACGTTTCGATTATCTTTCAATCGTGAATTTCAAATCTGTATTAATATATACGATGGAAAAACTAATAGGTTTGTAGTCTAAGAAATATATTGGTTCTTTATGAATATAGTAAATTAAGAAAGATTCAATTGCCTATATTAGTATACTTACGTAAAGATTTAATGTAACTGCCACGTTTAATAACGGCTACCGCAGGTCGTTCGCTAAATTCAGTGGCACCAGCACCGTAAGCTTCAGCGACAATTGGTTTGACATTGTAGTTTTTCATCGCTGATTCAACTCGTTCGCCACTTAAAACCAACAAATCAGCCCTATCGTCACGCAGAGCTTTAAGACATGCGTCCTCATCCTTCTCCAGGATGCAATCGAACCGCGGTCGTGCGTCCCTGTAAAAATATTTAAGAACAAAATTTTATTCTATTACAATTTTTATATTAAATTTATAAATTTTGTTCATTAATTATCCATAATTTTATTTAATCCATGTGATCCAATGTCAAAATAAAACAAAATAAGTATTTTCTTTATGATGTTACTGACTTTCGTGATTAGAAAAAAAACTATATAGATAATTGCGATCATTCATATTTTAAATATTGTTATATTTATCTACCTTGAGAAAGCCGCTTTGGATAGTGCACGACACTTTTCCAAGGCTTTTGTTGTATAAATACACCAGCGGGCATCCCTCTCAGGTGCACCAAAATTCCTTTCAATAACATCCACGTATTTAGCAACTTTTAAATGTTGTTGGGGATCGATGGGTGATGTGGGCACTGCTAAAGTTTTCTCGTTCAGAAGCATTAAATGCTTCCACCAATTGGCTTTTCTTTCCTCTCCAAATTTTCCCAATTGCGTCAATTCCTATGAATACATAAATCAGAAATGTATTAATTACATAATCTACAATCATTTGTAAACAACAATATTTATGACAACTAAGACATTGTTAATGCTATAGAAAGATAATATCTAGAAAACTACAATGAAACAATATGGTTAATAGAAAATTTTTATATTAAAAGTAAAAATTTGTTAATATAATAATTTTCTTGCTGACCTTCTGCACAGCATCGATATCGGCCACGCCGCCATTAGTCATGTATCCTTGCCAAGGTCTAGCTGCCCAAGTGCATGGTTTAGTGTCTTGATCGATGGGAACTTTTGTGCCATCAGGACAAAAGTAACGATAATCTTCTGGATTGACTTTGGAAGTAGTTGATGGAGTTGATGTTTCATCATTGCTATTTGGTATTAGGCCAAAAAAGCGGCGTACATAGATAACTTTTGTCCAGGCTACATCTCCGCTATTTTGGGCCAAACATCGCAGAGCTCCTTCGTAACCGGAATACAAATCTGGGTAATCGCATACTTCAGGTTTTTCGCACAAAGCGCATAAGTTGCTGTAGGTCTCCTCTAAAAATTATAGACTTTATTTTAAATGTTCTTTAAATTTTATCTATTGAAATATCATATTTATGCTCGAAATATGTTTCTAAATTTCATTAAAAATTGAAAATTTTGGATTAGTATTGAATAATTGCATATCAGTTCAATCTTTTTAATGAAAACTTGAAAAATCAAAACATTAAAGTTCTCCAATAAATAAATAGAAGTAGAAAACCGTTGATCCAGGCACAGCAAGGGATTCTTTTATTTTTCATAAAATTACTTACTGATTGAATTGCTATGAGCATGTAAGTTTTTTAGTTTGAATCAAAATTATTGTGCTTAAAAGTAATGAGTAACCACTTAACTTGATAACCAAAATGTGGAGTTCTTTATACATAGTTTAATTATAATTAATATTCATCAGGGTCGATGTTTCAGTTGCTGTGCCTTTAACCAATTTAAACCAATCTTTTTAATAAAATTTTGTGAATTACTAATATAGTCATTAAATTTATAAAGTTTATTCGATACATTAGTTTCTGGATTGTTGTTTGCTGATTAGATAGATATCTGCTTTTATTAACTGTGTTTCCGATTACTGAATCTCTATTTTAATTTAAGGCACATTTAGAGAAGAGGGCACAGTAATCAACTCATTTACTCTACTTCTTTATTATCATATGAATTTAAGAAATTAATGTTTTATTAAATATAGTTACTTGGGGCACTCACTAAGCCGTTGATTGATAGCAGGATCTGGCGACCAGGTACCTACTAGACAAGCCTTGCTAAAGAAGGAATTTAGCGCACGAAGTTCATTTTCACGCGACGAATATTCTGGATTATTAAGATCCGTAAGGATTCCCATTTTTGAAAGTTTTGTTAATGGTATCTTGTAACCAACATTGCGACCCACTCCAGTATGACAGGATTTGAGACCACGTAATTGCTTTGGTTCATCGATGTTTAGATTTTTGTGCACTACTGCAACAGCTTCGTACCGATATTGCGCCTCTGGTTCTTCCTTTGTTTTTATCTGCTCATAATATATCATTAAGAAACATCGATAACTTCGATTTCATGTTATTTATTAGTATGAAAACACAAACTAATACTGGAGTTTTTTAAGGAATTATTTTTGAACTATTGTTTCTTTTATTCTATTAGTAGCTAATCTATTTTTGGATATGCAAAAAAAACTCTTTTATTGTTCAGATGACAAACTGGGTAGCTTTAAATAAAATATACGAACAAAATGATCTATAGAACTATTGATATTGGTAAGGAGAATGGGAAAAACACATGAAATTAATTATTAATAAGACAAAAGATTTCATTCAATTTTAGAGTACTTTTAAAAATAATTTTACTACGGTATAAAAGTTTCAAACCAAAATACAAAAGATTATAGAACCCAAATTAAAACTGTTCTAAAATATAAATCATTGTCAAAACAATTTTATTTAACATACATCAGAAGATATGGAGGATATGGAAGATAAATAATCAACAATATAAAATGTTAATCTTACTTTTGTTCAATCATCACTTGATGCTACAAATTCGTCAATAATTTACTTACAATGAAAATGAACTGTAATTATGTATTTTTTAATTCATGTTATATTTTATCTAAATTTATTTAAATTGAAAGTATGACAGAAATAAAATAATAAAGAGGTACTGATTTTTATTATAATACAATTTTTTCTTGGATAATTTTAGAATTTATTTGAATATCAAAAATTCTTTTAAATTAATAAATAACATAAACTATTAAAATTTAACTTATATCAGCGTTATAAAATATAAATTAATACCGCAAACAATAAGGAAACTGTCTGAAAATTATTAGTTTCTTTAACTTGTCTTTTGTTTCATAACTCTAATGTAAGTTAGTTTCCAATACATTGTATTATTTATTAATTTTTTTACTCTGAAAAAGTTTCAATATTCACGTATAATAGTTTTTTTCTTACGGATAAGAAAAAAAATTTATACAAACATAGGAACTTTTTCAGAATTAATAAATAATATATATCTTCAAATAAATAAATAAAACTGTCAAATAGATTATGTAGAAAGGTACAGATCTTTAAATTAAGAATATGTAGCCGACTAAATTACCTGCTCGACTATATTGTATTGAGCTCTTGAAGCAAGTTCATGTTTAGCAGCAAGATACATATCCTCAGGATCGACAGCCACTATATCAGCTTCTTTGCGGCCAACTTTGTCGATACATTCATAACGATCACGGCCCGATATACATGATATTGGAATGCCCTTCTTTGAAGAATCCACCTTCATTTGCATACAGTCATCCCAATAAATTTCAGGCACGCACATTGTGACTGTAAGGATCAAACAATCATTATGATTAAGTTATTATTTATTCAATCATTCAAATTTAAAAAAAAAATATACTTTTAACTAAACGTTACGCAATTCATGAAAGAAAGTTCTTCAAACCGGTCTTATGTACATTATTTGAAAAAGGATCACACATCACCAAGAGCATCAAATTTTAAAAATTCATTCAAATTTTTTCCAAAATGTTTTTAAAACCCTAATTATCTAATTATTTGTTCCTTACTTTTTTTTATATATTAAAGTGATTCATAATTTATATATAATTATTTTTAAAAAAATTGTAATTTTAGAATTTTAAAATTATTTATTCTTTTGAATTGTTATTTTTAGAAAGGTATATTTAATATTTGAAAGATGTGTTCTATTATGACTACAAGAAATTAACATTATTTTAATCTTTTCAAGAAATCTGTTGTTTTGGAAATTTATCCTGTATGCAGCTATTATAAAAACTCTAACTGGAATGTATATATTCAAACAGAAAGCTAAAGTTGTTTTCCTTGAAAGATTTTTTAACTGCTAACGTTAACAATTTTTCAATACTTAGAAAAACCTCCCTCAGAAATCGATTTTTTATTGTTGTTTATTCGTCTAATTTTTTTATTCATTTATTTGTGTATTTATTTATATTATTTATATTTTTATTTTTTCATTTATGCACTTATTTGTATTATTTTTCATTTACGAATTTATTTATATTTTTTATTTATGCATTTGCTTATTTACGTTCAAATTTTTTTTATTTGTATATTTACTTATTTATTTCCCTATTTATGTATTAATTTTTTTCATTTCATATAGTAAAATCTTTTTACTTTTTTACTAAACATTTTTCTATTATTTGAATAACATAGCAAATTTTACTGACAAAAACTTCTAACCGCAGAATGTAAATCACTATACTTACAAATAACTTTTTTCTCATTTCTTGCGTTCACCAGCACCACAACAGATGATAGAAGCACAATATTTAAAAGCATCGATAACTTTATGATCGATGCCATTTTGAGCAAAATTCACTAAAGACTAAAAATAAACTAAAAAATTAATAAAAAGTAAATATTGTAATGTATAGCATATAAGAGCGAGTGAGCAAAATTAAAATTTGCCAGGACGGCTTGGCCGTTCGTGTATTTTCAAGTCGTAGAAACTTATATAGCGCTACCTGTTTTCTTTTGCCGGACGATGCAAAGAATGGAGGGGATTGTCTCATGTAGAGCCTAGGCTCATCCACCAGCTTTCTGATCCGCACTCGTACGAGTATGCGGCATTTTTTTATTTTGTTCTGATCTCTTGGATTCTCTCTTGTAAGCGCGAGAGAAAGATGAGTTTAAGATTTTCGCTTACTTTAGCACTCTATGGGGCTTAGCTTGTAACGTCGCGTCCATTTGGTCCAACGCTTTATCTTTTTTTTTGTTTTTGCGTATGAATTCAGAAAAAAAATTTATGTCTGCCTTTAGATTTTGTATTTTTTGAGTTAATTATTCTAAAATATTTTTACAAGAAGTATAAAAAAGGTGGAAAATAGTATTTTTTTTAGAGGAAAAAAATTTCTATAAAGTTCTATTAGGTGAAAAATTATGCATGAACTTAAAACAAAATTTAGAATGAAATTCAACATTTTCTATGCATACTATTGGATATTTAAACTATTACATATAAAATAAATTCATATACGTTTTTGTTTTAAAACGTTTAATCATTGATTAAACTATCTTATTATTTTAAATTTCTATTAAAATTTTTTCAGTATTCTAATAAATTTTCCTTTTCTAATTTTATTAGTAAATCAATATACAAGTTTTTACAAAATGTGCATTTTCAAAATAATTGAAATGTCTTATTATTCTAAGTATTTTTAAAAATTTTCAGTAATTATTAATATTTTAATTTTACGTCCATAAAAATAATGAAAGACAATTGCAAATGTTCTTTTAGTACATTGTATTTTTCTACTGATGGATTTTTAGAAATACATATATGTGACACATGTGAGCAAGAAAAAAACTTTTAACGATGTAATAAAGAATATTTAAATAAAAATTTACACAATAGATCGTATAAGATATTTTTTGACTCACGAAAACAAGCGTAATAATTGTTATGTAATCAAAATTTTAAAAATTAAATGGTTCTATAATTAAATATTATAATGAACTTAATAATTAAAAAGAAAAAATTTTTAGCACTATTCCTGTATATAATATCCTTTCAATATTTCAAAAGGATTTGAGCTTAAATTTCATTTAAAAAAGTTTTAAGTTTCTAGCTATTGACACTAAAGAACTATAAGCGTTCAAAAATCTAGTGACTTTTCTAATGACATTCTTTAATTGCCTATAACTAGGAAAGTATTAAGTTTTATGGTCTAAAATTTGAGTTTTTTTCCATATTTTAACATCTCAAAACTTACCCCAAAGTTTGAAAAAAAATTGTGATCTGGAGGTCTGACCTTCTTTTAGTTAGTTCAATTTATAAAAAATTTATTTATACCGATTCTTTAAAAAAATAATTTAGGTACAGTTACAAAAAAGTTCCATATGGAAAAATTCTCAAACCTCTTATTCATAATTCTCTTACTTTTTTCATATAGTACGGATGAACTTGTTCTTAGAAACATACACGACCATATCGCAGTAACCAAGTGCATATGGTGCACTCGTTTGCTGTTGATCAGGTGGAATATATAAATATTGATTTTAGAGAGCAGAGTTAAAAGGGAAAAGAAGGATTGGGAAGATGAAAGACAGTATACGTTAAAGTGCCTTTAACAAATGCTCCCTGTGAAACAGGTAAAGGTTGTGCTGCAGGTAATGCAAACATACTATGTGAACGTGCAGTATACCTTAGTTAAAACATATTCATGCTGTGGTGCATTTATACTTAAAATACGAACATCCTTTTAATATCTCGTTTGATAATTATTATAAGTCACAGGACACAGTAAACTTTGAATATTATTATTTTTTATATATGTAACTTGGCGCTTTTATGTCACCCTTACTACACGGCGTGCAATGATGAGCAATTTAAGTCACCCAAATAGCAATATACTATTTGAATAAATTTAGAAAACGTTTACAAAAAAAGTTGTATCTAGGTCTATGTTAAAAAATTTTTGCTCTTTTATGGAGACAAAAGTTATCAGATACATTAAAAAATTTTTTTAATTTTGAAATAGTTAACTTTGTCCAAATTTTGAAATCATAGGTTGAAAGAATATAAAAGAATTGCTAAATATCAATAATAAACTACAGAATATATTCTCACAATTAAAAAAAAATTATTTAATCTTATAGAGGATTGAATATGTGTGTTTAAAAAAGGTGTATTCCATAAGTATAAAAAAGAATAGTATATTTTACCAATTTAACAAAATCACTTTACAACTGTTTACAATAAACAGTTGAAAAATTAGAATGATAATTAAATTTTTAATAATATTAATGTATCATATAAAAACACGTACATAATTAAAAATTCTTTTTTATGTAACAAAGATTTTGATTGTACGAAACATCTTTGAAGCGCAGCGTTGGATAAGTTTTCAATTTCAGTAATTCTAATTGAGTTTGCAAGTTCAAAAGTTCGTCATGATTTTTTTTAACTTTTTCAACAAGTCTTGTTCTTTCCATGATTGAGAGTAAGCATTTTTCATGGAAGTTTATGTTTCTTTTTCGCAAATTATCCTTTTCTAAGTTTGAAGTTATTTCTTCCTTTTTTAACAGCAGTTGTTCTGTAGTCGTAATTAATTCAGTGTTTGTTTTGCACCAGTACTTGATACCGGCAATGAGCTTTAGTAAACCGGTTTTTTCTTCTTTCAGCATTCTTTCAAATTTCTAAAAGTATATATTTTCAATTTTTTAGCTTTGTAATACAGAAATTTTTTTATAATTATATGCATACTTTTCAAAATATATATCTTTTCTTCTATTTCAGAAAGAAAAAAGCTTTTTCAAATAATTACAGAACTTTGTTAATCAAGGGAATAAAATAGATGATTTTAGGAAAAATTAACGAGTAAAGCAAAATTATTTTTAATTTCATAATTAACATACTATTTTTTCAGATAAAGGGCTTTAAATTTTCATTCAATCACATATTAATATAGAAATGAAAAATGTTAAAATAAGTATATTTTATAATTTTGCAATTGATTTTATCAAAAATAATGATAATCTTTTATATAAAATTAAATGAAACTCGAATATTTCTATATAATATTTAATTATAATATTTATCAATCTCGGAGACTCGTGAATTAAATAAAGAACGTGATGAGAGCAGGTTTCTTTGTTGTGTAGCATTTCTGGTTTTCTCTTTCCATGCAGAGGTAGGCGGAGTTAAGGAACTTTTATTAGCATTGTGAGCAGCTATATATTCAACGCATAATAAGGATAATATTTCTTTCAACAGCAGAAAAAAAACTACTTTTGCTCTCTTGGGAGGACAAGTAGTTTGATAATTACTGTTTCTCCCTTCAGTGAAAATGGTACATTTCACAACAGGAACGGAAAGACTTTATTTACGAAACGAGGGTTTTACGATGCGAACCGAAGGCGAGTTTCGTAAAAAAGTGTTCACGGAGTTGCGAACAGTATTTTATAACCCGAAAGTGGGATAAAATACAATATATAATATTTTCGTTGAAATGGAAATCAATTAAATGAGAATACGATTTAATTAATTTAGTTTACCTTCTGTACTGATCTTAACATTTTACTGCAACTAATAGGCTTGCGCTGAGTTTTTCCATTCAACCTTTCGACCAAAAAATGTTGCATATTCTTATTGACCTAAAAATAAGGTATTTAATTTTCATAATAACTTAATACATTTTTAAATTATATAATAAAAATAATTTACTTTAGTATTTTGTATGAAAATTAAATGCTTCTTCAAATGTTTTAGTTTTTTAAATATTCGCTGATATTTCCATTCATTAAATAGTATTGATTTTCTTAAAATTATTAAAGCACGCATAGCTTCGATTTTTTTCTCTCCTTCTTTTCGAATAATATCGTTAACTTTAATAAGCTGCTCGTATGTTTCAATAGTAGCGTTTTCAAAATCAGAAATATACCCTGTATAAGTAGTTTCTATTTGACTTTCTTTTAATACTAGTTGAATTTCTGGATTTTTTAATATTTCTGTTTGTTTCAATGTTTCTTCTTCGACTGAATTTTTAAAAAAATACATTTTACTTTGCATCAATGAATTTAATTTCTGTAAATAAAATAGTGTTTGTTCAGCTTCTGCTATTTCTAATGCGGCAATCCTTAGCTGAAAAGAATTTTAATTTTATTAGCTTATTCTTTAAAATTAAAATTTTCATATGATCGAAGAATATATTTTTACTTTGATTTCCATTTCCACCTTGTTCCTTCGCAATCTGCAAAGCGAGTGCCAAATATTGCTATCGATTTGAGGTGGTAAGCTGTTTGGCATCACATCTAACGAGTCCATACCTCGAAGAAAATCTAAATATTCTCTTGATAATATAACGGATTTTTTGCCAGCCATTAAACATCTATTGGTTTCTATCAAGAAAGTTAACGATGTACAACTAATTTGGCTGATTCGTGGACGCCTCTTATATTGTCGAAACAAATGTTCCATCAATGGATGTTGCAAGTCGCCAAATTCGTTTCGAAATTTTCCTTCCAAAGCTTTGTCGCGTTTACTCAAATTTTCATATTTACTTTTTAAATCAAGAACAATTGACTCTGCGTTCATTATATCATTTAATAAGATTTTATTTTCATTTTCTAATATTGCTAAATCATTATTTACAATATCAAATATTTTTTTCTTTTCGTTTTCTAATTGAACCTGTCTCCTTTTTTCGTTTAAACGTAACAAAAATTCTTGCAATATTGCCGATTGAATTTTTATTTTTTCTAAGAAAAATTTTTCCATTTTTTTATCGAAATTTTCTATGTCAGCCTTAACTTGATCTTAACAAAATTTTGTTTTTTAAATTCATTATTACATCTATTGTATAGAACTATAAAAAAATTATTTACCATTAATGTTTTGGATTTGAGTTTCTAAGTGGATTTTATATTTTTGTCGTTCAATTTCTAAATTTTGAACTTTTTGTTTGTAATCGTTTATAGTTTCAATATCTTGTTCAGTGTATTTTGAAGGATGCTTAAATAATAAGCACTCTGGTTTTGGAACATCTTTTTTAATCTCATCTTCCCATCTGTAATATCGTGACACATAATCGGAATATATGCAGACCATAAAAGCTTAGAATACTCAAATGATAAACGTTTATTGAGTATTTTGTTCAAAATGCAATCCATTGTAGTAATTAAAATGAAATTTTGAGAATTTATAATATAAATATAATGAAGTGAAGAAATAAATTAATTTAAAAGACAACAATACAGACTTTTTAAGCAGCATATGTCCTGTATTCTGCGCTATGCAGAATAATTTTTACAATTTAAATAGTTATTAAAAACAAGATGCATGTGTTTTAAATGTTCATACTTCCGTTATTAAAAAAAATTGTTTTTTACCTCTTTGTATGTGTTATAAACCTTCAAAATTTCATTTTTTTTATTTTATTATATTATAAAAAATTACCAACAAAAATGAATATTTGTGCATTAAAATATATGTAACCCATTAATCAATACCTTTTTTCTAAGACCCCATCCATCATTTCCTCAAGTTTTTTGTGACGAAAATTACATTCATTTTCTGTTATACTCAGTGAATCTATTTTTAATGAACCTTTTGATTCTATAACTGGTTTTTCGGAATCATCATGATTATTTAAGAGAATATTAGTTTGAAATACAGATGAAACTTCTTCTTCTGTAACAGTAATTGTATTTTCTTGATTTTCTATTGAATAGAATTTCACATTAGTAAATTTATCAATTTCCAGATCAATATTAAATAGATTTTTAAGCTCGGATTTAAATTGGTTCAAAGTTTTTAAATGTTCACTAGTACTTTGTACTACATTACTTTTCAATGATTTCATTTCATTAAACTGTTTATTAAAATATATCTGGAAAAATAAATAAAATTTAGAATTTAAAAATGCGAGAACAAATTAATTGAAATTATATTTCTAAAGTCCACTGAACAATAAATATCACGTATAAAATTTATATAAATTTAATTACTTTTAATTTATTTTCTCTAGACGTAATAATATCGTTATCCTTATAATCAAAAATCATTTTCGATTCTTGATTTAGTGGCACATCATCTTCTATCCAATAAAAACTAGTCAAACCACTAAGTGCAAATTCAGTTCTAGATTTCATGGCTGTACATTCATTCACTTGATTAAAAGGTTCCTTTAAATCTTCATCATATACATGATCTTTGTTATCATTAGTTTGAAATAATGCATTGGATACAGGAATTTTAAACAGATCGACAGAAAAATCATCGACTTTTTTCAGTTTATCAGAGTGATATAATGGATAATTATTAATGTGAATGTTTGAGTTAAAAGAAACTAGAGTACAATCATGAACTTCATAAGAATCCCAAAAATTTTTCATTAAATAATCGATAATTCTTTCGTTTTTACAGATTAAATTTTCAAAGTGCACTTTCTTTTCCTTTTGCTTGCACATAGCTGCATTAATTTTGACTTCCCTCATTTCGGCATTTAAATCAAAAGCTGATATTGCTAATTGAGATTCTTTACTTTTTGTTTCATTTGAATTGAGCAATTCACAAAGCTAAAATTTCAAATTTTAAATTAATAGAGAGTGCATAATTATAATTTCAAAATCTTATTACTTGCCTTTAATCTAAGTTCTTCGATATCTTGTAAAATTGTATTTTTCAAAGCTAATTTTTTATTCATTTCTATTTCAATAGTTTTCTTCTCTTGCTTTTCAAGCCAAGTTTTATTTTCATTAATGAGGATTCGTTCAGTATTCATGCAGTCCCATGTAAGCTTTTCAATATCACAGTTTACTTTTTTTACGTCGATATCTTCTTCCGAATTGCTTTAAATATTTATTGAAACATAAAAAATCTAATCTTTAGATAATATATTTATTTTATTTAATGATTCCTTAAAGCAGAATACTTACTTAAACTTGAGACAAATTAAACTACCATTTGCACCTAATGAAATAATTATTTTACCACAAGCTGATAATAAAGAATTTTTAGTGCCCTTCTCTTGATAATGAAAAATCGTGAATTGTTTCATAATTTTCGATAAATTAAAATTATCTCTCAAAATTATCTGTCCATCAAATCCACTGGTCAACATAAAACGTTTTGATATGTTTATATCGAATTTTCTAAGATTATGGAAAGAAGAAACAGCATTTACAAGTGCGATTGATTCATAATTATTCTGAAATAATGATATTTTATTTTTTGCATTTTCTTAATCTTTTAAAAATAATTAAAAGAGTCTACCTCTATTTTAAACAGGTGTATTTGCTTTGACAAGTAAGGTGATCCCAAAAAATCACAAATATTTTCTGTACCATATATTAAACGTTCAAAATAGTTACTCATATAAACTTTATGAACTTTAAAAGATAAATCTTCTGACTTATTGATGGAATATATTTCAATGAAATTTCCAAAACATCTTTTGGAAAACGTTTTAAACAGAATTAATAATTCAATTGTCTCGGAATTTTCATAAATTAAAAAATCTAAAATAGAATTGTTAAATTTCTTGTGAAAAAATACATCTATTTCTTCGTTGACTATTACGTTCATTAGGAAAATGTCATTTGATGTTGTAGATGCTATTCCTAAAAAAGCACCGTTTTTACAAAATTTTATCAAGTTTAAAAGTTGGCGTTGAAGATGTATTGTTTTTAAAATTTTTATTTCTTCTATTGATGCAATAAAAGAAATAAATTTTCCTGTCGAGGTTCCTACAGCAACTAAAGAAATGTAAGGGTGAGTTTCCATACATAAAACTGTAATCATGAAAAAAGAATTTATAAAATTAAAATTAATATTTTTTTTACGTTATTAAAAAGTATATTGTTTTTATTTATTACTTTCGTCTTCTGCATTCACTTCGTAGTTTGCAAGAATTTCTCCATTAAATATGTTTAATATCATTAAAGAATTGTAAGAGTCAACGAGAACACAATGAGATTCTTCCGGTTTTAATGAACACATGTACTTAAATTTCTGGCAATCATTAGATATTTCTTCGAACTCTGGTTTATTATCTTGCGTTAAACATAATTCAAAAATCCTTCCATCTCTACTATTCAGTAAGATAACATCTTTATGACGTGCCAAGCATATTTTTATGGGATGAAATGGACATTTAATAGACCATAATATATCTTCACCTTTATTTACATTATTTTCTAAAAAAGTTTTATTATAACACTGAAAAAAGTATATTACCTTGATGCTTAAAAAAATATAGATTTCATAAATATTGACTAAATAACACTTACAGTTAATCTTGAGTTATCTTCTATTATTAAAAATCCATTGTGATATGAAAGAATAGCAATTTCATAATCTATCTCATCAGTATTTGCATTTACATTATGAACCAGTTGCAATTTTTTTCCATCACTACTAACGACGTGGATATTTTTTAATACATCACATAACAATAAATTGCCGGCATTCGTCCAACTTACAGCAGCTATTTTATGCTCGATCGATTTAATTTTGTTTTTTAAAAAAATAACTTTTCTCGAGCAAGCTTTTACTTCGTAAACCTTGACTTGACCTAACTTTGGCGAAAACTGATATATTAAATGAGCTGGATTTAAACAAGCACTGGAAAATTTTTTCTTACATTTTATCATTGTTTTTAAGAATTTTTAAAAATGTATTGGTTCAGTAGTGTAGTCAATTATAAATGTTTAACTTACTCGATTGTTTGAAATTCATCTGTAAGCATTGTATCGAAAAAAGTTATCTTTTCTCCTGTCCTCCAGAGCCAAACGCTTAATTGGAAAGTAGGAAAAGATGCTAAACTTATAAGATATTCTGTACCAGCGAAACAACATGAAATGTAGGAATTCTCTTCGCTCTTTAATTTACAAACAGAGACTTTTCTGATTTCAGGATATGTGTGAATATAAATTTTTGGATTGGAACATCGTTCTGCTGTACAGAATACAGGAATTATCTACGTAAATAAAATTAAGAAAAATATTAATTTATCAAATTTTAAATTTGTGTAGTTACTGTAAAAAAGTTTCTTTTTATTTTAACATACAAAAGGGTTTCAGGTGAGAAAAAAAATTTTTATTTTTTGTAAAAATAAGCAAATACTCATAAATAAATTTCAACGAAAAAAATTTTGACGAATCACAAAAAACTTTTAACAGTGTAAATATACTTTATGAAAATTTTACCGAATGCCCAGCCAAACAAGAAGCACCATTACCTCTCGTAATGCTATTGAAATATTCAATTCTCTTCTCTTTTGTTATTAAATTGAAAAATATCACGTAATTACCAGACGTCGTTGCAATTATTTCTTTTCCTATAAATACAAAATCGTGCACTTTTCCAATCTTAATCCACCTAGATAAAATAATTTTTATTTATTATAATAATTAACACAAACATAATAGTTACTATTTTAAAAAAAATCATTTGATTTATATAGTGCAAAGTGTTATTACTTCGCAATACATTCCATTGTTATTCTTAAGTTTTCGAATTATAGTTACGTACGAACTTTACTATTCACTAAAGATCTACACTTTGCATGCACAACAAGTTTGTTTTGTTGCTTGGTGACGAGCTTAAGCTAATACTTTAAATCGAAGGGCTAATGCGCAAGCACTTTTACTATACATAAATACTAAAAAATCATTCCTCCATTCCAATTTCTCTGATGATGAAAAAAAGTTTTAATCAAAATTATAGTTATTTATTATAGCAAAACTTGAATATATTACAAGTATCACAATCATTACTACAAGAATATAATAATTAACTAGTCTTATAGTAACGATTACACTTGCTGATTATAGAGAACTGTTAAATAATTATATTATATTCTAATTTTAATAGAATTTTACTATGATACATTAACTATAATTTTGATTATAATATTTTTCGAAATTATTTGATAATTTTTGTATTTCTATATGTATTAATATATTTATAAGGAAAGTAAAAGTTATGATAAAATAAATGCGTGATATTTTGTATAAAATAATGAAAAAATGAAAATAAACAGGAATATCTAGTTGATTTTCCATGCTTGCTCGAAACGACGCTTGTCGTATGCAAGAAAAACAGGATTATAGAGGACAAAACGAAGAGTGCTTAACGTCGACGGGTGCTCAGCGAAATTCCATGAACAATAATATGCATCTACTTAATATCTACCGGTTATTCTACTTCAGTTCACCCACTTGATTTCATTTTATTTTCTCGCCTCTTTCCTTTTATCAATTTTTTTAAAATCCTCATCGGCAACACGAAAAATACGATATTTTATTTAACGAGAATTCAAGCCTTTGAAAAGGGAAATTTCTTTTTTTATTAAAATATTGTAATTCCGCTATCTAAAAGCAAGAGGAGTATGGCGAAAGTATGAGTCCCGGGTATTTATTTTGTTAGTTTTTTTTTTTTCGAATTGCACTAATATTTAAATGTTAAGAAGAGCAGTTGCAAAGCAATACTAAGACATGTCGTTCGGTAACAAAGTGTGCCACTGGATCAAACAATTGTTTGAGAAATATAATGGGACTGAGGAGGATTAAGCGACCGTTATCGGAGGCCCGATGCCACCTCGTACATAATAATGGACAGCAGAGCAGAGCATGCCTTACAATTTTTACTTTACTGTATAACAACTATACTTGCTTGCATTATGTTTAGTACGTATCTACCTTCGAATAAACCTCCAATATTTTTTCAGATTTAAAAAAAAATATTATTTTTCTAAAGACTGCTTTATTGAGTTGAAAAGCGAGCTGCAAGTGAGACATTACTTTCGCTTAAAAATAAGTGCTTATAAAGTATTATGGAGTTGCAACTAAAGAAGAAAATAAAGAAGATTATGGAGAATAAAAAATTTTACTTTTTTATCAAAGAAATTACATTATTTTAAATATATAAATTTACATTTAAAATAACGTTATTTATTTCTTTAAAATTAGTATATAAACTTGTATATAAATTTCAGAAAATAGCCGTTTATATATTTACATTAAAATTATTCGTATCCAAATAAATCTTGGATTTTACTACTTAATAGTACTAATATTCTCTAATGATTTTTATCTAATTAATTGTAATTATCTAATTAATCTAAGTATTGTTTTATCATTATATCAGTATACTAATGACATTGAATTAAAAATTGCAAAAACTGCAAAATAAATTGTACATAAAATAAAATGTATTTATAGTGCATATACATGATAGAAAAACTTGAAGAATATTTGTATATTTTGAGACATTGTTAAATTTAATAATTATTTTTGTACATAATATTGTTACTAAAAATGAAAAAAAAATAATGAAAATGATAAGACATTGCATTCATTGATCGTTTATCTGTGACGATTGAAAATTAAGTAGATTTAAATAACTCATTGATAAATCAGTCTTTCAAGTAGATTTAGATAATTTTATGTTTTCGGCTTAAAATTCAAGTAGATTTAGATAAAAATTATTAATGCGATTAAGAATTGCTTTTTAATTTTTACGCATATATATTTCTTTGATAGATAGAATGCTTGCTATCTCTTGATGATACGAAGCAATAAACAATAAAGAAAATATTTCACAAAGACTTTATATTAATATCAAAATGCTACCGATAAATTTTATAAGATCAGAAAAATAATTATTACTTATTATTAAATATTTCTTATTTTACAGATTTCTAAACACTATGTTATCAAATGTTTTAGTAAAAATTATTGTTTTACTTTGTTCTTTTGGAAACAGTGATATAAATATATTAATGCTATAAAAAATACTATTAATTTTAAATATATTTTATAGCAATAATGTGTATTATGTCACTATATTTCTAATAGTAGTTTTTACTATAGTATTTTTCTCGCTGTATATGTAAATATATACACACAAATGCATGTAAGATTTGCTTGCGAATTTTTGCTATAAATAATCCATGAATGCTCGCTTTATATCTTTGAAAAATAAATAAATATAAAGCGTAGAATGCAAAAAGCACTAATAAAAGAAAAAAAAAGTTTTCGAGCCCTGAAGTGAAAGTAATACAAAAGGAAGAACGGTCTCATCAATCAAGCTAAATGCGTTCGCATGTAAAGAGACACGTGCTTGTGTATTTTGGTGGTGTGTAATGTCGTTTATACTCGAGTGAAATAGTAACCTAATAAATTCTCCCTACCTTTGTTACGAGTCTATATAGTTGCTGATATTGACCGTGACTTTTTTAAAACTACTCAGACCCATCGTACAAGAACATTAAGACAAATAAGCCATGGAATACCCGATACTTTTTCCCTAAATTTACGAGTTTTGCCTTTTCTTAAAGTGTTAGTTCTTAGTGTTTTGCAGATATTAATTTTTTAATTTTTAAATAATAGAGCTTGCAGAATCAGTGTTTTGTGCTTTTTCATTATTTCTTTACAATGAGGTAAGTTTGAACGATTTAAACATTTTATTACATGAGTAATTTTCTAAAACTTACTGAATTTTTTATGAATTTTATATAAATTTCTATTTTTATAATGTTAAACCTTTTTATTAAATAAATGTGATTCGTCAAGGTTTTAAGAATGTAATATCTTTTTATTTTTTTAAAACTATATTTAGTATAAAAATTTTCAATTTAGTGAACTTTTATTGAAAAAATTATATTTCCATTTTTGTACTTTCAATTATTATACTTTAATAATTGAAAGATATGTTAACACAAAATTTTTATTATACCTTTGAGATCTGTAGTGTAACTATTGTACTGAGAAAATTTATCAATCATCGAATTGAGAATATTTTTTAAAATTAGTTTGAAGTAAAAGTATGGAATTCATCGCTTTAAATTTTTGTGTGGAATAATAATTGATCGTTACTTAATTTCTATATGGTTAGATAATTAATTTGAATAATAGTTTATAAAATTTTTAACACTACAAATTAAAACTTAATTAATAATGTATAGAAAAAGTTCCATCGTATAAAAAATTCCTTGACATTACGCCAAAGCAATTGTTAGTGTCTTTTTATGGTCGAAAAAACATTTTCGAAAAAAATCGCTCACTTTTAGAATTACAAAAAAAGTATGAAGAGATGCAGATCACGAATCTTCTTAAAACTCTTGGGAATAGTTTTACAAGAAAAGTTAATGGAACCCGCATTTCGATGATATATCCAAAGGGACCTGAAAACATTAACATTTTTAAGATTGCAGGTTTATCTACATATGTAAAAACATCGTACATGCAAATAATCATATAATGTTAATGTTTTTAACATTATCTGAGATTCTAAGGCACAACGAACTAAGCGCTAAAATACGGGTTCTATTTTTTCTATAACAAAATCATTTTTCAGAGTTTTAAGGATAGTTGTAAAGTGTACCCCTGACATTACTTTGCAAGATAAATTTATTAAATATATAGCTGTACATTGTTAACTACTGACACTACGAAAGTGCATGAAAAAATCTTACCTTTCATCAATTAAAAGATTGAAAATATCATAATCTCAATTAAAATTCAATCCAAGTAAATGACAATCACTATTAGATCATAGTCGAGCTTTCAACACGAAAAAATATTGTTAGTAAAATTTATTTATTTTATTATTCCTACTACTGCAAAAAGTAATGGCAATTAAATCGATTCGTTTATATTGGCATATTAAATAGCGAAGATGGTTGCTTCATCAGTATTCGAGTGAAGTCGTTGATGCTTTATTCGAACGGAAGTAAGCAATGGCTTTCTTTTCTGTCACGTTTTAGATGTCGATTATTAGATGCTAAAAAAGACCTACATTTTATACAGTTCATTAAAATTTAACAACTCGTGTGCTTTCGCTAATAAAAGTATAGAAAATTTTTAAGTTTTTCGTTTATCAAAAATCTTTAACTCAACTTATTGTAGCTTACACAGTTTTTAAATCCTTCAGTAATATTAACGAAAAAAATTTTTTTTAATAATTTGAAAAATTAACATTTGGAATTTAATCCATAGAAAATGTTTGACTTGATGGATCGTAGGTCAATGGTGAACAGCACGTTCCCATCATGGCGATTACCGCTTGGACTTTTGATAATCGCAACAACGGCCCAGCCGATTCTTTCAATTCCAGATGTTGCGAATGTTACAACAAAAATAACGTACTTCCAGAATCATAACGGTCTTAATAAAACGTCAATGGATTCTACGCATATGAAACTGATGCATAGATCTGATAAACCAAACTCAAATCATGAAATTTCTACGAATATTGAATCATCAACAAATCCTATGATATCACCACAATATCGACATCAGCCGACCAAAGTGAACAGGATTCAGAACTCAAAATCTACCTCAGCAGTTAAAGATACATACCTTGATGCACTCGACTATTCGCAAACTATCAAAAAATATGATTCGAATATGCAAAAACTTACAAGACGCGATTATACGCCCAGTCCGGTATATCGTCCTGAGGAATCTATTAACAGTGTCAACAAAAATGGTATGTTTCTTGTATTTTTAATTTTTATTCAAATTTAATCAATAAAGATATTGAATAAGTTCTGAGAACATTTTTAAAAGACGTGTAACTCGATTGTAAAATTATTTTTTTAACGTAATAAAAAAGAGCCAAAGATCTCAAGAGTCTCATACAGTGGAAGCAGTAGTGTTAGTTCTAACACTTTTTTACCGCCAAACAAGGATTCACACTATGAAAATCAAAATAAGCCTCAAGTATCTTTTGGACCTTTCTACTCAAGCGATAATTTCTATGAATCATCCGATAAAAATTATGGAACAATATCTCAAGCTTCATATGGACCACCACTGCAAACTTCATATGGTCCACCATCAAATTCCTACGAGCCACCGTCAAATAATTATGGACCACCAAAGGATACTTATGGACCACCAAAAGATACTTACGGACCACCAAAAGATATTTATGGACCGCCAAAGGATACTTATGGGCCACCAAAAGACACTTATGGTCCACCAAAGGATACTTACGGACCACCGAAAGATGCTTATGGACCACCAAAAGATACTTATGGTCCACCTTCAAATATTTATGGTCCAGTATCACATTCTTATGGGCCACCTGCGACTGATTACGGCTCAGCTTATGGCTCCAGCTCTTCCTACGTACCGTATGGACCATCTGGGCAAGGTGAGAAAAGAGGTATTGTATGATCTGTGTGTATGCTTTTTTTTGCAACAGGATTCATCAAACGCGATTCAATTTTTCGGTTTGAGTCTAATTAATCGCAATATTCTTCAAATTCAAAGACCTGTTTCAAATTGAAAAATATTTGAGAATTTTTTAAAATAAAAATGAATTGTATATCTTTTGAGTTTATGCATTATTTTAAAAATTGTCTTTTATCTAAATTTTATTTCTTCAATTTTTGGACCTCGAGTAATGAGAAATATTATTTGAAAAAACTATTTAATTGTTTTTAAAAAACTGGTAATTAATAAAATATGAAGACAATGTGAAAATTATACTCGATCCGAAAATGCTTTCAATAAATCATAGTTGATTGATTATACGAAAAAGATTAATATTGCAGGATTAGGTTCAATTCAGGCGACGTACAGCACCTCTCACCCATTACCCGATATATTCCCGTTGGCTCTCTTTCCCGCTGTCGACTTTAGCTGGCCAATCTCGTTGAAAATCAACGCTTATACTTTGATCAAGATCATCTTAAAAATAGTTATTTTCAAAATGATTGTCAAATTTATCGCTACCATTTGCCTGCTGCTCTTCTTACCTAAGATTATACACAAGAAAGATGAGCAAAATGAAGATGATGAATCGCGCGAGTTTAACGATTCTTGTAAGTTTTATTAATTCATTGTTATCTTAAATAATTTTATTATTTTTTTAATACTAAGGCAGATTTCAAATTTTTTATTATTATTAGTACTATCATTTAGAGATTATTTAGAAAAATTTCAATATTAATATTATAAAAATACTCCATTAATCTCTTAAAAGTAAATTTACATGATTATAGAGACCCGTGAAAAGTATAAAATTAAAAAAAAAAATTAACTACTTGCTTTATATTTATAAAAGTTTTACATAAATTTAAAAATTTGTTCTTTATTTTGAAATAAATTTTATTAAAATTTTTAATTGAATGCATCTCCTTGAATAAAATTTTTTTTTAATTTAAGAAATATTATAGAGAACTATATTTGGTATATTTAATATGTTTTCAGCAAACTTTTCATCAGAACGTTTACATTTGTTGTCGTCAATCGTGACGAGGTCGATCGAGCATTACGGGGATATGAACAAAAAAAACGGGACAAAGACCGAGGCGCATTGTACAGGTTTTGGATGTCAAATTAGTAGGAGTCTCTTCGCTTCTAACGATACGTGGGAGGATTACATACGACTCTTTAAGAGTTATGTTGCCGAAGAACAAGATTCTCAGGAACAAAGTACAAAAAGTCAATCCAAAAGAAAATAAAAATATAGTTTTTTTTTTTCATCGATTTACGAATTAATGACTTTTCTGTACTATTTATTTGTATATTTGTTGATTTATTTATTTATTTATTTATGTTTGTCTTGAATGTGTGATTTTCATAATAAAAAATTATTAATTTATATAATTTATTTGTACGTTAGTGTAGAGTTAACAGTACAGAATTCAAAGCGATTCCTTTTTTCCTTTTGTTTTTATAAAATAATTTCAAAATTTTAAAAAAGCGTGTTAAAAGTGTAAGGAACAAATGCAATATACCTATTTTTAATGAAAGCTAAAATTTTTGTAAATAACACAGAGAAGTAAATATTATTGACGATTTAAAAGACTTTAGGTATTTTGTTATCAATACTACATAAGGAGATCTAGTTCTTCATAATAAGCGCTCTGATAAAGGGTAATTCAATCTCTTTTGACGTTCACATATGAATGGAGGTGTGAATTGCTATTAAACAAGAATATACCGGTTATAAATAAAAAAAGATCACTAGAAATAGAAACAATTGTTTTGTTATTTTATGAAAAATATTTTAAACGTTTATATGTAACATTAAATCATATTGAATTTGTGTTGTTGGATAATTTTTATAATCATAAATTTTATTAATCACCGACTAGAAATTTTCTTTAATTAGTAGAAACTAGTATTTATCAATTTTGTAAAATATAGTTCTGCAACGGATTTTTCTAAATCAACCTCATACGTAATCTATAGTAATCAATTAAATGCGTTCTTTAAAAAATTATAAAAAATCAAATTATTGTTTATTTTATTTAGCATCATCTTTTTTGTTTTCAAAATTAAATAAATTTACATCGCACACATGCATGCACGTATCATGTTCATTTATACACGAATTTGTGAGCCTAATGTAAAAATGTAAAGTATATATGGAACAGTTTAAATCAATTTGCACGTACAAAAAATAAAAATCATTGAAATTCTGGAAATACATTTTATTCGACATGCAAAATATCCAATAAAATTTTAGAGGCCAAAGTCGACATGGTCAAAAGTTATAGTTCATTTTGAAGCGTAAATTTGGTATTTTAAAATTCTCAAATAAAATTTTCATCATAAGACTATTAAGTTTTAGTAAAAGGTCACGAGAATACTTTTTGCTGACAAAAACTATTAATGCTAATTTTTTTCTTAAGAAAACAATAGACCACAATAAAAGTAGGAAGTATTACTAAAAGTTTCTTGATTTTGCAAAAATATCTAAAAGCATTGTAATTTTATGGTAGTTTTGATAAATTCTAAGGTTTATTTTTCTTAAAATTTATTGATTGTTAGAAAAAATGTATGAGGACATTTTTAGTTGAAAATTATGTTTTGGATATACTGCAAAAGTATATCTTGTAATGAAAAATGAATTTTTAATATTGTTGTGGTGACACACATCCTCTAATTATGATCATAAAAATAAATGTGTTCATAGAAGTAGATGAATTATATTAATCCCAAGTTTTTCTAATAACATTTAAAAAGTTATAGGAAAAGTTTTTTAGTCAGGAAGTTTATATAATGTTTTTAAAGTGAGTCATCTAAAATAATAAAAGTCAAATAGATTATTATAACGTAAAACTGCATTTAAATAAATTATTCACTAAAAATAATGAAAATTTTCCATTTGGAAAATTTAAAAAAAAGTAAGTTACTCATATTAAAACCAATAAATTATTAAATTATATTCTTCATACTATTTTTTATAGAGTAACCTTGAATTGCAATATAGATAAATATTTTATAATTACAGTGTTATGTTTATAAAAAAGGAAAATAATAATAATTAGTTTTTAATAAGAATGATTTACGACAAGAATTTTAAAAGAATTTTTGTAATCGCAAAAATTGAAATAATGATTATAAATTTCTAAAGGATAATATTGAGTAAATAAAAAACTGGAAAAGACAATGAATATTAAAGGTGTTAATTACGGTCCAGTAAATGATGATTAACTCTTGTTATTTAATATTTTCAAAGTAGCTGAACATTGTAGAGAGAAAGGTGCGTGACAACAACAAACTATGTCTCATAGAGTGATGTCACTATATAAAAATCAAAACCGAAAGGACGAAAGAATTAAGCGTCATAATAAGAGTTTATACACATTGATCCAATAGAAGAAAAAAATAACATAATCAGCACCAACTAACGACGAGCGTTGAAACTGCTTTTGAGTGGGGAACTGAAGAGAAGACAATACAAAACCAGATATATACAAAATATACTAGTCTCCGTGTTATTACGCCACAGAGTTGTCTCCTCTTATAAGAACTGTGATACACTCGAGGCAGAATCCAGTCTTTCTTCAATAACCGGTCCCCATCGCAGAGATAGACACTCTTCGTTTTTATATCCAAGTTAACACATCTTTTTTTTATTATTTTTCATTCTCGTTCAAAGTGATAAAATATGAAACTCACACTAGCATTAGGAGGTACGACAGTGAGCTTTTATCTTTTTCATTTTTATCTATTGCTTTATTTTTTTTATTCTTATTTTTTTGCAGAAATTAAAAGTTGTCAAAATTTTCATTAAATTCATCATTTTTATTTGCTTGGAGGTTTATTTAACATAAACTTTTTTTAATACAAACGTATATTTTGCAAACTGAATGAGCAGATTGTTTCATCATTACTTTCAATAAATATTTAATTCAATAACATTTAAATTATGATCAAAGATTTCAAAATTATATATTTTAGATGACCTTGAAAAATCTTGTATTTCTTGGATAATGTATTTAAAAATAAAAAAATTATTTAGCAAAAAATAAAACTGTTTAATAGCTTTTTTATATAGACATATATGAAAGAACATGGATGTTAATAAAAAATCATTAACTGTTACTTACGTAAGGTCAATCTACCTGAAAAATCTATTGTTTGAAAAATAGACTTTAATTGAAGCAAAAAAAAAAAATTAAGATTTAAGATAGTATTTTATATAATATTTATATAACATTATATTTTAAAATTTATGTGAACATTAATATTAAGGTGTTGCTGGGCAACAAAGAACCTTCTTAATCATGATTTTTAAAATATATGAGTGCGAATTAATTTAATCCTTTTAATACGTTCTACGACGTTCGCTCCAAGGCTATTTAATACTACTAAACTTGAAAATACATTATAAGAAATTTCTTTAATACATGTGATATTTTTTATTTAATTTTTTGCTTGCAATTGAAAAATATTTTTTAACTTATTATTTGTTTATTTTTTGTAATTAGATTTCGATTTAATATTTGAATTTTTAAAAGTAAAATTACCGAGGAAGAGTTTTATTTAGTTCCAGACAATAAAATTTTGTTTTAAAGTAGAAGTATCATTAAAATTGAAAAAAATAATGATCCTTTTCCTGAAGCCCATAATA
Source organism: Anastatus disparis (assembly GCA_017163975.1). Classification (NCBI taxonomy): domain Eukaryota; kingdom Metazoa; phylum Arthropoda; class Insecta; order Hymenoptera; family Eupelmidae; genus Anastatus; species Anastatus disparis. Next base: position 1,911,344 of record JAFFSR010000009.1, read on the forward strand.
ATTATTGTAAAATTAAGAAATAATTTTTAAAAAATATTGAATGTTTGTTTTTAGCTGTGCTTCTGGTTTGCCTTATTGGCATGAGCGAGGCCGTACCAACAGCAAGTCCAGTAACGGCAAAATCCGAGGTAACCGCGTCGAAGGATCTTAAAGATGCTATAAAAAAAGCCAAAGAAGCAAATAAGGCAAAGAAAGACTGCCTTAAAACCTGTCCTACGAATTATGACCCAATTTGCGCTCACGATCCAAATGATAAGAGTTTCAAGCCAAGAAGCTTTGGTAACCAGTGTGTACTCGACACCCACAATTGCGAGATGGGAACAAGTAAGATATACTATTTTTATTAAGATCAGGCTAAAGCAGATTTTATTATCGACCAAGGATGAAAAATTTTATCATTTAGACAAATAATTACATTCTTTTTAGTAGAAATTTTTACATAAGGCAATTTTTTATACATGATTTTGTATTTAATTTTTTTTTAACACCTTGCTCGAAAGTACCACATTTTTACCTAGCATCGAAAACTTAATGTAGTATTTTCGGCCGGTTGTTGAAAAAATCATATTATATCCACGGGAACAAAAAATATACTATTTCGTGAAATTCATCAAATTTATAAAAAATAGTACGAGATTTAATTCAGAGTTCAATATAATAAAAACTTGTTTACTATATTTAAATTTGCTTCAATTATTTTTGGAGAGCATAATAGAAAAATAAATTTTATGAATGTATTCAAAATTTTGATGTATTTCATTACGTACGAAGAAAAATCAAATCTGTTCGTGTTTATTATTAAAGTAACTTTGTTTTAAATTTAATAATTTTTTGTTCTCTCTAATAAAACTATTTTATAAAAAATAAAATTTTTCCCATATTTTTTATGTATAAATTAAATTACTACAGTGAAACCTACATAATTCACCACGCACAGAACTGTAGAAGAAAAGAACAATGAACAATCGAGGGTCCCCACTACTATCGTCCTCCCACTATACTCGCGTTAGCTCAAATTAGATTGGTCACGTTATTAATTCATTCTTTGAAACTTTGTAATTTTTCTATTGTGCGAAAGCTTTGATAAAACCTTTTTGTCAGGTTTAAATTAAATTATTATCAAGGCCACTGAAGTGCAAACAAAGCAAGAAAGAGTCAGAGCTATTCTATCTCCACAAATTTAATGTTTTAGTTTGGGAGTGGGGGAACGAATTTTAAAAATTAATTGATGAACTACAGAACGTTGAATTATGTAGATTTTATTGTATAAAGCTACCTATATAATATATTAACATAGCATATTAATAATTAATTAGGACTAATTAATAATTTATGTATTATTTGTTTTTAGAACTTGCAATGCTGAACAAAGGCGAATGTCCTGGAAGTCAAGGAGTCAGATTGTAATACTCTATTTTTAGACGCTTTTCTGCATTATCTCAGTCGCAAACGTTTTCTTATATTTAAAGTCAACTCTTATATACGTATGATTAAATTATAAATCTATATAATTTTTTAATTTATAATTATTATATATTAAAAATATAATATAAATATTACATGCAATAAATCTTTGACTATACTCTTTTACATAATTTCTTATCCTTGTCATAAAAAAGAAAGTCATAAAATATCATTTTAAATCAATTCAAAAATATATATCGAATAATCCATTAAAATTAACTATGTTGTTTTTGTTAGTTGACAATTCCTACGATATCTTATGCAATTTAAAAGTACTTGCAAATATTCGTAATTTTTCAAAAAAAATGAACCGTACATCGTATATGTCTAAAGGGATCGAAAAATAAAGGGAGGCGTGCCGACGCTAAGCTGAACAGCTGATACAAGGGGTGGAGTGGGGGGAAGTATTGCGCGCTTGCACTCAAAACTGATTTTATGCATTAAAAATTACTTGCACTTTGAAAATCTTCAATATATCGGATTCTGGGTACCTATTTATTATTTAATTTCCCATTCGGTAACTTAATTTGTTATTTAAATGATTATATGCTATTATATATTATTAAATATTTGTTGTGCGATACTTAAATTTTATGAAATTAGGAATTTTCCGTGAATTATGAAATTTTCCATCATGAAGATCCTTTGTCCCGCAATACTAATTTTACCTTTGAAGAATAAATGCAGTAAAAGCTTAAAAGTAGCCCCAGTCGAGGAGTAGAGATAAAGGGTCGAGGGCAGGTAGACTCGAAAATTACGCAGTTTGTCATAGCTATTCGAACAGAGCAGATCGTAAGCAATAATTCGTGTAGTTAGTGATACTTAAACTGTGCATGCAATAAAAGTGTAGTCCAAAATTCAATTAGTTTTGTGAATGATTTAGTTGATAGTGTAAAGTCAAATATACAGCTTACGTGAACTTTAAGTAAAAAGTTTTATTTTAGACTATTTGGTAAGTATTAATTTTTTTAAAAACATTTGAAAAGCGCAAAATCATTTTTCAGTACTAGCGCGCAAAACCCTCCCCCCAATCTACCGTTCGCCACAACTATTCGGCTCGGCATCTGTATGTCTTTTTATCATTGAATTTATAATACTATAAACCAATGAAATATATTTTAGCATCTTTTAATTGAAAATATAGACGATAATTTAATATTACATTATTTGCCTGGGGTGGAAAGGCCGGATTTACGAAACGAGAAGTTTACAGCCCTCGCCTTCGGCTTGGGCTGTAACGAGTTTCGTAAAACAGCCTTTACACCAGAGGTAAATAATGATTTTTTTCGTATGAGAGCCGAAAAAGAAAAAGGAATCGCGATTTTGAGGTTAGAATGCGAAAAAAACATTTTTGCCAATTTTTTGGGTTATGTCTGCCATTCAGGATTAAGTTCAAAGAAATTCATTTTTAAATTTCATCTCCTATGCGCTCATGTTTTTTATTTATGTAGTAGTTTTCGCAAATTTAACATTAAGCCGTGATAAAATGCTTAGATTAATATTGGCAATTTCACTTCATACTTTAATAAATTCTTCCAAATGATTCATAATATTGAATAAATATATTTATTTTTATCAGTTTATAAGACAGCGCGAAACTTCATTTTCTTTACCTGTTTAGCGTAATCTGAAATCGATCTTCATTAAATAAGACATCGAATTTTTTATGCCCAAATATTTTTAATTGTTCTTGATGTTATTTATGATCAAGGTCAAAATCGCCACTTTTAAAATGTCTACACGGTATCTCGAATAGAGCAGGTTCACTATAAGTTTTCTTATCAAACGATAACTTTCATCAGCACTCTGATTTAAATTAAAACAAAAACTCGCGTATACAATGTTCTGCTGTTCAAAAATGGTATTTCGATTTCTATTATCTTAAAACATATTTATAAAACTTGATTTTGGAAAAATATTTTTGTAAGAAATTAAATACAATGATTCGAAAGAAAAGATCTTATATATCTTAAAAACTAATTTGATTTCATTTATCTTGTGTTGAAATACGAGTTGAAATAAAAATTTTCTAAGATTAAGGAATATCACAAAAACAATTTTCTCGTAAAATGGTTTTTTTATACATGCAATTTAATAATCCGTCGACATCATCACAGACATGAAATATAAAATATATAAATATTTTAAAAGTTATTTATATATCTACTTAAAATTAAACGCTATACTGAAAAATAAATTGAAAAAAAGTTTTATCAATCGAAACGTTGAAGAATTATAATACATCAATTAAATCATCTCGAAAAAATAGGGTATGAGTGGAAATTAACAAAAACGATGTTTTTTAATGTGATTTTTAATATTTTAAAGTATTTTTATCAAACATAAAAACTCTGTTCTCTTTGAGAAAAGAAATGAATTAAATAGAATTTTTAGTTATTAATCAATTATTAAGTAATTGACTTATAGTAAAATGTGCATATAAATCGACTGTTTAATAAAATAAATTGATAAAGAACATAGAATGAAAGAAAAATAAAGTTAGGAAGGAGACAAGGGCGTGCTAGACGACAATGTAATAGCATTGTCTCGCAATCATCCCCTTGCATCCGTTTCAATAAAGCTGCGCACTCCGCTTGCCTCTCACAAATTAATAAGCTTCGTTGACTCCTGTAATTCTCTTGCCAGCCTTTACAGTTGCTGGTCCAAACTGTTGGCGTTACCTTCGTTATTTTTCTCTTTAAAAAAATTAATATGTTAAAAGTTAATATGTTGAAAGTAAATATGTTGCATTTATTGATATCATCATATGTTTGGAGTATCGATCAAAGTTTCTATAAAGATAATTGCACTGTTATTGATTCGAGCCTCCTCGAGGAATTAGAAGCCAGAATATCAAGTCTTGAACGTAGACTTCGAGCGATCGAGCAGCCAGGTATTAATGTGGCTTAAGTTTATTACTGTAGCAGTTACTTGTTCATCGTTAATATTAAAGTTATGTGCAATAGTTTGGCAGCTTGGTGGGACTTGGAATGAATGCTCGGTGGGTCCGTGTAATTGTCGACAAGAGACGAGATCTTTGTCTTGTTGGAGTCTTGAATTAATTGATCTACCTCCTAATCAACTGGTACCCATCGACATCTTAAAATTGCAAGTTACTTATAGCTTTTTTCATTCGCTTTAAATTTTTTTTATTTAATAATTAATTATTTAAATTTCAACAAATTCACAAAAAATTATTTTTTTTATTGAAAAAATATTAAATATTTATTCTTAGTTAAAATAAAACCAAATAATTTAAACAGAATCAGTTTAATTTTTTAAAACTCCGAATTCAAAAAGTCAACTATATAAATTTAACTTTGGTAGTCATGACTTTAATTTAGAAAAAAATGCAGATAATGTAGTATAAAATAAAAGAAAAAATTAAAAATAAATGAAATATATTGAAAAATTAGTAAAAATTATTAATATACATTTGAAGAGATTTGAAAGCTAATTAAAAAATTTAACACCTAATCTTTACAAACAAAAATCTTTATTTATAATTCTTAGATAAGAGCTGTTTCTTACTATTCCGTAATGCAATGAAGAATTATTAATTAAAATCCTAAAAATTCAAAATTATAAGACAGATATGCATTCGATATATTCGTAAGTTATTAGACTGCCCTAAATTAAAAATGTTAATAATTATAAAATATTATTCATATTAATAACCGAAGTTATATTGTTACAAGCATTTTTAATTAATGAAAAATTCTTGCCTTATCAGAATGATTTATAATCTTTTTTATATTCAGGCAGATCAGGATAAGAACTAATGAAGTAAAATGTTCATTATTTGGCGTTATCGTGTATTTAACGATAAGTTGTCTACTTTCATAAAGAGAAATTATTATTATTATTATTGAAGTTGCTGATTAGAATTTTAATGTTTCATTTGTAAGACATAACTTTTTTAAGAATAAATTTAAAAATCCAATAATTTTATTAATTAAAAACATTTAATTTAAAAGCTAATAACTATTGATGAACTTAATTGAATATATGATTGAATAATGAATAATCTTTTCCATTGATTAGAGATTTGAGTTGTAATAAATTAACAGCACTGCATAAGGAATCATTCGAAGGGTTGCATCAATTGAGTTACTTGTAAGTCTAACATATTCAATTGTCATTAAACAAATATCGAATCTTGATCGGTATATTTTAAAATAACGTATTATTCTACAGAGATGCCAATGAAAACGCAATTGAACATTTGCCAATCAGTTTGTTTTTTCCGTTACACAATATTACTCACGTCAGATTTAGCAAGAACCTTTTGAGGGAACTTGACAAAAATCAATTAATACGAATGCGCCATTTGGAAATATTGTACGTTTTCGGTTCGTATTAAACAAGCTATTATTTTTAAAGCTTAACTTATTTTATAACAATTAAATTTTGCAATTTAGTAATATATGTTTTCTGAATTTATAAAGTTGAATTTGAAAATTGCAAGATATAAATGACAACTTAGTGTGTAAACTAAGTACAAAAATATCGAGCATGCTAAAGTATTAATGCATGTAGCTTGAGGAATTTTTTAAATTAAAATAAGACCAGAATAATTAGAAAATTTTTTATATTTTTTAATTAGATTTTTAATTTCTGGACTGTTTTAGGATTATAACGTCAACAGTGCTTTTAGATAATGATATATGATTATGAAATGCATGTTGAAAATATAGTAAATTATAAATATAACTGTAATAAATTTTAGGGATTTATCTTCGAATAAATTACGTTCTTTACCGGAGGGTATTTTTTCTTCAAACATTGCTTTGATCCTGTTGGATCTGTCAATGAATCGTCTTACTGTTTTGCCTACGAATGCTTTTCGTGGTCTCATCAATCTTGAGGAGCTTCTTCTCTCCAAAAATCAATTGGTTAGTTTACCAACCGATTGTTTTCACGATCTCGGTAATTTACGTAGACTTGGATTGGACGAAAATCAACTCACTGAGATTCCGCAAAAATTGTTCAAATCTATGGGAGAACTTAGAGAATTGAATCTTCGTGAAAACCGTCTGCAAACTATAAAAAATAATTCATTCTCAGCACTGAAAAAACTAAGATTACTTGAATTATCGAATAATAAAATCATTCATGTTGGTATTTGTACTTGTTCTTATTTTCGAGTTTAACTTTAATATTTGGCCGATTAGGAATTGAAAGTAAGCATTTTTTGTCCACATAGTTAAATCCAATGGCTTTTCATGGCTTAGAAAAACTAAAGGAGTTGGAACTTGGTCAAAATCGGTTGCATAAATTCCCTCGAGCTGTCTTCCAGCCATTGGAATCGCTCGAGCGTCTCGTCCTTCATGCTAATAATTTTCAAACTCTTGAAGCTGGTGACTTTTTCGGTTTGAAAAATTTAACGACTTTATTTTTACATGCCAACCATTTAAGGATATTTCATGCAGCCTCTTTAAAGGATACGCCAAGACTGCGCAAACTGTCAGTTTTTAATCCAATAATTCTTGTACACTATTCAAATATTCTATTATTCATTTAAAATTAATTGCATGACTATTTCATCTTTTTCTAAAAAGAAAAGCAATTAAATTATTGATCAAATAAATTAATAATACTGCAGTTAAGAATACAACTATTTTCATAGTCAATTGGAAGGCAACCATTTAAGCCACTTGCCGAAGGGCCTGTTCGACAGTACAACCGAATTAACACAGCTCCGATTGGCTAGTAATCCTTGGCATTGCGATTGTGCGGCATATTACCTGGCCACTTGGTTACAAAAACGCAATCAACGTCAACATAGAAAACAGAATCATCATTATAATTCTGATGAAGAAGTGCAGGAATCATTTTTAGCAACGACCAAAAGTGCAACGACCTTTTGGGAAGTTTGGGAGTTTGGGGCTGGCGCTGTATGTCGAGGCCCAGGAAACTTGGGAGGAAAATTATTAGCAACACTAGCTTATCATGATTTGTGCGATGGTGAATGGGCATCCATGAAAGGTCTTGCGCCCAGGTTACCGTTGGAGCTCGTTGATGAACAAGATCAAAATTTCGATCAGGTCTGCTCAACCACTTATGTTCTTGCTTTGTAATTAATAATTAATTAGTTGACAAATTGTAGCTTAAACAAAGCTACAGTTGACCTGAGTTGCAAGCTATAGCTAAATTTACAGAAGCAATACAAGTAAAGTTTTCTCATTTATTGATCTTCCATTAAAAAATATATTTTATATATCTTTTTAATAAAAGCCGTGTGCGAATCAGTTTATGTCATCTTATGACATCCGCTTCTATGCATATGGTATGGTACAATATTGAAATTTTCAAAATTTTATTTTAAATGACAAATTAATTGAAACAAATGGTACATATATCATTTTTAAAGAAGTTTTGTATGTGTATCTGTATGCTGATTGTTACATTTTTTGCATTGGCATCATACAAATAAATTATGACACCGTATGGCATCTCGGCATTCTGAGGGTTGACATATCAATTTTTATTTGTATTACTCCTAAGAATATAGCTATTTTTCTTCTTGAAATTTAAATGAGACACGGATAATTGAAAAATACATTTTGTTTTAAATAACATAGAAACCATTTTTTCTAATTGTAACTTAAGTTGGATTATACAAAAAAATTATGATGTGAACATCTATTTCCAAGTAACAATTAGAAAAACAAATTAGCAGTTTTATATTTACAATTTCATTATTTATGAAAATGGAAAAAAAAATTCAAGATATGGAATTTTTCTTCTAAAAAGTCAATGTACGTTTTAAACTGCTTTCAACACAAACATGTTAATTTTTATTTAACAATTTCAATTGTTTAGTCTTTTTTTAAAACTTTTATTTAAAAAAAAAAAAAATTAATTATAAAAAAGCAAATTATTACATATTCCTTGATTTTGCATCATGGTGACAATTTCTTTATAGTATAAACAGAAATATAGAAAATTTACCAGTATAAACATTATTAGGTCAAAGATAATTATAATGCTGTTTTAATTGTTTTATTAATTATTAAATTTCTATTCTTTGTTTAGGATTAACTATAGATATCCTGCAACGACCTAAAAAGAATATAAAATTAAAAATTTTAATTTCAACAAAGGATCGTAATCAGAAGTGAACGAAAATTATTTTTAAAACTGACTCTCCATCGCGTCAAGTGTTTGAAAACAATAAGCAAAATATCATTTTAATGTGTTTTGCGTTAAATTGTTTGCATATTGTGTATCTGAGATAAAATTGCACATAAAGCTCATAACATTTGCTCATATTATTCTTGTACTTATTAAGACTGAAGTGAAAATAAAAAGAAAAACATTTTTCCAAAAATAACATTTGTTTTTCATTATAATACGAAAATGAAAATTATTTTTCCTCGTTTGGTCATTCATACTTTTACGAAAATCAACAAAGATAAATTAAAGTTAAGGTTGACAATAACAAAATAAAAATGGTATTGAATGTTAATGAAGTGACTAATGGTTAGATTTTAAAGATCCTTTGAGAAAATTGAATAAAATCTTTGTTTCTCTTTGCTCTTATAGATTGTATACGTTGATATAATAAATCCCTTGAAATATCTTTGTTATTATTATCATTTGTTGGATCTTGGTTTTGGCGCAACTAGCGCAATAAGATTCGCGATATCGAGAATCAAGACAAGTGAGACTATTGCACAGTCTGGCCGCGTGATAAGCAGCGCTATAACCAACTAATTGTCGCATGAAAGAGTCCAAGTGTATACGAGAGTTGGAGAGGAAAAAAAAAAAGAAAAAAAGTGGTGGACGGGTTATATAGGATAGACCGATGCCGAATGGCGGGGAGAGTTTATAACGGTTTTGCGCGCACAAGACACAAGCAAAGACAACACGTACACATTGCGCGATATACGCGAGACTTAACAGCCAAAGTTCAGCTAGCTAAGCAATATTTTAATGTACGGATAAACAATTTTCAAAATTATAGTACATTCGGCAACTTTAGTGACTTTAAAGTTATAACTAGTTTTTTACTGCTGGCTCGACATTTTGTAAGTTCTTTTTAGAATCGATTTATATATTCATTTTATTTTTCATCAATATCCTTATTACATTTTAAAACATTAAAATTATTTAAGATTTTGAATAGATCATTAGCAATTATAAACATTGATTTTACGAATGAATTATGTAAATAACGATTTAACAACATTGTACCGTTTAACACTTAATTCGTTATTTCTGGAATTTGGTGAACCGAAATCGACTTTAACTCAATTTTGATCTTATCACTTTAAGCTTTCTTTCATAAAGATCGCAATCTTTTGATAATACAATGTTTAGATTCAAAAAAATTTTTATTCAAAATAACACTGTCAAAATTCCATCAAAATTTTAAATATTTTGATTTTATCTTGGCGATACAGTAGCTTTTTCATATAATTTCAACCTCATTAAAATAAAGAATTATAAAAAAAAGCAATTTTATCAATCGGTTCAAATTACAGAATAAAAAAAATACAATGAATTTAAAATAAAATGTGATAAAATCCATGATTATTTACTTGTTTATTTAAACTTTTATTTAAAGTTGTAATTTGTATTAAATGAGAATTAATAACTAATTCTGTAAGAGAAGTGTAATATTATTCTCATGAGAAAACGTTATCGGATAAGTTAGATAATTTATAATCTGAGTTACATTTTTTTATTATTCAAATCTCTAGATATATGAACTTGAAAACTTGTAATCGTATCACATTTTTATCAACGGAACACGCACTAGAGCACAAAAATATTACATTTTGTTTTTTAACTATTTAAAAAATTTAATATTTTATCTGCTTTTCTTTAACTTTTCGAGCTTCGTTTACTTTAAAATGCTTTGAAAACATGCTTTTCTAGACAATAACTCATACTAAAAAATAATCTTGTAAATAGAAAAGTAGATGATCAATTTGCTAATAAAAACACATACAGAATAATATTTTTCTAAGTTTTTCAAATATGTTTTGTCAATAATAATAATTTTCTAATGAAAAAAACAATCTTTTTACAAGCATGATTTTAACATGAAATATTATATAATAAAGCTTTTAAAATAATGATTGATATAAAAAATTTGATTGACTTAACAGAAGAATTTTAAAATAAATAAGATAGCGTGATTAAAGCAGCGAGTTAACGATCACCAGCAAATAAATACTGTCATAGAATAGAAAATTATAGTATTAATTTTACTAGTTGTACTAAAACTATAATTTTGCGCTTATTTTTATAAATGATTTATTGAGATATTTTTTAGGGTATAAAAGTCTTTGAAATATGAATTTTTTTTTATAAAACTTGATTTAATGGTAGTCACCCTAACATCCCGTAGAATTTCTTAGAATAAATAGAAATATATAAATTTAAAAATTTGTTGAAATTTTTAAATTGTTGTTGAAAATTGTTTGTTGAAAATTTACTTGAAAAAGTAGCATCCCTAATAATAAGTATCATTCGTTTTGCTCAGGTTATCAAATAAAAGTGAGAAAAAAAGAAAGAATAGTTTTTTCAAAATTAAAAACTAAACAGCTCTCTCAGTAGTTCAGTGAAACAAAAGAAGCAATAAAAAGTCAAAACAAAAGCAGAACGTCAATAAAGAAGAAGGAAGAAAAGGAAAAAAATATATGCGTATATCTAGTTCTGATTGCATCTCGCGTTATGGTAAACACGCATACGACAAAATACAAGGATCAACATCATCAACCTCGACAGCTGAATAAGTAATACTCTTGTCTTTTTTTATCTGACCAACGAACAAACAAAGAGCAACGACATTTAGAAAAAGAAAGAGAAGAGAGAAAAACAAGAAAAAAAAACCATACCAATTCAGTTAAGATTCGACTCTTAGAGCAGAGATGTCTGTGACAACGTTAAGTCCGGCCGAGTCCGAAAAACTTCTGCGCGATGTTCTTCAGGCTCTAGTCGATTATGGTTTTTTCGATCCAGAGACAAAACAACCAATAGTGCGTTTTCAGCATCCCGATCAGCTTCAGGTCAGTTAATTTGTTTATTCTCTTTCGTTAAAATCCCTATTATTCTTTTTATCTACACCTTCGAACTTTTAAAATTAACATGTCATTACTATCTGCTAGTAAGTAATGAATGAATGTTTAGATAACTTATCCAAGCATAACTTATGAATTTTTTTTCTTCAAATTCATTAAAAATCTTTTATTTAAAACGAACCTTTGTTTCAAACACATTAATCTTTTATTTATCAACTGATTATTACAGCAATGTATTTAATCAATTTTCCAATTATATTTCATCAGTAATAATTGTTATTAATATTAGGAGTACAATAATTTGAGAAAATTTATACAAATACTGAATAATTTTTAGTGAAAATTCAAAGTTTTAATGTTAAAGATACTAATAGAATGTAGCAATGCTCAATATTTCATTTACAATCTCGACATTATTGGAAAAATTTTATTTCTTTTGCTTAATCATAGACCTTATTAGGTCTTTCTCTGTTTGGAATTTTTTTTTGTTACTCACAATATCTCGAATGTGTCAGTGGTTGATCACTTTAATGTATATAGCCACTTTTAACGGCGAAGCTACAAAGATATATCTTGAAACTCATTATGTACTAATTTATTTTTCTAAAATATAATCTCAGAAATATTCCATAGCTTTATGTAATGGTACTTGACAATTTTAAATCAGGGGAGATTGAGACTAGTTGCCACATCTTTCGTAGATATTTTTCTATTCTCGCGTGTATTTTATGCCCATAATAAATAAGAATAAAAAAATTAAATTATGTTTATTAATAATATTTAGTTCACTTTTTTTAATAAATATTAATTGTCATAGAGATATAATTATAGCAATATACATATTTTTATTACTATTTGTTTTGGTTAATCTGTCCCGAATATGGGCTGAGTTGGTTTTCAATAATTTTTTAATAATACTTTATGTTTATAAACTAAATAAGAATTTTCTACATCTGAAAAATTATTATTTGTATGGTTGATTTTATTTAAATTTATGTAGACTACTGACTGAATTGTTTTTACGATTGAAATCTATGAAAATGGATTTTTTTTATTTAGGATTTAACTAAAAAAGTGTTTTTTAAGCCTACTTATTTCTTTTAAAGAATATTTTTATTTAATATTATATTGTTTATATTTTTATATTGATTTTTAACTCACAGATATTAAGCAATAATCAATATCATTATTTTAAATTTATATTTTACGTATGTTTTTATCTGTGACATCACATCATTATATTTCACTAACTTATTCATCAAGTTTTAATCTTTTGACTGTGATATATTTTTATAAAACTCTATATTAATTAAGCAGTATTACTAGTATTAATAAGTGTTTACTATGTTGACATCAAAGTTAATTTTTCCTCAATATATAGTGTTAGACCAATTTTTTCTAGCTTATATACAAAATTGATATTTTTTAATTTATAATATTCTATATTAGATGTGAAAATAAACATTTTATAATTTCAAATGTATTCAATTGTATTCATAACCCTTTGAAAGGATTTTTCAAAGGGCTGAAAATGATACACAACATTAATTTATAATGTTCAACCTGAAATAATACACAATATTAATTTATAAATCTTAATGAAAATTTTCATCACTATTAATAACGGAGAAATAAAAATCTTGTGTTTCACATTGATTTGTAGGAAAGGCTAGGAACGTCACTCGGTGATGAAGCAGCAACACAAGAGGAAATTCATCAAATACTCCATCAAATCGTCCACTATTCCGTGAGAACATTTAGTCCACATTTTCACAATCAACTCTATGCTGGTATCGATATTTATGGACTTGCCGGTGCTTGGCTCACTGAGGCACTCAACACTAGCCAGTAAATTAACACATTTTTATAAATTAAAGAGATCATTTATTTATAAATAGAAATTGATTATAATATGTAAAAAAATAAAAACAACATTTCGCTATGAGGTACATAAAATAAAGAAAAACATTGTTAAAATAGGTATACGTACGAGGTAGCTCCGGTATTCACCTTACTCGAGCGTGAAATCATCGAAAAATCTTTGGAATTGGTCGGTTATCCCAAAGTGCCCGATGCCGATGGAATTTTATCGCCTGGTGGTAGCCTTTCTAACATGTACGGTATGGTACTCGCGCGTTACCATTACTTCCCCGAGGTCAAAAGAAAAGGCTTGTCAGGTTTGCCGCCACTTGCGATTTTCACGAGCGAAGATGGCCACTATTCGATCAGCAAAGGTGCTCACTGGCTTGGTTTAGGAACCGACAATGTCTTTAAGGTAGCCTATTGTTTTTTTCATTATATTTATTTTATTTATGCATTACAAAGCGTTAACCATCGCCAATTGTATAACCATTAAATTATTTTGATAGTTGGTCAAACTTAGTTGATAGAAAATAAATGAATTTTATGAAAGATTAGAAATTCAATTGAATTCAGATAAAAACCAATGAATTGGGCCATATGGACGTAGAAGAATTAAGACTGAAAATTACAGAGGCCCGTAATTTAGGCTATGTACCATTTTTCGTTAACGCGACGGCAGGTACGACCGTTCTAGGTGCTTTCGATCCGTTACCCAAAATTGCAGCCGTCTGTCGCGAAGAAAATCTTTGGCTTCACGTTGACGTAAGTAATTAGCATGTTTAAACTAATTGATCCGCTCGTTACATTATTAACAACAAAGTATTACAATGAAAATAGGCCTGTTTGGGTGGTACGCTGCTGTTATCGGACAAATATCGCGATCGACTCAAGGGGATCGAGCTGTAAGTATTATACATACACTGTAATCCAATTTACTTTTCTTCAAATTGATAATATATTAAATTAAATACAAGATCGAACGATAATATTTATCCTCCTTCAGATTCTCCTTGAGATCCTCCTTCAGATTCTCCTTGAGATCCTCCTTCAGAATGATTTGCAAACGCACTGATAAATAATAATTATGCTTTTGATTGTGCGCGAGAGATCAATGCTTTTTCATTGCCAAGATAAGATTTAGTTATTATTTATTTTTTAATATCATCAATCATTCAATGATTACATTTGTTAAAGGCTTTTAAAACAATTTATATCTTGGCGAATTCATTAAACAAATTATTATTACTTATAATTATTGAAAAATTATTAAAAATATAAGAAAATATTTTTTTATGTAAATTCATTGAGAAGCTTGTCAAAGCAAAACAAAAGTCTTGATTTTAAAAAGCAAAACAAAAGGTCTTTAAAAAGAAAGAAACTAATATAGAATAGTGACGTTGGCATTTTAAAAAAAATTATCTGTGCCTTTTAAGGTTTGACGTTTTACAAGGGTTCGCTGAGATAGGATGTTTTACAAGGGTTTATTTAAATAGAACCTTTTACGAACGTTCCTTGAGATAGGATGTTTTACAAGGGTGCTAAGAGATATTATCTTTTGCGGCTTGGACTATTAAGTGAAGTAAAAATAAAATACTTGAATACTTTAGCCTTGAGGACTAAAACATTTGTTAGCGGGGACGAAAACATAGGCTAATAAAAACTTTGAATGTGCAATTAAAACTACGGAGCGGTAAATTTAGTCCCTTTTGCCCCTTGGCTTTGGTAAACAAGTTTAGCTATTTTTTCTATACAGAAAATATTTATTTTAATCAAAGTAATATATCTTTGATTAAAAATCAAATAATACGGAATGAAGTTGTTACTTCATAAAGTCAAAAAAATATTTGCTTTATTCGAATAAATATTGTTTAATCTAAAAAAATATATCCATTGAACTTTGAATAAAATTTAAACTTATAAAAATTAATAAATACTTCTTTACAAAAATAAATGGAAACGTTAATTTATCAAAAACTAGAAAATTTTGGTTTGAAATAAAGAATAAAATTTATAATTAAATTCCTAAATATTGATAATTGACCACATATTGTTATCAAGAAATTAATGCTTTATTATATACATTGTTATTAAGAAATTAATACTCTTTAAGCGATGAAAGTTAGCTTATCCAGTTCTGGATTCAATAATTAAATAAGACGCGTTCGACTTCGCTTGTATGAAGCATATTTATTTTATTACTCACATTATTATTATTGACGAATTAGTCCAGCGTTAATTAGAGTTCGCTTATGAAGTTGTGTATTTAATTATTTAGTCAAATATCTTATGCGAAGCGACGGTCTTTTAACTTTTAGGCATTGTAACTGAGATGTATGCTAATGTATTTAATATAATATAAATAATATTTTTATTAAACTTAAGACTATAAAGTTGATAAAATAATGAAAAAATTTTTCAGCTCAAACTCGTTATCGTGGAATCCACATAAAATGCTTGGGGCTCCATTTCAATGTTCGCTGTTTCTAGTCAAGGGCAAGAATGCGCTACACGAAGCTAACTGCGCGGGAGCGAAATATCTCTTTCAACAAGATAAGTTCTACGACGTGTCTTGGGATACCGGAGACAAGAGCGTACAATGTGGTAGAAAGGTACGTAACTTTTATTTCAATTGACGGGAAAAACTTTTCGAAATTTTTCTTAACTTTACTTTAATTGTTCTTATCGCATTTTTCCTAACTTTTATTTTTATTGAATTATATAGACTGACGCGATGAAATTTTGGCTGATGTGGAAAGCACGCGGTACAGCTGGACTCAGGAATTCTGTAGATGTTGCCATGGAAGCGACCGAGTATTTCTTTGAAAGAATTAAGAATCGTGAAGGTTTCAGAGTTGTCATACCTCAATATGAAACTTCGAATATATGTTTCTGGTAAGTATTTTTTTAATGAAATTTCGATTTATATAAATCTAAATTAGCTTTAATTTAAAAATTGGAAAATTATTGTTCACTCAATTCTGAAGATATTGATATTTTTACTTCTGACACTTTTAACACATGGTGTAATAAGGAATCGAGTCCTTATTGTCTTAATTTCAAAGATTTTGCCTTATTATTCAGATTTCAATGAGTATTTATACACTGCCATTGAATGATTGTCAATTTATGAGAAAATACTGACTTTAATGATTTAAAAATTCATAGAAAAAAATGACACCACGTGTTAAAAGGAACAGAACTGAAAATACTATTATCTTCACATTTAAATCCATATTAATCTTCATGCCAAGTTTCAATAAAAATATGATGTTTATTATCACCTATTCTATTAAAGGTACATCCCACCAAAGATGCGAGGCAAAGCAGAAGATGCTAAATGGAAAAAGAAATTACACACGATTGCTCCGACCATAAAAGAACGTATGATAATGAAGGGTACCATGATGATCGGTTACACGCCGATGGCCCACAAAGGTTTAGAAAACTTCTTCCGAATGGTCGTCAATTGTCAACCAGCACCCACTTTTAAAAATATGGACTACGTCATCGAACAAATTGAAGAATACGGCAGAGATCTCGGACAATTAGATTAGATTAATTTACTTGACTTTTTTTAAACTTTCTGTTATTCAGAGTTAAATTTGCATAAAATATTCTCGCGTTTTTTACTTTTCTTATATAGACAGTTAGTTGGCATCTATTTTAACTACTCCAATAAATATATTTCCAGACAATAGATTAAACGCAGATTGCGAATTGAATACGCAAAAACTTTTGACAATTAAATATTACAAACTTGCTAACATTTGTGTTTTTAAGCAATGTCATATTGTTTTTATTAATTTAGAGCTCGCGCTGCTTTTCAGAAAGTTTTGTAAATATTTAAAGTCTTTCCTAAGAATAACTTTAATTAATATTAATCATTACGAAAGTATAAAATTATAAACAATGTCATATTTTTTAATTAATTTGTAAATAAAATAAAGCTATATTAAATACATCTACTTTGTTTATTTTCTTCATCAGTCTAGTTAAATTAATCTATTTTTAAAAAAAATTTTAATTAATTAAATAAACATTATTTCAATTTCAATATTCTTACAAATTTGAAGGTTTAATATACTTTTACTAATACTTAGCGAGAATTATTTCTTTTCATATTTAAAGAATATTTCATCAAATCATGTTTTTTAATAATATAAAAAAATTTCATTTAAATACAATCTATCAATTGACAAATAGAATTCCCTTATTTAATGTCATGTTAATGTGATTTTTACAACTCGAAGTTCTTTACGAAATTGTAAGTAATTTTAGCTTAACACTTACTTTCTTCTAAGATTCAATCTATTGGAATATACTTTATTAACAACATATATACAGTTGAAATATTAATATTATTAAGAATTTTATGATAAAAAAATATGAAGATTAGAAAATATAAAAACTCTATTATCTTTATAAACAATATTTTTATTATCATATAAATGTGTGGATAAAAAGTGACAAAAATATTTATTTTAAAGAATAATGGACAATCGCTTGTTTACATTTTTTTTATAATTACGCAAACATTTTTAATTATGCAACTACATCGATAATATTTGTTTAACAAAAAAGGAAAAGTAACGAGTGGTCATTTCGGAATAAGGAAGAGAGGGGATATGATGAGCAGGTTGAATAAAAAGGAGGAATATTGTTGACTCGAACAGACGCAAACGCAGGGCTCAATATGAGTCAATAAATCATTTACTTCCGCTTCCTCTATACAATGTAAACATAATAAAATTGCAATTAATCATTTTTTTAAACTTTTTTTTCAACAAACTGCTCATGCGTTTGTACATTGCGTACAGATATTAATAAAAAAAAAAAGTCGCACCTTCGATAGATTATTGTCTCATGGCACTTATTATAGTTTGTTTAAAAATATACATTTAATTTATATATATGATAATCTTTTTGTTTAACTTAGGCGTAGAAAAACTTTTCTTTATAGACATTTTTTATTTACAAGTAATGTTGAATTTTCTATAAACTTTAAAAACTAATATAATCCCCTTCACAAACTTTCATCTTTATGAGTTGATAAAAATAATAATAGTAGTAATAATAATAATAATGCATAATTCGTAAGTAGTACTAGTCACAATGCGCAAGTGAGAATTTATACAGATGCATTGATGAAATGCCCAATCACATTAAGGGGATATCCATGCAACCATTCACATAATCACACAAGTTTTTTTACTTTATCTATTTACAGAAACAAAAATAACATAAACTTTTTAACTAGCATGTAAACAAATCGTGAATAATTTTTTCTTTGAAAAAATAAAAATCATTAAAGAATTACAGCCATATTACGTCTCAAAAGCCTAATACTCGGCTTCCTTTTTACTTTTTTTTTCTTTTTTTTTATAATTATAAATTAATATTGTCGAACGCCTTCATGCTTTAAATAATCTATATAATTAAAATTTACAGATTGATTTGCCGCAAAACAATAATAGTTATTTTATCTATTAATAAAAACGGAGACATATATATTGAAAAACTTTAATAATTATTAATGAATAAAATTAATTCATTTACTAAAGAATCTTACGCTGTGTCTTTATAAATTGTATTTATAAATTTATCGTATCTTATCTCTATAAATCGGTGGTTAGTTGAAATTTGCTATTTATGATGAAGTTACTATAAACATTTGTAACTTTTATAAAATAAAATAAGTTTGATAAACATTTTTTTATAAGAACTTCGATTTCAAACTTCGACAAATGTAGCAAATTTCAATACTATAACGAAAGATGAAAATTTTGATAAATAAAATATCGAATATAAATAATGAACAAATAACAACTTTTAATAGTAAATAAAAAAATCAGAATAGAGAACAATTGATATGTTGAAAAAAAATGATGAATATTATTTTTATAATTTAAAAAAAAAACTCAATATTTTATTTATATTAAAAAATTTTCTACGCGAACTCACTGTTTCACTCGCTTAAGCGAATTCGTAACATATTTTTAGTCGTAGTCTTTTTCTCGTCGTTGAAGCATGGAAAAAAATCTATCGCACGTTATCTATAACAGTCTTGTAAATTTGAAGTTATCCTTTATGCTTTTGATGTTAATAGTATTTTTCTTGATCGAGTTCGGCCCGAATATGTGGGTCTCTACTATTACGTTTGAGTGTTGCTGACTCATACTCGAGAGCCTTGGGATAAAGTTTAGGACTGCCAAGGCCGCTCATAATCGCATGATTGTTCTTGGAACGTAGGGTACCGTTGATACTACCAGAGAAGCTAGGCTGTCGTTTCGTGTTTACCTGTAAAATATAAGATTGACTTTTAGCTCATCATAGAGAAACATAACTTTAAAAGATGGGATGGTACGTATTGTGCGTCTAAGGATCAGCAAAGCCGATCTAAAGAACACACGAGGACTGTGGCTTAAACTTTATTTTCTAGACGAGTATTCGTAAAATATGTTATTAAATTGGGTGACGGGTGCAAAATACAACTATGAGTCTGTTGAAAAAAAATGTTTTCAAAGCTTAAAGTCATTTAATTTATAGGTCCATTAATGGTCATAATTGTAATTTTAATTTTTTTTCAATCAATTGTCTGAAATTTAATGATACTTTTAATTTTTAAAATAAAGTTACGTTAAATGTTAAAATATGTAGGTTTTTCTTCTCGATTTTATTTAGGGCCTATCTATTTTCTTTTATGCAAATAATTTACGTTATTAGAAATTAAAGTTTGCATAAATTTCTAAATAAAATAATGCAGGTAGTTATCTATGACTTTTGAAATTTTTAATTGGAAACTATAAGTTGAAATCAACGTATTCAGTGTGTTTCTAAATATTTAACTTTGTAAATTAAAGAGCCTTTTAAAACAAAAAAATGATCTATTTCAAATGAAAATATTTGAAACTTGAATATGGAAATATTTCTTTCAGAAATATTTCTATCTCATTACAGATTCTATAAAATTTTCTTTTATAGTATTTAAATAAAATAAAAAACTCTATTTGTAATTTCCTAAACATAAAATAAGTTAAAAATGGTGATGTTACCTCCTTTAATGGCACCGTCACATACGGATTCTGCTTGCTGATGTAATGTGGGCTGCCAGGTACGCGTGGCTTACGATGCTTCAAGTAATAAAAACATATCACTGCAGTAACAGACAGTCCAATGAGGAAGCCAACAAGGCAACTACCAACTACTGCGCCTACCGATATACCAGCCACTTCCACTCGTGATGGCAATGCGTTCACATCTAAACAACAATTCAACAAATTAATAAATATTAAGTACAATAATATGCAGACTTAAAATAAAGAACCATAATTTATTTGATAGAAATGAAATGAAAGTAAAAATAAGCTAACCATTTTCGAGAAATTCGCTAATGCACCGCCTGCTTTGCTTACTGGAACCCAAACAATCAATATCGCTAGGCTCAGCAATCAAGCACTTGCGTTTCCTATGCTGCATATTAGCTTCGTCACATCTAGACCATTGGGACCAGTTGTTCCAACCGCGATACCATTCACAGCTTGGCATCTCGCAAGCTTCTTTAATGTGCGAAGCTCCATTGCATTCATCTGGTCCCAGACATTCGCGACTACGACTACGAAAACCGAAACCACAGGAGACGGAACACTCCGACCATTCGGTCCAGCATGACCATTGACCGCTTGCTTTACTCTCGTACTCTATTTCACTAGAACTCTGGGTTGAAAGTTGGAAGAGATGCAGTGTTCGACAAGGTTTTGTATTACAGGCACGTTTCTCTGTGATTGCCCCATCGCAATACGTTCCCTCGCATTGTTTAATCTGAATAAAAAGTACAAATATTTTTTTATTTTTAATTCGACGACTTATCAGAGAAGAAAAAAGAGAAGAAAAGAAATAATAAAAAATACCTTATATTGCGTGCCACCACCGCAAGACTGGCTACAGGGTGACCATGCCGACCAATCACTCCAACCATTTTCCGAACTCGATTCGGTATTAAATTGACCAGCTGAATTGACGGTGCTTTTTCTGCTACAAGATCCGTCTGCTCGACAATGTCGTTCCTCTTCTTTTGCTTGGATTTTAACACTCGCTGGATCATCTGTCTGAGCTCGACAGAAGAATCGATAACGGCGCTCGGTATGACCACCGTTTGTCGTATTACTCGTAGTCATCCATGCCGTTGAAAAGTTTTTCCGCGTTTCTGGACATGGCTGTTCATTGCATTCTTCAACCTTTACAAACATTATTAATTCGTTTTAAATACATCAGACTTTTTATCAAACTTAAAATATAATTGTATAAAACATTTTATACGAATAATTTCTATTATTTCATCTCTAAAATATTTATTTATAAATCCATTTAAAGTATGCCTTTAATTTTTTATAATATGAATTTTTATGTCTATAAATATTATTTTGATTTCTGTGTAGAAATTAGGACCGTTAATTTTGGTAAATATTGTAATTCTTATAGATTATCCATATGAAAACATGTATTTTTAATCAAAATCCATTAAATAAATAAAAACATATTTCTCTTACTTGGAAATTACATCCTGGACATTCTGTAATGCCATCTTTGCGTGATTGATTCTCGCAAGTTCTCCTTCTTATCCTGAAGCCTAAAAATAGAAAAAAATTACTATTAGATAAAAAATTGAACCGATAAAGTTAATTTCTAATGATAATCAAAAATTTTTAGTAAAAGTTCAGAATAAGAAAAAAAAAATTCCTGAATAAATAGATTACCTCCAGCACACGAGCTCGAGCAAGCGTTCCACGGACCCCAACTGGACCAAGTAGCTCTTTGCGGCATGATGGCAGTTGGCTTAACTGGACTTGGACAAGGTGGCAGTTCTAGGCAAAGCGTTTCCTCGTGGTCGCTACCTAAACACACTCGTCCTCCGTGCTGCGGAGCCGGATTAGTACAGGTGCGCGTCCGACTTTTGACCGCCATGCCGCAGGATTGACTGCACGCTGACCACGCGGACCAAGCTGTCCAACCGCCGTGAACAGTGCAATTGGTAACGCGCACACGACTACCGGTACATGGCTTACCACCGTTTTGGGCTGGTGGATTGTTACATTCGCGCATCTGGCATTGACAAATGTCTGTGCTCTACAAAAATAACAAAAAACTTAATTAGTAGCAACGACAATATTACCTTTTATATTTTAAATAAGTATATCAGATGTTTCTGTAAATTTCGGAGTTTTCATATTAGATCCTAGTATTATATCATTATTACTGATATGAAATGCGATATATGCAAGATGAATGAGTTTATTTTACGTATAATATTGTATACATTTCTAACTTTTCGGAAATTTTAGTAAATTTTATAATTTTAGCATTTTTTTAATGATTTTAATTTTAATATAAGTAGATTTAATAAATCAGATCCCATAAGAAGATTGATTGAAAACAATTTGCCGATTTATTAATAAATAATTTCATTAAAAATATCAAATTATTTTTGTGAAATAATAAAAAATTATTTGTGATGAAAATTAAATGTCATAATCATAATACTTGACAGCAATGACGCGTTTACAAAAATAAATATAGACAACATAGATAAGACTCAGTTATCGAAGTCATACGGCCTGATTAAAGTTCATAAAAAGAAGACGAGTGTTTTTATAATAACATTACTTATTGACAGTCCGATGTATATTTTTGATAAAAATATAGATTTTTTTTTCAAGAAACTTGTGAATAGATGACCTGTAACAAACTTGAGTTTGAGAATACAATCAAAAAATTTTCGATGAGAGAGAATTATAACTTATTGATGTCGAAATTATGAATAACTGAGTTTATCAATACAATTAGTTTTCTAAATAATTTAAAATGTTTTAAATTTAGTAATATATTCTACAGCTGAATCCTTGACGTGTCAATAGGTTGCTGTACCAGCACCTGGTTTAGTAAATTCAGTTTATAAATTAGAAGAAAACCGTTCGAGTAATCTAAAAAGATGGATTATTTTTTCAATTTAAAAAAAATAAATAGAATACTCGTAAAGCTTTATAAATTTTTGATAAGCAAAACTGAAATTAAAAATTTATGATTGAAAAAGATGATAACAAAACCATTAATTTCTTTGACATTGGCACTCCCAGACATAATAGCAGCAATTTTATTTGAATTATTAAAAAATTATGTGTCTAACATTCATATTAATTATTGGTCAACTTACGTCTTAAAAATAACTAATAAAGTCATAATTTTATTTAATGATGAGTATCACAAGCAAAATTTTAAATTTATTTACAAAACATTACTAAAAAATGATTACTCATTGAAATTTATCAATGGACATAAAAAAATTATTAACAAAAATTAATAACGCAAAGACAATTGTTGCAAAACAAGGAAATAAACGCCTGTTTATTCTTCCATAAAATAAGCAACTGGAAATTTCTAGAGATACTAAATATACACTAAAACACATAAACAATGGACAAGGTCTGTGTACGCCATATGTATTAATTTTCAAATAAATTTTAAAAATTATATTTAGAAATTATATAAAAACAAGTAGATGACTGAGCGAGTTACTAGTGTTATGGACTTTTCAAATAGATGGTCAATAACTTCATCAGGCGACAATCATTAAACGATAATAGAATTTATGTATTGCTTGCTCTTTGTAATTACGTGTGCACCGCCACTTCTCGATACTTGCTACGGTAATTTATTGTTTTGCGGTAAATTTTAATACTGCATCATAGATACATTTTGATTTAATTACAACGTTCGTTTCGTTATTTTGAAATTTTCAATGTTAGTTTGAATTTCGATTTGTCGATGCGATCTTCGTATCGAATTTTATTTATTTTTTGTATCCGTTTGTTATTTATTGTTAAAATATTAAATTTTTTTAAACTTTAGTTTTTTTTTAATTTTTTAAATAAGAATTTACTAAAACGTTTGCAATATTATATAAATAAATGCATTATGTAGCTTTATATTGAAAATTATTATTTTTATTTAATAAAGCTTATAAACAATTTTTCGAGCGTTAAAATGATCTATTCTTTAATTTTTATAATTTTTTATATTCAACATGTTCGAGTTTCTTACAATCGAATTATACGTTTATTTCAAATTTTCATTTATTAATTTTTAATTTTAAAAACTGGAATAAACTGGTAATATATGTAAAAAATAAAAAAGAATCATTAAAAGTAACTGAAAAGTACCTCATTATCAGATGACTTGGAAAAGCTAGAAAGAGTTGATGGAACAGTCTCGTGTTGACAAGAATGCCAAGTACTCCAGGCGCTCCAACCACCGTTGACAGGATCTGTGAGTACTGGGCATTTCGTTGCATCTTGTTGCCAATGAGTAGCCAAGTAACCATTTGGCGTCTGTGTTGGCACCGGCACACACTTCATCAAGTGTTCGTCCCAGCCGCAATACGGTTCCTGAGCATTCAAACATGACTGGAAGTCGCGGTGCCGATAGCACTGTACCGTTGGTATTCTGGATATAAAGAAATTTATTATTAGTAGAATTATTTTAATTAGATACTAAACTAAATTTTTAGATCCAGTAATATTTATTTATCAATCTGAAGTACGGGATTCTAGCGATAAAATATTTAGAGTTAAATAAAACGGTTACTAGAAACTACTTCTCATCACTCTTGTATTATAATGGCATGGTCATTTTGACGTGTCATAATGTCCTCCCTCCCTTTCTACTTAAGCGTAAAGTGGCAGTGGACAAACGAGACGTTAACCCTATTACAAGCCATGCTAAACTAATCGTGCTCGAGTTTATCAATTCACACTACAAATCTGCACCATCAATAGAGGAGGCATAATTTAAGCTCTTTATTTCGTGACAATTGGCATCTCAGCTATGCTCTCTATCTGATTATTATGTACAAAGAGAAAAGAATGCAAATTTCGGCGCCATTCAAACATGAGACTATTAAGAAAATTTAGCGATGAAAAGAAGGCATAAAAAATTTGAACTTTGCTCAACGCAGATATGTGCATTACTCTTAATTTTTAATTTCATAGTATTTTTGTGTGTCCGATTATACATCTAAAGCTACCTACCCCAGAAACAATTATAATCATCAAAACTTTTCCTAATTTTTAATTTAATCCATTACAACTCATAGAACACTTTAGTTGCCACTTATTTTTCATCTAATAATCAATTTTACAAATGTTCCTTAAACACAATAATTGAAGTTATAAAATATCTTTTTTAAATATATTGTTTAAAATGACAAATCGATAAGTAGGAATCAGAATAAATGATGAATAATAATCGAGGTATTCTATTTTTCAAAGTGTAGTACTTGAGTGCTTTATATCGTTGTATATAATTTCGAAAGATTTGAATATCCCAATTATTTTAAAGTTTGAATCTCTTACGACAATATTAATCTATATTTATAAAAATTCTACGTGTTAAAGTGTATCTTTTTATTATTTAACGTTACACGTTACAGAAATAAAAATGATATGAAGAAACTTACCTGAGCAAAGCACTTTGCATTCCTACGTAAAGACTCTTAGTTTCTTTGAGATACTGCATTGTTATCGGCGTGGATGGAAGTGGGCCCCAAATTTCAATGACGCAAGTTTCCAAAGTTCTGGGCAAAACTGATATCTTTTTAATCAACGACTCGGTCGTAGCGACGTATAATACAGCTACGCTTCGATGCATTTTAGTTGGCGTCAAGTCGACCGCTAAGTGTGTAAACCTTTATAAAATAATAGAAAAATTTTTTTTTAATAAGCTCGATCTTTTATTATTATAAATATCAATTATTATATGTTAAATATTTTTATGATATATTAAAATAAAAAATTTTGCATTTTTATTTGCTGAATTTAACTAAATGTTTTATATTGTAAAACAAAATTTAACAAGCAATCTATACTTTGTCAAAATAATAGCACTATAATATTTTATCCATGTACGGCTGGAAATTTAATGTAAGCATAATATTCACACCAGTTGTAAATACTATAGTATTTTTCGTGCATGTCATGATAAAATGTATAAAAAGTGGTTATTACACACGCTATAGATGCTTGCAAAATCGAACTTTACATGCGGCATTTTAAAAAAATACTTTCTTTAATTATTTAATGTCACTCATTTATTTGCAATTTTAGAGTTTTATGAAATAATTCCATAAAGTCAGCTTAAAAACATATATAAAAATTGAAGCTATATTAAATTTGAAAAATATTATCAGTTGTTTTTGAGAAATTCGCATAAAGTTTATTTTAACAGGTGATTGATCAAATCGAACGGGTAATCGATCGAGTTCTGCACTGAAAATTGTAAATAAATAAGATAAGCATACCTCTCGAGGGTAGTAGTATGCAGGGGTTTAGGCGTTGCGGCCTGTACAGCCTCGTCCATTAGCTGGTAACGTTGATTGTCAGTCAATTGCCGACCAGTATTGCTACTATTACTTGACGCCTGGCCACACTTTTGCTGATTATGCGCGACTGGCTTTCTCTCCCAGGCAGCGCCCGAGTTTTCCTGATGCTTGAATGGACCGTTGAAGGCCGCGTTTATTGCTGACATATTAAAGGCGCAAATTGCTGAGCCCGCAATTGCATTGCTGGAATAATTATTTTTCAGATTTTATTATTCTGCATTAAATAGATTCATCAAAATTTAGAAATCAATTTTTTTTCATTAATTTTTTATTAAGAAACTTTAATTTTTTATTGTTCTTTCGCTGGAATGAAAATGTGCTATTTTTAGAATACTATATGTGCAAGTTAGTGGGTTTATGAGTAGGCGTATGCCTACGTGCACTTGTGCGTAAAATTATTAAAAGGCCAACGTGCGATCGAAAATATATTCTATGTGTGTATATCTGCAAATTTTTATATCTCTACATGCAGTTGATTGATTTTATTCTAATGCGCTCTTTTCTCGATTAAAAAATTATGAAGCATGGAAAAGCGGCCAATTTAATGAAAAATCAAATAATCTCTTTATATTTATAATAATTTCTTGTTTTAGTAGCTGTAAGTGACTTTCTGAAAAATTCAATATATGAATTTACATATTCTACTGATATCTGGGATCGCTATATATTATTTGCGCTTAGGGCAATTAATTAAAAATGCAATGGAAGGTAAATCTAGCACTTAATTGAACATCAACCAGCGAATTAACTAGATTAATAATTATGCTTGCAGCGTTCGTGTTTTTCTACTACGACCAAATCTTTAGTTACAAACTAATTTCTCTGAATAAATTAGCGCAGTAAATTTGACCATTACTGCAAAATATTAATTAGTTTAATAAGAATTAGAAAAATGTTTATCCGTTAAGCTTAATTTTTGGCCGAAGAGGTTACCGATAGAGATTATCTTTCAAGTGTTAACTATTTATAATGTCAGAGATCATTTACATACATTATGTTTGAATTATTATGATTCTTCAATTTGAAAACTAAATTCGACATGATTATTAGATTAGAAAAAAAGTTTTTCTTTAAAATTTTATTTTAGTTTCTATCTAGAAATATTTAACTTGAAGCGATTTTTTAATCAGGAAAACTATCTAGTTCAACATAAACCTGCAGGTTTATTAATATGTCAAATATGATTACAATTATATTATTACCTTCAATCCTTGAAAGCTTCATTAGTATGTAAGCATTAAAAACATAGACACATGATAAAAATTAATAGGTTTGATGAATGAAAAAAGAAAATTGTTGGTAGTAATAGTACCTCGGTGTAGTGAAGGTGGCATAAACAACTCCTTCTTCCGGCTGATAAGCTGCTCCCTGAATTTCGTCATAATAAAACGGAAATTCCCCGGGCAATGAACAATTGAGCCTGGCTTTGCTAAATGTTGTCCATGTATCTTTCATTAGCATTGGACTGCCTGGATCAAATTTACAAACCCGTGCGATTCTCGAGTAGATTCGCTGCAATAAATATTTAATGGATTGTATAATTTTATTTTATTCGTGATATTTACTTGGTATTATTTGACAAAAAAGAACCAATCTGCATTGCGGGCTTGAACATTAGAAAAAGTATCGAGTGAGTAAAAATCTTATTTTTTATGCTATAGAGCAATTATGAAAAAAATTGTTAATTTTTACTAAAATATTATTGAAATTCATGAAAAATTAGTTAAGTGAGCGTTTTGAAAAAATTGATTGAAATCATAAAAAGTGTTTTAAAATTTATCTTTGCTAAGAGTGATTACGTTAAACTTAATGCAGAGGTTGATAAAGTAATTAAAATTATTGAATCAGTAAAAAATACCTTTCCACAATTAATGTATTCGACAGCAGATTCTCTAAGAAGAAAGTACACGTAATCCTCGGTTTCGAAACTCCCAACAAATTGGGGATCATTTAGCCACCTGAAAAATAAAACTCAGTTAATTGCCAATCCAACTAATAGAAATAATTTTCAATAATTATTTGCTAAGAGGTAATTTAGATGACTTTGTAAAACTTGGTTGAAGAAGCACTTAAGACATCACCCCATACTTAAAACCGAAATCGTCGCTTTATTAACTTAAAAAGCGGGCTAAAAGTAAGGTATTTATCACGTCTAAAATTATAAGTTAATAAAGTACCACTTTATAAAATCGAATAAATTACTGAAATTTATAAAAAATTATTAAATAAACCAAGTGAAAGTGAATGAAAATTCAATAATTTTGATTGGAAGCACTATTTTAAAATTAATTAAAAAAACTACAAATGACATGAGATTAAAGCACTGCATGCAGCACGGAAACAAAGTTTATTTCTCCCTCGGGTAATTACAACCCTCGTTGCTCGAGTCGGAAAATCCTTCCTTGGAAGAAATATGTGTCCTACTTCCTGGTTGCATAATGGACTATAATTTATTTCATATAAAACATGGGCTTATCGTTAATTATTGACAACCCTAGCTAATTAAAATATTTAAAAGTTTAAAATATTCACTTTCATAAGATGTTTGTTTAGAAAACTTGTCTCGATCTTAAAAAAACCTTCTGACCGATCTTTATTGTAATAAAAAAAATTATTGATTTTTAACTTGATATTTACAAGAGTAATGAGTTAACGTTGATAGATGATTGCGATATTACTGGTAGTTTTCTTATAACGTTTTTAAGATAATTTAACTTACTTTGAGTCGTATTGCCTTGTCCTTAAGTTTGGCGATGCGAGAGTACGATAGATTGCCGTGTCTGCTCCAGAAAAGTCAGTTGGTGTACCAGCAAAAAGTCCAGCAGATTGCCCACGAGCTAAGAGAGCAGTGACATTTGAATGAGGCGAATATGGGCACATCGCCACTCCTGATATCCAACTAGTCACACTGTTTATGTTCTCGATCTGTAGGCAGGTTAAATTTTTTATTTTTCACCAAATCAACATAAATAAGCTTTCGATCTCTAGTTTTATATTTATTTTATGTGTTCTTGTCAGGGTAGGTAAAAGCAACACTTTTATAACTTAGATAGAGAACAACTTTACAATTTCCCAAATTTTTTATTCTTACAATCCAAAAGTTTTACCCTTTAAATATCACTTTAAATAAATATTTGCATAAATTTCTAATTAAAGTAAAGTATATAAGAAAGAAATGAATGAAAAATGAAATTTTTCTTCACCTCTCGCCAAGAACATTTTGGACTGAAGGCATTTGTGCCGCAGGTGAATAAACTCTTGCCATTGCTTAGCAAGACTTTGATATAATTATGACAGTCCTCGACACTTTGGCCTTTGTCTTGACAAGTGCTTGTCTTCTCTTTGGCGGCCGGCCATGCTGCATGTTCCAACGGTGTTAGTGACGACAAAGTCAAACGGTACAGATTATCCCTGAAAGCAAAATTACAAACTTACATTATTATTATTACAAATATAGATTTTTATTGTACTAAAGTACTTCGAGTGCCTTGAGTAGAGTTATCTTTGATCAACGTGCATATGCATATTCATTAATACAATAATCGATGTTTTGAACAAATTCATTAAAATAATTGCTACTTTTCTTTTAATGAGAAAAATTTTCTAGTGCAAATTACCGCATTTTATAGTAAAGTTGTCATAGATTTCTAACTATCTACAAGGAAATAGGTTTTTTCTTTTAATCTCTTATGACTAATCATAAAACATTAAATTATGATTGTAAAAGAACATTTTTTTTATTTTCATGCTTACTTTCTAAACAATTGTACAAATTGTCGCTTTAAAAAAATATGTATTCCTAGCAAAAAATTCTGTATTTTATAGCTTTGCTAAATTCCTATAATTAAATAATAAAATAAACTAATTATAAAATAGTCTGAGTATCATCTAAATAAACAAACAACAAATCATTTTTAATACATAAAAGTTTCCGGAATTGATAATTCTAAATAAAAATTATCTATGTTTTATTAAAGTATTTCTTAGTAAAATAATAATTACCACTGATTAGCGTCAAATTATCAATTTTTAAAAATAAAAACACAACTCTAAATTATTATTGAGTACCTTACAGCAACTTAAGTAAGCAATTTTCCGGTTGAGTTAAAAATAATCAGAAATATTTGTGTAATAATCTTTAGCTGTATTTACAAAAATTAATGCTGATTTATGTGTATAATTAAAATAAGATGATAAAAAAATATTTATCCCTACAGTATAATTTATTTTTCTTCCAAGATAATTATAATGTTCATAATTTTTAATAATAACTTCAGCAAAAAGAAATTTTTTCAATTTTATCATTTTTTTTTAACTTTATTAGAAACTAGTTTATAATCGAACAAGTAGAGTAATTTTTTTAACGTTATATGCAAGTGATTGACACATTGATTAAAATTAAAAAATGTTTGATGAACGTTCGAAACTTTAACTACATTATTATAAAATAAAATACTCCGTCATGATACGAAACATCAATGAAATTTATCCTATAAGAATAATATTGTTTTTATAACTATATTGTTTTGAAATTCAGTACTAACTTCTTCGATTATTTTTTTGTGCACGCGTAAGCGCGTCAACTTGTAACTGTGATGGGTCGCATGAAAAAATTTCTAAAATTTCTTTCTTATTTTGTAACTTTAATAATATAAACGGCTAAATTTGCTTTATCCATAAAATTTAAAGAAAAAAAGTCAGAAGCATCAGCTTCAGTAGTTACTTGACACTGAAGAAAACAAGTCAAGACAAAGAAGTTATATTTTTGAGATAAAACCTTGCAAACCGAGAGATCGAGTATACGTGCCGCTCTCAAAAAAAAAGGCAAATGACACATTTCTTATATATAAGTTACTAGCGTACATATGTGTTTATTTAGATTTTAATTACCGAGTGCTCGTTAGCAAAAAATATAGTATGTTGGGTAACGAGAACGGAAACCATATGCGCAAGCGTAATGTAAATTATTTTTCCCTATTGATATATTAGAGTGAAATTGAATAGTTAAACATAAATATTTAAAATATATCAAATATTATTCTTCTCAAAATTAAATACCTTGATATTAAATTACTCAATCTGTTGATGGAGAATAAACAGAATGTATTTATCAATATTTTTTCTTCGTTCTTTACTAGAAGGAATTCAACGATTAACGCCTGACCTCTTTAATCTTTTTTCACATTAAATTTCGTCAGTTTTCTCCGCATTACATGATAATATGTCTATAATTTTAACGAAAAAATAATATTAAAAACGTATATGTAGATCATACGACATTCAAATATCTAAAAAAAAATAAAATGCTGTGGATTTTAAATTTATTAAACTTTACTTTCAATCAAACTGTAATTAAAGTAAACTTTATAATATTTCTGTAATTTAAAAAAATACGATTTAAACCTAAATACTTTAGATTACTTGATCAACATAAAATACAGTATCGCAAACTAATAATTTTTCGTATTAAGTATAGAATAGTCATGTAGTAGATCCCCTACACAATAAATATCAAAGTCCATATTAACGACATGGAATTGTCATGCTATTTATTCGCTCTGCTCTCTCCCTTTGCTAAGACAGCACGTATTATCGTGTAAATATATAAATAAGCCATATATATTTTCGAATGTTGTAAGAGCAGCAGCAGCAGCAACAGCAACTTGTTATCATATTCACGCGACACGCGCTCGAATATTTTCCCTCAGGTTCTTTAGATTTTCGAATGGTCGTCGTCGGTTCAGCCATGCATAAACGGCGCCTACGTGGGCACAATACACACATTTATGCGTATATACCCGATCACATAGCGACATAATTATTATCACAAAAACAGGATAGACGCGACTTAACGGCGCTGCATTGCCAATTAATATTTCTAATATCTATCAAGTGCTACCTGCCCATGCCTCGCTCCAACTTAATCTACCACCTTTCGGACGACCTTTCCATTTTACATGCTTTTCTTTCCTTTCATTTTATTTTATTTCTTATTTTAGATTTTTATTTTTTTCTGTTCATTTTAATAAATTAGTTCACATAAACATCAACTTTAAAGAATTTATTACAGAATATTTTTATCAATGTTACAGTCAAATCAATAACAATATATTATCAGCAATTATGAGCAAAAAATGCTTAATTTTCTAACAGGGAAATGAAAACAAAAGAAATTAATAATAAATGAAAATGGACAGTCAGAATGTCCTTATTTGTAATCACCCTCATAAATAAGGGCATTCTGATCATCCATCTTTATTAACTTATCTATAAGATCGATAAAAATATTCGTTAATTTGTTTATTCTCCAGTTAGTACAGTTATTTAATTTTAAGAATTTATTGGCTTTTCGGAAAATAAGCAATCAGAGCTAAAAACTTTAATGAAATATTTAAATTTTATATAATGAGAGAAAAGCTTGATTGATAAAAATATTGTTTTGAAAAATGAGAAACTCAAATAATGTTTTAGGGTTTCATATACAATCTAGTTCCACTTATATTTTTTTTTTTCGTCAGTGAAAGTTTCATATATTTTATGTAAAAAAAGGGAGGCTAAATAAGATCTAGTTTGTAGAACTAAATTTACATAGTTTGAAATTTATTAATATAACGTGTTTTAGCCTTTTGGTTTTATAATCTTACTATTTTATAGCTTTTGAAATATTCGTCGACCAGAGCTTTTAGATTTTCTCTCACACGTGTATGTAATTTGAATTTCATTTTTTATGTACGCATTTACGCATTTTAATTTTAACGTGTACATTTTAAAAGTGCTCTTATTTTAGTTATTAAAAGATTGCTTGCTTGGTTAATACGATTTTTGAGTATTTTTTTAAAAGCTTTTAAAAAAAGAATTTTAAATAAAAAAATGGGCTTGTATTGATTATAGAAGATTTTTTTCTAATGATGAACATTTTAAATAAAAGAAAGATAAGCAGCGATCAAGTGTGATTTCATATAGTCACGAGGAGAAAAGAACTGGTTGAGATGAATATTGGTGCGCGAAATCGTATTGGTATGCTTCTATGGGATAGTACAGTTGAATGAGCTCAGATAGAGTTGATACGAAGTCAATTGGCGAATTAAGTGTCGCGCGAAAAATAGCATAACTTGCCTGCCGGCCATGTGGGCCATATGTGACGCGCAACTTACATTCAAACAGATTATTTCCTGCTCAGGAAATAAACGACCTACAACCTTTTGAAGCTCAAGCAGTAGTCTTTGCATGGCATTTATAGATATATAGATGCAAAGTATTCAAAGAGGCCTGAACTATTTTTTCTTGCCTTAACATGGATCATTATGCCTGCATTAGATATTTATTCTATTAGGTGCATTCGAGTATACAATGATTTCTTCTCATTTTTTAAAATAGTTTAGGTTTATTTCAAATTTTTTTCACCCTTTTCAGAACGATTTTTATATATTATTTTTAATTTTTTGAAATATTTAAATATTAATCTTAAATATTTCTAATTTCAATTATTTTTTCTATGTAACTATCATATTTTGTTATAAATTATTATGATTATATGTTGTAATTTATATAATAACTAAATAAAATGTGAGTCTTTATAATATAAATTAACTTTGTTTCATATCGTAGTACAGACTGAATTTGCTTGACCAAACATAAAATGCTTGCTATGGGTTTTAGAACATAATAATCAAGAGTGGATGAGATACACAGATCACGATTACAAAATTCAGCAAACGTTTGCGTCAAGATGCAAGAGGATACCATTATGAAAAGTCTTATTGAAACGTCAGAAGTAGAAATTTGATAAAAACGAGTAGGTACAGTCTCGTGAAAATGTATGCATACACATAAAATATCAAAAAGTTTGTTGGCAAAATGCAAATAGCTATTTTTCAAAACTTTGGACTTTTTGGAGAAGCAAGAGTGCCTTAAGAAAATAGATAAATACTTTGGTTTTTATTAAGAAATATAAATATACCATAAATAAATTGTAATATTTTAAAAACGATAAATTTAATATGAAATTTAAAGATTATATGCAATATTTTCTTGTATATTTATATATACTTATCGGTTTTACGTTTTCATAACACCATTTAATGGAAAATAAATTTTTAAAAAAAGTCATAAAAGAATATATGAAGAATACAATAAGCAATAAATAAGACTCATTTTTATGTAAATAAAGTTATTATTTAAACAAAATAATTAGTTTTAAAACAATTGATGTCTATATAAAGTGTCTTAAATATAAGTTGTTTATTTAAAAAATCACTTTATTTCTATAAAAATATATCTTATATATATTGTTTAGTATATTTTAATCACACGGTTAGAAATATTAACAGACACGTCTGTTAAAAACTGTTTACAGACAAAAATGTCTGTTACTTTAACAGACACATTGTCCGTGAAAAATGTAATATACATTTTAAATTGACATACTTGTGTCTGTTGATTTAACAGACATTAAGTAACAGACGAAAAAAGTTAACAGATTACACAAATGTTTTTAACCGTGCACATATACCCAAAAATACTTTCTACGATGAATAGTTTAATAAAAAGATTGTGCCGGTAAGATAGGAAATGTCGGTATATTACACTTAACAAGAATAGATAAATTAGCCGTTTACAGTGCTTGCAATCACGGCTCAAATTGTGCGCTGTAGTTTAGTTTAATGAAGCCGCATGTAACAATTTATATGAAATAAATTTAAAAATTTTTTTATCAAACATGGACTATTTGATTCAAAATTTTCTATTAGTTTATTTAATGCAAATAATTATATAAACAATGCGCAAGGACTAACGCGGGAAAATGTGAATTATTATACTAACGTAAGATGAATTTGAGCTCAGGCCTTGAATTATTTGTCATTGTATATCTGATTGTCAGTAAAAGAAGAAATTCAAGTAGCCGAGAAGGTGCGCCGTGCGTATACAAGATAAAGATGAACACGCGAGTATAGCTATCGCATCCGCTTCTAATCCCAGCTTCACTTTTTTCCTTGGTACAAGAATTATTAAATGAAAAATTTTGAAAATTTATTGCAGGAAATTCTTTGCAAAATTATTTGTGATAAAAAAATAGGAAGTTTATAAATACATCGAAAATTGCAAATTTTCTAGAACGATTTGATCGACGAATAACATTTTTATGATTCACCATTGCAGGATCCCGGAAAATGAAGAAATTGACAATAAAAATTGACGCATACTATTATATAAGTTGAATCATTGCGGAAGATGGGAACACATTTAAATTTACACGATAAACAATAAAAACAACAATTTTTACTAAATAGTATAAAAAAGAAAAAGGTTTGCAAAACAATGCTTCTCTCGATAAGGAAATAGAAATTTAATAAAAATAATTAAATTCTCACTACAGTCTAACATGTTAACATCGGTGAGTCATAACGATCCTTCCTCAAGCATGACTCTTCGTTTGTATAATATAAAGAAAAAATCAATTGTCTAGTGAATTTTCCGTAATCGATTATTATAATACGTTCCGAGTTTTCAATACAAATTTAAATGAATGAAAGGCTATTTTCTGCAATAAAATAACAATAAAAATTGAGAAATTCTATAAACTCGTTTGAAATATGGAGATGCCGAAGATTAAGAAAGACTATGTAGGTTTCAAAGTGATACATTGTCCAAAGAAACTACCTTATCTATTTTCAACCTACCATACTTCACGAACATTTATCCGGTTTTATGTTAATTTTTTATTTTTAAACTATACAAATGTTGGTAGTAATTATTTTTTCATTTTTTTAATTACTCATAAATATATAGAGACAAAAAAAGTGTTAATTAAATGAAAATAAATATTATTTTTAAGATTTGAAGACGAGACTTAATTTATTTTTTCCGTTTCAAAAATAAGTTGCAAACATGCAAAGACGTAAATTATAAAGTTGACTAAATGCCAGAAAGTTGAAAAAAAAAGAATTTTTCTTTTATGTACGCTTTAAATGTGAGACTTCCAGTAGCAGCAAAAGTCGTATTCTTTCCACTTTGAAAGTTTCTCACGCATGAAAAGAAAAGACACGATTTAACCGTACGGAAAAAAAAAAGAATAATACATTAAAAAATTTTACTGCGTGTAAACAACATGAGAAATATTAAATTTTTTGACGAAGGGGAAAGCTTATGTACACATTTATTGTAGATCTCTTTATTTTCTTATTTTTCAAAGATATCGCGAGTATATGGATCGAGAGACAGTTGCGGTTTTACTGCGGTCTTGTTAATGGACGTGAAATGACAATTCTATACTTGGAAAAAATATCGAGTTACGGTGGCCAGCGAGTATAAGAAACCCTTTTTTTCATGTATATCATGCGGAATGCGAGCGATTCTGTTCTTCCGCAAGGGAACGTACTTATATGTACTGTAACTTGCAAAGCGGCTACACATTACTCAGCCATTCGAAATTTTTCGCTTAATTGAGCTATCTTACTTTTTAATTAAATAATTTTAATAACAATTGCTAATAATATTGTCTGAAATTTTATTAAAAATTAAATATTTTTTATACAGCGTTTTCTCTTTAAGAAAAATAACTCTGAATTCCATGGTAAGAATTAGAAAACAATAAAATAATATGTACTGTCCAGTAAAGGTAACTAAAAATTCCTAAAGTCAATTGAAAGTAAAGGAAAAAACACGAAAGCCGTTCTGTCTGAAGAAGGAAAAAGACGCGCCTAAACACCATTCCAGTTGTACATTGAACTGACAGCTAGCGTATATATATCGTGCAACAAAAAAAAGGAGGAGAGAAAAACGATAGAAACTGCTGAACAGCAGTAAACAGTAGGTTGTTGCTGCGCGATATACGAGAAAGAGAGAGAACAGCAAATCTTAATTCAAATAGGCAATACTTGCTCTCCACCTGTAGCTTAAGAGAGAAAATTATTAGATCAAGCGTGGGTTTTGATTACCAAAGTAGTCGAGCTATTAATAGATTTACCATGCTGTGTCTGCCTTACAAACATTTGGTCTTATCGATTTTTTTACATTCTTTTCTTACCGAATTTAAATAAAGCAACTTTAATACTTAAAATTAATCCTTGCAGCAGTGCGTCATACTCATTAGATACTTTTAAATAAACTTACAGTTATATCATTGCAAAAAATAAAAAAAAATATTTTATTTTATTTTAAGGTAAAATCTTGCATCGAAAAAAATTCATTTTTATAAAATTAAGCTACTACGTGACTTTATTTTTTTATAGAACAGTTATTATAAATAAAACGTTCGAATAATTTTAATTTTGTCAGATCAGACAAATTTATACTGAAAAAATAAGCATAAAAAAAATTTATTGATTACATGATCCATAAGTTTGTACAATAGTATACTTTTATTTAAAAAAATTTGGCAAAACAGTTATTCTTATACCCGATACTTCCGTTTTCCTAAAACGAGCGTCTAATATTACGCTTTAAATTCTCAATGCGTAACGTTATATTAAAATAAAAATCGAGGACTCGTTTATATTAATTTCAGCCGCTTATGATTGGCTTTCTCAAAACAGAGCTCCTTATTCATCTTGAACATGACTCTGGCTTATGTATACACCAAAGGTATAACTAATCACCTCGACCCATAGTCATTTTGATTGACATTTGCTCGTTTTACATTTTTTTCCAGCATTACATCTCATATACATATTTAGAAATTCTTGTCTCGCGAGCGATGAAAATTCCCGTTACAATGTATTTATTTAATAACAGACGGCGCGCTCTTAATTGCGCTGTTTGAAAAAAATTTTCTTTTTTTTTAAATTATAAATGATGATTGTAAAAAAAGTGAAGCGAAACCGTACGTATATTTGAAAGTCCTTTGAAGGCAAAGGAACTTTTCTGTTTAGTGGATTTGTATATTATTACGTATGCTCGGCGGATGTTTTTTTTGTACGTCTAGCTCAAATAGCAGCATCGCGCATTTGACTACAGGCGCAAAAGAAGTCGAAATTATTCAGCTACTTTCGCATTACGGTTCATTTGCTTTTTTAGATAGTTTATTCAGAACTCAAAAAATGCCAATTAAAATTGAGTAATTAATAAAATTTCAATAAATATCATTAAATTTTAAATAATTATTATTGAATCAGATAATAAAATATATTTAAAAAAATGAATATTGTAAGTTTATATTTACATTATATCAGTAAGCAACTAGCGTGATGTGAAATTATGGTTAATTCGATATTTTAAAACACCTATGGTAAATTATGCGATACTGAAATTTGAGACAGACATCCGGAAAAATATCCTTTCCGGCGAGTGTGCGTTCATATAATAATTCTCTCTTTCTCTAGTTCTGTTAAAAGAGTTTTTGGTAAATTTAACAGGCTTATATGTCAATGACGTGTCAGCGATTCCAGCTTAATTTAAATTAGAATATAAGGTAATGAAGAGCGAAATGGATCGTGAGTACAAGCAATGTTGTCACCAGAATTGCGGCATTATACGAATCTGCGTCTTCGTGTGTACATTCAGACGTAATGACGTGTGTACTTTAGTAATTAATGTCAATGTCAAGGTCATTAGTCATTAAGTACTCACGATCAACGCTACCAATGTTTGTACTTCTGCATATTTAGGGCCAGTGAAAGCCAAAAATATAAGTGGCCAGATTTAGGAAATAAGACATAAATACAACCAAGCAAGTAAGAATAAAAATTTGCTGAAAGTCGAACTTTTATTATGATTTAATTAGGGTAGCTCGTTAAAAAAAATCTTTTATTTGTTTGGTCAGTTAAACATCGAAGAATTTTTTAATTTAAGAGATATACAGCTTGAACGTTACGAATTTATTTTTAACTAGCACTGTTAATTTTGTTTTATGCCCGTTTTGATATTCTGTGCACGGAAGATAGTGTAAACGCGTTAAAAAGGTCTCTAAAGCTTCGTTCTACCCCTCGATTGCTCTTGGCGAATGAAACTCCGTAAGTGTAATTTATGCTATGTCAAAAAGATGCATTCGATTCACGTAATCTATATTTGAATTTTGGCACTTTTACTGGCATCAAAACTTTCAATTTACGAGCTCGCTAAATTTTTACCGTAACCGTAAATCTATTTTTATATACTTTAAAGGACATGTGCAATGTTCTTATATTTTCGGCACTGCATTTCTTCAAAATTATATAAACAAAAAAAATGATTTTAGGAAATCTCATAAGAAAGAATTTCGAGGATTTAATAAGTAATTATTCATAGAATAAAACAATAAAACAAAGAAAAAAAGGGTAAAAATATTTATCATTTAACTTTTATTGATTCCTAAACTATTTTAATTATTTGATGACTTAAAAATCCGTGTAAAATTAAAATTTCATCTGCAGTATTTTTAATTTTGAAAATTTAAAAATACATGACTGTTTTGTCTATACTGGTTTATTTTTAATTCTTCGAAAAAGTTTAAAATAAAAAAATAAAAATTGGAAATTTGCAAGTTCTTTGAGAAAAGATTAATTCCAAGCTTTACCTTTTGATTGATTTATCTGTTTGATGCTTCTTTTTATATCGCAAAAGAACAAGGAATTCGTCATTGACAATATGCAAAAATTAAAGAAACGAACCCGTCGATACTCAGG
This sequence comes from Anastatus disparis, assembly GCA_017163975.1. Taxonomy (NCBI): domain Eukaryota; kingdom Metazoa; phylum Arthropoda; class Insecta; order Hymenoptera; family Eupelmidae; genus Anastatus; species Anastatus disparis. Next base: position 1,951,735 of record JAFFSR010000009.1, read on the forward strand.
TCAGTTTGTCCTCTAAATTTTAAAGATCCGAAGAAGGACGTAAAGAAAAACGAAAATAAAGAGAAGAAAGCCACATAGGCTAGGAGATATTGAATTTGGCGTTGAGCCAAAAAGGGAGAGACGTCACGCTCCTAAGCATTGTGTATGTTTTGTCTACGTTCATACGATTTTCTGAGGATATATAGGCAGAATATAAAAAAAGAAGTTAAAATATAAATTTAATGCCGATGACTGTGCAGACATGCGAACGCAAGCAACTCCGCTACTTCTTGACTCTTCTATACGCTATCCAAATATTTCATCGAAAATAATCTTTTTAATCTTTCCTAGAGATACTAGATGCGTTTATCATTTATTAAGTGGCTGATGAAAGTATTTTCCAGAATATAATTTTATATGTAAGAGACTACTTTATATAAAAACTTGGTAATTTTGTTGCTCGTAGAAAATCTTTTAACTTTTAAAACAAATCTGGTGGTATTCAAAAGAAAATTCCTTTCATTTAAACTGATGCATCTTTACTTATGTTCAGCCTATCTCTTATTTGTTCATATTTGCGCATATTTAAAAATTTGGTTTATGTGAAGTTCTCTATAAAGATGATGAAGCTTACCGTGCGCCTACAACAACCTGCTGTCTGGCTACGTCAAAAAGCAATTGCGAGTAAGTAGTAACGCCCTCCTGTTCAAACACTTCCTTTTCTGCCAAATCTGAAACAAAAAATTTTAATTATTATTTTTTAAGATTTAAATGGTAGAAATTTCTAGGTTTTAAAGTAAAATTGAAAAAAGAAGTTTCAAAAATTCTTTCATTTAAGGTAAAACTTTTCTTAAGATTTTGCATAAAGTATATCTTATTTTTATCGTACAGGCTATTTAATTTTGGACGTAAGAATGAAAATTAAGAAATTTAAAAGAAATTGTAATTCTGAGGTGGTTCTAACACTGCTAGTTTTCAAATTTTCGAGACATTCATTTTAAAAATGTAAGGAATTCAGTCTAGCTTAATAGTGCAGAATTGCTTCGGAGATAAAAATTCACTCTATAAGTGACACATACATGAAAAATCGAAAAAATAAAGAATTTTAATATAAAAATCCTTGAACTCCTTTCCAGACATATTTTTCTAGGTCGAGATAATTTTCATATTAAATGAATTTAGAAAAATTTGATTTTTTTCAATCTTTTTATACAAATGTTGTCAATTACAAGTTTGAAGTATTTGTAATATTATATAAATCAAAAGAATAAAGTGCCATAATATAAAAAAGAAAATTAAGATTGGAATTTTTTTCCCATTTATTGTACAATCAAAATTTCTGTATAATTGGTGTATATTCTCTAATCACATCACTATAGAAAATAAAAAGATAAAATCTTTGAATATTAAAAATGATTATTTTATCTTTTTCATAATAAAAGTAAACCATTAAAAACAAATTATAAATAATAATGTGAATCAAATTTTTAAAAAATTCACTGGATTCTGTTCTTAAAAATCAAACTCATAAAAAATGCTAATGAAATTAATAACTTTAAGCTGTTATCGACATTACAGACGTCTTAATACTTAAGAACTTCTGAAAAAATGAAATTACTTTTCTATAAATAATTAAATAAAATTATTTTCATTTTTAAAATTTTCAAGTTATAAATTTGAAAATAAATTTTTATGAAGAGAGGCAATTAAGCTTTTTTATTTATTTAAGTTATCCAGTAACAATGAATAACGTAAATCCTCGTCGCTTATTTTTTATAATAAGTGGAAAAATTGACAGCTCTATCTTATATCTTTGTTTGAAAAGTTGATACAATAATTTTGAAATATCAAATATTTGAGTTTCAAAGTTTCTTTTTTTTGAAAAATGTGAACGAAAATTTTGGACCTAAAATGACTTTAGAAAAAGTTACAACATCATATGATCGTTCTTCCAGGCAGAAATGAAAAGTGATTTAGTTGAGCAATAGACAATCATTTCCTTTCTACGAACAACAAACAGCATCTTTTTCAAAGTCTACGAATGTACAGCAGGACGTTTATGTATACGTCGGTTTGGCTCGAAGAACCGGTCTTTAAGTGCATTGACGCTGATGTGCAACGATCTCAACTACATTCGATATTTTCTGCGCGTCCTTATATTATGCTTCATCATTATTTTTCTCTAGTTTATCATAAATACGCATCTTATTCTTTGATTCAATGAATGGAAACAATCTTCTTTACTTTAATTTGGTGCATGAAAAATTAATTTTTTTAACACAGGTCGATCAATATTTTAATCAAACTTTAGTTTTTCTAAAGAATTCTTTTTATAAGTTAGTTAATTAAAATTATCATGGTAAAATAATTTTTTTTACTCTTATATTAGGGTGTAAATTAGATTTATTTTTTATATTAAAAAACAATATACTATTATCAGCAAAAAAACTTGATTGGGATACTTAATATAGGTATCAACTATTTTATTTTAGAGGATATACAATTTTGTTAAAATGCAATTAATTAAAAAAATGTTAAAATATATCTTTTGGTAATATTTTTAGAAAATAAAAGATTTTGAGCTAAAAATAAAATTTTATCTTTGGCAAAATTTTATTTTAGTCAGTGTATGCTCCTTTATAGAATGAATATTGAATTCTAATGAGTTTTCTTTCTACTTTGTTTAGCGTGAAGATGCTCCTGGAGCATCTTGTTTAAAAAGTACAATAATCGATTTATAAGTTTTTAAAATTCTTTTGTCAAAGAGAAATATTTAAGAGTGGAGACTAATTAATCATGTAGGCTGGTTTAGAAGCATTGCAATAGGAAATAAATGAGATGTAGCAAGTCTTTTATTTAACGCTATTCTAAAATAGCCGCGTGACGATTTGACGAGGAGGTAGAGAGGCAAGAATAGGAGCTAAAGCAGAAGTAAAAGTATCAACTCGTGAATGATCTGTATTGCTACTCCGCGATCCCAGTTAGCATAACCTGCTTTTAAAGTCTACAACAAGTTCCCAACGTATACAAGAAGAAAGAAAAGTTCAGAGCCCTTTTGTCGAGTGCAAAGCCTTCTGCTATAGCTTCTATAGTCGCTGTGGCGCAATTATAAAATGAATGAGAGAACGACCAAAGGGAGATTAACGCTCAGCTCTAAAGTTGTTGCAAATTTTCGAGAAAATAATCATTTCTGCTAAAATAACAATAGCATTTTACCAGCTTTACCCTTTTATACACGCATAAAAAGTTTATTATTTTTTCTTCTTCAACGTTAACATCATTTTTAAAGAAAATTTCAATAAAAAAAGTAATGTTAAATAAATCATTTAGCTTTTTCTTTATTTATAATATTGTAAACATATTAATAGAAATAAAATAATTAAAAGCTAAAAAACGGAAGTAGTTTAATAAAATATAATGTCATACACAGAAAGTGATTTCAAAAAGCTAAATGAATACAATGACGACCAAAAGGAAAATTAAAATCAGATATTTCATTTAAAGATTATAGTTTATTAAGTTTAGTAAAATTCTTATAGTAAGCATTTTTCTTATAAAACGCTTTTACCAAGTTAATTATATAATTGAGTAAAATATTTATATCAAGTTTAAATATATATTGGATTAAAATTCTGTTATTCATTTGTTGTTTGAGTAAACATATTGTCTCAATATTTTATAGTTTATCATGAAATTTCAAAGCTATAAGTTTATTTTCTACACTGAAAATCGTTTATTTAATCGTTACGTTTGTCACCGTTCATCAGATGTTTTCCAAAGATGCTTTCCTTTTCTCGAAAATATAAAATCTTTTCTTGTTTCATGAATGTTCTTAAGAACTTGTTCACCAAGGTAAAAAGTAATACTCTCAGTCTTGAGCTCAAGAGACACAAGTATTTCTATGATGAAGGGAAGATTGTTGTTCAAAGCAGAGCCACTTTTTTTATTTATTAAAAGATTCTTTACCCTCTTTTTTTAATCGCTTACTTTTTATTTTAGATATTATTTTCTTATTTTAATTTTATTGCTTAAACTATGCTTCCTTTGTCATACGGAATCAGCGTACAAGTTTAATAAAAGTTCATTTTCTTTTTTTTTTTAAATAAACTCCATAATAAAAGATTATCGCTAGCGCTTATACATAATATATTAGTTTTTATTTTTTTATATTTTGTGTATACACACACACATGTGTATGTATATGTGAAGAATGCGATAAAAGTACCGATACGACAGAACAATTAGTCAAGAATGCATTTCCGGGAAAAATGATAGAAAAAGTTATTGGATTTTTAACGGGCAATCAGAAGATGGCTTTGTATGTGACCTTGACTATGACCTCCGAGGTTTTTTTTTCTAGGTCAAATTGATTTTTAAGTGAAAATCCTTAATTTTAATGATACAATTTTAATTCAGTTCTCAAGGAATGAAAATTTTTGAAAATTTTATATCCTTCATGACTTTAAGCGATTACAACATTTCAACATTAGGGAAGTTAAGATTCACCTAAAACGTATTTTCGAGATAAACATTCAGAACTAAAGATCAAGAATTTGTGAAAAATAAAAAATAGAAATATTCGATTTGAGCTTTTCACGACTACTTGAAGTCAGTCATGATCATATTTGAAGGTAAACTTTTTTGTACTTTTCATTTCTGCAATTAAATTTAAGTCTCAAAAAAATATAATAGATGGAAAACATCAGCTGGCCTTGAAAGGACCTTGACTGTTTTAGTCAAGGTCAATCAAAAGGACACCTGTTAATCAATCGCCCATTAAAAATTCCACAACTTTTGTTCACGTACACCCTCTCTGCTGACACACATTAAGATCCATTAGAAGATTACAAATATATTTTGCAATGATACAAATGATAAAAAAATCTGATGATTGATTAAGAAAAGCATATTTATTTTTAATATTTGATAAAGAGGAGTTATAAAGAAAAGAAAAATGGTCAATATCAATAGAAAAATGTTAAGAGAAAACTGAGAAGTAAACTAAACTCGATATCATCGAATGCGAAGAATGCGAAGCGTCATGAAAAATCAAAGTGAGGAGAGCAGAAGCGCAAAAGCCGATCAACAGGTTCGCCAATCGGGCTTTTTCATCGATAAATCGAAGAGGAGCCGAGAGAAGACTTATTGTTCAGTAGCAGCGCGTAAGTCTGCAACCTTGATTCAAACTAACACGGCAGGAGCTCATTTTTCTTAGAACGCTCGAGTTGTTCTTAACCCGTAAGATACCGTGCGGGATGTCAAGTACATTTTCTCATAGATCGCGAGAAAACTTTTCACTTTATTGAAAGAATCAACGGGTTCTATGTTTATTATGTAAACGAATTTTTCACGATTAGAAATTATCAATCATTTAGAAAATAATTGTTTTTTTTTAAACAATATAACTCGTCGGATGAAGAAGATTATTTATTTGTTCTAACAATTAAACAGTACATTAATATGATTGCGTTCTAAAATGTTGTTTGATTAATTTCAATTGGAGCACTGTTCTATCTTTGAAGTAAGAAAACTCGATGAAAAGTGATTTTGCATTGCCTAATAGACTTTCGAAAATCGTAATATACCAAAACATCGAACCTTAGCTACTGGCTACTTCCTTTTCATACTTTTTTTTTTTACTTCTCATGTATATGTATAAGCCTCATACATCCATTACACAGTTTTCTCGTGTAATTACGTTCAATCTCATGCATCGCTAGACACGTTTCTTATTCTCTCTTCTTCTTCTCTTTCATTTCGTCGATTTGTCTTCGCGTGACTATAATGATAGTCCTGCCAATTTTTCAACTCTTGGTAGCGTGATTTTTTTCCCTTTATTCAACCAGGTAAAAGGTCTTACGTCTTTGTATTGTCCTTAATGGCGAGGATTCTTTTTATAAGTTAACACAATCAGGAACGTTATTGTTCAGCTTTCTGTATATGTAACATCAAATAAGGTGAAGCGTATAAAAGAGGAAAAAATTTAACCCTGTTGTATGTAAGATCAATATGAGATGAATTTTGTTAAAAAATTCTTGATAAAATAACTTTAGCTTAGATTACCTTTAATACTTTTAAGTTTTTCGTAAAATAATACATATACCATTTAAAAAATATAAATATTAATTATAATTTTCTATTTCATAATTCATAATTTTGCTACCTACATAGCCTGCTTTGAAAAAACAGAAGAGATAAAAAAAATAATAAAAGTATAAATAGACCTTGTTAAAAAGAAAAAAGGTATTTTTTCTTTAAAATTCTCGTGAATTAAATGTTGAAATTTTAGTGTCAGCTGATTTGTAAGAGATGACAGAAACAAAAAAAAGTAGACCACGAGATAAATAATTCATTGTATTAAATGTAAACATTTAATGCAAATTATAAAATGTACGTGGAAAAGACAAAGAACTCCACAAACAGAAATGCATGTAGTACCAAAATAAATAGAGTAAACTAAGAGCAAGCAAGCTCAGAAGACAAGCTCCTTTAAAATCAACGCTTTATTCATAGAAATTAAAATAAGTTTTTCTCTTTAACAACTATCATAATTTAATTTTAGAACATTTAATACGTTATAATGAATTTAAAAAGTTCAGAAATTCCAAAAAAGCAAGATAAATACATTTGTAGAAATACAATGTACTCTGAAGTTCAAGATCGTTTAAACTACACCGATAGCTTCTCTAATTTCACACTCCATACAAGCACATATTTTATTGTTTGTTTTTTTATTCTGATTTTATACACGATGTACGAAAGACTCTTGAATAAAAGATTAAATAAAAGAGTTCTTTTTTCTTCTCTATTATAAAATCTTTTCTTGATTATCCGAGCATTCAATTAAGATGTAACTTCTTATATTATTATTATTTTGACCTTGTCCTTTTGAACTCAGCGACTCCTCTAACAAGTTTAAACCATCGCCAGGTAAGTATTTTGTTGTATTGTATTATTGTCCATCAATGAATATTTATCTTGTAAGTAATTACTCTGACGTTGTATGCATTCTGTAGGTATGATAGACGACTCGTTGTTATGATAAATGTAATTGTAACACGCGGGAACGCAAAGCCTACTTTCTTCCCAAGGTGTATAATATACTGTTTGATTTCTATATTAATATATAATTTCATTAAATTTAACTTCTTTTGCATGAAAAAATAGTATATTAACCACGGAAGTAAGGTATTTTTTTCCTTATCTTTCTTGTTGCTTCACTTCGGCTCTTCTTTTGTTTAATAATGTACTAGAATCTACTTACTATTTTTAATTATGTCAAATTGTTAAAAAAAAAAAAAAACACTATTTTTTAAAATGCTTTAAACTGCAATATTTTCAGAAATTTTAAAACTTTTTAACATGAAGGTTTTTTTAAGACAAAGTAAGTGTTATAAGAATCATTCGAAAGTTCTTAAAATTTGCATATTTATTTTCGTTTAAAGATATAGCAAAAATTGCCAATAGTATTTCTTGATGTTAATGGTTACATTCTGATTGCGTTAAAAATAACGCTTAATATTATTAAAACTTACTTTACTAAGTTTTCTTTATTTAGAGAGCTTTCTGTTTTCTGAAAATCTATTTTCCAATTTCAAAATGACTTTTAAGATCGATCAATATGTTTGTTAAAGTCATGTTCTATTTAGCAATAAGGTCAATCAAAAGTGCTGATACAGAAAATACAACAGATGGTTACGAAAATCATTTTTCTTGTGAATGAAAGTAGCTAATAATTTTTTTGAAATTGGCAATACAATAAAGTTAATATATTTTTTATAATACAAAATTCTTTTTCTAAAAAATAAATAATATTAATATGTATATATACTATTTGTTATAAAAATGATTGACCACTGGTTACTGAGCGATTATCAAAATCCTAATACCAATTGAAAATTTTGACTTTTTACCTATTATCATATTATGTGTTGAAATTTTACATTATTCTAATGTAATTGTACAGTTCTAATATCACTTGTAAAATTACAGTTTAGGACATTTTCCGTTTATAATTTTTACGATGCCTAGTCTTTACCTTTTTAATGATTGAAAAAAAACTCTAGTTGTAACAGATAGATGTCACTCATGGTATAAAATGGTACATAATACTCGTATCTCATTTTAAGGCTTATGAAAATATTCCCACTAAAAAAGGTATCTCTATGAATTATTTTGTGTTGATCTCCTAGGGTTTATCAAAAGTTTAAAGTGAATAAATATTGCAAAAAATGTTGAAATATACTGACCAAGTTTAGTCTTATTAATATAATTTGAAAAAATTTAAAAAACATTATAAGCGTCAATAAAGAAATGAAGAAAATTTTTTAAGTTTTAGAAAAAAAAGTTTTTTGTGTCGATCGATCTGACAGAGAAGCAGACACGAGTGCATGTGTGTATACGCGCGCGTGCGTGGTTATGTGTTTATGCGTCTGTCTGAGTATTTGTATGAACTGTGAAACCGAGATCATTCACCACAATATAATTCACTCTGAATCTTTTTCCCTTCGTATATAAACAACAATCTCCACTAACGCTTACATGTATACATATCTCACAAGAAGAATGCATTGCATTTGGGTCTGGGGTTTTTTTTAACTTTTAAATATTTTTTCTTACATCAGATTATTAAATAAACAGCGTTAATTTAGCCTTATATTTTTAAGTTAATTATTTTAGAAGATATTTACTAAAATCACAATGAATTGAATAAGACTTTTCCATTAAAAGCAAGTTTGTTCTAAAAGTTCAAGTTGTTCAAAAGTTATGAAGAAATGAAAATTAATATAATTAAAAAGTTTAACTTTTGTTAATGGATAATATAAAGGAATAAAAAAAATAACACAAGAACAATTGTAATTACTAGATATACTAATCCATTCAATTGATTAGACTAACAGTTATGATACACTGTCAAATGTAATTTATTGATTCGTCGACTAAAATATATTTTTGCAAGAATAATTTTATTAATAATTATTGTTGCATAACTGATACATTACTCATTTTTAACGCATTCTTGAATTCTTTAAAAGTATAAATTTGTCCTTAATATATATGTCCATAATTTTATCTGACAATAGAGCTATTGTTTTTCAGTTCTCGGGCACTGCATACAACCAGTATTAATGTATTTACATCAACTCAAATAAGAAAACTCGGCAATTAATCGGCAAACGAAATCTGAATTTTCAAAAGCATTCCGACAGTATGCGCTATAACCGAGTATAACCTACTTGAAAAGTCGAAAGTACATTGTATTGCTGATAACACAGGTTTAAGTGTGAATCATCATTATCAAAGAGTTTTACGCATAATATCATTTGTATGAATTATGAACGATGACTAGCATAGGAGTAAACATTACAAAAATTAAATAATTCTTATATTTATAAACTTTTAATGTATTATTGAAATTATGAATAAAAAATAAGTTTATTTTATCAATCAATTATAAACGTAGATAAAAATTTTCGAATAAACTTTATTATGGCTAAGCTATTTTAAGATCATCATTCCTTACCGTTGTACGAGATCTGACGGAAGTCTGCTGCGACTAAATCGACAACTAGCAGTGCCAAGCAGCCAAACAGCCAATACGACATGTTGATTGATGCTTTTTTCTCTAGTTTTCGTTTACTTTTCTCTCCCTGCAAAAGAAAAAGAAAATCAATAGTTAAGATTCGATTCTTACTGAAATTAAAGAATAAACAAGCACGTCTTTTGTTGTAGTTAACGACCCAGAAACATTTTAATATAAAAAGGGCACATTTGGACTTTTTTTCTTTTGGTTTGCTTTAGATTGTTTTCTTAATTTATAGTTAAATCGTCAACTCAAAATTTTGAAAAAGGGCTTTAAAAATTTTCTAAGATTGAATAAAAAATGAAAAAAGCAATATTCGCTTTTTCATTTCTTTATTGAGGAGTTATTTCTGAAATTCTTTACGAAGAATAGAAAAAAACTATTATTTACTAATACGTATTTAATACTACCAATTTTAAAGACTATAATAATTTTTATTACATGTAAAAAAAATTTCATTTTAATTGTTTAAATGAATTATTCATAATTTTTTTTTCAAATGTTTACGTACAAATTTTCTTTGAGTTAATATTTTTCCGGTATGACGTTGAAAATGTTAAAAAATATTTTCATCAATTCACATTGTCATCGTCATCTAACGCTATTGAAAATTGTATAAATTATCATATATTTTTGATACACAAGTAAAACTTTTCTACAATATCATCATTTGAGAAATGCATTGACATGCAAATAAAATAATACGCTACTGGTAGAAAAAAAATGTTTATTCCCTAAAAGATTTGGTTTTTTCTAAAAACATAAACCTTATAGAATAAGGAATTTTCCATAAAAGAAATTCTATTTTCGCTAGCAGAAACGAAAAGAAAAACGTAATGTGTATTCTGGTACGCACGTCGCGGTGGTCCGTTGCGTTTAATTCCAAAAGTCAGACTTGAGTCTAGCAAAATAATACGGTATACCGCCAAGGTGGTCCTCCAGAGCCGAATCCCGCTTTTAATCGTTTGAGCTATAATAGTTACGATTGTGAGTACAGGTAAACATTATTACGTTTCCTGGGACCAACAGAGTTATTTTTAACACGAGTTCATTCCACTATTGAGATTCGGACAGAAATTTATTAAGAGTCGACAATTAAATTTAATCCGTGCTCGAAAAAAATTTTTTTTTTTCATTAAAATTGGGATCAATTAATTTTTTTTATTAAATGTTGTAAGGGTGTACTTTATTTTGAGCGCACTTTTCCATTCTTTACTTTACCTACAACATTCGCAGATGAATTTCAATAGCGACGAATGTTTATTTGGATAGCAATAGAATTCGATCACATTTAATAGAAGCATAATATAATTATTATTTGTTAATTAATGTTTACAGTATTTTATTTTTTAAAATTGCTTAAGCAGGTTCAGATGAAGTAATATATCGGTGGTTGCCTGGAAAAAGATGTATTTTCATTGTGCACTGAAATAAAGTCTTAATTTCCATTACCTTTTAATCTTAACCTTTTAATTTTTTAAATATTTTGCTCATTGTATTAATTAAATTTAAAATATTTTTAAAAAATTATGTAAAATTTCTACAAGTTATATATTTATTTAAAATTCATTTGACGTTATTAAATTATTTTTGAATTAAAAGTAATTCCATAGAATTTAAAGGTGAGAAATATGTCTCCTTAAATGTAAAAAAACTCTTGATATTCTATTTTAGTCAGTGTGCGTAGATGGATACGTAAACAGATTGCGCACGAATTCGTTCGATAATTACATTAAAAAAAATTTGACGCTCTCTAAAAGTACGCCATAGCTCCCGAAGACTATAAGGTCATAGTAACTTTGGCTCTTGGAATGCCAAGCCGTAAAATCTCTGCATACGAGCTATTACAGAAAGGGTTCTACTAAATTTTTAGCTGCTAACAATGCGAGTCATTTTATATGCGTCTATGCAGGTCCGCCCTCTCCCCCTCTCTCTTTCTCGTTTCTCTCATTCGTCGAAAACTCATTAAAATCTGGCATTTGGAAAAATGAGCTTTTATTTAAAGTATTATTCTCGACTGATTTTTTATTTTTCTTTTTAATTTTATTTTTCCTTTAGGAGAATTCTATGCATAATAATATTTAACTTTGACGCGTTAAGTTTTCAAGAATTATATATAAAAGATAATATTTTATCTTTCTTTTATTATGAAGTTTTAATAATTTTTCACTTTACTATCAGTTTTCAATTAAATCTTTATTTTTTTTTTACTATTTTTTGCAATGCCTTCAATAATTTCACTAAACAATATTTTTCTTTATATAGGACATGTAATTACAAAAATTTTTAATATAATTGATTTATAATATTTAAGTAACAAAATTAGCTACTAAAAATTTTGACTGCTTTGCATCAATTCATGAGTCTTCAAGTAAATAATGTGCATTTAAAAATGTTTTCCAACATTAAAAAAAAAATAATTTAATTTAGGTACTCCACAAGGAAATAAAACTATTTTTCTTAACACCTAGGCCGACAATGTAATATTTCATATCTGACATGGGAAAGTAATGTGCTGCTTCCAGCCAAAATGTTGAGAAAAAGATTTATCGTTTTTCTTGTATAAACAAACAATTTTTTTAGATATTGTCTTTAAAATTTTTTTAGAAATTCCTCAGTGGAAAAAATGTGAAATCAGCAAAAGAGCAGAATTAGTCGATGCAATTAAGAGTGATTGATAAAGTGAGCGTCGCGTTATATTGAGATTCTCCTTAAACTTGACTTTAATCGCAGCGCGCATACATATTTTCAAGTACAGAAAGCGTGCGCTTTTGTAAGTCAACAATAACAATAGTTTTCTCTTACATCTGATTTCACATCAGTCAAAACCCGATGCTGACTGATGTCAAATAATAAAAACAAAGCAAATATTAAAACTGCTCCTGAAACATGCTTTAAGAACATGTTGAAGAATTATTGATCGTAATCATTAATCATCAACGCATTAAATAATTAATTATGAGGATAACTGAACGACAGGAATAATGAAAACGTTAATACCGTGTGACACGTCATCGTAATAAGAGAACGCATATTTAATCCACTTATTCTTTTTATTACAAAATAATAATTAATGTTGCTGGAATTAGTAAAGGTTAATGTTTTCACTTCTCATTATACATTACAACAATACAACTTAGAGAAAAATTACTGTTGTCTAACGAAATTTTTAATTGTGATAATCATATTTTTTTTTATTATTATACAAGTTAAATTATTTAATTTGTTTTTAAGTGTTGATGTAATTTTCAAGTCTATTTTTATGAAAAAATTTACATACATTATACATAATTATCTCATTGAAATTCATTCAAAAATTACACAATTTCGGAATACTAAAGAATTTTAGCCTTTGTTTCGAAATTTAAAATGATGAATAAAATTTCTTCAAGCGTAAAATAGAATTGAAATCTACTAAATACTAAAAACTAAAAAAGCAAGTAAAAATAAAATATTTTCAGCACTATAAAATTAGATAAATCTGTTAGTTGAATTTTCTTTTAAAAATGTGATATAAATTTTGGAAAAGGTATAAGCAAGTTTGCTCAGCGAACAGAATATGAAGTTTAATAAACATCGCACGTTTGTTGTTATAAAGTGAAGTTTCGCAGGGTATAAGCATGGGTGCGTCCAGCGGATGCCTAATCATCGCACGTATTCACACTCTTCATGTATGATTAAAGAGGAAGAGGAACTGCCGGAACTGCCTTTCAGCGACAGTACTCCATTTTCAATAGTCAATTCCCAATCGAAAAATCAATTATTTATGGACAAAGAAAACGCCTAGTTGTCAATCAATAAAAAATAATGACTTTTTGTTTATTTACTTTAATGTGTCTCGTTAAAACCAATAATTTATTTTGATATTCGGATAATTATTATTTTGTGATTCTAAATATTCGATGAACGGAAGTATTTTAAACAATATTTCATCTCAATATTTTCTATAAAAATCTTTTGTTTTTTCATAAAACTTAATTAGCATAATCATCAATTTTATTGAAAAAATAAAATTTATTAAAATTTGATCTTAATATGATTGAACGATATAATAAAAAAACACATCGGAACGGCTCCTGTATAATTATTTTTCGATATATTTCGTATCCGTACTTTAAAGGGTTAGTATGTCAATAATTGACGTCAAAATTTATCGATTTTACGTAAGTTATTGAATATTTCAGTGGTCCTTGAATCTTGCTTTAGACACTTGATTAATTTAAAACATTCAACAATTCGTCCAATTTGTCCATTCCAATCCAATTAAAAAAACATTAAAGAAAGTACACAATTGGAATATCAATTGTCCAATCGGTGCAGATGATTAAGTAATTATCAGAGATATCGGGTGATAAACGTTTTCTTTTTTAAGAAGCGAACTATTATTTGAAATTCAATTCTGTGAACTTGAGATTTTTTTATCATTTTTTTATACTCAAAATAATGAAATACGTGATTTAGAATTTATTCAGATCTATAATTAATAGAAAGATTATTGTATTTCGTTTTTGTTAAGAAAGGCACATAAGAAGTTGACGAAGTTTATGATGTGCAAAGGCGCTAACCTTACACTTCCTAATTACTGTTTACTTTTGATGAAATCTCAGTTGCGGAAGGATTATTATCATCGTTTCAATCATTTAATGATATTTTTTCGGATCTTTAGAGTTTTATTTGTTTTTCTGCTTGTCTTGATATGCAAGAAGATATTAAAGAGTGACTATAATAATTAATCGTACGATGTCGTAAGAGACTATTTATGCAATGAAAAAATAATTCTTATAACTATATTTGCGCCTATGCTCGTTCCTTGAGTACCTTACAGTTATGTTGCTAGAGGAATGCGTGTCGGACGCGTTCCGCAATCGCGCAGAAGACACTTCTGTTACTATATAAGATTGAAAAAGCGGTTGTTTCGTACGGTGTACGCAGGACAAGTGCCGTATTTATTTAGTACTATCGAATCTTATAATATCAATGCATATTAATTTATGAATATTAATGCGTATCATCAATGTTCTATGCTAATGTTTAATGTTTATAAATTTAATTTCAAGTAAATATGTAAATAGCAAACTTTTAAAATAGCTAGTACAGAATGTATTTTAGCCATGGATTAAATCCATCCGCTGAAATATACAAGCAAACAAAGAATAAGGCTCCATTGCATTGTAAATCATGCAAAGGTTTGACACGACCTATCTTTTTCTCAACATAATGCTTTTTTCTTTATTTTCTATAAGTATGAAATGACGCATTTTGTAAAAAAATTGAAATCACAGATCCTTTATACGATTACATTTCCATTTTTTATATCTGTGTGTAAATGAATTTGTAATAATAGAAATATGTATGTAAATATTGTTAGTGCATAAATAATTTTAAAAAAAGTAATAATTAACAACTGTGAGAATGTAGTTTATGTAAAAAGTTTAAAAGTAGTGCAGGAAAGAGCGGCGAGAAAATCGACTTGCTTCTTGAGCACATATCGAAACTCGATCGTTATGTTGTAGGTGTACGCACTTTTCAATGTGCTTATTTCTCTGGCACATTAGATATGAGGAGTACCTACACACTGCCGTTCGAGCCTCGACTGTCGAGAGAAAAGTTTTACGAGAGCGGCTCACCATACATGGTAACGAGCAAGGAGACTCGGCCGAGAACCGAGCCACAGACAGAATAAGCGAGAGAGCTGCTCGTGCGAACACGTCCAGCGACACGGCTCTCCCAGAAAGACCGCATGTCAAAAGTATGTCAAATTTTTTTAAAATTCAAACATAACTCAAGGGTCAATCCTATATTTTTATCGATGCTTTTATTTCCTTAAAAATTTTTACAAAGTATTACAGATGAAATTTGGAAAATTTAAAGAAAAAAAATTATCTTCTTTTTCCTAACTAAGGTCAAGGTCCGAATTATTCATTCAAAGTTATGTGCGATTCAAAATAACATTAAATAGTATTTAAATTATCAAATAATAACATCGATCCTTTCTATTATTTGAGAAACATGTTTTAAGTAAACAATATTTTACATGTTAAAAAACAAACGTGGTGTATGATTTTTAATTATCTCAGCAGTTGTGACCTAAGTGGCACTTTATTATACGGTACGAAGATATTATCCAAGTTAAGGGAACAAAAATTTTTATGACCAAAGAAAGAATAATTTCAAAAAAAATTCTAAAAGATCTTATAATTTTTGTATGGATTTAAAAGCTTTATTTTAATTTTGGATTTTTTACGTTTAGGTGCAAATCATATCTTGCTCTATATTAAATTAATTAAAAATTCTGTAAAGCTTTCAAACTACGTAACTTCTGATGATTTTATCAGCTATTTTACTTAACTTTTTTTTAAACAACGTTCTAGTCTCATATGTAAAACGCAGAAAGATGTACCAATAGCAGCCATTAATATTGATTCGCGAAAGAGCCAGTAGTGTCGCAGTTTATTAGTACGTATTCCAATGTAAACATGTCGGAAAAGATTAACTTAAGACTCAACACTATTTTTCCCTCTCTGTATTTTTATTTCTTTCGCGTTTTTTATGTCTTTTTTATGTTTAGTACTGACAGATCTACATAAGTCTCTAACTACACTTTTTAGAGCTTTAATGCCAGTATCTGCAGAATATTTTAAGCGAATTGGACCTTTATGTTCTTTCTATTTTGTTTTTCTGTTTTTTATTTACAGTGAGAAATTACCATTACTAATTGTTGGAATTAATTAATTAAACTTTAATAGACACATAAAATGGAAGAAAAAAATTTTTTTAATTAATGCAACGAAAAATTTTAAAATAGAACTTTTTCATAATATTAATACTTCCAAGAATTTAATAAAAAAATGATTTAATCATTAAATTAAACGCTGACAACAAATATCCGTTTGCTGAATATACATATTGACACGAGGCACGCCATTGCAGTCACATCGAAACTTTTTTATTAATTTTTTTAACTCGTGTTGATATTTTCCGCTTGACAATTATACGTGGCAATATTTGAATAATTCAAATAAATTTTATCCTATATTTCCTTATGAAAAATCAATGAAACATAGAAAGTGATAATCGGATTATGAGCAAAAATTTAATCATTTTAGTTAAAATCTTATAATATTCATTTTAAAATCAATCCTGTGTCAATATTTTTGTAAGTTCTTAATGAGAAGTGTAAGCTTAAATATTCGTATCATTTTCAACGTACTATTTTACTCATTTTCATAAAAAAAGAATAAATATAAGGGCTCTGAATACGCCCAAAAATTACAATCTTTGTCAAGAGTATTTTCTTAAAAATGACTTTTTGTGCTCTTTCGCATCTAAGAAAAACCTACAGTATATGCGTAAATTCAACGTTAAAACAACAGGTCAACAGCTTTTGATTGATTGTGCAAATTTTGGAATGTTAGCTTTTTTGCAATAAATTAACATGCAACTTGAATAATTTTGAATAATAAATTCTTCTATACATCAATGTTAAATTAATTTTAATAAATAACAAAATATTTACAAAAAATCCTTATATTAAGATTTATTTGAAAATATAGTAATTTTTATGGAAGAAGAAAAGATTCATATGTATAATATAATCAATATGCGACGTTAAATTTGATGAATGAATCAATAATTTAAACATTTGGCTTTAACAATCATCATATTAATAAACGAATATAACCCCAAAAAAAAATAAAAAATGTCTTTAAAAATCAAGTATATTTTAAAGTTATGAGCCTGAAGTTTCCGACGTCCAGATCCGACACTATTAAAATAATTTTTTTTTTTATTTAAACTATTTTATTATTGTTTAAATATGATTATTAACTGTAAATATAACTATTAAAAAAGTTTGGATAAGGTCGGACTACCGGAAGGTTGATAAAATGCCATGAGTTAAAAAATATACTTTACGGTATGTATGCAAACATAAGGCTGGTAAGGCTGGTGGAAAAAAAAATTCTTTGAAGTACCTAATTACGGATATTTATAATTGTAACTAAATAAACCAAAAATAAATAATTAATAATCATAAATCAAAATGTAATAAATGAATAATAACAATATGGTGTAGTTTGGAGCACCGTGACATGACTAAATCCAGACGGGTCTGATAGAAAAAAAAAATCTTTAAAGTACCTAATTACGAATATTTATTATCGTAACTAAATAAACCAAAATTAAATGATTGATAATCATTAATTAACATATAATTAATAAATAAAAACGATCTGGTGTAGTTTGAAACACCGGAACATGACTAAATGCAGTCGAGTCTGATGGAAAAATACTAGTCTGATTGAAAAAAAAATTCTTTTAAGTACCTTATTACGAATATTTATTATTGTAACTAAATGAACCAAAATTAAATGATTGATAATCATTATTCAACATGTAATAAATAAATAATAACAATCTGGTGTAGTTTGAATCACCGGAACATGACTTAATACAGCGGAGTCTGATGAAAAATTCAAGTTTCGTGAAAAAAAATTCCTTAAAGTACTTAAATACGAATATTTATTATTGTAACTCAATAAACCAAAATTAAATGACTGATAATCATTAATTAACATATAATTAATAGATAAAAACGACCTGGTGTTGTTTGAACTACCGGAACATGACAAAATGCAGCCGCGTCTGATAGAAAAATACTAGTCTGGTTGAAAAAAAAATTCTTTAAAGTACCTAATTACAAATATTTATTATTGTAACTAAATAAACCAAAATTAAATGATTGATAATCATTAATTAACATATAATTAATAGACGAAAACGACCTGGTGTTGTTTGAACTACCGGAACATGACTAAATACAGCCAAGTCTGATGAAATATTAAAAGGCTGGTGGGAAAAAAAATTCTTTAAAGTACCTTATTACGAATATTTATTATTGTAACTAAATAAACCAGAAATAAATGATTGATAATCATTAATTAACATATAATTAATAAATAAAAACGATCTTGTGTAGTTTGAAACACCGGAACATGACTAAATGCAGTCGAGTCTGATGGAAAAATACTAGTCTGATTGAAAAAAAAAATTCTTTAAAGTACCTTATTACGAATATTTATTATTGTAATCAAATAAACCAAAATTAAATGATTCATAATCATTAATTAACATATAATTAATAAATAAAAACGATCTGGTGTAGTTTGAAACACCGGAACATGACTAAATGCAGTCGAGTCTGATGGAAAAATACTAGTGTGGTTAAAAAAAAAAATTCTTTAAAGTACTTAAATACGAATATTTATTATTGTAACTAAATAAACCAATATTAAATGATTGATAATCATTAATTAACATATAATTAATGGATTAAAACGACCTGGTGTTGTTTGAACTACCGGAACATGACTAAATACAGCCAAGTCTGATGAAATAATAAAAGGCTGGTAGGAAAAAAAATTCTTTAAAGTACCTAATTACGAATATTTATTATTGTAACTAAATAAACCAAAATGAAATGATTGATAATCATTAATTAACATATAATTAATAGATAAAAACGACCTGGTGTTGTTTGAACTACCGGAACATGACTAAATGCAGCCGCGTCTGATGGAAAAATACTAGTCTGGTTAAAAAAAAATTCTTGAAAGTACCTAATTACGAATATTTATTATTGTAACTAAATAAACCAAAATTAAATGATTGATAATCATTAATTAACATATAATTAATAAATAAAAACGATCTGGTGTAGTTTGAAACACCGGAACATGACTAAATGCAGTCGATTCTGAAGGAAAAATACTAGTATGGTTAAAAAAAAAGTTCTTTAAAGTACCTTATTGAGAATATTTATTATTGTAACTAAATAAACCAAAATTAAATGATTGATAATCATTAATTAACATATAATTGATAGATAAAAACGAGCTGGTGTTGTTTGAAGTACCGGAACATGACTAAATACAGCCAAGTCTGATGAAATCATAAAAAGGGTGGTGGGAAAAAAAAATTCTTTAAAGTACCTAATTACGAATATTTATTATTGTAACTAAATAAACCAAAATTAAATGATTGATAATCATTAATTAACATATAATTAATAGATAAAAACGACCTGGTGTTGTTTGAACTACCGGAACATGACTAAATACAGCCAAGTCTGATGAAATAATAAAAGGCTGGTGGGAAAAGAAAATTCTTTAAAGTACCTTATAACGAATATTTATTATTGTAACTAAATAAACCAAAATTAAATGATTGATAATCATTAATTAACATATAATTAATAAATAAAAACGATCTGGTGTAGTTTGAAACACCGGAACATGACTAAATGCAGTCGATTCTGAAGGAAAAATACTAGTATGGTTAAAAAAAAAGTTCTTTAAAGTACCTAATTACGAATATTTATTATTGTAACTAAATAAACCAAAATTAAATGATTGATAATCATTAATTAACATATAATTAATAGATAAAAACGATTTGGTGCTGTTTGAACTACCGGAACATGACTAAATACAGCCAAGTCTGATGAAATAATAAAAGGCTGGTGGGAAAAAAAATTCTTTAAAGTACCTTATTACGAATATTTATTATTGTAATCAAATAAACCAAAATTAAATGATTGATAATCATTAATTAACATATAATTAATAAATAAAAACGATCTTGTGTAGTTTGAAACACCGGAACATGACTAAATGCAGTCGAGTCTGATGGAAAAATACTAGTCTGATTGAAAAAAAAATTCTTTAAAGTACCTTATTACGAATATTTATTATTGTAATCAAATAAACCAAAATTAAATGATTCATAATCATTAATTAACATATAATTAATAAATAAAAACGATCTGGTGTAGTTTGAAACACCGGAACATGACTAAATGCAGTCGAGTCTGATGGAAAAATACTAGTGTGGTTAAAAAAAAAATTCTTTAAAGTACTTAAATACGAATATTTATTATTGTAACTAAATAAACCAAAATTAAATGATTGATAATCATTAATTAACATATAATTAATGGATTAAAACGACCTGGTGTTGTTTGAACTACCGGAACATGACTAAATACAGCCAAGTCTGATGAAATAATAAAAGGCTGGTAGGAAAAAAAAATTCTTTAAAGTACCTAATTACGAATATTTATTATTGTAACTAAATAAACCAAAATGAAATGATTGATAATCATTAATTAACATATAATTAATAGATAAAAACGACCTGGTGTTGTTTGAACTACCGGAACATGACTAAATGCAGCCGCGTCTGATGGAAAAATACTAGTCTGGTTAAAAAAAAATTCTTGAAAGTACCTAATTACGAATATTTATTATTGTAACTAAATAAACCAAAATTAAATGATTGATAATCATTAATTAACATATAATTAATAAATAAAAACGATCTGGTGTAGTTTGAAACACCGGAACATGACTAAATGCAGTCGATTCTGAAGGAAAAATACTAGTATGGTTAAAAAAAAAGTTCTTTAAAGTACCTTATTGAGAATATTTATTATTGTAACTAAATAAACCAAAATTAAATGATTGATAATCATTAATTAACATATAATTGATAGATAAAAACGAGCTGGTGTTGTTTGAAGTACCGGAACATGACTAAATACAGCCAAGTCTGATGAAATCATAAAAGGGTGGTGGGAAAAAAAATTCTTTAAAGTACCTAATTACGAATATTTATTATTGTAACTAAATAAACCAAAATTAAATGATTGATAATCATTAATTAACATATAATTAATAGATAAAAACGACCTGGTGTTGTTTGAACTACCGGAACATGACTAAATACAGCCAAGTCTGATGAAATAATAAAAGGCTGGTGGGAAAAGAAAATTCTTTAAAGTACCTTATAACGAATATTTATTATTGTAACTAAATAAACCAGAAATAAATGATTGATAATCATTAATTAACATATAATTAATAAATAAAAACGATCTTGTGTAGTTTGAAACACCGGAACATGACTAAATGCAGTCGAGTCTGATGGAAAAATACTAGTCTGATTGAAAAAAAAATTCTTTAAAGTACCTTATTACGAATATTTATTATTGTAATCAAATAAACCAAAATTAAATGATTCATAATCATTAATTAACATATAATTAATAAATAAAAACGATCTGGTGTAGTTTGAAACACCGGAACATGACTAAATGCAGTCGAGTCTGATGGAAAAATACTAGTGTGGTTAAAAAAAAAATTCTTTAAAGTACTTAAATACGAATATTTATTATTGTAACTAAATAAACCAAAATTAAATGATTGATAATCATTAATTAACATATAATTAATGGATTAAAACGACCTGGTGTTGTTTGAACTACCGGAACATGACTAAATACAGCCAAGTCTGATGAAATAATAAAAGGCTGGTAGGAAAAAAAATTCTTTAAAGTACCTAATTACGAATATTTATTATTGTAACTAAATAAACCAAAATTAAATGATTGATAATCATTAATTAACATATAATTAATAAATAAAAACGATCTGGTGTAGTTTGAAACACCGGAACATGACTAAATGCAGTCGATTCTGAAGGAAAAATACTAGTATGGTTAAAAAAAAAGTTCTTTAAAGTACCTTATTGAGAATATTTATTATTGTAACTAAATAAACCAAAATTAAATGATTGATAATCATTAATTAACATATAATTGATAGATAAAAACGAGCTGGTGTTGTTTGAAGTACCGGAACATGACTAAATACAGCCAAGTCTGATGAAATCATAAAAGGGTGGTGGGAAAAAAAATTCTTTAAAGTACCTAATTACGAATATTTATTATTGTAACTAAATAAACCAAAATTAAATGATTGATAATCATTAATTAACATATAATTAATAGATAAAAACGACCTGGTGTTGTTTGAACTACCGGAACATGACTAAATACAGCCAAGTCTGATGAAATAATAAAAGGCTGGTGGGAAAAGAAAATTCTTTAAAGTACCTTATAACGAATATTTATTATTGTAACTAAATAAACCAAAATTAAATGATTGATAATCATTAATTATTATATAATTAATAAATAAAAACGATCTGGTGTAGTTTGAAACACCGGAACATGACTAAATGCAGTCGATTCTGAAGGAAAAATACTAGTATGGTTAAAAAAAAAGTTCTTTAAAGTACCTAATTACGAATATTTATTATTGTAACTAAATAAACCAAAATTAAATGATTAATAATCATTAATTAACATATAATTAATAGATAAAAACGATTTGGTGCTGTTTGAACTACCGGAACATGACTAAATACAGCCAAGTCTGATGAAATAATAAGAGGCTGGTAGGAAAAAGAATTCTTTAAAGTACCTTATTACGAATATTTATTATTGTAATCAAATAAACCAAAATTAAATGATTGATAATCATTATTTAACATATAATTAATAAATAAAAACGATCTGGTGCAGTTTAAAATACCGGAACATGACTAAATGCAGTCGAGTCTGAAGGAAAAATACTAGTGTGTTTAAAAAAAAAATTCTTTAAAGTACCTTATTACGAATATTTATTATTGTAACTAAATAAAACAAAATTAAATGATTGATAATCATTCATTATCATATAATTAATAAATAAAAACGATCTGGTGTGGTTTAAAACACCGGAACATGACTAAATGCAGCCTAGTCTCATGGAAAAATACTAGTCTGGTTAAAAAAAAAATTCTTTTAAGTACCTTATTACGAATATTTATTATTGTAACTAAATAAACCAAAATTAAATGATTGATAATCATTATTCAACATGTAATAAATAAATAATAACAATCTGGTGTAGTTTGAACCACCGGAACAGGACTTAATACAGCGGAGTCTGATGAAAAATTCAAGTTTCGTGAAAAAAAATTCTTTAAAGTACTTAAATACGAATATTTATTATTGTAACTAAATAAACCAAAATTAAATGATTGATAATCATTAATTAACATATAATCAAAAGATAAAAACGACCTGGTGTTGTTTGAACTACCGGAACATGACTAAATGCAGCGGAGTTTGATGAAAAATTCAAGTTTCGTGAAAAAAAATTCTTTAAAGTACCTTATTACGAATATTTATTATTGTAACTAAATAAACAAAAATTAAATGATTGATAATCATTATTCAACATGTAATAAATAAATAATAACAATCTGGTGTTTATTGAACCACCGGAACATGACTTAATACAGCGGAGTCTGATGAAAAATTCAAGTTTCGTGAAAAAAAATTCTTGAAAGTACTTAAATACGAATATTTATTATTGTAACTAAATAAACCAAAATTAAATGATTGATAATCATTAATTAACATATAATTAATAGATAAAAACGACCTGGTGTTGTTTGAACTACCGGAACATGACTAAATGCAGCCGCGTCCGATGGAAAAATACTAGTCTGGTTAAAAAAAAATTCTTTAAAGTACCTAATTACGAATATTTATTATTGTAACTAAATAAACCAAAATTAAATGATTGATAATCATTAATTAACATATAATTAATAGATAAAAACGACCTGGTGTTGTTTGAACTACCGGAACATGACTAAATACAGCCAAGTCTGATGAAATAATAAAAGGCTGGTGGGAAAAAAAATTCTTTAAAGTACCTTATTACGAATATTTATAATTGTAACTAAATAAACCAAAAATAAATAATTAATAATCATAAATTAAAATGTAATAAATGAATGATAACAATATGGTGTAGTTTGGAGCACCGTGACATGACTAAATCCAGACGGGTCTGATAGAAAAAAAAAATCTTTAAAGTACCTAATTACGAATATTTATTATCGTAACTAAATAAACCAAAAATAAATGATTGATAATCATAAATTAACATGTAAATAATAAATAAAAACGATCTTGTGTAGTTTGAAACACCGAAACATGACTAAATGCAGCCGAGTCTGATGGAAAAATACTAGTCTGGTTGAAAAAAAAATTCTTTTAAGTACCTTATTACGAATATTTATTATTGTAACTAAATAAACCAAAATTAAATGATTGATAATCATTATTCAACATGTAATAAATAAATAATAACAATCTGGTGTAGAATTTTTTTTTTTAACCACACTAGTATTTTTCCATCAGACTCGACTGCATTTAGTCATGTTCCGGTGTTTCAAACTACACCAGATCGTTTTTATTTATTAATTATATGTTAATTAATGATTATCAATCATTTAATTTTGGTTTATTTGATTACAATAATAAATATTCGTATTTAAGTACTTTAAAGAATTTTTTTTTCAATCAGACTAGTATTTTTCCATCAGACTCGACTGCATTTAGTCATGTTCCGGTGTTTCAAACTACACCAGATCGTTTTTATTTATTAATTATATGTTAATTAATGATTATCAATCATTTAATTTTGGTTTATTTGATTACAATAATAAATATTCGTAATAAGGTACTTTAAAGAATTTTTTTTCCCACCAGCCTTTTATTATTTCATAAGACTTGGCTGTATTTAGTCATGTTCCAGTAGTTCAAACAGCACCAGATCGTTTTTATCTATTAATTATATCTTAATTAATGATTATTAATCATTTATTTCTGGTTTATTTAGTTACAATAATAAATATTCGTAATAAGGTACTTTAAAGAATTTTTTTTCCCACCAGCCTTTTAATATTTCATCAGACTTGGCTGTATTTAGTCATGGTCCGGTAGTTCAAACAACACCAGGTCGTTTTCGTCTATTAATTATATGTTAATTAATGATTATCAATCATTTAATTTTGGTTTATTTAGTTACAATAATAAATATTTGTAATTAGGTACTTTAAAGAATTTTTTTTCACGAAACTTGAATTTTTCATCAGACTCCGCTGTATTAAGTCATGTTCCGGTGATTCAAACTACACCAGATTGTTATTATTTATTTATTACATGTTGAATAATGATTATCAATCATTTAATTTTGGTTTATTTAGTTACAATAATAAATATTCGTAATAAGGTACTTAAAAGAATTTTTTTTTTAACCATACTAGTATTTTTCCTTCAGAATCGACTGCATTTAGTCATGTTCCGGTGTTTCAAACTACACCAGATCGTTTTTATTTATTAATTATATGTTAATTAATGATTATCAATCATTTAATTTTGGTTTATTTAGTTACAATAATAAATATTCGTAATTAGGTACTTTCAAGAATTTTTTTTTCAACCAGACTAGTATTTTTCTATCAGACGCGGCTGCATTTAGTCATGTTCCGGTAGTTCAAACAACACCAGGTCGTTTTTATCTATTAATTATATGTTAATTAATGATTATCAGTCATTTAATTTTGGTTTATTGAGTTACAATAATAAATATTCGTATTTAAGTACTTTAAGGAATTTTTTTTCACGAAACTTGAATTTTTCATCAGACTCCGCTGTATTAAGTCATGTTCCGGTGATTCAAACTACACCAGATTGTTATTATTTATTTATTACATGTTGAATAATGATTATCAATCATTTAATTTTGGTTTATTTAGTTACAATAATAAATATTCGTAATAAGGTACTTAAAAGAATTTTTTTTTTAACCAGACTAGTATTTTTCCATCAGACTAGGCTGCATTTAGTCATGTTCCGGTGTTTTAAACTACACCAGATCGTTTTTATTTATTAATTATATGATAATGAATGATTATCAATCATTTAATTTTGGTTTATTTAGTTACAATAATAAATATTCGTAATAAGGTACTTTAAAGAATTTTTTTTTTAAACACACTAGTATTTTTCCTTCAGACTCGACCGCATTTAGTCATGTTCCGGTATTTTAAACTGCACCAGATCGTTTTTATTTATTAATTATATGTTAAATAATGATTATCAATCATTTAATTTTGGTTTATTTGATTACAATAATAAATATTCGTAATAAGGTACTTTAAAGAATTCTTTTTCCTACCAGCCTCTTATTATTTCATCAGACTTGGCTGTATTTAGTCATGTTCCGGTAGTTCAAACAGCACCAAATCGTTTTTATCTATTAATTATATGTTAATTAATGATTATCAATCATTTAATTTTGGTTTATTTAGTTACAATAATAAATATTCGTAATTAGGTACTTTAAAGAATTTTTTTTTCCCACCACCCTTTTATGATTTCATCAGACTTGGCTGTATTTAGTCATGTTCCGGTACTTCAAACAACACCAGCTCGTTTTTATCTATCAATTATATGTTAATTAATGATTATCAATCATTTAATTTTGGTTTATTTAGTTACAATAATAAATATTCTCAATAAGGTACTTTAAAGAACTTTTTTTTTAACCATACTAGTATTTTTCCTTCAGAATCGACTGCATTTAGTCATGTTCCGGTGTTTCAAACTACACCAGATCGTTTTTATTTATTAATTATATGTTAATTAATGATTATCAATCATTTAATTTTGGTTTATTTAGTTACAATAATAAATATTCGTTATAAGGTACTTTAAAGAATTTTCTTTTCCCACCAGCCTTTTATTATTTCATCAGACTTGGCTGTATTTAGTCATGTTCCGGTAGTTCAAACAACACCAGGTCGTTTTTATCTATTAATTATATGTTAATTAATGATTATCAATCATTTAATTTTGGTTTATTTAGTTACAATAATAAATATTCGTAATTAGGTACTTTAAAGAATTTTTTTTTTAACCAGACTAGTATTTTTCCATCAGACGCGGCTGCATTTAGTCATGTTCCGGTAGTTCAAACAACACCAGGTCGTTTTTATCTATTAATTATATGTTAATTAATGATTATCAATCATTTAATTTTGGTTTATTTAGTTACAATAATAAATATTCGTAATTAGGTACTTTAAAGAATTTTTTTTTAACCAGACTAGTATTTTTCCATCAGACGCGGCTGCATTTAGTCATGTTCCGGTAGTTCAAACAACACCAGGTCGTTTTTATCTATTAATTATATGTTAATTAATGATTATCAATCATTTCATTTTGGTTTATTTAGTTACAATAATAAATATTCGTAATTAGGTACTTTAAAAAATTTTTTTTTCCTACCAGCCTTTTATTATTTCATCAGACTTGGCTGTATTTAGTCATGTTCCGGTAGTTCAAACAACACCAGGTCGTTTTAATCCATTAATTATATGTTAATTAATGATTATCAATCATTTAATTTTGGTTTATTTAGTTACAATAATAAATATTCGTATTTAAGTACTTTAAAGAATTTTTTTTTTAACTACACTAGTATTTTTCCATCAGACTCGACTGCATTTAGTCATGTTCCGGTGTTTCAAACTACACCAGATCGTTTTTATTTATTAATTATATGTTAATTAATGATTATGAATCATTTAATTTTGGTTTATTTGATTACAATAATAAATATTCGTAATAAGGTACTTTAAAGAATTTTTTTTTTCAATCAGACTAGTATTTTTCCATCAGACTCGACTGCATTTAGTCATGTTCCGGTGTTTCAAACTACACAAGATCGTTTTTATTTATTAATTATATGTTAATTAATGATTATCAATCATTTAATTTTGGTTTATTTGATTACAATAATAAATATTCGTAATAAGGTACTTTAAAGAATTTTTTTCCCACCAGCCTTTTATTATTTCATAAGACTTGGCTGTATTTAGTCATGTTCCGGTAGTTCAAACAGCACCAGATCGTTTTTATCTATTAATTATATCTTAATTAATGATTATTAATCATTTATTTCTGGTTTATTTAGTTACAATAATAAATATTCGTAATAAGGTACTTTAAAGAATTTTTTTTCCCACCAGCCTTTTAATATTTCATCAGACTTGGCTGTATTTAGTCATGTTCCGGTAGTTCAAACAACACCAGGTCGTTTTCGTCTATTAATTATATGTTAATTAATGATTATCAATCATTTAATTTTGGTTTATTTAGTTACAATAATAAATATTTGTAATTAGGTACTTTAAAGAATTTTTTTTTTCAACCAGACTAGTATTTTTCTATCAGACGCGGCTGCATTTAGTCATGTTCCGGTAGTTCAAACAACACCAGGTCGTTTTTATCTATTAATTATATGTTAATTAATGATTATCAGTCATTTAATTTTGGTTTATTGAGTTACAATAATAAATATTCGTATTTAAGTACTTTAAGGAATTTTTTTTCACGAAACTTGAATTTTTCATCAGACTCCGCTGTATTAAGTCATGTTCCGGTGATTCAAACTACACCAGATTGTTATTATTTATTTATTACATGTTGAATAATGATTATCAATCATTTAATTTTGGTTTATTTAGTTACAATAATAAATATTCGTAATAAGGTACTTAAAAGAATTTTTTTTTTCAATCAGACTAGTATTTTTCCATCAGACTCGACTGCATTTAGTCATGTTCCGGTGTTTCAAACTACACCAGATCGTTTTTATTTATTAATTATATGTTAATTAATGATTATCAATCATTTAATTTTGGTTTATTTAG